>PVLA01000002.1:756895-1356895 GCA_004027455.1 Hydrochoerus hydrochaeris
GGTTCGTCCTCGGGGTACGGGGTGCTGAGCTCCCCCCGGCAGCAGGGCGGCGGCATGATGATGGGCCCCGGGGGCGGCGGGGCCGCGAGCCTCAGCAAGGCGGCCGGCGGCGCGGCAGCGGGGGGCTTCCAGCGCTTCGCCGGGCAGAACCAGCACCCGTCGGGGGCCACGCCGACCCTCAACCAGCTGCTCACCTCGCCCAGCCCCATGATGCGGAGCTACGGCGGCAGCTACCCCGACTACAGCAGCCCCAGCGCGCCGCCGCCGCCGCCGCCGTCGCAGCCCCAGTCCCAGGCGGCGGCCGTGGCGGGCGCGGCGGCGGCGGCGGCGGCGGCGGCGGCGGGCGGCCAGCAGGCGGCCGCGGGCATGGGCTTGGGCAAGGACTTGGGCACCCAGTACGCCGCCGCCAGTCCGGCCTGGGCGGCCGCGCAACAAAGAAGCCACCCGGCGATGAGCCCCGGCACCCCCGGAGCGGCGCTGAACAGATCCCAGGTAACCCCGCCGGCCGGGCCTGCTTCCGCCGGGCCTCGCGCGCCGCCCGCGAGCCCGCCCGACTTTCTTTCTTCGCAGCGCACTTTTCGCGTTTGCTTGCGGGGGTGGCGGGGGCGCGGCCGCCTCTCGCCTGGAGCCGCGCTGGCTGCGCCGGACCGAGCCAGACTGGCACCCTCTTGGCTCCCGCGAGTCCCAGGCCCCGGGACGGGGTCGAGGCCCCTAGGCCCCTAGGCCCCACCCGCGGGGGTTGTGGGCCCGGTTCGGGGCTTTTGTGCCGAGGACGTTCCTCGGGCCGGTTCGTTCGGGGGCGGGGGCTCCCAGACCCGCCTGGGTGGTGCTAACAATGTGCCTTCAGTCGGCCCAGAGGGAGGAACTTTCTCCCACCGAGGGCCACAGTCCCGTTCCTAGCTTCTGAGGTGGAGGCCGGGGAAATAGGTTAGCTTTGTGACAACCGGGGGGCCTTTCCGGAGGTGTTTGCGGCGGGCTTTGAGTTTGGATATTTACGAGCAGGAATGAAAACAACATTTACCAAGATGTGGAGATTAAATATTCTAAAATACATCGATTCGTGCCTAAGAATAGCCGGGGAAATCCATTACTGGGCTTATGGGCTGCTTGAGAAGAGTCACCTTCAACAGAGAGGCGATGTTAGAGGAACAAGTCCGGGTCGATTAAACTTGTTTTGATCACGGACTAGGCATACATTTTATTTGGTAAATCTAGTAAGATAGCGGATCTGTGAGAATAGATCATTTAGGGGTCGTATTTATTTGGATTTTCTTGTCACCCAAGTCCTGTGGCATTATTAGGAAGTGTTTTGCGCTTTGGATGTTTCTTGCTAGGAGGCTGAGCCTAAAGAGAGTCTTGATCTCCTTTGCAAGGTTTGGAATTTGAATTGTGGAGGTAAACTGGCTGTAATAGTCTCCAGACAGCTGCCTCTGAGTTGACATCTAATCTGCCATCTGATTGGCTCCCCTCTCACCATTGGGCATTTAGCACTGCTGATGTAAATAGAAGTGCTGAGCAGTACAGTCACAAAAATTCTTGCCACAAATAATAACTGAACTCTATTACAAGCAGATTGGAGGTTGAATATCATTTAGAGCTTAAATTGTTAATAGTCAGTGATTAGTAAGTGCTTAAATATAGAAAAAACATTATGCCAGTGTCCAGTATTAGACATTTACAAAACTCAGATTTTGATGACAATCTTACAGTATGTATATTAGGTATATCATGGTCTTTAATTGTAGATTGAAGATACGACAGTTGAAAAATAAGTCACAAATTATACCAGCTTTTGGATTTTTAAGGCTTTTATGAGTCTACAGATTCAACTGAAAAATTTGAATTGTATCAACAGATGTCGGAGCTTTAGTCTCATAGATGAATTAAACACGTGGTAGTTCAGTATAATGTTAAGACATTTCAAAGTGCTGATATTTAACAGAATCTTTTGGTGGTATTAAACTAGCTTTGTAATAAGATTAAGGCTGTGTATTTTTAGTGATTTGTGTTTTGACAGTTGTGATTATTTTTAGATGTTTGTGGATGAATTTTGGTTGGAATTGACATTTAAAAACAACGAAATAGGAATGATCTATAATTTCTGCAGAAAACAACTATGAGGAAAGCAATGGTTATTCCTGTGAAATATTAAATCATTTTATATTTGTTTGTGATTTGGAGAACACAGAAATCCCCCAAGAATCTTTTCCCCCTGATTATTTTGTTAGATTAGGTAATATGAGCCATATTGGAACTGCTTATACAATGGTTAGGAAAACTATATTAAAGGCAAATTGTGCTGGATGTTTCTTCCAAGTAGTTTTCTATCATATACATCTTTATGCTATGAAAATTTTAAAAATTGTAATATACTAGAAGGGAATACAGTGTTTGTGTAAGGGAATACAGTGTTTGTGTATGCGTTTTTATTTAGCTCATTCATTTAAGGAAGGCATACTTTGATAATAATCATACATTAGAGAGACTTGTCAGAGTGAATAAAAATTTAACGAATAATGTGAGTCCTAGGCTGAACAGTGGTATCCAATGCTAATGGAGTTTTACTTTTAATGATAATATCTTCCTGTTCATAGAAAACTTGTATTATTTTTGATTCATGCAAGTAAAACATGGTATGAATAAGCTCATGTAATTTTAAAAAGATTTTGTCAGTTTGCTTTTAAAGGGACAGTTTAAAATGATCATCTTTGCAAATTACAAACAGGATGTTAGAGACAGATATAGGTCCATGTTACTTTAGAATATTATTTCTTAATGGTACCATCGTTTTAAGTATTTTGTTTTCTTAGAATGAGAATGAATGCATTTTGTCCTCAATGTGACCCTTGGGAATAGCTTTTTTATCTTTGAGGGGGAAAAAAGATGGACATATGACCTTGATTCACAGATTTCTCTTAAGTGCATTACTGATAACATGTGGAATGTGTTTTTTTTTTTTTTTTAACATTTTTTCCTTTTTTTGGGAGGCTCGTTATTACTTAGTATTTATTATGATAATGACAGTCATTTGTCTAAAACATTAATTATAGGTTATAAAATATTGTCACAAACTTTTTGGCTCTTACTTAGTTTCATTTTTGATTTTAGAAACGGATTATATTGGGTGGCAAATGTTCTTCTGACAACAAAACATACATTTAGGGAGGAGAGTATTTTTAAGATAATGAAATAAACATTTTATAATTCACTTTGTTACTGGAGCTTTTTGAGGTAAGTACTCAGACAAGTTTTAAAAAGATACTGAGGTCTGTTCACATACATTTTATGATACAGAGTTTTGTAATGAATTCCATTTATAGTATTTTAACATCAGTCTTATAAAATATAATTTTAGAAAGCCTTATTTACCATTAAAAGTGATTAGCTGGTTTGCAAAGCAGGCAGTTACAAACTTGTTCCCAATAACCTTAAGATGTGTATAAGATACATTGTATTGTAAGATCACTCTTACTCTTCCCATGCAGTCTTATATTATTTGATATTTTAAATCTTGCAAAACATTTTTGGATCCTCAATTTATATATTTGCCAAGTTATGGATGGCTCCTGTATAGTTAGGTTGACTTAGTAACAGTGGTTCACAGAAAAGTCCTATCATTAAAAACACACAAGAAAATGTAACAAAATGTCTGCAGTTTCTGTTAAATGCTATAAAATTATTTTGGTTTAAAATTGGTTTTATTGAGGACCCCAATTTTTATGCTGCTTAATTTTGATAGTTTTTCTGTTATTTAGTGGCAAGCAGTCTAAGACACTAATCACTTAAGTTTATGTCTATATTAATACTAAAGAAGTATAATTAGTTCTTATCTTTGGTCTCTATTAATTCTTCTTTTTTTCCTTTGATTTTGTTTGTATTTCACAGTATGTTTTTGGCCAGGCTTTTTATATTTATTCTGATTTTCTCATCATATTGTATCAGAAAAAAAGCATGTTATGTATATAAAAATACTCTAGATCATACTTGGATATTTTACTAATGCATTTAATCTGTAAATATTGTGTTCCTTTACTAAATGGAAGAAAATAACATCTTCATTCTTGTATAAAAATAATTTTGGTTTGAGTACAGATTTTGAAAGTATAAGATAATGTATTGGAAGACAATGTAAACTCATTTGATAGTTTTACTAGACACACATCTTTTTAAGAAAACAGGTATAATGGAAAAGGGATGAGTTGTTAATTCTTTTTTCTTCTATGACTACACTTTATTCTCTCATTATTTGGGGCTGAGTATGTCAAAAAATTGACTTCTGATGTACTAGGAACAGTAATTTCTCTAGATTTCTTGCCCACCTCACCGGCAAATCGAGATGATGATCAGTTCATTGATTTAACCCTGTCTTCTCCTAGGAGGAGGGTGGTTTGATATAAAATTTGCTATGGGTCCATGGAATTTTCCTCCTTGTTTTGCAATCAGTTGGAGATGCAAATTTGGATGTACTAGCACAGGAAGCTGTCTTAGCTTTTTGCCAGTCCTGGATCTAGAGGCGTTTCCCAGTGCTTTGTACAAGCTGACACTGCCCAGATCCTGTATCTTTAATGCTTTGAACCATATTTTGTGGAGAAGGGACTAATATTTCATTTGTGTCACTTTCATTTGGGGTTGTCTGTAGATTTATAAATTTGAAATTGATATTTATGTTTGATAGAAGTGTTTCGTGTTATATACCATAACAGATTTATGGAGGCTGAGAATGAATATTAATAAAACTCAGTCCCTTTAATTTTTTTTGCAATATTTAGATTTTCAGAATGGATGTTATAAAATTTTTATGACATTTTACAATGCTGTTTCTGCTTGAGGGCCATACAGTATCCTTTAAAGCCATTTTGAAATTGGGTAGGCTTTGGTTGCATGCTTTTTCAGAAGTGTCTTTTCTACAAGAGGATTTACGATTCTGTGGACATGCACAGTTGTGCTGCACACTTGCTGTGTATGCATGCTTGAGGCTGAGGAATCCCAAGTCCTAGTTCCCTTTGGTGTGGGGGAGGAGCAGCAAGCAGAACTGTACATCCACCAAAAATGTGCTTATATATCATAGGTGAAGAACAGGTATAATGTTGCACTTTCCATTTTCCAGGCTACTTGTATAAGACTAAGTGGTCTTTTTTTGTTTAATTGATTGATTAAATTATGAAGTAAAATCTTTGATATAGTATAATGACTTATCTTAGAAATTTGGTGACAAGAGAATGATTTAGTTATCATTACCTGTGTGTCCTCAAGTATCTATTTATTTAATACTCTGTGCCTACTTCTGTAATAAGCGTTCTGTAGTTTTAACCATTTATATAGATTAATGACTGAATTTATCAAAATATAATATGTGGATCCACAGTAAGTTTCAGCTAAACATGGTTTCCTTTTGAAGTCTTTGACTTGGAGTAATTCTGAGAAAACTATTTCCTAAGATTTACTTATTTGAATAGGTTCCAGTAGGCAGTTTTCAAACCCACTTCTATATGGATCAATGCCAAGAATATTAGAAGGCTACTAAGTTTGACAGATGAATTAATGATGAAATTAATTTGTTTTTTGAGTGATACTGCTGGGAAAGAGACTAAGGTCTTAAGATCTCAAGTGCGTTTACTTCACCAGTACACACTTTTATTTATTTCCATTATTAAAATCAGGTACGTGACAGCAGAATCAGAAATATATCTGTCATAGCAAGACACTCCTTTTGAATTGATGGATTCAGCCTTTGCTGACTGTCTTCTGTAGGTTACACTTCTCAGTGTTTTGTTGAATCTTGAGGAAAAATCTTGAAAATCAGGCAAGAAGGCATTCCTTATGGCAACTCTAGAAGGGAAGCCATATTTGATGACCTGTAGAAGAAAATCCTTGATGACAATAACACTTTTTTTTGTAGTAAGATGCTAAACAATTATGTTATGTGAGTATCTATTTTCTTACAGTTGTAAAATACATGTAACATAAAATTGATCATTTTAACCATTTATTAATATACAGTCCAGTGGCATTAAGTGCAGTCACATGATTGTCCAGCAATCCCCACCATCCATCTCCACAACTGTTTCATCTTCCCCCTTTTTTTCATTTCATTCCTCTTCCCTTTTTTCCATGCCAAACTTTGAAATTGTTAACCCTTAGGATGTATTACAAGTAATTTTGTTGTTGTGACCATTCACTTTTATTACTTCATAGTGTATTAATTAGTAAATTCTTCCTCAAAGGTTCCTTTGGAATGTTAGTTTTTTTTTTTTAATTACTTTATTACTTTCTATTCTAACTTTAGGATAATCTTCATAGATTTGGATTTTCTGAGTTGTATTGAGTAGGTTAGTTGTTTCATTGCCAGATGTGTCATTAAAAGTTTAAAAGCTTTTCAGAGCCTTTTTAAAGCTTAGATGTTTGGAGTATTTTGTTGAGAGTCCTGTGACTTTGTGAGATGGTAGGTTTTGGAAATGAACTCTTACCATAATCATTTCTCCATTTTGTATTTCTGTCACTGTTTGCCTTTCAGCCTCTTTTTGAATGTGATTAGTTTTATCTTTCTAATCAGTAAAAATCATTTGCAATGGTAATTTTTTTGCAACCAGTCAGCCAGCTGATGCTGTGTCCATGTCCTCTTTCCAAGTGTCCTCTGCCCTCAAATTTGTGTTCTCCCCTCATGTTAGTTTTTAGTCCTCTATAGAACTACTGAAATTTTTTGTACAGGGAAAAATTGCTAAAGACTGTTGCTCATTTAATTAAAATTTATGGTTCACTGTAAAGGGATACTTCTTAGATCCTTTTTTTATTAACAGATTGTTTTTGGTGTGTAAAATATTAGCTATTTATTTATTTATTTATTTATTTATTGTAGTACCAGAGATTGAAGCCAGAGCCTGGCACTCAGTTACATCCCAAGCCTGCTTTTTTGAAGTTTTTGTTTTGCAGCAGGATCTTGCTATATTACCCAGGGTGCCCTTGAATATGAGATTCCTATGCCATAGCCTCCCCTGTTGCCAAATCATCCTTTGCTGTGGCACTTACCTTAGAATTGTATTTTACTGCTATTGCTGTATATATTGATGATATATATTAGCCTTTTTTATGATCAGTTATATATTTTTATTTTTTAATTTTGAGACAAGGTTTCACTATGTATTGCAGGCTTTTCTTGAATTTGAAGCAGTCTTCCTGCCTCAGCTTTCCAACTGATGGGATAGCAGTTGTGTGCCACCATCTGTTACAAATTTTAACACTAGGTTTTCTAGAAAACTGATAGGGAATGGCTTGTTAGTTTAAGAGTCTATACTGGTGAAGCAGCGGTTATTTCTCTAAGCTGTAAACATTTAGCATTTTTGTATGCTGTGAAGTGTGTGCTGGGTGAATGTCTATTTACAAACAATCAGTTGATAGGTTATTTCATGAGGGCCATTTTCTCAGTCAGCCCTGTGGCAGGCATGGGTAGTAGCTGGGGTCTGTGGCACTACTACTTTCAGTGCAGATAATACAGGTACTGCCAACAAGCTTCCTTCCGTGGTACCATGATCATGAATTTTTGGCATCATTGGTCTGGAGTTGGTTGGCTTAAAAAGAGTGTGAATAGTAGTCATGTGGGTCAGCATTCTAGTGGCCTGAATTTTTGTGGTTGGGGGGAGTGGATTTTGATAACACAAGTAATTGTTGGTTGATGTAATACAGCTGATGTTATCTAGTGACTTCTATTTCTAACAATCAGTTACTGGCTTTGTGCCAGGGCAAAATGTAGCTCCACTACAGAGAATAATAAGAAAGGAAAATAGAATCATTTTGAAATTTATTTAGAATGGTCCTTTTTTCTTTTTTCTCAGTTTTTTACATTACATAGACTTGTTTAAATAGTTAAAACAGTCTGCTCAGATTTAGGAAGACACTTAGATTGCTAGGGTATTTTTGGTAACTGTTTAGATAATGTATGCTGGCTGAGGAGTAAATTCAGCTACAGCTTCTGGGTCCTGAAATAAACCTTTTAGAAAGCAAGGCATGGATGATTGGTGGAAGCAGTTCCGAAATTCTTAGTATCATCTCTCTTTTTTTTTTGTGATGAGCATTTTAGAGGTGTAACCACTCCCTATACTTCGTAGCCTGATACTGAAATAAATGATCTAGAATTTGGCATCTAGGTGGTGGAATCTAAAGAACCAAATTTTAAGATTCAGTGAGCATGTATCAAACAATAAGTATAGTGTAAGGTCCTGTAAATTTTTTCAAGCTGAATTTTTTGTAATAAATTCACCTTTCCTGAAGAGTCATGGAAGGCTTTAGAAATGGAAATATAAAACATTGCTATAGCTGAGTATCTTTCTGAGGAAGCAGACTTATTTCTAAGGAATTGGCATTTGGATATTCATTTAATTTGATGTTCATGAGGATGTGTGAGGGAGTATTATGAGGCATCCTGGTGTGTAATGGAAACTTCATGACTTGGAATCTTTGGCTCATTTGTGGGCTTTGGTGCCTGTTTTCCCTGCTATCGGGCAGGGGCTCAATTCCCTTGTCTGGAATGTCTTGTCTGTGTGGTGGAGGTTGTCAGGGTAAATCCCATGACTTCTGTATGTGCTGCCTCTCTTATTTGCCCACCTGCTTTCCCATGGTGGAGTTGGGTTTCTTGTTATGTGTTCCTGCCTCATTTCAGGGTGTGGCTGAGGATGGCCTCAGTCAAGTAGGTGATGCCCAGTCCCTCCCAGCTTCAAAATTCTGTGCTAATTTGAATTTGGTCCAAGAGTGCCTAATCAGCCATGTACCACTGGATAGCTTGTTATAAGATCTTAGACATGTTCAGTGAATATGAACTGAGATGTGTGCTAATACTCATATTTTGTGCATTCCACTATAATTTTTCTCATGAAGTATAGTTTGGTACTCATTGGGACTCGGTTTTTGTTACTGGCAGAGTTACTATGGATTTATATCATTGGACCCAAGTTGCCACTGCATTCACTGTTGGATTCCTAAATATATATTTTGCTATCGGGAATTGAACTTGGGACCTTGCCCTTGCCAGACAGGCACTTGTGCTGCTGAGCTAAAGCCCTGGCCCCCTGGATTCCTTTTTAAATGCTTCACAGACCTTTTCACATTTGTGAGTTACAAAAATGACTGGCTTTTTAGCAGCACTACCTTTTGCCAAGGAATAAAAATTTAAAACTAGGAGTTTGGGCAGTAGACTGTGGATTCTTATTAGGTAAGTAACTTGCTTCTCTGTCTGCTTCAGCTTCATTGAATACATTGTTCAGATTTGGTCCCTGGCACAGTTATAGTTTACTGCATACACATGGAGGTTAGGACTGCTTTTAAATGGTCAAAATATGGAATGTCCAATCTTAAAATGCCAAAGACCTGCCTCAGGTACAGAGCAGCTTGTTTGTTTTATGCTGAGACTTAGATAAAGCTACTACCAGAGACAAAATTCTATTGTGAGCAATACTTCCTGAGCACCACTTGGTGTTTAGGATATAAAGAATAAATATAGCGTATGATCCATAATTTTCCCTGGTGAATTATCATAAATTCATGGTACTTTACAAAGTGAGAATTAAAGTGAATGGCTACATTATTCTGCAGGTGGTATGCAAGACCATCTCCTTTAAAGTGCATCATCTTAGGAATGTTTGAAGTGTAGTTACTAATGTATTTAAAATCATGTGAGGTACATATTATTCATTTCCAATATTAGCTGCAAGGAAATCTGTTTAGGCGGCATTTACTGTCTCCAGTGGAAGACCAATATACAGAACTTGGAGATTGTTTTTGTGTGCTATGACAATGATGAGAAGATCCTTATTTGTATTTTGTTTTGGATATTATTTGTATGGTGATGGTGATTTTTCTACTAAAGACATAGTTTCACAATTATCATTAGCATGAAGGACTTAATATTCAGATCATTTAACTTCACCTGGTTAAACAGTGTGTGTATGTCAGGGTGTTATAGTTTGAGTTTTGCTGTCCCCATAAAGCCTTATACAGTCATAGAGGTAAACTTCTAGAGTTTGTGAATGACTTATGGTCCATTGCTGGGATTACAGGTGTGAGTGCTACACCCAAGTGGATGTGGCTTACATACAATACAAGGGACAGAAAGAGTCTTCTCTTTGTGTTCCTCCTCTTTTCTCTTGTTGCTTGTGCTGTTTTCTGCTGCCATGAACTGTTCTCTGCAATGTGGCACTCTGCCTTGGAGCTGATTATGGACTGAAACCTGCACAAACTGTGAGTTAAACAAAGAGTGTCAGGTATTTTGTCCCAGCAACAAGAAAAGAGTAACCAAGACACAGGGTTTTGGGATGTTAGCTTTGTTTCATGATAGCAAGAGCATGAGCATCAGGAACATGTGTAGAGTCTAATGTATGCTTGGCACCTTGTTGGGTGATAGGCTTGCTTGGTGACTAGGGTCTGATGATTAAAGACAAATAAACTTACTACCCAGTGCAGTGTAAAAGAATTAGGTGGGAAATGCGTTGTTGTTACAGAGGCTTTTTATAGGGACTAGGTTGGGATTTGGCATAGGAACAGAAAGCTTCTACTGCTAAGTGAAGACTTTATTATCAGCAGAAGTTAACCAGAGGAAGAGATGAGAGAATGGAAGCAGGAATAAGGTCAAGAGCCAAAAGTGAGAAAGTCAGAGAATACCAAAGGTATTTACTTACTAGCTGTGTGGCCTCAGACAAGTTACTTCTCATTTCTGTGCTTTGTACATTTATAAAGGAATGCAGAAGAACACTGGGAATTTTTGTGATTAGGCTTTATAAAGCACAGTGGTAGTATACTGCCTGGCAATGAAATGGATACCATATTTCAATAGAGTGACACAGAATTTTACTTTCTCATGGATAAGCAGTTAAAATGGCATAGATATAGTCATTGTGTTTGTCTTTTCTCTTAGAACAAATAGGCAACACATAGATAAGTAGAATAAAGAATTCAGAAATAGCCGGGCGTGGTGGCTCACACCTATAATCCCAGCATGCTGGAAGCTGAGGCAGGAAGATCGTTGCTGTTGTGAGTTCGAGACCAGCCTGGGCTACAAAGTGAGCTCAAGGCCTGCCTGAACTGCGTAGAGAGACCCTGTCTCAAAAAGAAATAAACTTACACAAATGCAATCAACTGTTTTGTGATGAAGGACAAAATAATTCAAAGGAGAAAACTTAACTTTTTGAACAAATGTTGGTGAAGAAATTGAGTATCTGTGAGCAAAAAATAAACCTGAACTTTAAACTCTCATGTCTCATGAAAACAAGGAAAGAATAGATTAATATTTGATTTTTTTCCTAGTTGAAATCATTTCACACCCTTTCCTCCAAATGCATGTTTTTACCTTGGCTAGTGTTTAGGAAAAGTGAGTTATTGGGCAACTCTGAAATATGTGCTATAATTTTCCTGTTTTTTCCCATAATAGTCTTGTTCTTAACTAGCAGGGAGATAGATAAATTTAGATGATAGATATTCGAAGATAATTTTACCACCATCATCAAGCACTTAGCACCATTTGAGTATGGCACTGAACCAGACATACCCAGAGAATATTTGCAAATTGTTAAATGTTGTATTTATTGTGTAACTTAAAGGGATGTCCTTAGATTACTAAGTACATATCAGCAATTAATTATAGTTTGTTAGACATTTTTATATTACTTACTATTCCACTTAATTCAAAATGTAGGTTGAATAACTACAGCCTCTTAGCAGTCAAAAATTTGAGTTGAGGGAAGTTGTTGGTAATCATACAACTTCCAAATGAATCTTTTGCTTTAATTAATTTTATCCATGTATTAAGTAGGTTAAATTACAATCACATTTGTTAGGAGTTTGCTGTCATTGAAAAATTTCTGTTTTCCCCTTCGAGTCAGCTTTTATCTAATTTCATTTGGCTAACACAGAAAACATGGAGGAGGGCATGCTCACCCAGTTGGAAGCTTGCTTAACAGCTTCCAGGTTTCTCCTTTTTCTCCTCATGTCCATGACATGTAGTAGGATTGTCCTTCCTCCTCTGTTGTGAGATGTGTCAGAATTATGAACACTTTAAAACACTAGTATTTTCTTTTATTCTGCATTTGGTTAGTGAAGATGGGAGGCAAAAAAGGGTGCTAGGTTTACAGGCATGTACCAACATGCCCAACTTCTGTTTTGTCTTTTATCATGGTTAAGTTTCTATAATTTCCCTCATGTCTGTATTATTGAGGAGAGACAGAAGTATGGAGGGAAATGGAGAGGAATAATTTTATTTAACAGTTATATTTAAACAGCTTAAAGGAATATGATTTCTTTAGTGTACCTTTTTCTGGTCTAAGTCGTTTTATGCTTCATTGAAAAACTAACAAAGAAGTTATAATCAACTGTCAAGATATTTGAGCCAATTGGTTTTGTGTTGAAGTTTTATTCTCAGTGCATCTAGAAATTCCATATAACTGTTTTAAGAAGAGGAAGGTGTACTAGCATGGTTAAACTGATAAAGCTGAGATCTGGATTTGTGTTTTTTTACAGTGATTTTCAGAATTTCGCACGTGAGGTAAACTAGGTGGTGTGTGCAGCCATCACATGATCAAAATATTTTTCCCTTTGCTGCTGCCAGAAGCTGTCTATTGCTTTTCAACAATTTTACTTGCTGGGCATCCTGCCAAGATGTTTAAGACAACCTCTTACGTGAGCTGTTCCATTCTTAACCTCTCTGACTGAAGTGCTGTGACCTTCACATATGTAGATTAGCCATGTGTTTGTGAATTGAAACTTGCTGCCTCAGGAAGAAAGGTTTTTCTTTTTATTCCACTGGGAATTTGACAGCCATTCATCCTTGACCTGGGCAGAGGTAATGCAAGGAAATTGGATTCACATGGAACATGGACAGATACCATAGGAAGGCAGTGTGTATAGGCTGGCAGGCTTTTCACCTGGTTCAGGATGAAAAGTCCTGTGGTGTGCGTGATGAGCCCAGGTGTAGGATCTAAAAGCAACAGATGGACAGACAGATTACCTGTAGGGTCTCCTTAGAAAAATAAATTCTCATTGAGGGCATTTCTAATTAGTTTTGACTCTTCTTTCTCTTTCTTTTCTGCCTAAGTTTTGAAATGTTTTTTGATTTTTTATTTTCTAAAGCTACTTGAGAATTTTAATACCACGAGACATCTTGGGTTTAAATATATTAAATTTTGATGAACCTTTCAAAGGTAGAAATCATTAGAAAATCAGAGAGATGAATGCATGAGCTATGCTGGAAAAAACAAACTCTTTATCTTGTGTTGTAAAATTCTGAAATGAATTGATACAGTTTTGCTCACATATCGGTTTTGTAATGATTAATATATGTAATTAATAAACAATGAAATTTTGGATTTTTATTAGATAAAACTAGTTTTAAAGGATGTTTATCTATGCCTTGTTAATAAATATACTTGGATTTCAACTCAGCATAAATAATAGTCATGATGCTTGATTAGGTGGATGTGACAGTATTCAGAAGGATAGTTCTTGAGAATAATAGATCTGAAGCAATAGGTGGGATGATGATCTGAAATTTATGAGAGCTTTTGTGTGGCTTTCAGGCTGAGCTTTTCCTTTGCAACTAGGGTTTATGAAATGTTACAGGTCAGAATATACCTTCACATATGAAGAGGGGAGGAGGCATTGTAGGTAGGTGTCTCTTAATGTGGCGTGCAGAAGAGTATCCCTTAGATCATCAGTATGGGGAATATGCCTAATAGGCATGGTAGACTAAGGTGAAAGAAAGTTATCCTTTGATATGAAGAAATACTGACAAACATATGTAAACATGGTCATGCAGAATATGGGACATTCAGGGACTTTCATTCTCTTGCAAGTATGAGTGACAGTGTGAACAAACCCATATAAGCAGAGTTCCTGTGCTGGCAGCATCTCTGTTGTGCTACCGGGAAGATGGAACATCAAGCACATCCACAAAATTAGATTAATGAAAGGGTGGAGGTGGAGCAAGTGGCTAGCACTTAAAAACACAAAGTAATTCTGTGATTGGTGAAATAGCAACGTGGACATGTAATAAATACCAGAGTGGCCAAGTACAGAGTGGTCCTCCTGGGAGAACAGGGTATGCAGAATAAAGGAGAGTGGCCAACTGGATACAGATGAGGCAAGAAAGATGTCACACTGGGAGTCATTCAGCAGGAAAAGTGGTCTGCCTAGAGTTGTGTGGGGAGATGAACTTGGCCTCTCATTCTAGTCAGAGGTCATTGGTAAAATTCTTATAAATACACTATTTCTCATTCTTGGTTTCTCAAGGAATGCGGGTTTAGAGACTTAGGATACCCGGTGCTGATTAAAAAAAAAAAAAAAAAGAATAGAGACTTAGGATAGCCATAGATAATAGTGCTATTATAAATAATTGTAAGATAACTGCAACTTTGCATATCCTTATAATCCTTGTTATACAGACAACTTAGCTGGTAGAATTAGGAAACTTTTTCAGTACCCAGGTTTGCCGGCTGTTAATCCCTGTGTTATTTCCACTTAATGTGGGTTCTCAAACCCTTTTGTACATCAGAATCAGTGAAAGAGGTGGACATTCAGAGGGTACTGTCAGGTTGTTTATTGCTGGGAGGCTCACTTTCTGCCTCTCGAGGTCATTGAAGAACTGCAGGTAAAATTTCAGTTAACATGCTTTTTCATTATTGTTAATACATGCAAAAATTACATAGTTATAATTGAAGAGTTTTTGTTGTATGGCTCCATTGTGATTATTAGATAAAGAAAAGGAAAGTGTGGTATGGGGGCATAAGGGTGGGTAGTGAGTTTTTCTGGTTGTGTCAGCAGATATTAATTTACATTCATCTGTCAGGGCAACTCCAGACTATCATCTGGGTTCTTGCTTTGAGTTGTCAAAAGAGACTGAACTATTGTGTTGATGTTTGAAGAGAAGGATAGGTTCTCTGCTGTCTAGGCTTAGGAAGAGGTAATGAGACTCATAGGGACCAGAAAATGAGAGAAACCAACAAAACAAAATGAGGAAACAACAAAATAAACTGTAGTTTTTTTATGTGCCCAAAATGAACTATGACGATGGTGAAAATTGTCAACCAAATACTGAAATTAGCATACTTAAGAGAATCAGGATATTAACATGTTCACATAGTTTGTATGTCTCACTACCTGGCAGCTTGAACCACTGTTGGTACAAGCTACCCAATGGGACAGTCATGCATATCCCACCAGTGGTTCAAGCAGGTGGGAGTGTGTAAAGCAAAAAACAAAACAATAAAGAAAATAAATGAGAAAAATAAACATGAAAAAAAATGCCAAAAGCATAAAATAGATCCACTTTTTTTTGCAAGGTTATTTTATGACATACAGTCATGATTATGTCTTTCTTTGCTGATGACACACAGCTCCTTCAGAGCCAGATTCGGTGGTGTTGGGAAGAATTTATAGTACTTAGTAGGCTGCCTCTTGGTTTAACTAAGAAGCCTCTTGGCTGCGTAGGCCTCAGCGGTTGAGAAGAGTGCTGACCTTCTTAGTATTTCTCTTATATTTTATGGGTAAGATTTTGTGCTGGGAAAAATTTCTCTTTGTGTCCCTAACACCATCTTTCTCTTTGTCTGTGTGTGTATGTCTGTCTCTCTTTTTGAAAGACAGGGTTTTGCTATTTATTTCAGGCTTGCTCTGAACTCACTGCATAGCCCGGGTTGGCCACAAACTCACGGCAGTCCTCCTGTCTCAGCTTCCCAAGTGCTGGGATTATATCTGTGCAACATCATGCCTGGTTCTTTTTTTCTTTTAAAACTTGTCAGTTAAGCCAAGTCTCATAAGAAAATCAGTTTGGCTCATAACCTTGTTTTACTCAAGCAGTGCAAGTTAAATTCCATTTAACCAATACTGCAGTAGTGTCTGAACAGTATAAAAAAATCAGAATACTGCCTCTGTTCATACATGTTTTCTGGGTTTTTAACTTGTGTTTTCTTTGCCTCTTACTCATACCTTAAGGCTGAGACTATTTCCAAATAACATACCCTAATAATGTTTTTAGCTATAATTAAAGGAAAATTTTCCTGTCTTGTGTTTTATTTTATAATTATAGTTTATTTTACTTTATTGTTTATAGTAACAATACTAACTTAATCCTGAAGATAGTTGAACCAACCATCTTCATGAAGGGGAATTCAAAAGAATCAAATGTGTTTACCTTGTGGGAAAATTCGTATGTAGACAAGTGGAATAAGTAAATATATATCTACAATCCAGAATTCATTGTTTAGAATGAATCTTGATGCATGTAAGAAGGGATATTATGACATATAAAATAGTTTAAAATAATGTATATATTGATCCATAAATGTTGGTCCCAAGACTGAGGACCTGATACTTAAAAAGCATAGCACATGAAAAACAAAAACAAACCAACTAGGTACTTTCAAAATAACTTTGGTTATTTTAGTAGTGAGGTTATATATGAATATGTAACTAAGCTCAATTAGGAACTATTCCAGTTATATCTGTAGTCTTACAGATGCTCAACATATACCTCTTAGATCACAGTATAGTTATCAGATGTAGCAGTTCTACTTTTAGTAGTTGGAGTGCTGAATTGCAGCTCTGATGTCACCTTTTGTTGAGGATGGGAAGACAAGGTAATACAGACACAGTTCTTGATTCTATTCCAGAGGTGACTCATACAGTATTGTAGCTGTGTGTGTGTGTGTGTGTGTGTGTGTGTATGTGTGCGTATGTGTGTTATGGAAATGTAATCCAGGGCCTTCTCACTGAGTTGTGCTGCCTTCCATTTTTAATTTTGAAACAGGGTCTTGCTAGGTCTGTAAGTGCTGGGATTATAGGCATGTGCCACCACACTGGTGGTATAGTAGTTTTTTGAAGGTATTCTTGCTTTTAGACCATTCTTTATGGTTTAGTTCCAGACTGTGGTTTTGTATATGCTGGGTTTGAGATGTGTTCCAGGCAGTGCAATGAATGCATTTGAGTTGATAGAATAAAAACAGGGACTCCTCCAAGTGGAGGAGGCCAACTCTGAGCTCTTGTCTGTATTCGTTCTTGAGATCACCCTTGGGAGTGTGTTCATGGAGAAAAGAGATCTTTAGTTGGAGAAAAGAGATCTTTAGAGAGCATTGACATTTAAGGATTTGTGAGGGAGATGGAAACTTGGAAGAATCCACAGCAGCATGGGAAATGAAGGTTTCTGGAAGGAAGAAGGGCACAGCTGTGGTGGTGAGTGCCTAGGGAATGTCTATTAGAGTAGGCGATGCGTGACTACTGGAATCCAGATCTGTGGAAGATGGTCAGATGGAAGGCAAGTTGCAAAAGACTGAGGAGTGAACAGGAAATTATAGGCTTCAAGTTGAAAGAGAAGTGGAGATTTTGTTTTTAAGACCCTGTTTTGTTGGGAGAGAAGTAGAGTAGTTGTACCGTCATCTCCCTCTGTGCCCAGGAGCTTTGTGGGCTACTTCATGTCTGTGTTTCCTGTTTGCCTCCTCACTATTTTTCTCCAGTGATCTGGGAGCTACTCAGATGGGAATGGGAAGCCTGAGTGCCTGACCTTGTGTCTGGCCTATGGTGGGACTCTGTGTGTGCTTGTAACTTGAGTTATCTTATTTAATCCTTGCCACAATCCCAGTTGACAGATTTTTTTTTTGTCCCCATTTAATAGATTTCTAAGGAAATGCCAGATGAGGGCTGAGAGACATGTGCTTTGACCTGGCTACCAGTTGATACTGAGGAGTCAAATTTTAGTTAACCTTAAGTGCATGCTGCCCTTTGTTTTGTTAAAGGTGGTGGGTATTTTAGACTTGCAGGTTGAAGGAAAGAAGTCATTTTGTACGAAGATTATTTTCAAACAGTTCCAGAAAATAAATTTTGTGATGTATTGTACTACCAGTATGTTTTGGGTGTTCTTTATATCTTTGTTCAACTGGATTGTCACCTTGAAATAATGTGTCAGCTGGTCTGATGAAAACTTCTCTGTCTTGAGTAACTTCTTAGAGCAGAGATCATTGCATTTGGGGAATCACCTCTATGACCATAATCCTGGGTTAAGGCAGTGACCAGTGGAGGTAAAAATTTTTACTGTATATTTTCCTTTAGCATAGCTAAAGTCTTGTGTTTGAGGGTAGTTATTTCAGAATTGAACACAAATACATTTTCTTTCAGTGTGTATGTTAAAGTCATTGTTCATATTGGAATGCACTTTTTCCTATGGATTATAATGAAACCTCTCTTTAACTTAAAACTCACATATGTGTCTACTTATAGGTGTTATAGATTATATAGGTCATATTCCTTCATTACCAGGATTCTAAAGGGAAGTAAATTATTTTGGCATACTTATTTAATACTTAATATTTTTAAATGTTAACTATTACATAATAATATAATTTATTAAACAGGAGGAGGTGTCAAGCACAGTGCTAATAACTATGTGCATTTTCTATGTGTTGGGTCTTATTATATTACTCACTTTACAGAGAAGTAAGCGATGGCCTAGTTGGGGCGAGGCCATGGCACACGTCCATAGAACCCAGGTATTTTGATTCTGCCTTTTCAAGTAATATACTATATTCCTCTCATCTATGACTGAAGTTAGTAGAATTGGACAGTGGTCTGTATTTATATTGTGGAAGTTGTACATGTACTAGTATTCCTTACTTGTTCGCTTGCTGGCATCCACATACTTGATATTCTGCCAGGTACTGGAAAAGTTTATGAAGATCTCCCCTTTTCATCGGGGGCATAATTTGGTTAAAGTTTCAAAACAAAATCATGGAAGAAGCTTCACAGTAGTATGACTCGTAGCCCACAGATGAAACAGGAGAGTCATTCTCTTCTTTTGAGGGTCCTAAGAGACAGGACCTAAGAGCACCAGTGGGATTCCCTTTCCTTGTGGCAAATATTGTCATTGTATATGTCCCTTTTACCTTAACAGATAGGAGTTTTCCACTATAGAGTTTTTTTTGGTTTTTGTTTTTTTCTAATAAGGTTGTGAAAAAAGATCTTTGTATTTGGACTAGTTTTCATAACTATCTCCTCCCAAAAGGAAAATTCAGAATCAGTACATATAACTGAAGAACCTTTTATCTTATAAAAAGCCTTTTAAGCATTAAAAGTAAGCTCTAGAATGTGTCTGTCAAGCATGATAGTCTTTTCCCACATATGACTATTTAAATTGAAATTAAATAAAATGAAAAGTTCTGTTCTGCATTTGCAGTAGCTGTGTTGTCAGTATGCAGTAGCCCATATACAACATCAATGTACAACATTCTCTTCACAGCAGAAAGTTCTGAGGAATGGTCCTCTGGAGTCTTTGTTGCATTTTGTAATATTTAAAGCAGTGTAGGCAAATGAGTACTGTGCACTGCTGTCCAAAGTGCAGAAGGTGAGTGCCTTGTATTTTGAGTGGCTATAAATACATCAGGATTGTAAATAATTATTTTTGAAACTTCGTGGTGTAATCGGCAGTATGAATGTATTGCGGTAATCTCAAATTAAAAAATAATTACAAAAATAAAAATACAATATTGTAAGAAAAGATTTCTTTCTGTTAGCAGGCCTTCTTTTAGGGTTCTGCCATGTTGTCTAAGGATGCTAGGAGTGGGTGTCTGGCTTTTTCTTTTATTTGTTTATTTCTTTTTTCTCCTTGTGGTGATGATTGAACCTAGGGCCTTATGCATGCTAAGGAAGTACTCAAACTCTGAGCTGCATTCCTAGCCCGTCCTTTTTTCTTAATTTTCTCCTTTCCCTCCTTCCCCTCTACTGTTCCCCTTCCCCTTCTTGTTCTTCTTCCTCTTCCTCCTGCTGCTGCAGATGCTACTCCTGCTCCCTACCTTCCCCTGCCTTCTTTTTTAGGGCAAAATCTCTCTGTGCTGCCGAGGCTGTTCTGGTGCTCCTTGGCTCAAATTGTCCTCCTGCCTCTGCCTCCCAGTTAGCTGGAATTACAGGCACATGCTGCTGTGCCCAGCTCTACTTTTTTTTTTTTTTTTTTTTTAAAGATAGAAAGAGATGTTGCTGCTATTCAGAGCCCAGCATGTAGAAAGCTCTTTTACTGGATTTTGTTTTATAGACACAGAAAACATATGTAAGACTGGTTAGTATTTTTTGCAGCATTTGATTTTTATCTGTGTCGTAGTTTGAACTTTAAGCAATGGTCTGGTATTTGGAATAGGTTATACATTTTGCTATGGAAAGAAAATTAATTGCTTTCTCAAGATTGACTAAAATGTTTTAACTCTTCATAGAAAAAAGAGGCATGAAACAAATTGTCAAAAGAAGAGAAACTAGTGGACCAGGGATTTAGCTCAGTGGTGTAAGCGCCTATCTGGCAAGGTCATGAGTTTGAATACTGGTACAAAAAAAGAAAAGAAAACAAAAGAAAAAGAAAGAAAGAGGTCTAAAAGAAGGTAAACCAAATTCTTGTAATCCTCTGTGTTTAGCTGGCTGGTGCTGTTCCAGTGAAGGTAAATAAAGGTAAATGAGCCCACCAGATAAATGTGTCATCAGTGTCTTTTTCCTTTTCTCCTGCTTGATTTCTCACAGCTTGGTTTTGCTGAAGGACCTCATTCTATGTCAGAAAAATCACAGCCCTTCTGAAAGTTTTAGATAATGGTGTTGCCATGAGGGATAACTAGGAAGTACTGTGGGCTATGGATTAATAGAAATAAACTTATTGTTTGCAAACATTTGTAGATCACATTATTAGATGAAGCACAAATTTTTAGTGTTTTTGAAAGCTTAATTTCCTGTAAAGTGTGTCAGTAATTCTTTATGTCCAAATTCTTTTCTATTCATTCAGTGTGTATATTCTACTCAGAATAATACCCTGCTTTGTAGTATCTTTAATTTGAATAATAATGCTTGAACTCAAAGATAATGGCATGCTTAAATTATGAACCTTTTACTTTTAAAACAGCAAATGTTAATTTAAGAATTGGTAGAGGTATAATAGAGAACAGAGTTTGACTATTCTTTCATTTTTTCTTTTGGAGGCTACTGTCTGAGTTTTTAGATTGGAATGAATATCTTAAGATATAGCAGATAGAACCTTATAGCTGTCCTAGCCCACTGGGGCTTTTAATTTCAAATGTAGGCCATAGCATGACCAAAACAGTAGTTCCATACTCACTGTGAGGAAAGAAATTTTCATAATGAGAAAGATTATCATTTAGTCTTGTTTTTTGTGGTCAAATATTAAGGTTTTTAAGAAATACTGTATTGAAATATTTTTAGTATCTTATATGTAAAAGAATATATGAATACATTTGTACTTAGGTATTTGAGTATGTATCACATGTGTACTTGTGTATCTGTTTATATATTACATATTAATTGCTTACATACAATTAATTATATTTAATGTGGTGTTATATTTAATTTGACTGCAAGTATGGAAAACAGAAGAAGCATAAGCCTGTCACACTAAT
Organism: Hydrochoerus hydrochaeris; assembly: GCA_004027455.1. Taxonomy (NCBI): domain Eukaryota; kingdom Metazoa; phylum Chordata; class Mammalia; order Rodentia; family Hydrochaeridae; genus Hydrochoerus; species Hydrochoerus hydrochaeris. Next base: position 778,297 of record PVLA01000002.1, read on the forward strand.
AGAGCTGATAGTATTTTTGTATCTTTCTATATAGCTTTTATTCCTAGTGGGTATATATAGATTCCTCGTTGATTTCTTTATGGGTATATATGTGATTGTGAGCACTTTTTTCCATCCTCTTCCTCCTTTTATTTAACATTATAGCAAAATATATTTGTAAAACACATAGTACATTGATGATACATCCTCCGATCAACTGCTTCCTTTTTATTGGACTTGTTGGAATGATTCTAGTTTTGCATGTAATCTTACACCTTTATTAAATCTTTTTAATGAAGAGTTAAGAATCAACTCTTTATGTAAGGAATGTAGCCCTTATTAATGAAGTTGTGTGTTAGAAATGCATGTGTATTTCCTGTGTATTTTCACTTACTAGGAAGAAAAGGGTCTTGCAGAGATCATAATGGATGCTGCTTGCCTTTGTCAGAGAGTATCAGGACACTTTTGTTTCTCTTTTTTGCTTTGCTATCATGTTTGAGCTGTCTACCTATAGCTATTTTTTGTCTTCATCATTTTGCCTGGTTTACTTGTATACTTACCTTGCTTATACTCACCTAGCCCTCACTTGGCTTTTGTTTTTACATTTATTTATGATTTCCATCCTTTCTTTTCAAGGAGATTCCTTTATTTTTGGTTTCATGATGTTCTTTCTTGTTTTCATCTCCCACCTTCTCTCCTTTGTTGGTTCAGTTCCTTTTCCTTTTCTTTTTCTTGGTCCAGTTCTTGCTCCTCTTCAGCTGCTCACACATCAAGTAGATCCATATCTTTCCTTGGATGGGTTTTCACTGTATTAACTTTTTCCAGTCACACGAACAATTTGGTGTCTTTTCATCATCTTTTATAAACAGCCTCATTTTCTTCATCTGCAAAATAGGGACAACAGTACCTAATTTTCATAAATGTTATGGGGACCAGATAAGATGACATATGCAAAGCATATAGCACAATATAACGCAGTGTCCATTAAATGCTAGCAGCAGCAGGGTAAAAGTCATAATACAGAATTCCTTGATATGATGGAAAAGATTTTAGAAGAAAGCTGCTTGATATTGGCCTGAATCAGGGGCAAGATCATAAAGAGTGTTGTGGATCATGAAAAGAAAGATTATAAGTTATTCTAGACAGGAGAAGCCACTAAAAAATTTCTTCAAAGTAACAGAGTTTAACAAATGAAATTTCAAAAGTAACTGAGAGAAGATGCAGGTATTTCCTATTTGGAAGGCATCAGGTTGACCTTTTTTTGCTGGTTTTGCTGATGTATATAATTTTCAGTATGTCTAGTTAACGCTAAAAATAAGAGTGGGGAGAAAAGGGAGGAGAGGACGTACGGTGATATACAGATCTTGAAATTCCTGTTCATTTTTAGGTGTGTACTAACTAAACTATTTTTATTTTTATTTTTTTAGATATCCAATTTAAGTGTAGGTTATAACTTGTAATAATATCTTGAAGAAAAAGGAGCCTTTGTCTCCTTCTTGGTAGAGAAGTATGTGGTGGTCTTGTGGGTATGGACCCTAGTCTAAAATGACAGTGAACCAAAATGGCTAAAGTCAGTTTTCTTCTAGTTTGCATACCATGAATTGCTTTGAAATTGTACCTTTTTTTCTATTTACTTTTTTATTATTGCATTTTTTTCATTTTCATTTACATTTAAAAATGTATCAAATATACTAGCTTTTCATAAAAAGCCTTTATGTAATCTGTATGGCATATACAGAGTTGAAAATCACAATGCTATCTGAGTTGCTTGTTAATAAGGACTTATTTTTTAGTTGTATAAATTCTTGATTTTAAAATACACAGCAATATTATATTTTGTGCTTTTGTTTTTAATGAAAGGAAGCTTTTAAAAACATTAACATTTTTAGAGGCAATAAAATCCTTGATTAAAAACAGTGTTAAGAATTTTTATTTCTTTGGGCTTTGGAAGAAATATTTTAAAGTTTGTACAAATAAGTTTGTTTTATCTTTGTGATTCTAAGTTAATCAAAGTCACATGGCTCTGAAAATCTCAAATATTTCCTTTTAGCGATTTTTAAATTTGTCATATCTGTTTTACTTTGTTGCTTTACTGTTACTCTTTGAAAAGCAAAACATCAGCCACCTAGCTTTATAAGTATCTGTGCCTTATTTTTAGCCTCCTTTTGTTGCTTTGTGGCACCTGAAGGTTGAGTCCGTTGTACTCTGTGGACTGTTGTGCACTGTCACACCATGACTGACCTGATTACAAAACAGGCAGCGCATGATGTCCACATGAAATCTTTTGGCCTTTGCTTCACATGCTTTGTGAAAGATGTGACCATTCTGTGGATAGGACATTATAATGGGATATTGACATTTTGCTGATCTAGAAGCTCCTGTATAAATCAGGCTTTCATTTTATAAAAAGAAATTTTACACTTGTAAAGTTTTAACATCATTTTAATTTTGAGATCTAGATAAAATATAATCCCTGGAGTGCTCTTTTTCACTCTTGCAGTATAATTTTTTTGCATGATACATGATTTAGTTGGAAACAAATTAGTAACAGCATGCTTAAAGGAAGCAATTTAATAAACAGGATTTTAGAGAACCTAATCAGAATTGTAAAATGATAGTAGTGAATCAGTTGCATTATATGGAATTACTAGGTTCGATGGAGCTTTTAGATATAAGTTTGGGCAAATCTGTGCACTGTTATTAACAATGGGTGAAGCCAGTCATGTGTTGTGGGTCTGTAATCTGGAGAGCTGAAGTATGAGGATTGCAAGTTGAAACTCAGCCTGGACAAATTAACAAGTTAGTGAGACTCTGTCTCAGAAAGCAGGTTGGGGTGGGATGTTAGCTCAGTATAAAGGTCAGGTTCAATCTCCAGTACTGCCAAAAGAAGGGAGAAGAGAGGACTCCTGTACCTTGAATTTGTTGGTTCATGCAGAAATAGCCTTTTTCAGACCACTTGGGCTAAGGCAAAGTAGACATTGGTGCTAGCTGGCTGTAGCTATGATGTGGTATCTCAAATTGAGCTCAACTTGCTGGGCAAAGCCATCTGTTTGAAAACGAGCAGTTTGTTACATGGTCAGGCACCAGGACAAGAGCAGAGATACAGCCTTAAACTTGAAGACTTAAGCAGTCAAACAGGAAACTAGTAAAGCCAAGGAATAGGATTACAGGATGCAGTGGAGACTGGCAGGTGGTTAAAAGACTCTGATTATTCTAGGCCCTTTACTGCTGTAAAGTTTAGCCTGTGAAAACTAAACAATTACCTATTTTAAGTTGTTACCAGTAGGTATGCATTGCACTACTACACAGTTTCAGTTTGTTTTGACTACTTGTTTTTGCCTCTTTTTTTTTTTTCTTTTTGGTACCAGAGATTAAACTCATGACCTCGTACTTCCCAGGCAGGCACTTATGCCACTGAGCTAAATCCCCAGCCCTGACTGCTTGTTTTCAATCACCTATTTTGTACACGCTTTCCTATGTTGGTTACCATTGCTAGTTTTTTTTTTTTTGCATTAGAATTTAGGTTGGCCCTTTAAATGAATTTTAATTGTCATATTAAAATGACATAGGCTGGGCTTGGTGGCACCCACCTGTAATTCCAGCACTGAGGCAGGAGGATCACTGTGAGTTGAGTCCAACTAGGTTGTAAAGTGAGTTCAACATGAACCCATACTGAATAATGAAACCGTATTTCAAAAGTAACAAACAAAACCCTCCAAATCATAAAAACTTAAAATGACATATATGGTGCTAACTTCTGAGTATGAAAAGTAGTAACTGCCACTTACCGCAGCCCTTCCTGTTTTTTGGCCTATCTTGTTTAGTTTTTGTTTTTTGTTTTTGGAGATTCTGCTTGCTGGTCTAAAACTCATTATGTAGCCTAGGCTGACCACAGAAATGTCTCCTGTCTCAGCCTAGAGCTCTGGAATTGTATGCATGCTGCATGACACATGATCTCATTCTGCTTTCTAGAGGAGGAAGGACATAAAGCTGAGGGAGCTGCTTTCCTTAGGTCCTCCTCATGGGGGAGCCAGAATTGGGTCCCTGATCTCTGTCTCCATCCCAAAGTGAAACCTGGTTCCTTTGCTTTATAGACTATCTTGTTGAATTCAAACTGTGCAGTCCAGGAGACAGGTAAACAGAAAATTGCAACAGAAGCTCCTAATATTATAATTGATGTTTATTCTTAGGTCTCTGTTTGTGTTAAGGCTTATGGTTAGTGAAAATGTCAGAACACCGATAGCAGAATTTCGAGTAGCAGGTCCTACCTGAAGGAGTTTCAGAGCAAAATTTGCTTGGATGTGGGAACAAGGAGCAGCTGTGTGAAATGCAGATAACCTGTACTAACTTGTGTATTAGTTTTCTTTTGCCACATAAAAACTTCGGTGGTTTAAGAGAATGTACTTTTATTATCTTAGGTGTCTGTGGGCAGGAATCTAGGCAGAACTCAGCCGCTCTCTGCTTAGGGTTGTGGAGGATTATTGCATTCTCATTCAAAGGAATGACAAGGAAAGGCTTCAGTAGCCTTGTGACCATGGAATTCTGAGTAGCTTGTTTCTTTGGTGTCCCAGTGGAGGGACTTTGTCAAGCTCTACTTTCTGGTTTTTTTTTTTTTTGTTTCAGTTTTAATTTTTTTATTAGTACATGTTTGTGGTCTATAATGACATTCCTTGTGAGGAGTTGGTACATGGACATTAACACTTCTTTTTTCACCCACTTCCCTTCATCTACCTCCCCTCTCCTCCATCTCTTAGTCGTCTTCCATTTTGCAATAGAATGTTTGCGAAAAATAGGCAAATACTCCCTATTTTGTATTACCTATCTCTTGCTCTTTATTTATATTTTGGATTTCTCATATAAGAGAAACCATGCCTGTTATTAAAACGACTGTTTCCTTTTCCAAATAGAATATTATAATTATAAATGTACATTTCCAACTGAACTTTGACGATGGCCCTGTTGCTTGTCATTTTTTTTTTAATTTTGTAAAATTATTATTAGTACATGTTAGCACTACATAAAGATTACATCCATTGTGGAGACTTGGTTCATAAACATAACACATTTTAACTTTTTAAATTTCCCCTTCCCTCCATCTTTTAATATCCAGTTTTACCTCTTGGAATTACTGCTTTCACTGATTTGTTTTGGACATACTGTAGCTTTTTGTACTTGATATGCATTTGACATTCTGAATCCTGTTCTGAACAATCATTGTGTGTAGCTCTGGAAGTGACTAGATATGTATTCTTGATGTCTCTCTCAGATAATTCAAAGCCCTTTGTAAACAGTACCTTATCAGTCCCTCAGGGCATCCTGTGAGCCAAGTAAATATTGGCAACTACTAGTTATTCAGAAAGGGGGACAAGTAGAGAGACTGAGAAGGGCCTGCCTTCCAGCCCAAACACCAGAGTATGCATGCTGGTCAGACTGTGCCTAAGTGTTCCCTAACTATGGAGTGTTGTTGTGTTTGCCAGTGGTGCAGGGGTGGACAGGGTGGTGGTGGGGTGGAATGGATGTGCCAATTAATTCTCTTTACCAAGCCAGCAAATAAAACACCTTCAGCTACAATAGAGTGAATTTGTAAGGTGATTTCCTTCCTTTTAAAGGATGAGAATGTACATAGAAGTCAAAATTCAGGCGCTGAAAGGAAAATAAAGTACATCTTGGCTCCAGAGGAAGTCTCTGTTTAATTCAAAGTGATCATTTAAAAGATACCCTATTTGGAATTGCATCCAGTGGGGATTGTTTTAAATCAGTCCCTCACTCTGTACTCTTGAAGTTATTTTGTGCCTTTGAAATAAATCAACTTAATGGTAGCCCTGCTTTCTGTGGTATGCTGAGGATGGGGAGTGCATCTCTGAGCTGAAGAGCAAGCTGGAGAGTCCCTGATATTTAGGAACTTCTGATGAATTGGGTATTCATTCTGAGGAGGCAAATTAATGGAGAAGAAATGTAGAATCTTTGGCCAGTTACTAGTTACCTGGGTATATTTGAAATATGATTATATAGGTAAAACAGTCTCATTTTTGGGAGAATCATTAAATATGCATTAATTAAAAAATCCTTATTTTTATCCCTTGTTCTGTAGTACTCATCACTATTTTACATGATATCTTTTGTATCATAATAACTGTTAATTGATTGTGAGGATAGGTTTTAAGGTCAAGACCCATGAATTATCAACAGAATATTACATAGTAAACAAAAAACTAAAAGCATATATCTAACAATAATATATTTTCAAATATTTTTGAAGGTGAATGTACACAATGTTTTATATATACTTAAAGTGAATATATTTTGATATCTTCGTCAAAAATTCCTAAATTTTCTGGTCCTTTGTTTTTATTGAGAAATGTAAGAAGGAAGAGTGTGGGAAATCAAAGTGGTGGGCAGTAGACAAGTGGTCTGCCAATCTGAGGCAGTGTTGTGCTTTATCTTGCTGTAGCTGGAGCAGGGTGTATGTTCTGTAACATAGGTCAAAACTTTACTGGTAAATCTATGCTTTTACATCTAGATATTATTTTAAGACAAAAATTTTGATTCTGAACTCTAGATTTGATACTATTTTTTGGCAGGAATATGAATGTAAGTAAGGATTATGAGACACTTAGAGCTTTTGGGTTGAAGAGTATGATATGACTTCTTTGGTTTTTCTCTCTTAATCCCTTTCTCCCCTCACCCATTTTTAAAATAGCAATGCTTTTCATACTGTCAAAATTTCATGTTGTGACACCCTATTCAGAAGTTATGACAGCAGGGTAATGACAGCAACTGCCTCCCGAGAATCAATCAGGCAATTAATTTTGTAAATGAAATGCTGATTATACAAAGCTTCACATGAGAGGCCCAGTGATTAAAATCAATTTAACAAATTGTTTCAGGTGGGACTTGATTAATAATTTGCCATAAATGCTGAAGATAAATGACCAGCATACCTTGCTATGGTTACTATCCAGATGTATATAAAAATCTAAAGGCAAACTGTATGTTCTTAGCTATATAGAAGAGGTAGAGCTTCATGTTCTTTATACTTTGTCCAGACCTAGCCAACAATGAAATGGAATGCATCATTATATTTTTATATCATTGTACTTCACATTCGCATGTGTTCTACTTTAAAAAAATTACTGGGTAAGATTGAATTTCACTTAGTTAAACAGGTCTTTTGTTTATGTAGAATGTTTTAGACTTTTTTTGTGGTAATTGTATTATGAATCTTAAAGTAGCATGTGCTTTTTAGACATTTTTCCATTCTTAATTATGGTAAAGCAATCAACGTAGCTTGGGAAATGTTTTAAGAATACTAGAAAGAGTGACATTATAGTGTGGAAATAAAAATGTCTTATGTTTAGAGCATTATAACTTGAATTCAAGAGAAGTCACATTTAGGATAGGAGACACAACTGAATGTCTTTCTAGCAGTCATACACTAAACATTTATTAATTATCACAAACCACACTATCACATTTCATAATTGTTATTATTTATGACTGACACATTGATGAAGGTGGTACAGTATTACTTAAAAGAAGATGGAATGTAGAAAGTAAGGGTTTAGGTATACTTGAGTTTCTTTTTAGTATTTTAAAAGAAATAATAAATAGCAACACTATTGTGTCAGAAGTTGGGGCTATGAGGAGAATTAGGATGAAAATACTTCTGGCCTGAAGAAGCTAATTGATGAGAGAGACAGATAAATCTGGAGTTGCAGTTGAATGTGATAAATATTTAATATCTATTAAATATTAATATATATTTAAGATATATTAATACTAAATATATATTTAATAGATTTATATATAGATTTATTTATGTTAGATAAATTTATTTATATATAGATTTATTTATATAAGATAAATATATATTTAATTGTGGCAAATGGTGGGATTCCTGAGAAGGTAGAATATTTTATGCAGTATACTTTACAGGGCTTGGAAGAGCTGTGGGGGTTTACATAGTAGCCTGAAGTATGAGGTATTCTGGACTTAAATTGGAGGTATGTCTTAGGGTGGCATAGATGTGTGCAAAAGGACTGGGCTGAGACCCCAGAGATGGCAGATGTGTCACTCTGAGGTGATCCTGGCTTGAACTTTCCCATCTGGTTTTGACTTCTTCAAGGCAGGTTGCTGATAACATTTCTGGTTGAAAATTGAGACAGAAAGGAGAAATATCTTTAATGGTCCTCATTCTCTCTGATACCATGACATTTGGAAGGTCCAGCAGGAAGGAGGGACAATTCTAAAATCACAGAATGTTAGAGCTTTAAGGAGATTCTCAGTTCAGTTCATCTCATCTCCCCTATTCCCTCATTTTATATCTGAGAAGCCTGGAGACTCAGGCATGGAACTGGACAGTGACACTTCATTGAGCACCTACTCCTTCCAGGTCTTTTTGTACTAAGAACCTCAGTAGAGGTAGGCACTGTTATGCTAACTTTTCCCCTAGGAAACTGAAATTAACATAACCGAAGTTGTAGGATCTGCCCAAAATCACATAAGAAATGGCAAACCAGGATGCAGGCAAGTAACTTTGATTAGGCCAGGTTCCTGATGAAATCCAGAGTCCCAGAGCTTTGGAAATTCCTCTGAGTTGGAGATTTAGGTGTAAGGCCTTTTTTTTTTTTGGCTTAGCTTAGATTTCCTTCTACCATAGCAAGCATCTAGACTTAATTAGTTGACTGCTTCTGAATTAATCTTAGAATCCTCTTATTTCTTCATATGTTCTGTCAACTATGGCTGTAGGATAAAGTTTATACTGAATTTTTAAAGTTCCAGATGTAGCTGCTTTCCTTCTTTTAAACAAGAGTACCTGCCAGACTGCCCCTTGCCCTAGAAGGCCTGGTTGTGTTTTATCCTCTATAGAGGAGAGAGGGAGCCAGGCTCACATGGGAAAAGTGCCCACCATAGAAGCATTTCTTGAAATTTAAAAAAAAAAAAAAATCTAAAAGTTCTGGGTTAAATGAGGGCATATTTCATACCTCTAAGGGTGAACTTGATATTTTAAATGTAGAAGTATAGTATGACCATGAAAGGTAAAATGTATGTTGACTATAATAACCTTGAAAGGTTAATTTGTGGGAACAAGTATATACTTGGGCTTCTTCTTATGCCCCAAATCATTGTTTAAGGAATTTTAAAAAATGTATTTGAAAATATATATTTAAAACACATTTTATCAATTTCAATACTTGTAGGGAAAGGACCCTCAAAACCTTATAGCACACACCTCTTTTTTCCCAAATAGTCATCTTTTAGATTTTGCTGTGTTACTTCTCTGTGTTTCTTTTATCCTTTTTTCTTCCCCCTTGCTTTTAGCACCCTTAGGTTTAAATCTGCCAGAGCTCCCAGGGACTGCTCAGTTATGGCTCTCAGCTCTGAAAAGCTCTGAGACCCCCTTGTTTAAGTGAAGTATGGTAGTACTCATTTCATTTGTCAGTTATCCTGTGTCTCTTTCATTTTGCTTGTTTTATTAGTTTTATTTTTGAAGTCACTTTAAATTTATGGGAATATTTTAAGAATAGTAATCTTTTACTCTGACAAATAAAGTTTCAACATTTTGCCACATTTACTTTATTATTCTGTCTGCACATCATTCTGTTCACCCATAATGTATTTTCTCAAAATCTTTGACGGTAAGATTGCATGTACATTGTGTCTTTATTCCTTAATTCTTTAGAGTGTAATTCCTAGGATTAAGTGTGTACTTACATAGCTGAGTGCAATTATCATTGTCAGGAAATTTAACTTTGATAAGAGTATTTGAACTTCTACTCCATGTTCTAATTTGCTCATTGTTCTAATAAATGTCTATAGTAATATTCTTTCCTTCCTGTCTAGCCTTATATTTTGCAATTAGTTGTCCATTTTTAGAATATAATATTCAAAAAAAGAATATAATATTCAACTATTATTATTCATGTTATTTTATTCTTTGAACATCCACATAAAATGAATCAACATCCAAGATGTGATTAACTCATACAGTGAATGTTTAAATGTAAAGAACTTATTACAGCAAAATACATTAATATTCCCTTTCACTCCATCATTCTTACCACTTTTTAAAACAGTTCTGCATGTCCTTTTTCTTGAGTGTCTTAAGAGGTGTGGTCAAAAGAATGGTGAATGCTGTTGCCGAGTATATCGAATGCAAAGGCAAGCTTGTAAATGTCCTCATTTATTTTATTCAGTGGACCTGGTACTATGCAACTTCTGCTGTTCCCAAAAGTTAAGTTGACTATGGAAGGTAAATGTTTTGAATCAATTCAGGATATCAAAACAGCCATGACAGTGTGACTAAAAACACTTAATGAAAGTGGACTTTGAGAACTGCTTTGGAAAGTGAGGAGAACAATGGGAAAAGTATGTTCAAAGTAAGGAAGAGAGGGAGTATTTTTTTGGGGGATTGATGACAATTTATGTTTCATTGTGTTTTTTAAAAAGATGTAAGCATTCACCAGATTTTATGATCTCACTGCATATAATTTTGCTTAATTATGGCTCTGATAAAGTAGATCCCTAATAAAGACATTTCTTAAAGATATTTTATTTTATTTTATTTTATTTTATTTTTTGGTATCAGGGATTGAATGCACAACCTCATGTTTGCCAGGCAGGCACTTAGGCTGCTGAGCTAAATCCCACAGCCTTCAAAAGACACTTCAAAGCCTGTGGCTAATAGCTTGCATGTAAGAATGGCATAATCTCTTTACAGAGATAGGCAAGTCAATTGGTGATTTCTATTGGCATTTTAAATTGTTAATTTTAAAAATTAGTAAAATATGGATGGGGCTTGTAGCTCAGTGATAGAACACTCACATGACCTGTGCAAGACCATGAGTTTGATTATACGTTTGCAAGAGATGTGATGGCAGTCTAGCAACAGTGGGGATCGCAGGAGAAATCAATAATGTTTCTGGTTTCAGAGACAGCTCTGATGCATCTTTGGAATTGTTTTTCATGCATATCACACTAAAAAGTCTTTCCAGTGGTTGTCTGTAGTAGTTATTTTCTCTTAAATGATGGGAAAATTGAGGCTTAGAGTTCATGAATGACTTTCCCAGCATTAAATAGCTACTTAGCAGCAGAGAGAGGTGAACCCAGGTCTGCCCAGTGAGAAACTCAGTGCTCTTTCCATTGTGCTAGATGTGGCAACCTAGTTTCTGCTTGTCTGCAGAATGTGATAATTGATAATGGCTGCCTGCAGCTCCACAGAGCACATGGGGGATTTGTGCTGCAATTGATTAGCAATGTCTTGTCTTTTGTGCAGTGTTAGAGAAGTAGATTGTTTCCATGCCTCACAGTGATTATTGTGAAATTATACTTTACTCTAATAATGTTAGGCCCTGTGGTAGACTGAGGCAGTAGAATTACAAGTTTAAGCTAAGATTGGGCAATTTAGTGGCTTAGCTGATATGCAGAGAAGCCTGCTGGTAGCTTTCCTTAGCACCACACAGCTGCAAATAGTGGGGTGGAAGGCATATTTGCACAAATCTTCCTTTCTTGATTTAAATCTGTTTTTAAGGAAAATACACCATGTTATTCTTCTTCCTTAAATAAGAGCCTGATAAGAGGTTGTCACTAGTGACATATGAATATGAACAGTGTTACATGTTTAGAGATGTGAACGTTAGAAAATGGTAAAGCCATTTCTATAATAAAAACATAACAATTTTTTTGGGGTAGCAGGAGTAACAAATTTGAGGGAAAATGGAAATATATTCCATTGCTATTTTGATATTCCTTTTAGATCTAATTTACTCTTGAAATAAGCAATATACATGTGCTTTCATTTGTTCATAAAGTTACTACATTTTCTAAATTAAGTTTAAGAGTGTGGCTTAGTCAAACAGTAATTTACTGGTCGAATTGACTTACAAGCTGTTGAGCTTTGGGGGATTATGCTAATAATAGTGTTTTGCCAATTTATAAAAATCAGGCAAAAACTGGAAAACTCAAATAGGCTCACTTTCTAAACTTATTCTAAAACTTGGATGATAGCTATGAATGGGCTTAATATTTGTTTTTGCCACTTTATCATTCATATTCTTGTGGCAACAGTCTAGGTAGAAAACACATTTGTCAAGTAGTTATGCAAATAAGTATCATTGCAGACTTTGATTAGTGCTTTAACTGATCAGCAGAAGGGTTTTGGGAGAGGATCCTGCCTTGAGGCTGGTGTTGAGGGAGTACTTCTCTAAGGTCATCATATTGGAGCTAGTTCTGCACAAGGGCAGAGTTGATGGAAGTAGTCACATTTATATTTGAAGGCCTAGTGCTAGGAAAGTGTTTGTGTTTTTTCTAGAGCCCCATGAAAGCCATTATCATTGGAGGAATGGGTGTCCAGCTGACCGACTTGGAGAGGAGTTTGCTGTGATGGAGAAAAGGAGGAGTCAAAGTTTGCATGAGGTGGAGAGTTGAGAGAGGATCTAGGCAGCAATATTGAATGGAAATTGGGTATAGAACTCAGGCTTAGAGAAACAAGTTGAGGGACACACAGGTATTATGGGGAGGTAAAGAAGCCATGGCTTGGGTGACCTTGTGGAAAGTGAAGATTTGTCTGTAGTAAGCATGATTCCTTGCCTCTTGTACTAGTTAGCCATCAAAAAGCATACATTCTAGATAGAATGCTGCTGCTCTAACTTGCTCTGCTGTATTGAGGAGGCTGTTCCTTTTCCTGTTCAGTAATGTTAATCATGCCAGGCATTGTACTAAGTGCTAAGTATGAAAAGATGATGAATAAGACAACACTTTCACCTTTAAGAGTCTGCTGAGGAGATAAGAAAATAGATTAAATTATTGAGTGATTTTGCTGACTTCAATTCACTAATTTGTTAAGAGAGAGAAATGAGATTTAGGAAGCTCTTGCTATGTGATCGATCAATCCTGTAGCATTTTACTTAATTCCACCACAGCACTCCTCAGATGAGTATGACTGTATTCTATTAATGGTGAGCCTAAATTTACATAGCTTAATAAGTAGTATAATTAGGATACACATCCCAGTTTCTCTGACTCAACCTTGTGCCTTTCCCCGTATATCCTTGGACTACTTACTTTGTATGTTAGAGAAGATAGAGGAATTTGAAGTTCTTTTTTAAATTTTATTTTGAAGGTAGTAAAAATACAACAGAACAAGGCAGAACAAAGCCAATTGAGACAATACAGTGAAATTGGTAGAGAACTTCACGGCAGGATACCAGGGTAACAGTAATAGGTACCATAGTATATCTCGTTATCTTCACAATAGTTATCCATTTAATTAGGTATAGCAAAATCAAACAAAAAACATTATAAAACCAGTTGAAAGAGAATATTGAATAGAGCAAAATAATTAATCATAACAAAACAAAACAGTGAAAAACAACATTTGCCTTCAAACAGAAGATAGAAGGAAATCCCCCATATTTGCTATATTGCATATGATCATTCTCCCAAGAAATGCTCAGACCTCTGCCCCAGTTGCTAGGCTCATGGGAGATGCTGACTGGTTCTCTTCCTGACTCGTGCCAGGGGCGCTTACTAGGAAGGAAGGCGAATTGCTTTCTTGTTCAGCCTCCTAAGTTCTACCATGGCCGGATCTTGGGAGACACTGACTGGTTCTCCTCCTGGCTCACGCCAGGGGTGCTTACCAGGAGGGCAGGCAAATTGTTTTCTTGTTCAGCTGCCTGAGTTCTACCATGGATTTGAAGTTCTTGAAAAGATTGTCTCCTGAAGGCACATGTGGCTGATCTTCTGCCTACACACAAGAAAGAGTAGAAAAGGATGAAGACATGTTGGGCCCAGTAGGAAGTCTTCTGATATCCCTGGTTTTATGTAAATCATTATGAGTGGCTCTTGTGGTCAGCCCAAGGTTCTGTCTTCTTCTTACACCTCTTCTTTACTTTGATGTGGATGAAGGACTGTATAAAGTCGAATGCTAATCTCATTGATGGTTGCTAGGAATATGTTAATATGTTGGATGTCAGAAGCAATATGTTAGTCATAAGAGTAAAAACAGTGACCTAAGAAGCAAACTGGAGATAAGCAGAGATAATAAAACAAACCTCTGGCATTATGGTTACCTATCTGTCTGGTGTGAAATAGGGGAAGTGGAGTTTAGTCACAGCCTATGTGGGGATGGGACTGCCATGAGAACACAGAGACCTTATCTAACCCTAAGCCTAAACCTAAGCCTAAGCCTAAGCCTAACCCTAACCCATTAGTAGCAGTGTAGGTTCTAGAAAAAGGTAAGCAAGAACCTGACCATAGTGGCTTTTGTGTTAAAGGAACTAAGAATGGCATATTGTACTCAGCAAAGGGAAAAAGCTATAGCTGTTTCAAATAATCTGCCAAAGGACCAAAGGAAAAATCATGGATGTAAATTACTAAGACATGACTTTTTTCTGGTTGTATACACTTTGAAGAGATTCGCACATATATTGTGTATTGGTGAGGTGTTTTTCTCAGTTCTAAGGTTTTGGGTTTCATTACTGAATCCTTAAAGAGTGTTTTAGGAATTGTGCTTGTGCAGGAGTGTATTTAAGTATTTTGGAAGTGCATGGCATTTGTTTTGATTATTTGATAATAAAAGTCAGGGTCTTTGAATTTCAGGAGATCCCTGACATTATTTGCTAAACCTGGGATGTGTTTAAATCATGGATACATTTTATTTTAGTGTCCTTAAGAGTTGAGAATCATGGCTGATAGAATCATAGACAGTCACTTGTAATTGGTAGTTTACTTTGTATGTAAGTTACAAAATACTAATGTTTTATTAATAATCTTTGAGAATTTGATGTTAATTTATATTCACATGAAGCAATATGTAGCTTGGGAAAAATACTGTATTATATACTTCTATTTTTGGCCTGTTTAATAATAATATACACATGAAGAATTAACTATTTAAAATTATACATCGTATCTTTCAGATAATAGCATTGCAGGTAGAAATTGCCTTTGTCCTTTTTTTAAATATTACCACTCATTTTACTTGTGACTGCTGCACTGCATATATGCACACATACACACAGAATTGACAAAATATTCTCATCTTGTGCCCTTTAGATATCATTCCATGGTTCTGAAAATATATTTGTTCATAGCCCCTTATCTTAAGGAAACCAAAACCAAAACCAAGACCAAACAAATTGACTGTAATCATCTTTTGAAGTAGTCTGACTTCCCTCCACCTCTTCTCTGTGTTGTTGATGTCATTATTGTTAGGAAGTAAGGTCATAATAAAATGCCATTTCCTCCTTGTCTAGTATTTTAGAATTCTTTATCTTCTCATTTATTCATTCATTCAGCTATACTAGGGATCAAATCCAGAGGTATTCTATCTATCACTGTGCCACATCCATAGCCCTTTTGTTCTTTATTTTCAGGTAGGATCAAAGTTGACCAGGCAGGATTCACCCTTGTGGTCCTCCTGTCTCAGCCTTCCTCAGTGCTAGCATTATAGGCATGTGCTATTGCACCTATCTTGAATTCTACTTTTTGATTCTTTCTTTATCTTTGCATAATATAGGTAGTCCTGTGTTGACAAAAGGCCTTCTTGCAGTGTGTTGATAGCAGATTTGAAATTCTCATATTTTTAAGTCTTAGCAATGATGTTGTTATCAGTACAAGTAAAGCAAGTGGTTTTAGGTGCAGGACTGTATGTTTTCCTACCCCAGTCTGATGATCATATGTGAACCCATGATGTCCTGCTACTCTAAATGTCCCTTGTGTTATGGAAGGAGAAGGTCAGTTTGGTTACTGGTTACTGTGGTAAACTGAAAATCTTGGAACTTTATGGCTTGAAGGTTAGGCAGCTCTATGAAATGAGGAAAGAGAATCTTTGGTGCCTCCCTCTTACTTTTGATAAACTTGTTTTCTGGCTATTAGGTATAATATATATATATTATATATATATATAATATATATAGTGTGTATATATATATTAATTTTATGTCTGATGCAGTAGAGATGTGTAAAATTACTGATGATATGTAACTGACACTCTAATTGACTAATGTCTACTTGATTAGTTAGATTGAGTTTTTATTTTTGAAAATATTTTCCTTTATGTGGTTAGCATTCTCAAATAGTTACTGAATAAATAAAATCATCAAAGTAATTTGTGTGAGGTATAAAAAAAAGCAGTATAAAGCCTAAGACATGGTCATATGAGTCCACATGGGAGGTAAGAATTCACATATGAAAAAGTATTAAAATATGTGAGTTAAATAATACAGGACAACCCAGAAATCTGTCACATGCCAGCCTCTGAGAGACCCTGACAGGTGCTACCTGTCAGAAAGTGCTGTTGGGGTGTGACAAAGGGGACAGGTGGCTGGGCAAGGCTTGCTGGTGGGAATCATTTTTGCCCTGCTGATATCTGCCCTGAGTGGGTGGGTACTGGTCAGACAAATGTTGAACAGCTGATTGTAGTCCCCATTCCGCCTTTGTCCTGCAATCAAAATAGTGTTTGTAGTTTGCGTAGGGAAAAACAAAGACTTTTTAGAGTTGTATTTAGACAGCATCACAGAATAGCCAACATAAATTGCTTTACTATATGACAACTATTTACAGGTCACTGTGGCTGCCCCTGTTTATTATCAGCATAGTTTTCACATAACTGTAATTTGTGTGCCTACCAATTTAAAATATTTACCATTATTAGGGGGCTGAGGATTTAGCTCAGTGGCATAAGTGCCTGCCTGGGAAGCATGAGGTTGTGAGTTCGGTACCAAAAAAACCCAACAACAACAAAAAAAAGACAAACAGTAATAATGAGTGTAATACTAAAGATCCTCCTTCAAAATATTTACCATTATTTTCTATCTACTTTTCCTTGTGTTTGTATGCTTCCTGTGTTGATAGTTTTTTGCTTGGTTACAGCTTTTGTTAACTATTGAGTAGTTGGGTTATTTTACTTCTTCTTTGAACAATTATAGATGGATGCAGGATTCCAGGAACTAGGTAACTCCTTTCAATTATGAGATCCTGTGCTAGACTTTACTAATTTGATGCTCACTGTAATTATGGCAGGTAATGTTTCTTTCCATTAGTGAGTAAGGAAACTGACAAGCTACTTAGGATCACAAACTGGTGGCAGGTGATGGTCTGTGTGATGATGTGAGTCCTGCAGCTGCAGATATCTTTGAATGAGAAGCCTCTGCCCCACTGGAGCAAGGGTATCACAGGTAGAACAAGATATTACCACTCTGAAAGTATAGTTATCACCAGATTATTGCCAAAGGAGATTTATGTTGTTTTAAATTTATTGAATCAAATACTTAAATCAGGTTTGAGTAAGTATTTCTTCTTGATAACAGACTATGAAAAAGTTTTCATTAGTGGCCAATATGAAAACTTTTCCCCTGTGATTCAAAAAAAGAGCTGTTTCATTCTGTCACTTCTTTATTAATCCAAATATGTAGATATAACTGTAGATAAAAATCTGATAAGTCTCCTTTCTGTGGGTTTTGAGACCCCTTTCTAATTTGTAGTTCATAGAATTGGGTTGAAAAAACCATAAGGAAACCTTTATTAAACTATGTCTTTAACTTGATATTTAGGAACAAGTATAATTACGTGTTTTGTTATAAATACAGGTTGTAAAGGCATATTCTAAAAGAATGACACAACAAATTTCTTCGTCTTTTTTTTTTTTTTCTGACACAAGGTCTCACTATGTAGTTCAGACTGGCCTTGAGCTCACTTTGTGGCCTAGGCTGGTTCAAACTCATGGTGATCCTTCTGCCTCAGCCTCCTGAATGCTGGGGTTACAGGTGTGTGCCACCTTGCCTGAATTGAAGGAATTTCTAAGAATAAAAGTACAAAGCATATCTAAAGTATACAAGAAGTATGTATTAAGTGAGTCATCCTTTGATTTGGTCATCTTAAAACAGTACCTTGATTCCTAGATCAGCCTCAGAAAGCCTTCTTTTAGCTGATCTGTACTATACAGTATTCTTAAAATCTGCATACAAATATACATTGTACTACTGCTTTTTAAATTAATAATCACACAGATGGGAAACCTCAGACTATTGAAAGGTGGCACTTAAAGGAGACCCGGAAAGGAAAGGTTGTCTATGTGTGAGGGGGTGGGTGAGGGACACACATGTATAAAAAGTTTATCTGAATATGGAAGAATTACAGGGAAGTCTTATCAAGTAATAAATTTGCTTTAGAAGCTCAGTAACTAGAACCAGACTAGACTGGCTAAGAGCTTTATGAAAATGGTGGTGTGTATTGTGGCCTTCAAAGCACTTGTCTGGCTAGAGATTTAGCTTGGTGGTGTACCGCCTGACTGGCAAGCGCAAGATCATGAGTTCAATCCCCACTACCAAAAAATAATCAAAGCAAACAAAGCACATGTCTTGTTTGATGGAATTGAAAAAGTACAGAAGTTGCGGGATGCTATCTAGAAAAGAAAAACATACTTGGAATAACCTATTTAGACAAGTATTTGAAGATCATTCTTAATATAGATTGCATCTCTGATACAGCATAAATTTTTGAGAAGTGAAAATGGTTTAACTACATTATGGAGGATAGATGATAAAAATATATAATTGTTTCAGGTTATGTGAATATGAGGAAAAATTGGCCTTTATGTTTTCCAGAAGACTCTTAAATTTGACTTGGTTTTTGGTCCCTTTAAAGAGCTAGTAGTAAAAAGCAGGTGCTGAGATACTGTAGTTATGCATACTTAATTTAAAAATAGTAACGAGTACACAGTGGGGTGAATTTGAATTGTTGATAAATAATAGACATAAGCAAAGTTAAAATTAAGTAACTGTACTGTTTATCTATTTTTATATAGAAAGTCTCATTGACTTAATGCATTTTGAAAGGTTTAGGTAATCTTTATTTCATGCTTTTGATTTTTAGGAATCTCTGGGTTAAGCTAACATTTTTGACATGTGTGCAAGTTAACTGAATTTTAAGCAGAACTGTGAGAGTTGGTAGCAAATGAGACAGATATTACAAAACAGTTTTAGTCACTGATAAGATGAATTTGCTGAATTAATACATTAGCATTAAAATATAGACATTATAATCAGTTTCCCATTTAAAATTTTTGGTTTAATTAAGCCAGTTTTGGTGGGACACTATTAATATAATGAAGTATGTAGCCTTTCCAATGCCTTGGGCTCTCTGAATGGAATATGAAGCTAGAATGTGAGGCTAGCAGTGGTTGCATAATGGCAGTCATTGCATTGTATTGCATAGCAGCACTGTTTTGAATGAAACCATATATTCTTAGGCACTTTCTGTCATTTTAAGTATGAACTTTTTCTTGGCTCATGAAACTAATTGTTAAATTCTACAAAATTGTGGATTTGGAGCAGATCTGTTCTTTGTAGGAGGTGGGGCCTAGAGCTAAGCACCTGTTTCCTTCTATGTCCTCCTCCTAGTTTGTTCAGGTAGATTGGTTGCTGGCCGGTTCCCCGTGGATCTCTTATTGCTGAGCTCAGGTTCCTGGAGCACAGGTAGCTGCTTACTTTTCCAGCCTTCTCTAGTTAGCATTGCTGCTGCCTTACATTGGGATTCTCATGGTCTCCTTCAGTGAATCTCCAGGGCAGCCACTGATGCCATTAATTTTCCTGCTTCTAGTGCCTGGTACAGTGTGCATTATCACTAATGATCATTAAAATCAGTGCATATCATTTAATCAAGTCATTAAAATGAACAAATGTTAGGTAACAAGAAGGACGAAGGACAAATGCCCACTTGCAGCCTTGGAGTGGGAGGAGTGTGAGTGGAAGGAGACTGGTTGCTCTCCCAGGTTTTTCAGCTTGGATTTGGGAGCCATTCCTGGCTCTCCTTTTATCTCTGCTTCATGCTTCCATTCCTGGTGTTCCAGTTTCCATCCTCATCTCTTGAGGCTAACACTGTCCTTTGCCTAGGTCATTAGGTATTTCCTAGTCAAGTGTAGTAAAACTTTTAATCTTCACCTTAGTGGACTCTTGGGCTGCATGTGACAGGCCCATTTCCTTAGAGTATATGACCCTTCTCCCATGACACTATGTACCCTTTGGGATATGGCCTATGTTTCGATAATTCTTTGGGCTTCTTTCTCTATGGGCTCACTTTCTGCTCCTTGTTTAAATGGTAATGTTGTCTAAGATTTGTTTCTCTATCCATGGTTTTCTTTTCATATAATCTTTTAAAGTTTGTGGTTTTACTTCCTTCCTATTTGGTAATTCATCTAGCATTTGTTTTATGCCAAATACTTGTTTGATTTATACCCTGGAGAGAGAGTAGTGAATAAAAGAGAAAAATCCCCTGCCCATGGGTGCATACTTCCTCAATGTACTGAATTCTCTATTCATTTTTTAGGTCAGCGGTTACTCCCCTAGTATGTATCGCTTTCTTCTGGGTGTTTTCACCTGTAATACCTAATGGCACCTCAATTTTCACATGCAGAACACGGCAGAGGGTGGCTCTACTCTCTTGCTGCCATCTGAGTTGTTTTATCACCTGTCTACTGTCACTTCCCAGTCTTCAAGTCCTCCTAAATGTGACCAGAGTATGGACTTGCTGCTTCCTTGCACTGCTGCCAGTTCAGGATTGCAAGTGTACTTGACAGTGCAGTGGCCCAACCTGTTTTCAGCCACTTTCTGACAGAGCAGGTTTACTGACAGGCGACTGTGAACACCAGTCCTCTGTAAAAGCACTCACTGGTGCATTCGTAAGATGATAGCAAGTTGCCTTATGCACCATCCCCCTTCTTTTTTCTGTTTCCTTAAGCTGCTGTTCTAAAGACTCCTGCTTTACGTGATCCAAACTGCCTACATTTCCTCATAAGTGGTTCATCTTTGAGTCTATTTCTTGTGTTGTCCTTCCCCTCTTTGCACCTGTTATTCTCATTTATCCTGGTAATCCTCAAGCCTTCAAACTACAAACTACAGCATTTCATAATGTTGCCCAGTAATCCATGCTGGAGGTTAACTATGTACTGTGTGAATATCTAGTCTAGTACACAGTAAGGATCTTTAAATGGTTTTGAAGGAAGAAAAGATCTGTTAAATGCATGCTGTAAAGCATTATTGCCTTGGATCAGGGCATTGCTCATTCTGCCTAGAGGTTAAGGCTCCATTGACACCCGGTTCCTGGCTTTCTCTGTGGCTTTGCCCTTGAGGCCTAGAGACTGACTCACTAAACCAAAAATAAAATTCAAGGTATAGTTTTGAACTGATTATGTTTGGTGAGATGCTTGCTTATGCAAGGAAGATAGCTTGTGACTCATAGTCTGGGGCTTATTTCCTGCACACTACTGGTCTTTGAAAATTTTTACCTAAGACATTTATTATCTAAAGTCTGCCCTTTCACTTTTTAATGAGCACTCAGATGTGGTAATGCTTGATGAGGACTTGCAAACTCAGGTCTAAAAACAAGTTGTTCTAAGGACGTGTTGAAATCAGAAAGTACTGCTAATCACCTAGTATCCTTTGCCCTTATTTCTATTAAGTTGGAAAGAGCAGAGAGATTAATAACTATCATGTTCATTTCCTATATGCATAATAGAATTTCAAATGCTTAGGATACAAAAATCTTCCTTTATATTGTTTGTTCCAGAATTGTCTTGTTAAAACCTTCCTAAAAATTAGGAGATAGCCTTTTATTTATTTAGGTTTTTTTTCTAATATTCTTCTGTATTTTTGTCAGATCATCGGTTTAATAATTTCAAATTAATAGTTTTTTTCAGTGCATGTGTTAACATAAAAACTTCTGGGTTTGTAATGGATAATAAACTGATAAACTTACCTGTTTGTATATTTCTTCACAGGGCAGTCCAATGGACCCAATGGTGATGAAGAGACCTCAGTTGTATGGGATGGGCAGTAACCCCCATTCCCAGCCGCAACAGAGCAGTCCCTACCCAGGAGGCTCCTATGGCCCCCCAGGTGCACAGCGGTACCCCCTCAGTATACAGGGCCGGGCTCCAGGGGCGCTTGGAGGCATGCAGTACCCACAGCAGCAGGTGGGTGCTAGTTTTTCTGTCCTTCCTTTTCTACCAATAGCGTTTTCTTTGTCTATTACTGTCTACAAGATTGTTGTTATGAGAATTAGGAGCATTTCAGTTTTTACTGCTTTCTTTTAGTGTTTATTATTTCTTTAAAGACAAGAAAGTTGAACTTCTTCAACAATTGGACAAAATAATTGTTGGTAGAAGACTAGTAAGTGCTAGCTTTATTTTAAAGATAGACTATGACATAATTTTGTATATAGTTATATAAATGTAAGCTCTGCAGTAAACTTGGCTTTTTCAAATTGATGAAGTTATTGTCAGATTTTGAGCTGTGAATAGGCTATCTTTGGGTGAATTTTCAAGTCATCTAAAAGTCTTCTTGGAAGATAGCATTAACTTGAAAAATTCTTTCATTATTTTGCTTTATATCTTTTGAGAAAAGTTTCTGTATTTTTATGAGGATTTGATCTGGATTTGTGGCTGTAGATTTTGATGAGTTTTGTGTTTTTACTTAAATACAAGACAAGACCTTTTTTCCTTTTCTCTGGAGTTAAAATGATGAATCACAAATGATCATGCACCTTCTAGCATCTTCTAGTGTAAACCTGCACTCTGGATACTCCAGAGTGTGTCTTTGTTGTATTGCCCCAAGGAAGCATGAAATTTGGAAAAGACTAAATTAGATTGTCTTGTTAGGGTATTTACCCTAGGAATACCAGAAAGGCTTATTTATAAATTGCCATACTGTGCCTGACACCCCTAGGGAATACATCAGTCTAGTGCAGTGTATGTTTTGCTGACTTCAAACTACAGCATTTCATCATGTTGCCCAGTAATCCATTCTGGAGGTTAACAATATTTTCTCTCAGGAAATTCTCCATATTTGCCCAAAATCTTTTGTAAGGTAAAAATGGTAGACAAAATTTTTGCTCTAAGTACATGTAGAAAATGATTTATTATACTCTACATATACACAGTTATGTACTAAAAGTTCATTAGTAAGTTGCCTCTAGGCCTTTTCCTTTGGAAACTGAATATTATCTTTTTCGCTTCAAGGATATTATGGGAAAAGACAACAATAGCATTATATTTGGGTGCTAGTTGTTTATTCCTTAGACAGCCTTAGCTATTGTCAGAAGATTTCACTGGATACTTATTAAAAATTAGCTACTCAGAATGCCAGAAGTCACATACTTAATTATACTCCTTATTTTTTTCCAGAGTATCCTTTCTTTAAGCAAAATTTTGCTTCCTAGAGTAAAAATCTTTAGTTGAGACTATTAATTGTGAGGAGATAATTTGTAAATAATAAAAATTAAGTGGTTTTTGTCTGTTTCTCTGCCCAAACCACCCTGCCCATATTCCCACCTCACCGTAGAACCCTTTTTGAGTTGTAATACTACTTTGTCTTTATAGAGAGGAAGAAATCCTGTGCAGTGTAAAGACCTTGCCTTCTATAGCTAATTCAGTTTTGAGCTGGTAGTTACGTATGATACTTTGGCCACAGAACAAGACACAGAGAAGTACTATGCAGTAGCAGGGCTAATGGAAGAAGTGTATGCTTGCCATGCTGCCTCTTGTTTCAGTACTTTTTGGTTTATCATGTCTTGTTGATGTGAATGAGGCTGGAAAGTTCTTTTCAAATAGTACTTATTCATAGCAGGAACTAGATGCTCCTTTATCTCTAGTCTACTTTTTTTTTGTACTGGGGATCACACTCATGACCTAGTGCTTGCCAGACAGGTGCTTATGCCGCTGAGCTAAATCCACAGCCCCATATCTCTATTCTAAATGCTTTAGTCTTGCTAGAAATTTTAGGTATTGGTTTAGTTTGCAGAACCAAAGTAGCAGTCAAACAAATGAAGAGGGTATGTGAAGAATGATTATTGAACTTAGGAAATTATATTATTTTTTCCCCCAGATGAATAAGGCTAAAATTAAAGGATATACAAAAGTATAGTATGTATAGGTAACTCATTTTTGTTAGTTTTTGGTTTTATTTGATCCCTATGACTCTTACATGCTTGTAGACGATGGGAACTCTTAGTTGAAGGAAGAAATTGGTGAAGCTTGCTCATCGAGTATTTCAGCAAATTTTTAATTAAGGATTCAGATTAGGCACTTTATTGCTAGTAAAAAACAATGTATAGCCAGTTCTTAAATGCACAGATCTTTCTGATAATGAAAGGAAAATAGTGTGTGTCTGGTAAGAAACTGAATATCCTGGCTGCAGAAATGTCAAAATTTCATATTGAGTTAATCATGATCAAGGGGGTTAATACTCTACTGCTTTATCGTTCTTTTTAGTTATAATACATCTTTGAAATACAGTATCTTGTTTTGAAATTTAAAAAGCTAAAGGTAGCTGTGAATACAGTTTTGAATGTGTGTAACCTTTTAAAGCAAACAGGTTTTATAATATCAAGTCCACGTGAACAATTCTTAATTGTTTTGAAATGGAAAAGAATTAGTGAAGTATTTGAGTAAAAGTTATTAGAGCATATGCATTTATTTTGTTAGCTTGAGTCTGTCTGTGTTCTTTGGTGAGGAATTCTCAATGAGTTGCTTTGTTTACAAGCTTTGGGGATTGTAAATGTGTCCCCAAACAAGTACCTGGTGCTCTGATTGGCTAGTAGACCTATCCATTTCCTTCCAAGATTAATTTAATTGGCTTAGCATTGTTGTAGTTGTGACTGCTAATGTTCTTCAGGGGAAGGGTTGAAAGATAATTATTACATTGAGTATCGAGTGGACATCACCACCTAGGCATGACTTTGCTTTGGATGCCTTCCAGAACTCTGTGTTTGGTTTGTGAACCTCTAATGAGCTGAATCCAGTTCATTTAATATTGCTCATATATTTCTGCAAAGGATTAAAATGCAGGAATTCAAGTTTGTAAATTGAGTTGCCTACTTACCAGATGAGTGGCAAGTTGTCTTTGGTTCAGAGGTCACAGTTTGATTCCTGGCTGGCATTCCACTCCTGTGATAGGAATTTTAAATGAGTATTCTGTTAGAACTGCAGTGCTTG
This sequence comes from Hydrochoerus hydrochaeris, assembly GCA_004027455.1. Classification (NCBI taxonomy): domain Eukaryota; kingdom Metazoa; phylum Chordata; class Mammalia; order Rodentia; family Hydrochaeridae; genus Hydrochoerus; species Hydrochoerus hydrochaeris. The sequence goes on from PVLA01000002.1 coordinate 803,264, forward strand.
CATGAAATTTAATGTAAATAGTATCTTGCTTTTACAATTTTTTTTGGTCTCTGAGAGTCAGGAGGAACTAGCCACTGAGGGTTTGATTTTAGTACAGTATTAAACTGATGATTCTTGATTTGTGTGGTGATAATTTTATTTTTAAAATGTACTCATGGCTGGATCATTGAAGCATGACATGATAATAGTATATCATTTTTGTCTTTATTAACTGGAACTATATTTGTGGTCTTTTACTTTCTGATTTTCTCATGTCATCAGGCAAATACATGCCTAAAGAGATTAGTTTTACATGGTTGCCTAAAAACTGGTCTACTTGGGTTTTTATTGAGTTGAGAGGGGAAATGAGTTTTCTGTGCTTCTGTGGAGAATGTTCTGCCTCCAGGCTCCTGGAATTCAAACCTGGGGATGGTTAACAAAAGTACACTGCTTGATTTTTATTTAATGTAAACCTACATAGCTATATAATCTTTAAGGTTACTAGAATCTGTGTTACCGATTTTTTTTTTTTAAAGACACCAAGTTATTCTTTACTGAATCAGGGTTTTGGGTGAGCAGAGGTTTACTTCATTTTTCTTGTCCTCTATGGCCATTTATTTATACATGGACTTTTGCCAGCTTGCTTTGAAAAAGGTTTTTATGATTGAGTGTGGTGGTGCATGTCCGTAACTCTGGCTGCTTGGGAGACTGACACAGGAGGATTGCAAGTTCAAGGCCTGTCCAGGCAACTTGGTGAGACCTCTTCTGAAAATGAAAAATAAATAAGTCAACAAATGAACAAACAAATAAAAATGGACTGGAATAAAGCTTAGTGTGGTAAACCTTGGTTCAGTCCCTACTAACTCAAAGCAAAATAAAGACAAATAACTTAAAAACAATACTTAGGAAAAAAAGACTACAGAAGCTGAGTTTTTATCTGGGTGAAGCAGATTTCAATCATGTAGTGTGAGGTTTTCCCTGAGTTTTGGGGTTGATTTTTTTTTTTTTGTACTGGAGATCAAGCTCTTGGCCTTGCACTTGCCAGGCACTTAAGCCACTGAGCTAAATCTTTGGCCTTGGGATTGATATTTTAATTATCCTTACTTTGTTATAAATATTTGGTAGTGTGATGTAAATTGGAATTATACAACTGGTGAAGGTAAATAAAATGAATGAGATAATTTCTTGAGTGACTTTATAATAAGACATAACTTAGTTTTTAAAAAATTCTATATTGTGAAAATCTTTACAACAAAAAATGGAATATGATCATTGCTTAAAAGTGGCAAAATTAAATAGAAATATTATTTTTGTTATGGTGATATATCTGAATTTAGTACTTTAATAAGTTAAAGTAAAAACTGTATTAGATCTCTTTTTGAAGAGATCTTTCAGAAGTAGTCTGTATTCTAATTTGTGTCTAATTTATCATCTGTCCTCCTTGGTTATATCTAAAACTTTGCTGAATATTTTTTGAATTAAATACTTATTTCACAACATAAGTGTTTTATTTGGTAGCTTCTTTACAGCCAACACATTTCTTCCAATGCAAATGTTTATTTTGGCAGTGGTTATTTCTAAAAAGAAGATAAACATTATAATCATCTCGCTAAAATAAATGTTTTTTTTGGGGTTATTAATGCTGTTAAGCAATTTCTAGGATTCTCACCTTTGTTACTTTATAATATTGGTAAATTCTGGGAAATATTTTCATTTTAAGTGTGATTGAAGCTGTATTTTGATAGAATGAACAATATCTCAGAAAAGAAAGGATAAGTAATGAGAAGAGGGCTGCTTTTTAAAGACATAAATATGTCAGAGTATTTTGACATGAAGTATTTGTTGGAATTGGTATCTGAATCCTAAATGTGATTTCAGGCATAAAGACTTAGTTTTGGTTTTGTCTAAAAAACAACTTAGACCTTATGTTTTTGAGAAGTGTGATATGATGAGAAAAGAAGACTTGACACAATAGAGAGGAATGAAGGTCTAGGATCTGTTTTATGTTCAGACTCTTAACTCTGGAATACTGTCTGTATTTATTCAGAGATGGCGATCTGTGTCTTTGTGTGCATGCACATGTGGTTGCACACGTATTAAAACAGAATATATGTACAATGGCATTCTCATAATGAGGTATTTTTATATTCATATTAGATGTTTTTTGTATATAGAAATACACATATGTAAGTATACAACTAAATAAAGTGAAAGTGATTATTTTGGCCATTAAAATAATAAAATATTGTTAGATTTCATTGGTTATGATATTTACATCATTTTAAGGCATTCAAGTTCTATATTGAGTGACTTAGAGCCAAGCATCTTTGCTTCTGCACCTGAAAGGTTTGGAGCTCTTTCTAGCTGATTTCAGGTTGGTATAAATAATATTCTTTTGTTAGTCACATTTTGTCTTGGTTTTCTTAAATTGTTCATCAGCACTGAACATGAAGGTATTTAAAGTTAACCAGCAAAATGCAGTTACACCTTACATTTCTGCTTCCAAGTAGATAACAGATACTACTAACTTTAATGAAAAAGTTCTCTGGAGATGGAGTTTTGTACCAAGAAAATATTTTTGAAGGTATCTAGATACAGTAATTTTTTTTTTTTTTTTTTTTTTGTACCAGGGATTGAGCTCATGACCTCTCACTTGCCAGGCAGGCGCTTAAGCCACTGAGCTAAATCCCCAGCCCAATACAGTAATTTTTATTTTTTCCTTCAAGTTTAAATTTCTAGAACAGTTATGGTTTTAGTTACCTTTTAAATTAAAGTGGTAAATACCATATTTGAAACATTCAGTACAGTATTGTTGGTAGACATATGTTAGAAGATATTGAATTTTGAGTTAAATATAGATTTTCAACTCTTTAGCCTTTTTCCTAAAAGGAAGACAAGATCAGATAATAGTTGAAAATTTAATGAGAAACTGTGAGATGATGTCACTTTTAGTTTAGAAGCTTCTATATAAGAAAGTTTATATTGATACATTTGCTTTTTTACTGAAACATTTATATTAGTCTAGTTACCTTGAAGATTATATAGAGTACCATGTCTCTGCTGATAGTAGTATTTTGTCATACATACGATTTCTGTTATATGTTTTTATACATGCAGACATTGAATTTAAAATTTCTGTGAAGCTTTTCTACTAGTGTATTTTTTTGAGATATAAATCTTAATTGGATCCTTCAATTAGTATTTTAATTATTGGAGTATATTAAGTTTTACTTACTTGCTTTTACCAAAAAAATTAAATATGACATTTATATTAATAACTCAAATAAAGGCAACAATTAACATCTGTAAATTCAACATTATTTCAGTGTTATCTGAAATCCAAACACTGAGCAACAGAAATTCCACAAAACAAATTGAAAAATAAAGTAATAAAATGACACGTTAGATAAATATCAGACTTTATTGAATGTTAGAATATCCTAGGCCACTTTAGACATCCCCTAGAAATGCCCAGATCAATGTCATTTGACTGTGGAGGTCTCTTGTCATTTTCAGAATTGCCCCTTCAACCTCACCAGACTGTACACAAGACTACCTTCTGTAACCCTGAGTTGGAATGAGACCATATGAGCTATGGCAAGCTGCTCATCTCTTCTGAAGGCTTGTTAGAGACACACATGGATCAGAAACTCACTTTTTTTTTTTTTTTTTTGGTACCAGGGATCGAACTCATGACCTCGCACTTGCCAGGCAGGTGCGTATACCACTGAGCTAAATCCCTGGCCCAGAAACTTCCTCTGTTTTAGAGGAATGAAATGGGCCCAGGACCAGAGGAACCAGTGCAATAATTATTTTCTAAGTTTTTAGTTTTACTACTTGTAAAGTTATTCTCAGGTAATGTCTTTTGAATATCTGTTGTGTTATATGTAGCACTTTGGGAATCCTTTTTCATATGTGGAAAATTTTAATGTTGACACACTGTAATTGGAGCCACAAGAAGAGCAGAAAGAGACCCATCTGTTATTTACACACATTACCAACTTGGTAATAGTTCCCAAAATAAGTCTGTATAGTGCAACACTGGATTAAATTGTATAAAATTAAGTTGGAATTGAAGTCAGTTTGAGACTTATGTTATATGCCATTACTTTTACTTCTCTTTAATCACCATGATTAGATAGCTTTGATTGTTTTTTCTTTTAAAATAGATTTTTTTCCTAAGGGTACAAAAGAAGTTTTTTCTTTTATATTTATAGCCAGACAGTAGCTAAATTCTTTACAGCAAAATAGTCTTTGTGGCAGTTTCATTATTTTTATGTGCAACAAATTGGTTAAGGGTATTGTCCCCTTCTAGCTTTGAAAAATAACTTTAAATCTGTAGTGAATGAAATGAAGAAAATGCTGTAGCAGAAAAAAAAGATTGATGGAAACCTAAGGAGAGAAGAGAATTCTAAGGGAAAGATCCAGAAAGAGAGAAGAAAGAGGCAGCCTTATTTCTCTCAGAGAGACCTTCTGAGTCCCCACCTTGAACCAGGGAACCTTACCTAATCGAATTTTCCCAGGAAGAACTACCCACTGAAGGCAGTATTAGAAAGCTGTGAAGTTCTGGAGCGGAAACCTGAGTATAGGGGTGTGTATGAATGATGCATATATTGTTTGCATACTTAAGTAGCCCCAACCCAAAATTTTAAGTCACTTGATACTCATTTACAATGATGGAAATTACTCAGCTTCCCAGTTATTACTGAGAAGTATGTTTAATGTAAAACAAACTGCAGTCCAAGGATTTGGCCATATTTATGTATGTGTCTTTATTGTTGCATGTATTGACCCAGAATAAAAGCAATAACTACCAAACAGACCACTCAGTGGAATTTGCTTTTGGAGATTAGTCAAAAGCTAAGATCTAGATCAAATTTTATAAAACCTCAAACGTCCAGAAATAAAGCAAGGCTAAGTTAATAGCAAAAAACATGCAGATATTAAATGTAAAAATTAGCCAGTAGTAGTAATTTACATAATTTATTTTTACTAAATGGTCTTGGCTTGGTAAAACTAGTTTTCCCAGGACAAGTTTAGGGATGAGTTAGGGATGAGTGGTTGCTGAGAAAGGAACTTCCATCTGTAGAACGCACCACAGAAAGGACAGGCAGGCATAGTTTGCCAGCACCAACCACTGAAGGCAGAGAAATCAGACTTGCCAGCAGTAGCTCTTACAAGGCGAAAAGTTAGAATTAGACATTCCACTGTAATTGTTACTACCATCATTTTCATTGGTTTCAGGGAGAGGTGGGGAAAAGGGCAGAATAAATAATTATTGGCCCATGGGGTCTGTGACCTCATACTTTTTTAGAGTAGGCAGCTAAAAAATGCACTTCTCTTTCTTTTAATTAACATATTATCTTGGAATTCTTAGCTTGATTTTCAGATATGTAAGTGGCTATTTTCCAGATATTTTAAATGTTTTCCTCCTTGGAGGTTCTCAGTGTCCTGGGTTTCATGGAAAAATAAGGCTTATCTTCTCGTTTCTACTTGAACATCTTTTACCACTGGTCATGGAAATGATGTAGTCTTATTCCTATGACTGACTAAATTTTGATGATGTAATCTCAGAGGAAAAACTAGAATTTTCTTCCACATCATCTTGGGTGCCAGGGAGAACTGGTTATTCTTTCTCTGGAGTTTTGATGAGTTCTCCCATATTGTTCTGAGAGTAAAGGAAGGCACTCCTGATATGCCAGTGACATCATTGGCCTTTAGGACATCAGATACATCATAGCACATTTAAAATAATTCTAAGAGTTAAAGTATGCTTTTCTACCATATGCACTAGACCAAGAGAGCAATAAAGTGCAGAACAGAGAATGAGGCAAGGAACTCCAGGAGGGTCCACCTCTGCCAGGAAATTAGCAGTACTGCTGAAAAACATGGAAATTTGGAAATAAGCAACATGCATCATTTACTTCTGAATCAAAATCTTGTATGATCAGTCAGACTGAAAGAATTTGTCACTTGAATATATCCTGTTTGGAACAGAGGCTGTGACTTTGATTATTGAGTTCTAAATTGTGGAGGGAAAGCTTTTTAGTTACTAAGTTTTTATAGTGAACACCCGATTATTTTTAACAGTTCTGAAGTTTCTGTTGTATAAAAAAATTCCCTCCCTTTTGTCTTACTAAAACCACAAAAGGTTTTCTTACCTTAGTAAATGGCAGTTCTATACTTGGTGGAGGCCAAAACCCTTGTCATCTTGTTTTTCCTCAACCTTTCACTGTGTTAGAGTCCATTGGCCTTTCAAAATACATTCAGAAATGGATAACTCTCATCACCTTACTGGTTGCTGCCTTGACCCAAATTCACTGTCTCCCACATAAGATTGTCTCAGTGGACTCCTTGCTAGAATCCCCTGTCACAGCAGAGTCTGTTTTCAGTGTAGCAACCTGGACGGTCTTTTCAGAGGTTGTGCGTCAGACGTTAGCTGTTCTCCTGGTATTCTCCATTTCACTTTGAGGCCTTAGAGCTTTATACTTTTATACACTATGCTTCAGCTTTCCTGGGACTGTCTTTCCTGGGAAAGCTCTTGGCCAGGACTTGGCAGAGTGTACTGTCTTTCTTCTTTAAGACACCTCTTCTCACTTCATTGAAATTGTATACTCTTTCTACTTAACTGCCTTGTTTTATTTTTCCTTTCCATGTGTCACCACCTGGGCTGCAATTTGTACCTTCATTGTCTAGTTCTCCTCTTAGAATACAAGCTCTGGGATATCTGGGACTTCGTTTTATTCCTGTTGCAGGTCTATCATCTATGACTGATGTGGCACTTAACAACACTTTTAACAAGTGATTGAGAGAATTTGTAGCATTCTACTTTGGCCAGTGTCATCTTTCTTGCCCGGTGCAGAACTTTCCAAATGTTTTAGTGGTGTGTCAGCTAAACATGATCTTCATAGCAGATCATATTTCTGTCTTGTACCAAGTATATTACTTGAAGCAGGTAAGCAGAAAGCCTGAAGAATGGGTGGATCAGATTTATCAGATTTGGCTTTTGTGTTATGGGAGTTTAGATCTTCATGCTAACACTGGTTGTTGACAAAGCATACAAAGGAAAGCCCCCAGATAGTTTTTATGCAATATAGATAATGCATTATTATTATTATTATTATTATTTTGGAGGAGTAGGGATTTGCTACTGTAAAAAACAGAATTCCTTTACGGTGCAGACAGAACTCCATGTTGGTGAAAAAATGGGGCTAGGAGATTAGATATCAAGTTAAGTCACATCTGTATTTTCACTGGAATTGGGGAAAGCAAAACCTTTTATTTGTGGATCAAAACCTTTTATATGACATTTTAACGGTCCAAAACTGGTAAGTTGCACCCACTGTTCTTAGCAGACATTATTTTTACATGTGTTTATGGGGCCAGAGCTTGTCTGTAAAACTTACTTTTTTAGAAAGAGTGTGTTATAGAGGTAGGTTGGGACTGTTGCTGGTAAGTCTATATTACACTGTAGCCTGTTCCCCAGAATGGAACCCTACCTAGAACATGACCCCAGCTAGAATGAAGTCGGTTGGCCTAAGGTATAAAGGAGAAAGATTTAAGTTGCTTTCCTAAAACTATCTCTGTATCCTTTGTTCTTGTGGAGGATCTAAGAAAAATGAGAAGTTTTTTCTTTTAAGGAAGTATAGGAATTTAGTACTTCAGTGTAAATCTTGTTCTTACAGTCACTACCATCATGATCATCTTCATTACTGTCTTTTTTCTGGGCCTATTTTTTGGTAAATAAAAGAGACTATTACCTACATGACAATAATAATAATCTCTGTGCCAGGTCCTAAACCAAGTACTTCCACACTGATGCTCTCCTTTCGTCCTTGCATGATTTTGTTTTTCTGTTTTGTGAATAATGGTGGATGCTAATTTTTGTCAAGTGCTTACCCTGTATGGGGTCCTCTTTCACTTGGATTAACCTACATAGTCCTCATGATAGCTTTGGAGATAGTTTTTGTTGCTAACTGATTTGCAGGTGACAAAACTCTCAGGAGAGCAAGATAAATCAAGCTACTTAACTTGTAATGCTTGCTAAGTGGTAGAGCAAAAATTCAGATTTATTGCACTTGAACTCTGAGTCCGTGCTGGCACTGATTATGATTCTAGTAGGACCACAATGCTTCTCAGCACCGAGAGGACAATTCATTTGAGCTTTTAAATAGTAAGATTGATTATAAAGTAGCCTTATCTTGACATTGAATATTAGTTTCCTGGAAAGGATTGTGTGTCCTTTATTATGTTGAAAATTGAATGTTACCTACTATGTCCATTATAAGTGGACAAGTTTTTGAGGTAAAATTTACATAATATTAACTGTTTAAAAGTATATATTCATAATGTTGTATATTGTCACCTCTTTCTAGTTCTCAGACATTTTCATTGGATTTGTATACTGATAAAGCAAGCAGTCTCCATAGCCTTCCTTCCCTCAGGTCCTGATAACTACTACTTGTCTTCTAACTTTAGGTTTATTCTAGATCTTTCCTAAAGAATACAGTCATACATGTGACCCTTTGTGCCTGGCTTTTTAAAGTTAACATAATATTTTCAAGATTTATCCTGTCATAGGATGTGTCAGTATCTTTTTCATGGCCATATATTACTTTTTAAGGATATACCATATCTTATTTATCTGTTTGTTATGGTTAATACATTGTGTCAACTTGAGAAGTCTGGAGGCTCAACTAACTTAGCAGCTCTCCATTCTGGAGTGTAGACATGGCAGTTACCTCTCTAAGATACTGTCCATTGTGTCAATTTGAGAAGGTCAGAAGTTTAAGTAATTCAGCAGAGGCCAGGGTCCTTACTTGGTAACATACTCAACCTGTGCAAGAGGAAGCAAGAAGATGGTATGAGTGCTACACCCACCTAAGGGGCATAGCCTGCTTACAATATAAGGAGGAAAAAGAAGTGTGTGTCCTCTCCTTTTGCCTTTTTAACCTTTTGCTGTTGTTGCCTTTGGTGCCTGCCACAGCCACTGTGAGTGGTTGCCACTCAGGCATTCCACTTTGCTTCATGCCACCCTGCCTTGGAGCCAGCTGAGTATGGACTGAAACTTCCACAGACTGTGAGCTAAATAAAGCTTTCCTTCCTTCATTTTGGGCATCAAGTATTTTGTCTCTGAAATAAGAGAAAAGTAACCAAGATACCATTCATCTGGTAATGGACATTTTGGTTTCGATTGATTCTACCTTTTAACTATTGTGAATAATACTGTTAGGAATATTTGTGCACAAGTATTGTTTGAGTACTTGTTTTCATTTCTTTTGGGTACATATCTAGAAGTGGAATTGTTGCATTGTAGGTAATTTTATGTTTATTACTACAGTGACTATGCTATTTTACATTGGAAGCATGGAATTTTAGCACTGGTCTTTACTAAGTTCCAAGGAATCTGGCTAAACTCTTTCCATATATTATTTAATTGTTACCAAGTCTAAGATAAGTTACACCACTTACTTTGGCAGTAAGCAAATAGAAGTGAAATAGTTTGCCCACGGTAAAGTAGAGAATTTCACTTTTTCTTGTAAAGAGTATAACCTTGAAGACTATCTAATCTAGAGTTTCTTATTGTGTGTGACATGTATCACTGGAGTTAGAGCCATTTGAGTATTTCAGACACATTACCTAACATTGATCATATAGTAAGAAAGTGTTTCTCCTTCCTGTGTAAGACTGAAGCCTCATTGACTTGTGTGGCACTTCTCAGCCCCTCCTTCCCCCTTTTCTCTTTCCCAAGAACAAGCCTCACTCTGCTTTTGGCAGGCATCATCCAGTTAAAATATAGTTGTACTATATTGTCTTCATGATACTCAGTTTTTGTGCTTCTCTTCTATTTTTGGTAGACAGTGCTGATTTTATTTTTATGGTGGTAAACAAATTTTTTGTTGTTAAAATGCAATTCTTTGATTAAAATGATTCATTTTAGAGAAAAACAGTTCATAGTGTAAGTTGAGTTTTCTTTCAGTTTTACATAGAACACATGTCTTGAATGTTTGCTGTTTGTTCTTTGTGGTAGTCACCCAGGAGTATCAAGATGCTATAACTAGATCTTTGTTCCTGAGGATGTTGGAGGGAACACTCTGCAAAGAGAGAAGTTGAGTAGTGATATAAATTGAGTAGTGAGCCTAGATATAGATGGTTTTCTTTGTGCAGTGGCAGCTTACCTTACTGCGTGAGATAAGAAAGGGGAACCTAGCAGAGGTGTTAGTCCGTATAAGTGAAAGTTGAGAGTATGCATTCAGATAAATTTGATATGCTTTTGTTTTGGTTTATTGAATTGAGAGACTTATTAAGGTCACTAATAGTTTAACTTAGCTGTTATTAGATATTACTGTTTCATAGTTTCTTTCTCACCCTGTTCATTGTTGGTTTATACAAATGCTAATGATTCTTTGTATTGATCTTGTATCCTGCTACATTGCTGAAGTTCATTATTATAAGAGCTTTTGGAATTCTTTGGATCTTCTATGTAGAGTATCATGTCATCTGCAAATAATGATAATTTGAGTTCTTTCCTATATGTGACCCTTTTGTTTCTTTTTCTTGTTTGATGACCTTGATTATTGTTTCAGGTACTATGTTTAATAGAAGAAGTGGTAGTGGACATCCTTGTCTTGTTCCTGATTTTAGAGGGATTGCTTTTAGTACCTCCCCCCACTTAGTTTGATGCTATTGGTTTGTCATATATAGCTTTTATCATATTCAGGTATGGTCCTTTTGTGCCTGTTTTTGTCAGTTTTTATCATGATCAGGTGTTGAATTTTGTTGAAAATCTTCTCTATCTGTTGATATAATATAGTTTTTGACTTTGGTTTTGTACATGTGATGTATTACATTTATTAACTGTTATGGTTTATGTCTGGATGTCCCTGCAAAGCCTCATGTGGTCAAGGGGAGTGGGCAGTTTAGAGGCAGCTGAATCTTGAATGTGGTTGGTTCATTGTCTAATGCTGGACTTGGAAATATGAGTGCTGCATCTACCCAATGGTGGGTAGACTGCATACAGTATAAAAGGAGGAAAAGAGGCTTGCTCTTCCCATTCTGCTTTTGTTGCTTTTGCTGCTTTTGCTGTCTTCTGCTGCCATGAATGATTGCCCTTCAGCTATGCCACCCTGTCTTGGAACCAGCTGATTATGGATTGAAACCTCTACAGCCAATGAGCTAAATAAACCTTTTTTCCTTTAATATTAGGCATCAGTTATTTTGTCCCAGCAATGAGAGAAAACTAACTAAAACATTGACTTACATATGTTTAACCATCATTTGCATTTGTGGAAATGAAATCTACTTGATCGTGATACATGATCTTTTTGATAATGTTCTACATTTTATTTGCTAATATTCTGTTAAGAATTTTTGCATCTGTTCATTAAGGAGATTGACCTATAGTTTTTTTTTTTTTTTCCTTAGTTGTATCTTTATCTAGTTTTGGGATTAAGGTGATACTGGCTTTTGTAAATGAATTTGGAAGCATTCCATCCCTTTAAATTCTTTGAAGAGCTTGAGGTTATTGGTGATATAACATCCTTAAAGGTTTTGTAGGATTCATCAGGTTCAGGGCTTCTTTCAGTTAGTTGATTTTTTTTTTTTATTACTATGTCAGTTTCATTACTTGTTAGGGGTTGTTAAGCATATTTATGTCTTCTTGGGTTAGTTTTTGTAGTTGTGTATGTGTAGGAATCTGTTCATTTCTTCAAAATGTGCTAATTTGTTGATATATATATATATATATATATATATATATTGCTTTAAACAATTTATTTAACTGAAACAGACTTCCATTTATTTAACTGAGGTGACTTCCATTTTATTTTGATACATCTCTTCCCCATGGTGATTTATAGGATCTTTAAGCCAACATAAATATTTCATACATATTTGGCCATTTTGGTATATACCTATACAATACCTCAGCAATATCTTTCAGCAAGTGAAACACTGAAGAGTAAAGACCCGACACAGTTAACTAGGTAGAATGAAAATCTGCCCCAAATACTTGTTTCTGAGGTAAAAGCACCACACCTGTTCATTTAAGAAAACCATCCTTACAATATAGCATAATTTTTTTATTTTTAAGTAGGACCTACAACATTTAGCTGCTAATTAGGTATTGAATGGCAGAGCTCCATCCCCAGTTTATGCCATGAATTCATAAGGAATAGGTTCCAAGTGTGCTTCTCTGGGGAGGGTAGGTTGGCACTTCAGTTGAACCTAGGTACCAAAGAGTTTCCTCTTTTTTCTCATCATTTTCCTTGACACATTTCAGGAAGCTATCACAACTCTTGCAGTGTTTAATATGTTCATATGCATATTAATCCTCTTGGCAAGTATCTTGCCCTTAACTTGCTTGTTTACAACAATGCCAATAGCACGCTGGGTACCATCATAGACTTTTCCTGTTTTGCCGTGGTAACATTTGTGTGGCCTTCCTTTTTGCGCAGTGCCCATTCCCTTGATGTCTATAGTATCATCCCTTTTGTAGATTCACCTGTACATGGCTAAAGGAGCCACCTCATGTTTTTTAAAAGACTGGAGAACATATACTGGGGTTCTGCTCCTCTTTCCCTTTGTGTTCATCATTTTGGCAAATTACTGAAAGGTAATGGTTTTGGCTGAAAGGCTATAATTTTTTGAAGTAGTTACTAACCCACTTCAGGATTTCCTCAGTGTCTGTTGTGATTTCACCTTTTTCACTTCTAATTGCATTGATGTGAGTCTTTTCTCTCTTTCTCTTGGTAAGTCTGGCTTGGGCTTAACTATTTTATTTATTCTTTCAAAGAACCAGCTCTTCTATCCATTCTTTTTTTGGGGGAGGGGTACTGGTCTTTTAATCTCAATTTCATTGATTTCCACTCTTATCTTTATAATTACCCTCCTTAATTTCAGTGTAGAGCTGATTTGTGGTTTTTCAAGTATCTTAAGATTTCTCATAAGTTTATCTATCTGAGTTTGCTCTGTTTTCTGTTTAATTGCCATGAATTTTACCTTTGGAATTGCTTTCATATTGTCTTAGAGGTATTGGTGAGTTGTACAGTCATTGTGAATGGATTCTAGAAGTTTTAAAATTTCTTCTGTGCCGCATTTTTTTTTTTAGGAGTATATGGTTAATATTCCAGGAGATGTTGCCATTCCTAAATTTCTTCTGTTATTAATTTGTACTTTCATTGCACAGTGGTCTGATAGTATACATGGGATAATTTTTATTATCTTATATTTATTTGAGCAGGCTTTGTGCGACTAGTATGTGATCTATTTTGGAAAAAGTACTACATGCTGCTGAAAAAAACATATATATATATACTCTGTTGTAGAGGAGTGGAATACTCTGTATGTGCCCGTAATGTCCATATATTCAAGGATGTGGTTCAGCTCTGAAATTTATTAGTTTTTTTGTTCACTTACAAAAGTAGGGAGTTAAGGCTTCAACTTTCCAATTACAAGACACAGACTAGATCATGAAAACAGAATCCAACAGTCTGTTGTATTCAAGAAATTCTTCTAATCCAAGAAAATAATCATATACTAAACATTAAAGGATGGAAAACAACACTTCATGTCCTAGAACCCTGAAAACAAGCGGAGGTAGCAATTCTAGTATCAAATTTGGTAAACTTCAAACTCAAACTGATTAGAAGAGAAACTTACTACATAATAGTTAAGGGAACAATCCAACAAGAAAAGGTAGCATTAATAAACATATACTGCATAGTGGAGAACCTATCTTTATAAAACAAAAACTGTTGAAATTAAAAGGTGAAATAAACACTAACACAGTCATAGTAAAGGATTTTAACACCACACTTTTGCAAAGAAATAGAACTTCATTCTTTCCACAGTTCTGGTCCCAAATTGAATTTTATGAGACCAGGATCAAATTTTCCTATAAAGTTAACGTTGAACCTAACCATTGAATTTGATTGTACTCTCATCTAATTTGGTTTGTGGCCAGACTTAGGCAAAGAATTAAGTCCATGAACCAAGGTACCACTCTATATGGAGATTTTTAGTAGGATGTTGCCTCCCCACAAATAATTTTCAGCTTTGTATATTCAGTGCATTTTATTAACTACTTTTATTTTATTTATTACTAACTTTGATTTTGACTTTCTGTTTTACAGAAAGAATTAACTTTTATTACTTTTATTAACTTTGATTTTGACTTCCTCCCTATGTTTTACAGAAAGAATTCCTTCTGGTTATTACAGCATCCAGATTCAATCTTACAACACTTCTATATGATAGTCCTTGCTGTCACACTTTCCTGCTTTGTCTATTCTCTAAGTGTACTGTGACAGTTCATTATTTGTGGTGGTTCTTCAAAGAGATCAATGAGGTGGTGAGATTGAGAGTTGGTTGGTTGAGGAGTTTAGACACTAACAGGTTTGAAGGTCAGAGTAGTCATAGATGGGAAGAAAAGATTGATGTGGGCTCTGGTTTTATGGTACTTTGAGTTGAAGGGTTAGTATTGAGAGGTTTTGGAGGATAATTTTGTCTGGGCAAGTACAAGACATGGGAGAAAGGGGCTTTACTCTGTGGTTAAGGAAAGCTATGTGTTTGTCAGAACTTGCTGAAATGGAGGATAATAAGCAAGGTAGAATTTGAAGAGCCAATGTGTTAGGATGGGAGAGTCTAGAGAAGATAGGAATGACTGTGAGGGAGATGAGTATTGTGAATTTAAAAACTTGGGAGAAGGAATTTATGTGTTTGGAAAAGAATAAAGAAATATGTAATAGTATTATCTTGGGTGTTTGAAGTGAAGAAACTAGGTAAGGAGCTGAGATGAGGGAGGGAAACTGGACACCTGTTAAATCAGAGCCAATCAAAGAACAAATACACAAAAGTGACAACCTAACAAACATAAGAAACCATAAAAGCATATAGCATAACCCCATATTACTAAATAAATCAAGAAACATATAAAAACTTTAACCTATAAGATATGTATTGGACACAGATTAAATATTCCAGTGAGATAGTGCATATGTAATTCCCAAATAGCTTCTTTGCCAGAGAGACTTAAGTGTTCACACCTTGGTAACTCCTCTGATCCTTCTACTGCAATACTGAAACTAATTCAGATTTTGGACTTCTTTCTGCTAGGTTACAGGCATTGAGTCTGATTCAGTCTGAGTTCTTGGGTTAGGAACTCATGATATCTTACCCCCTCCACCCTAGGTGTGGAGATGAATTTGCCAGGCACATTCACTAGCATGAAACTGTCCACTGCCAGGATTATTTCTATGCAGTCAAATCAGCTACAGTAGTAGCAGATGTTAACTGTCCTATCATAAATAGTTGAAATATAACATATGATGAGACCCTGCTTTGGGTCTCCCTTTAGCCTAAAGAAGAAATCCATGGTTATAGTGTAAGATCATAACAACTCAAATCTGGATCCACAGTTAATACACACTAATTGCAATGGCTATGTCTCTTGTAATGGTGAAAAACAGCATTCAACAGTAATTTCACAGAATCAGTTATCTAAAGTTCAGGGTGTTGGAGACGAGGCAATACTAGAGTGGGGAAGAGAAGAGAAAAAAGAAAAAATGATTTTCTTTTGTTTGGTTTTGTTTTTTGGTAAGTCTGTTATGTGTTATGGGAAAGAGGAAGTGGAAGGCAGGCAAAGGTTCCTAATGATAATAAGGGTATGTTATATATTTAGAAGGCGCTAACTTGGAAAACTAGGTACAAAATTGGAAGTGAGAAATGGGGATGGGAAAAGATTTGATGGCTAACACAAGTATTAGAGAAAATGTTTCAGGGGCAAATGAAAAGGAGAAGAAAAAAGAATTGAGAATGAAGAAGACACAGAAGAAAGAAATCAGGTGAAGAGATATGCATAAAAAATAAGAGGGTTATAGAGGGGGAAGGGAGAATTCCCTATAAACTATATTGGAAGAAAAAAAGGCAAGAGGAAGAGAAGCACATGTACACACGTGTATAGACATACACGTTTCCTTCGTGAAAAAAAGAAAGGATGAAATAATGCAATGCAAGTATGGGGGAAAATGTATAGAAAGAGGAAAACAGCAAAGAATAAAAAGATTAATAAACAAAATAATGAATAAAATAATACAACCAAATAAAGAGTAATAAAGACAGTTTCCTGTTTTAGATGCAGGGCTTTTTTTATCAGCCCAAGGTTAAGAAGCAGAACTCAAGCCAGGATGTGCCTCTGTTCATGCTAGAAGTCTGAGGTGGCAGTCTATCCCCAGAATGGTGCTGAGTGTAGAGATCTATTTACAGTGAGAATATGACACTGATGTTAACTTTCAATCCTATGTAATTCAGGCTGAACCTGGCCTCTTATGGCAGGAGCAGGGTCCGTGATCACCAACACTTGCTCTGCCAATGGGACTGCCTCCAGGCTGCTCACGACAGTCTGCTCCCAGCCGGCTGTCTCCTGATGTTTTTTTTTTCTCTTCCATTCTGGGAACTTCTGGATGCAAAGTGTGATTTGGGGCCAATAGGCTGCTCTGGGATCCAGGTTCAAACACTTAGCCCTTCCCTACAGTGATGTCCCCCAGCTCTTGCTCTGTGATTGTGGCTATATGCTGTACCACAGTCACTCACCATTGACTGTGGGAGGCTGCTGTGGAAGCAGTATCCCACATTTTCCTTGCTGGTTCCAACTGCTGATGATTTTTTTGGTTGATTCCATTCTCTTGTTTTTCCTGAGCCAAAAATTTGTTAGTTTCACTTTTCCTCCCAGCTGTCAACTAGCCAACCAACACTGTGCAGCCTCTCCTTAGCAGTGTGGTATTTTTCTTTTTTTATCACTTAATCCTATTTTCTTATCCTCTGTCAGTTCCCTCCTGGTTCTTAAGTAACCTCCACTCACTTTCATTCCTCTCCAAGCAGTTATTTTCCAGGCTCTAGACACTTTGTCTTGAAGAAGCTGAGATGATAGCACTGCTTTGCCATTTGGGAAAAACTCCAAATTTTCTTTTTACCCTGCTCTACTGTTTTGATTGATGAGTTCAGAAAGCAAGAGAAATACAATTTAAAGATTGGGTAGATCTTGTTTGATTTTTTTTGTTGTTGTTGTTTTTGTTTTGCTTTGTTTTTAAAGAAGAGAAAATGTCTCTACTTATGTATTGCCAGAATTATTAGGCTTCCAGAGTGGATAATACCCAAATGGAGGCAAAAATGTGTGTCTCCAAACATTGTTTTAATAAGTAGACTTTTAAAAAATGGTCTGTGAGGTCGGAGATATAGCTCAGTGGCAAAGTGCTTGCCTGGAAAGTCTGAAGTCCTGAGTTTGATCCCCGATGCAAAAAAAAAAAAAAAAAAAAGTCTGTGTCTGTTAACTTCATTTTCTTATCATTCAGAGATCATGCTAAACTAGGCCTATATCATACAATTATAGCACTTTTAGGGCAGTTAAATTTTAGTTATAAAAATAATTCCTAGCAGGGTGTGATAGCACATACCTGTAATCCCAGCTCTAAGAAGGCTGAGGTGGGAGAATTGCTGCAAGTTCCAGGCCAGCTAAGGCTCCATAATGAGTTCAAGGCCAGCCTGAACTACACAGGGATATGTCTCAAAAAAAAAAAAAAAAAAAAAAAAGTCATGTTTGGAATTGTACCTACAGTGCTCATGAATTTACCTTTTTAAAATTTTGTTTTGAGACAGGGTCTCACTATGTAATTCAGGCTGGCCTCAAACTTGCAGCAATTCCCCTACCTCGCCTCCCAAGTGGATTGGAGGTATTTACCACCATGCCCAGTGAATTTTACTTTTAGAAATACAGAAATTATCAAAAATCTAATTTTCAGAGAGTGTTATCAGTATTCTAAACCTTCAGTGTATCATGTTTATTTAGGTGAATGAGAATATGGAAATATATAAAGAATGAATTTTGAGTAAAATCTTACATCCTTGTTCTCCTTTTTCTTTCTCTCCATCTTTTTCTGTCATAGCTTTTGGTTTAAATCCTTGTTCATTTATGTTCATAAGACTATGTAAGATAACTGTAGTTGAGTCATGAACTGGGAATCTATTTCCTTAAGGGTATACCTTTTTGTTATCCTGGAGTTGATAATTATCTCATTCTATCTTGTTTGAAAAGTATGTTCCACAAATTTATTTTCAAGCTTCGGTAGGGACTTTCACATCTATTCTCAATATGGTCAGACCAATCAATTGCTCAAAGCATAGTGAACCTTTTTTATTTTCATGGATGACCATCATCCTTTTTTTGTTTAGAGAATTACACTAAAAAGCTCTGTAGTTTACTAGGATTCAAGACTCAATTTTTATATCCTCTATTTCAGCTAAGATAAATCAGTTGAATTAAATTCTTCTGACCATAATAGGCACTGATTTGGAAATAAGCACTTTGCATGTTGCTTATATCCAGTTTCTTATGATTTCCTTCTGCAATAGTGGTGATTTCCTTGTCAGTTGGAATGCTCCTGGAGCCCCTTCCCCCCATGCCTTTTTCCTCCTCCTCTGTTCTGACCTTTATTACACTTACAGCTTGCTACATATGTGTGGGGAAACATCCTGTAATTCTTGGAAATACTTTGGTTTTCTTAAGATTGTATTATCTGTGTGTATTCCTTTATTGATTGGATACATTGTCCAGTTTCTAAAGGATGCAGGAAGCTGAATATGGTGGTCACACATACCTGTAATCCCAGCACTTTGAGGAGCTAAGGCAGGAGGATTGCAAATTTGAGCATAGCCAGGGTAAACTTAATGAAACCGTGTGTCAAAAACTAAAATATAGAGCTGGGGGTTTAGTGCCCACTTGGCAAATGTGAGGTTGTGAGTTCAATCTCTAGTACAAAAAAAAAAAAAAAAAAAGTAAAACAGACTGGGGATATAGCTTAGTGAAAAAGGCCCTGGTTTTAATCACTAGTCCAGAAAGCGTGGGAGAGAGTGGAGGGTGGGAAATTGTTTCCCTGTGTGCCAGGAAGATGCCCTTTCTACCCATGCATTTGATTGGTGGTTTGACTGAGTAGAGAATCAATATAATTGTCCTTGACGTGCTGTTGTTCCCTACCCTAAGTTTCTCCCAGTATTTCTGTTGAGAAACCTCATCCTTATCACATATCTTTCCTCTACCTCCTGGCCTTTAATCTGCAGACTTTAGATGCTTTTTATTTCCTTGATTTCTAAAATTCTGATGAAACTTAGATGCTCTTTTTCTATTAATTTTGCTAGACTCATCTATTGTTAAACTCAACTCTTGATCTATCCCTCTCCTCTTCCCCTCCTCCTCTCCCTCAATTTCTCCTCCCTCTCCTTTCCTCTCCCTCTCTCCCTCTCTTCCTCCTTTCCCTCCCCTCCCCTCCCCATCCGTGTCTGTCTCTCTCACTGAAGGGTGAATAATTTCTTTCATAATTTCCTCGTTTTTATTTTCTTTGCTTTTGCTCTGAAAGTCATGTTAGTTGAACATGATGAATACTAGATTAACCTTTTAATTTCAAATGTTTTATCTCTTTTTTTGTTTATCTTTTCTGTTTTGTTTCCTGGCAAAAATTACTGGTTCATTTTTCAACTTTCTGGTGCTTTTTAATTTCTGTTTGCATAATTTTCCTTTCCACAGACTTGTTTTTGTTCACACAAATTTCCTTTTTTATACTATCTTATTTTTGTTTCATGGATATAGTAGCTATCGCACTGAAGATGGCTGTAGGAGTTTTTTTGGTAAAGCTTTCCTCTGTCATTTTCTTTACCTGTCCTGCTGCAGGCTTTATTGCTGTGTCTGCTGGTCCTTGGCTTTCTTTTCATGCTTAACAGCAAAGTTCTGAGAGCTCAGAGAAAATGCTACGTCACCTTAGATACCTGATGATGGCACGGGAACTGGAACGTTTTGTTTGAGATTGTTGTGTCTCCCTCCTTCACCAATGACTCCTTTGCTCTCAGAGAGGAAATAGGTGTATTTGGAGATCTTGATGCTGATTGGGACATGCTTGTTACTTGAATATGATTATTTATTTATTTGTTTTACATGAATATGTTTTAATTTAATACATTTTCCATCTCTTTTTCCCCACATGGTAATCCTCTTCACTTTCAGATGGATTGGGGTGAGGATTGGGAAGGGGAGCTCTGAATTACTCCTTGCACTTTTTATCCAGCTCCCTGCCACCCTTTGATTCCTGAGTCTTTGGGTTCTGTGCTTTAATTAACTTGCTGCTTATCTTCTCACCTAGAATAAATTAAAACTTGTCTGTCTGCTTTTTTGCTTCCAAAATTTTTTGACCTCTTATCTATCACCTCACTTCATGTTTTCGTTGTCCTTGTGGATTTATACTTCAACACATTTACTAAAACCATCATTTTAATGGTATTATTCTATGAGCATAGAGATACGCATGTGCATTTATTTTGTCTGATTACTGCAATCTCTACAAAGACATTTCTAATAAAGCAGTTTTCTTGCCAGCCTGTCATCTGCATGTGAGGTTTTACTGTGGATACCTGGTGGTACACTAGAGTTTTCTGTGGCTTGGAGGATTTGTAAAGTAAGAATAAACCTGTGAATAAAGGGGTAAAAGGCTCAGCTGGAGTCTCTGCTTAGCAGAGGCTGACCTAAAGGAGCCATGTGAGACCATGATATTTTTTAGGTCAGCTAGGAAAGGCCTCATGGAAGTAAGTGCTGTGCTGTGGAGAATAACTTTCCAGCTGTGTGGAATAAGCAAGGGAGTTTGGAATTGGGAAGGCCATAGACTTCATCCCACCCAGAAGAGGCAGTGTACTACACTGAGAGAACTGAAAAGAGAGTCTGGCAGAACAGGATGATGCGGAGGGGGAGTTTCTAGGTTGATTATGGGGAGAGCAGATACTTTTAGTACAGATAAGGATTCTCCTAATGTTTTAAATGTTAAGGATACTAAGTGTGGATACATTCTGCAATGCCTTTAATGTATATTTGTAGGTAGACATAGTTTTTGTGATCACCCTTTGCTTTCAGGAGAAAAAAACCAAGGTATTTAAAGGTTATATTTTTCAAAAAAGAAACTTTTGGCTATAATCTGACTCTTTACAGATATGCGTGCTCATTGATGCTGCTGGTTTTCCAAATGCTGACAGCTGCAGAGTCTTCCCCAACTCTACCCTGGATGCCCCCCAGCAAATGAAACAATAAATGAGGGAGAGGATGCCTCAGTTTCTTAATCTCCATCTTGTTCTGGCTATGGAGTCATTGTGTTTTCAGAGTTGTAATAAGAATCATGACACTTTCCCAATTTCAATCCCCAGAGAAAGATGAAGTGTTGATCATCTAACATAGAAAATTTTACTAATATCTATGTTTAAATGTAACTTTTAGCAATAAAAGATGAAATGAAAGAACTGTCTGATTAATTCTTAGTAGGCCAGAAAATTAAGTAACCCATAGTAGCATAATCCTTGAGTTCTTTACTATTCAGTTGTAATGTCATGTTTGAGTTTTAGCTAAAGAAACAGCTTTATAATATCTGTGTTTTGGTCCATTGCCAAGACCATTGTGAAACTAAAAACAACAACAGCAAACTGTTAAGAGTTCAACAAAAGTCAAGTTTGCAGCCTTAAGTGTCAGGAATAAGTAATGAGAGTCAAATTTACTTGGCCAGTGTTTGGTGATGAAATTACTGTTTACGTAGCTATGCATGTGGTCTTTGAAACAGAGCAGGATCTTTCAACAAGAACCATCTACCCACTTTTTCAGTTTTCTCAAGTTATCTTTTATGGCTTCATTACTGTTAGAACACCAGTGGATTTGTTAGTGAGCAAGATAACTAAGAAACAAATCTTAGGTAGAGACCACCATCTTGGCTGGAGGTTGCAGCTTCTCTGTGCATTGTTTCCTGATGGTGGCCTTATCCTTAGCCCCACTTATGTTAAAAATTTGCTGGGTGTGTGGTCTTGCCAACTGGCTCAAGGCCAGGCTTTTAATAGTCTTATCTGGCCTGGGAATTGTGCAGGGAAATGCAGGGGGGCTTCTCTGGGTAGTTGAGCTGTATTGTGGGGAGGCCCTGCTCCTTGTTAAGTCTTAGCTCTGTCATGATAAATAAAATACAAGTATCACCCGAAGCCAGCCTTTCACTGATATCTTTCCATAAGATATTTGTTACAGTAACCAAGGAAAGACAAGTTTAAATAAAATTTCCCATTTGTTTTTGAAGTCTGTTTTACCATCTGCTAGGAAGAAACTTAACTGCCTAAAGTGCTTGTACTTTAGCTAATTAATTGAGTACCAGGTTCCTGGAGAAACATATTTATTAAATGTCAGCAGTTTGGGTACATTTAGAATTCATTTTTGGTCTTCTGTGTCCAGTGACAGTTTTCCTAAATTTTGTCCAGAATTTCCTTGGGATTCAGTGTGCTACTTTTTAATTCTGAATTGTTGCTTAGATTGCTTCGAAAGTGTTCATTTGGTGCTTTAATGATTTTCCTTTCTCCTAATAGTACCTGGAAAACTATGTTTGTCTCCTTTTTTCTCTTATCCTTTTCATACTAAAAATATGGGTTTAAAAGTTTTTAAAATCTATAAAGTATAAATAAATGCCAAACCTCACTTTGCAAGGGATTTGGTAAAGTGAGGAACAATGTTACAGAATTTTTATTATAAATAATTTTTAGGTTATATCCTCCTGTCAGTCAGGATGACTTACAGTATTAAACAGCAGAATGTCAGATAATTCATAGAATGAAGTCTAGGACCACATAGTTTAAGTATTTCTGTGTAAACTGTTTATTTTCTTTGCATGTATTTTTGTCCTGAAGAGCAGTCAGTCACATTAAATCACTTGATAAATGGGAAATAAGAAGAAAAGGACAAATAATTGTGTGGATTTTGAGGGGAGTTTTTTTTTTTTTTTTTTTGAAGAGCCCATAAAGAGTGTAGTTGGTAATTGTCACAGTTGGGTGGACCTCGAGGAAGGGAAACCGTGTCATTGGCCTTGACACTAATTATTGAAGGGTCTCTTGGGTTCAAAAATACATGAGAGCACCTTTTTGCTGTTACGCGTGCTGAAACCTCACGGCTGTCTTTCTGGTAGCTTTCTTGTGGGTGTTTTTCTATAAAATGTTATCAGCCAGAGCTTTAAGTATTCTTGCTTGACTCTCTTCGAACAGGTAAACCTGGACAGATTGAGCAGAGTTACTCAATGCTTAACTGCCCACCACAGGCAGGAAATATTTATATCCATTGAAGTTTATGTCTAGAGGGACTTGACCTACCCATGCAGGAGCCTGTACAACTGCTGTGCTTTCCATTTTGCTGTGCTTTCATCACCTCATTCTTTGAATGTAGAAAAGATTGTGTGGAGAATAGGAGATCTCAAAAGTTTAGGAAGAGTACCTGTTAGACCTTGGTGAACTTGTCAGTATGAGTTTGTGTGCTTTTATCATAGTATTCAGGGTAATTTGGACTTCAGCATTTATATTTATGG
Source organism: Hydrochoerus hydrochaeris (assembly GCA_004027455.1). Lineage (NCBI taxonomy): Eukaryota > Metazoa > Chordata > Mammalia > Rodentia > Hydrochaeridae > Hydrochoerus > Hydrochoerus hydrochaeris. The sequence goes on from PVLA01000002.1 coordinate 826,648, forward strand.
CTGAACTTTCATAAGAAATTATGTAAATGTTTTTCTCTTTGAGGATCTGTTTCTAAAATCTAAGTGGCTTTTGTGAATTTACAGGAGGAATTCCTAATTTTGTAGGATAAGAAAGCTATCAAACCAGTCCTATTTTTTAAAAGTCCTTTATATTTTAACTTAAAGGGGTTTGCTAAGGTGTGAATAAGAACAATTTCCAAATCATATTGCACAGTATTTTGTAAAATAGTAAGATGTGTAAGTACAGACAGATTTGCTTTATTTCTAGAAATATGATGGACCCCACATTTCTTGGGGAATGGCAAAATAGTTCTATTATATTTTTCTTTTTCTGATTTTAAAGTACTACTTATAAAAGATTTTTTTAAATTGATATGCTAATGTAAGAATTAAAAGGCTAAATCCTCAGAAATCTCATTTCTCAGAGGTAAAAAAATCTGTTGTTTATACTTCCTAATAAGTTTTAAATGATATAGTTATTATAGATGCTCCTCTGCAACTTTCTTTCCTTATTTAATCAGTCTTAAACATTTTCAGGATCATTCTGTTATCCATGTTTAGATAATGCTACAGTGTGTTCCTTTGTGTGTATATCATTTAGTCAAGCAAGTTTCTGGTTGTGGGTTGATTGAGTTGATTCCTCTATATAACCATTATGAATGATGTACAAAGAATACTCCCTATTAGCTTTAAGTAATTCTTTAAGATAAATTCGTACAAATAAAATGGAAAGGTCAAAGGATCTCCTGTACAAATTCAATTTTGGCCAATCTTATCCCTTTTAAAAAATATTCTTTTCCTTGTATCTTAAAAATTAGGACTAGATGTAACTTGGGGGAAAATTGTTTTTGGAGGGGATTATTTGGTTGGAAATGGAATTTTTTTGGTGGTTATTTAATATTTTCATTTAGTGTTTGATCTGCCATTGAAAGAGCTTGAAGAGTTAAAAAAATTTAAATTTTACTTGCATTTTGTAATAGATGATTAAAGAAATTATAAACCTAATCCATTTAGTGTGGACATAATTTTCTCCTGTTTTATAATCTATATTGTGTATTAGGCATTTTAGGAAATGTCTTTGTTCTGTTGTTGTTTGGTGGTGGTGCTGGGGATCAGAACCCAGGACCTTTCACATTCAAGGCAAGAGTTCCACTATTGAGTCACATCCCCCCAGCCCTGATGTCTTTATTCTTTGCCTTTGAGTGTTTTGGATTTTTGTAGTCAATCTATACTAAATTAAAATACAGAAAGTAGATAATGTCCATTGGTTCATACTTAATAATCACTGTTTTGTGCAAAATGCTTAACAATGTATCAGACAGTTTGGCCCTTACGCACCTGGAAAGTTTTTAAGACATTATTGCCTGGAAAGATGAAAAGTAACATAAGATAGACTAGGATAAATTGAAACTCTATAATCATTCCTAATAGTGAATTTAAAAGTATAATCATGAAATAGTTACTCAATATAATTAGTGTTAATCCTACAGATAAATGTTTAATGCACAGGAATTTTTATGTATTTTTTTTCTCTGAAAATTGAAGTTAGACCTAATATCATTTCATAATTTCTTATGGGTAGAAAGAATTATACATTTAACTTTTATCAAGCTTCAATTGGTTGACAATGTCTAACTAATACCTTCTTTGAAACCACATTGAATTTAAAAAATGAAGAAGAAAATGCCTTAACTTTTTTTTTTTAAATCCCCTTTGACAGGAGAAATGATAAGTGTTTATTCTGAAATATCTAGGTAAGAGTATCTATACATAAAAACTTCTCAATTGTCCTTTCTTCTCGAGATAATAACTGGTTGTTGACAAGATGTTGTTTAAAGCTCTAGTACTTTGCATATTTGTTTAATGAATGTTTATTTAACAGTATTGGGTTCTGTGTGGTCATTGTATTGTCATGTTGGAATGGATGAATTCTAGCCTTTTGAGAGAAGACATCCATAAAACTAAGCCTTGAACAGGTTAAAGGCAGTAGTAACATGGTGCTCGGTTTGTTGAAGTTCCACCCAGCACAGTGAGCTCTCTGGGTCTTCATGCAGCTGAATGAGATCCAGGGTCCAGAGCTTTTGAATTGAAGAGGAAAGATACCTTATTTGTTCTCTAGACACTCTCCAGTTGTATAGTTTATCCAGTTCCATTTTGTTTATTTTGTCACCTCTGCTTGCTGGTTTGTTTTTATATTCCTTTTTATTTAATCATATATTTTGGTAACAAGAAAAAAAATGTGTACTTTTCTGAAGAAAAAAATTTTGACCCCCTCTGTCTCCTTGATGGTGAATTAGATTCCTTACAAAGGCTTTAGGATCTAGGTTATTACGGGGCTTGTCTTTTTGAAACTAGAACCATCCAACTAATTGTTCTGTTTGAAACCTAGCTTTAATGTTCAAGCTTTAGAGATAATTAGAGCTGTAGGGTATCAGGAGTGGATTTGAAGTGGGCCTTAACAATGTAATACGGAATTTTGCAAAGATTGTAAAAAGTAATAGCTGTGCATTCAGATGACAAATACAGCAAACTTCTTTGAAATATATATTGGCCGAGTGCTTTTTATATAAGGCTAAAATAATGAAAAGGCCCAGCACATGTTCAGAACTGACTTGGCTTTTTAAAAGATTCTAAGGCTTGAATATAGCTAGCTAAATGGTCTTTAGCAAAATTGACTGGCAGTAAGTGGATCCTGTGGACTAAAACTTGAATCACTTTTACTTTTTGTCAATATTACAGAGGTACTGTTATCTCTTAGTGTTAGGGTGGGTTAGGAAAGGGATACTTTCAGATGTGGAAATACTTGTCATTTACATGTTTTCTTTGTAATTGGGGAAGGTTATCTCTGGCACAAGCATGCAGAAACTTTGAATCAGAGTATTTTGCTCAAATTGTGGATATCTTTATAAATTGAGTTTAAATGTTTTAATTTAAAATGAAGAGCCAGTGATTTTAGACCTTCATTAATTCAGCTGCTGTTGCCAGTCCTCCTCTTCTCCTCTCCCTCCTCCCCTCCCCTCTTCCTCCCCTCTTCCCCTCCTCCCCTCCCTTCTTCTCTCTTCCTTTCTCCCTCTCTCCCCCCTCACCTCCCTCCCCTTCTCTGCCCCTCTCTCCCTCTCTCTCACCTTCTCTCCCCCTCTCCCCTTTCCCCCTCCCCTCCCCCTCCCCCTACCTCTCCCTCTCCCCTCTCCCTTCCCCTCCTCTCTTCTCCCCTCCTCTCCCCTCAGCATTTTTTTTAACAATTAGTCTTACAAGAATGTGACTCTTTTCACACCAGAAAAATGTAAATTCTCTTTCTCTGTACCCAAATTTTGCCAAAACTGACCCTAAGGAAACATATCAAGACTAACTCCAGAGGATTATACAGAAGATTAAATTGTGATTTAATTACAGTTGACTCTCTGGCTCTGTAATAACTGATAACTTGTATTGTTTTCCCCTGCCCTTGTGGTATGTTGCTTTAGACAAGACTCAAAGTCAGACCTTTTCTTTTCTTTCTTTTTTTTTTCTTTTCCCCTTTTCATTTTTGGTGTAGTTTTAATACTGAATGTTCTCTCCTCTAATTGGGGGGATGAAGGCAGAGAGGTTTACCAAACAAGCAGGTTTTAAAACTCAAACCTTCCTTTTGCCTTGGTTTTCTAAACTAGAGTAGAATGCTGAGAGGAGGAGTAATGCCTGGAAACAATTTGCTTAAGGAATGTACATTATACATCATTTGCACTTCAGGCAATCAGTGTGACTGGTGGCATTACTAAGAATATGGTATAGGGTGGTACTTTGTAATGTTTCACTGCTTAAGGACTGGGTGAAGAATTAGAATTTTAGAACTCTAGGCTTCACTCTGTGCTTTAAATCCTAACAAATTAGAATTACAGCATTTAATTATGCCTCTATTGAAATGTGTTGTGAGAATAGATGAAAGCCCATATAAAAGTAATTTGAAATATTTTGATAGTCTTTAAAACAATCTTGATGTTTAGGATTCTAGGAACATCCTGAGGATGACTTTATTTCCAGTGTGGGCATGATAATGTATTCCCAATAGTAGGTCTAGGCCTTTGAATTGGTCCTTTGGAGGCCCACACTTCCTTTTTAGGGAGGCATTGATTTACACAGGGTTCCTTGAATAGGTTGGGGTAAGTTACAGCTGGAAGCTTACTTCTTTCTTTTTCTGTTTCCATTTTGTGGTAGAAAGGGTGGCTAGAGTGTTTGACTTGTTTTCTCTGATTGACCAACATAGCTTCCCCTGTCCTGTATTTTTTCAGTGTGTGACTCAGTACTTCTCATTTGCTTTTGAACTTTCAGGCTCAGCCTTATCCTGAGAGGTGATTTCTTCATCTGTGAAATGGATCTGATAATATTACTTGCTCCATAAATTTTTATTGAGAGTTAAGTGAGATGATATTTATAAAGAATATAGTGGTTTACCTCACTTAAAAACAATTTTTTTATGAGTGGAAATGTGAATGTTTGCTCAAAACATATTTTTGGTTGTTTGAGAATTGTCACATTCTTTTCATTTATGAACCAAAGGTAGTTAACAAGTAGTCATTTCTCCTCTTTTGGTCTTCCTCCTGTTCCTCCTCATCTTTCTGTTCCTCCTGCTTTTTTTGGCTAAGAGTTGAACATAATTGCTGTAGTGAGCTACACTGAACTTGAAACATGTATTTTCTTTTGAGTGATTATTGACTTGTATTTAGGGATTTTGTAAGAATTCAGAAAATTAAGGTTCTTTATATCCATAACTAAAGCAGTTTAGGAAGATTTGGGAGCTGGGAGGTCATTCCATTTTCCCTACTATTGCTTTTCAGCTCCCAGAGCTCAGCTCCAAGGCATGAGGCTTATTAGCCTTTCAAGACCCAAGGGAAGTGCTAGATCAGTTTTCAAAATTGACACAATTGACCCAGGCCTAGGAAATTTAGATTATTCTGTTATACTGCTGATGTAAACGATTGAGGAGAACCCATCCCTGTGTTAGGGATCTAGTTAATGTGGAGTTGTGTCTGTCTTTGGATATCAGCTAATGTGAAACTCTTTGGTTGTTGTGTCTAAGATACACAGGACACAGATGAAACAGTAAAAGATTTGGGAGATTTTATTATATTGAAAGTTCATTTGTTTTGCAGAAATGTTGTAGCACATTAACTGCTATAATTGCCATAAATAAAATAAAAACATGTTCACTAGAATAAGTAAATGAATGTGTTAAGTTGTAACATGGACTTCTGTGTGATTATTTCATCCTGTTAACATTCAGGTAATTAGTAGGCAGGTTTTGTTCAATTGGGCCATTTGAAAAGACCTTTGTATAAACTATTATGTAGGGAATTGGAGATGGGGTAGATGCTTATTATATATAATGGAATACATCATTGAAAGTAAAATCAGAGTTGTAATAATGTTATCAGTACCAGTTTAACAGGAAGAAAAGAGTGAATAAATGTAAGAGAGAAGTAATAAAATTTCAAGGGATATGGATAGTATTTTTAAAGCCAGTTAATGAGCAGATTGTGTTTTGATTTGCAAGATCTTGGAAATCGACCAGAATTGATTCTGAAAGTGGACATTAACTACAAAAATACTATTGTGTTCAAGTGGAAATGACTTTAATTTCTGCAGAAGGTAGTTGTGTCTTTGTACAAAGTGTGCTCATGTAGATGCGTCTGAGTAAGGTACACAAAAGGACTATCTACTATGTTGTGTTTTACATAGCATCAGGTTATATATCTATTTTGATGATTTGAGAAAATAATGTATTATATGTTCTAGGGAGTTTTTCTGATAAAACTTGTAAAATAATCATTTTATAATTATATTAAAGCAATATTTAGTAATCAAGGCAAACAATATGTTAGCTATATTAAAGCTGGTTAGCACAGTGAAATAAATTTTAAGCACATCAAAATAACACATAGTTTTCATTGGGCTCCTAAATATGGTGTGTGTTTTTATCTTTTTAAATCCCACAATTAGAGATGGAAATATGTAATCTATTGATTTACATCAGAGAATTTAGCTCTGGAATATAGGAACCATCTGGCTGCTGTCTTATTCATTAGATCTTTAAAGATGCTGCAGCACTTTTATGCTGGAAATACCAATATGAGAGTAAGATTATAGTGTTTTGTTCTATCTGATCAGAATTTTAAGGGAAAATTTGGTTATATTAAAAACCTATCATTTTCATGTATCATAATGATAGCTGTGTTTCCATGGATTGGTTGGTATAGACTGTGGCTCTGGACTTATCTGGATGCTGGGTTTCTTGTAGGGTTGTGGTGACAACTGAATGTGTTCATGTGTGTTGAGTTCTAAGAATAGTGCCTGGATCAGATTACACTTTCTGCATTTTGCCTGAGGTTGACTCACGTGAACTTCTTGCAGGTGCCTCAAGACTGCTGCTTTCATGATTAAAAACAAATGCAACTCTGTGCGTGTGTAGGACTGCCTGTCTCTGTATGTATGATGGGCATATATCTACTGTACTTTTCAGGATGCATTGGATAATAATATATAAACACTTAAAACTGCCCTGTGTATATCATATGCTGGTTTTAGCATTTGTATATATTAAGTCATTTAAGTTTGTTGTGATTCTATGAGGTATGTGATGTTACCTCATTTTACATATGATGAAAATAAGGCAGGGGAGAGATGAAGTAATTTCCCAAGTACTTCTACTAGAAAAGCTGGGATTGAAGCCAGGCAATGTAGCTCCGGACTGCTATGTTAACCATTGTGCTATGCTGCCGCCTCCCAACATTAAATATTCCATCCTCTGCTCATAAACTTGTGTTTGTCTCACTCTCTTATATGCACATATGTGTGAATATATATCTATATATCTATATCTGTGTATATGTCATAACCTGTTAATTGCCATGTGTTTGTATATCCTCATATTCACATAAAAATAAATGATGCCAGCTTTTTAAAATACTAAAATGCTTAGGTCTGACAAACACATTACCTTTGCCTAATTGTAGAAGGTGTCATTCATGTTTTGTTGAAACTGTGGCTTAAAATGCAAGGGGAAGAAACTTGGAAAAATGCTGGAGAAGTTATTGATGCATCTTTAACTTGAACAGCTGAGAAGGTGGCGTTCTAGTGACCTAGGGTTTGGAATGGGCTCTGGTCTTAGCTGTCAACTCCAAGTTTTAGGGGCCCAGGTAGATTGAGTCTCATGGCAGCCTTGTGCTTTAGGAAAATGTACATTTCTTGCCCTAGGCTTGTGTGATATATCATAACAAATAGAGCAAGTAGTAAGATTGGTAGAGTTTGCTAGGTGATTTTAAATTAGTAATCTCAATTGACTGGCATCACAGCTTCCCTGTTACAAGTGTAGGCATTATCGTCATTTTACAGGTGAGGAAATTGAGACTTAAGGTAAGTGACATTCCCATGGTGTTATTGGTGTTTTGCTGACAAAATTGTGTTTTCTGTTTCTGTCACTTACAGTTTTAGTAGTGTCACAGCCCAATCTCCTCCATGCATGACTCCTTCAAAGCTGAAATGGCAGGTATTAGCTGCTCTACAGAAGAGACAAAGGTGCCTAGTAATAGAAGCAGAAGCCCTGGTCTGGTCCAGATTTCTGGAATGGAGTTTCAGAGAAGCAGTCTTGCTTGGGAATATTGTTATTTGTTGGCATCCCAGGGTTAACAATATGAAGGAGGACTTCTCTGAAATTTCTTTCTAAATTGGAAATTCTGGGTGAAACTGGATTGGGAGAGTAGCTAAAGAGCCATGGCTAAGCATGGTCATTTGCCCGATCTGACACTTGTTTTCATTTTCTTTTGTTGCTAAAGAGGCAGAGAGGCACACAGCTTTCTGTTCTAGTAGTTTAGATTAGTCAGTTTTGCATTTGAAATATAAATGGGTCAAAAGTGTATAATGCTTTCCTTTTTTTGTTACCCTCAAACTTTTGGCTTTAACCTGAAGTGATACTGTGTTGGTGAGCCTTGGCACAGCCACTTACTCTGTCAGCGCTGGCCACACAAGAGCTGAGAGCATTAAGAGTTTGGCTTCCCTTAGGAGTTGGTATTCCTTGTTGAGTGACTTAAGTAGTACATAGATTTTTAAGTGTCGTTTTTGTTTTTTTAAACAGTCCAATGTTTTCTTGGATGCTGTTGTATAAATATGAAAAAGCAACTGTTGAAAATGTAATTATTTTATAATTCATAAACCAACATTTTAATATAAAACTATGGTACTTAAAGCAGTTTCTCTTTCTTTGTGTTAAATGAAACCAAAGGTTTTCTAAATTAAAAGCTATAGGTTGCAAAACATGCTTTTTTTGTTTTGTTTTGTTTTTGCTTGTATGTGCAGTTATATATCACTGAATAGTCCTTCCAAACCTGGTCTAAATGTGCTTGAAGATTACCATCTGCTCCCTGCAGTTTGGAAAGGGCACAGAGAGACTAAGGTAAAAAGCTGTCACTTCCAATATTTTCATTCAAACTTTCACACCCTTCTTGTCTAGATACATAATTATATTCAGCAGGAGTTGTTTCAGCCATTTGGTTTTGTTTTTATTTGTGTGAGAGGGGAGGTAAGTGAGGGCATAAATGAGATATTTATGAATAAAAACACCCAAATTTATGCATATATTTTCTTATTTTTCAGAATTTGTTTTTCTCAGATTTTTAATGCTTTATTCTCAGATTCCATTTTCTGAAATTGGTATATAGTATTCCTTAATGGTTTAATAGCTCTTCACTATTTTATTTGTTGTTTGGAATTTATTATAGATAATATTGGAATGACTTGGGATTACTTGGGTACTTTATTTTTGTAATATCCTTTTTTTTAAAAGACAAAAAACAAAATTTCAAAACAAGATAAGAGGGTAACACTGATTAATACCTGTGTAGTGTTATCTTTAAATTAGTTACTCAGAATGCAAGATACCACCATTTAATTGTACAAACAATATTAGCAGAAACCTTTTCAATGTACTAAGAGAAATTAGTAGTATAACTGTCTTAACTGTCATTCAGGTCTATCTACCTATATTTTTTTGCTTTTTCCTTCCTTTTCTCCATTTTCCCACCCATTTCTCTTTCCTTTTGAAGTTTTTTCTCATTTAACAGTATCTATTGAATCTTATTTACTCTTTCAGCTTCTCACATTAGGGAGACAATATGATGTTTGTATATGTGTGTTTGGTTTATTTCACTTATGTGTATAGTGGTTTTTTTTTTTGGGGGGGGGGATCGAACTTGTGACCGGATGCTCGCCAGGCAGGTACTTATGCTGCTGAGCTAAATCCCCGGCCCCAGTGAGTATAGTCTTGCATTGCATCATTTACCTATAAAAGTTTGCAGTTTACCATTCTTTATGGGTGAGTAGTACTCTTTTGTAGAAAACGACCACACCTTTTTTTTTTTTTTTACCCATTCCTCAGTTGACAGACATTTAGCTTGTTTCCAAAAATCTAGCTATTACAAATTGTGCTTCTGTAAACATAGGTGCATATCTGTTGCTGTGGTATGATGTTTTTAATTCTTCTAGAAAGATACCTAGTTTTTTGAGGAATCTCCACACTGATTTCCACAGTGGTTGCACCATTCTGCATTCCAACCAGCAATGGAGAAGGGTTTCTTTTTCCCCACTGTCCCTCTAGCATTTGTTATTAGCTGATTTCTTGATAACAGCCATTCTTTCCTGGGTGAGATGGAATCTCAGTGTTTTAATTTGCATCTCTCGAATAACGAATGATGTTGAACATTTTTTCTTATATTTATTTGCTGTTTGTATCTCTTCATCTGACAAGTACCTATTCATCTCAGATGTCCATTTTTGGATTGGGTCTTTAAATTTGGGAGGTCTGATTTTTTTTTTTTTTTGAGTTCTTTATATGTTCTCAGTGGTAGTCCTTTGTTTGGGAATAACTGGCAAACACTTTTTCCCACATTGAGGGCTATGTCTTCACACTGATTGTAGTTTCTCTTGCAGTGCAAGAGCTTTTTAATGAGATGAGATCCTAGTTGTTGATTCTTGGTGATTGTTCTGTGTGATCGAGATTTTATTCATGAAGTCTTTGCCTACCCCAGTGTCTTCAAGAGTTTTACCCATTCTATCTTCCAGCAGATTTAATGTTTCTGTTTTAATATTTAGATCTTTGTTTCATTTCAAATTTAGTTTAGCGCATGATGAAAGATACCAGAATAATTTTAGTTTTTGGTATATGCAGAGCCACTTTTTCTAGCACTGTTTATTAAAGAGACTATCTTCCAGTAAATGTATTTGGCAACTTTGTCAAAGAAAAGGTGGTGGCTTAGTATGTCTGGAGTTGTTTCTACATCTTTTAATCTGTTCCACTGATCCTCAGGTCCGGTGTCCCCCCCACCCCCACCCCCTGTACCATGCTGTTTTTATCATAGTAGTTTTATTGTATAACTTCAAGTTAGGGATTATGATGCCCCCTGCCTTACCCTTGTTTCCCAGAATTGCCTTTGCTATTTTAGGTCTCTTCTGATTCCAAGTGAATTATAGGATTGTTTTCTCTAATTCTGTGAGATATGGTGCTGGAATTTTGATCAGAATTGCATTAAGCCAGGGCATCAATTTTGGAAGTGTGACCATTTTCAATATATTGGTTCTTCCTCTCCAAGAGCAAGGGATATCTTTCCATTTTCTGATATCCTCTTCAATCTTCTTTTTCAGAGTACTGTAGTTTTTCAATGTAGAGATGTTTTACATCCTTCGTTAAACTGATTCCTAGTTAATTTATATTTTTATCTGTTATTGTGAAGTGTTTTTTCCCTAATTTCTCTCTCAGTGAGTTTTGTTATTCGTGTACAGGAAGGCTTTTAATTTTTGAGTGTTGACTTTGTATCTGGCTATGCTACTGAAGTTACTTATTAAATCTAGCAATTTTTTAGTGGAATATTTGGAGTCCACCATGCAGAGTATCATGTCATCTGCAAACAGTGATAATTTTTTCTTTTTTCTTTTTGAGACATGGTCTTACTTATGTAGTTTAGGCTGGCTTTGAGCTCACTGTATAGCCCAGGTTGGTCTCGAATTTGCAATGATCTTCCTGCCTCAGCCTCCAGTGCTGGAATTATCAGGCGTGCACCACCATGCCTGGCAACAATGGATATTTAACTTCTTTCTTTCCTACCATTATTCTTTATATTTCTTTCTCATATCTAATTGCTCTGGACAGAGTTTCTAGGACTATGTTGAATAAGAATGGAGACTGTGGACATTTTTGTTTTATTCCTGATTTTAGAGAGAGAGCTTTCAGTTTTTGTCCATTTAGTATGATGTTGGCTATTAGCTTATCACAGATGGCTTCCATCAAATTGAGATAAAGACCATCTATTCCAGTTTTCTGTAGAATTATCATGCATGGGTGCTGGACCCTGTCCAAAACCTTTTCTACATCTGTTGAAATAATCATATGATCCTTGTTGGTGGCTCTGTTAAGATGGTGTATTACATTCAAACATATTTTTTTTTCTTTTTGTGATAGTAAGAATCAAACTCAGGACCTTGCACTTGCCAGGCAGGTGCTGTGCCGCTAAGCCATATCTCTGGCCCTACACTTTGGCTTTTGACAGGCACTTATCCAAACTATAGTTATAGATGACATCTGAATTGGTTTTTAAAGAAGGAATAACAGGACTTAGTGTATGTGTGAGTGTGCATGTATGTATGTGGGGGGAAATGGAGGGGTATTCTTGGTATGGACATTGCTTATTCTTTATGATCCTTGTGTGATGTGTTGTGTTGATGAATAGTAACCTGGAGAACATGATACAGATTTTGATGAGAAAAGTAGACTGGGAACTGGTTGAGAATATGAATTACACATTCCAACAATTCTGAACTCTTATCATGTTCAAACTGGAGTGTTTTCTGTTTTTATGGAGACTTTTATTGAAGTAGTTGTGAAGTGTATACTCTAGGAAGGTCATTTGGCAGAGTGAAGAGTGGACTAGGCAGGAAGTCTGGAAGAAGGTGAATGACAAGAGAAGACTCTCAAAGCTTGTGATATGTACAAGCAGCAGAACTGATAAAAGAGAGAGTCTAAGCAAAAGGACATTGCATAGACTGAATATATGATCTTTGTGACCAAATAAGGATTAAGTAAGGTGAAGGAAGGCTTTCAAAATGATTTCCTAGGATGTACCTTGGGTATCTCAGTAGATGTTAGTGGAAAGTTAAAAGACCTCAGGAAGAGGGTACAGGTGTAATGGAGTATAGTGGCATTACTTTTGAATGTAATTCAATTTTATGTTGCAGGCCTGAAGGAAATGGAAGTGGTCAGTGGGAAGTTAGGAATATGATTCTGGGGAGTTGTGGATGTTGAAAAAGAAATTCAAAGTTCTAAAAGTTATTGTATAGTTTAATGGTTTTGTGTCTGGCTTCCCATTCGAGTCATTTGCGGAACTTTACTAACTTTGCACTATGAACTCCATCCTTTAATCTCTGGTGTTCCTAGAACCTGTGTAACCAGAGTCAAGAATCACAGTTGTAGACCCTTCAGAGAACCCAAAGCAAAGGAAGGGTGAACATTGCTCCACAAGGAGGCTTGGCTTTCATAAGCCTTGCTGTTCAGATGTGTACAGGGTGATTGGCAAAGGAGGAGGCAATAAGCAGAACATCAGAAAACAATGTAATCGTAAGAGAGATGAGTGTACAGTCATTCAAACGGGTTGGGAGCAGTCAGTAATGACTTGGTACAGGAGGGTCAATAAGGATTAAGGAGTAAGAGGTGGTCAGAGACACTTTTTGCTGTAATTCAACCCTAAAAGCCAGATTGCAGTGGTTTGAATGAGTAAAGGAGTGAGAGGAGCCAGTGGATGCAGACAGTTGTTTGAGACCACCTTTTATTCTGAGAACTGGGAGTGTTTCTGCATTATTGAATGCCTCCTTTGCACCCACCTGGTTCTTGACCCTCACAGTATAAGCTTAGAACCAAATCAGTCTTCTTGCTTTGGAGAAGTCTTCCAAGGAGACAGGTGAATAGGGAAAGACTTAGTTCAGTTGATGTACTGAATTCCAGAACATGAATATGTCATTAAGAAAAAGTAGATGGGCAGAAAGAATAGCATGGGGCAAAGATGTGGTGTGGTGTTAGTCATTCTTGAATGGCACAGGGTCCTGCACTTGTTCCATGGGAGATCATACTGGAGGAAGTTCCAAGTCATGAAGAACTGTCAAGCCTATGCTAGGAAGCTTGACTTGATCCTGTAAGCAGTGAGGAGCTTCTTCATTTCTAACACTGAAATTAGTGTTTCATCCTGGTCATGTTTGATTGCTACTTACGAGGATAAGAAGAATTATTTAAAGAAAAATAAGCTAGTGATAGGAAACCATCTGATCTGAGTTCCTGCACAAAAGGCCAGAATAAGATAGGAGCCCAGTGGGTCAATATGGTTGTAGGTATTGAGAATAGAGTGGAAAGGGGTAGCTGTGAGTCTGTTCAGAAAGGAAATAGGTAGGGCATGGGAGTTGATTGATTGTATTTGTGTAAATAACTACAAGATGGGAAAGGAGGAGTTTTGGATGACTTCATATTCCCTGGCTTGGATGGAAGGGATGATTGTATATCATTAACTAAAAGTCTGAATGTAGGAGCAGAGGTAAATTTTGGGTAGGATGATGATGAATTTGATTTTGGATCTAATGAGTTTAAAGCTGTTGTGTTAGTTATGTATGCTGTGGGTTCCCTAATTATGACAGTTAGACTTTATGATAGTGTAGAATTCTACCCAGACAACTTTTTAGTACAGTGTTCAGTAAGTTACGTAAGATATTCAATACTTGATTGTAAAACAGGCTCTGCATTAAGTGACTTTGTCTTAGTGTAGGCTGAGCACATTTAAATTTTCTGAGCACATTAATGGTAGGCTAGAGTAAACTAGAGCAGGTGTATTAAATGCATTTTTGACTTAATGATGTTTCAACTTACAATGGGCTTATCAGGATGTAGCCCCCTTGTAAGTTGACAAGCAACTGCCATTAACGATAGCAAATATTTTCTTTTTTCTTTTAGGAATCTTAAAGCAACATATCTATTCCATTATTATAAGTGTTGTTAAGAAATACAGGGCAATTGGATTTCTATTTTGTGGTTGGGGAAGCTGAAGCAAGTAAAACATAATGTGATTTACCAAAAGTATGAAACACAAAGTGGAATCCAGGTTAATGAATACTCATTCTGCTTTTTAATTAATAGAATTACTGCTGAAACGTGTTTTTGACTATTGGGTGGCTGACAGTCACATTACTTTTCTCTCTGTGATGCTGCATACAGCTCCTGTGCAGTTTGGTCACATAGTTGATCTCTGAGCTCTTGGCAGACTCTCATCTGCAATAGTAGATGTGGGGGGCCTACAGTGGGTTGGAGAGATGCCAAGCCCTCTGTGTCCTTTCTAGCTTGAACTTCCTGTGTTTCTATAATTTCAGTATTGTCATCTTCAAACTGCTTTTTGAAGTAACTAAAAAGACTTACATTCCTAATAGGTGACTTTTCTCTTTTCTTTTTTTTTTTTCTTCAAGGAGAGAAAGAAAAAAATAGTAGGCTGAAAATCACTTGTGAAATTTAGTTTTATATTTTTTGAAAGCTAACCTCCTTCATAGGAAAGCCCTTTTTGCTCAGTTACTGAATGGGCTGTAGGGTATACTGGGAATTGTAGTTTTTTTATTCTTTGTGTTGTGAAGATTAATAATCTTGCAGGCCCCTGAGGGAGATAAGGAAAGGATGCACTCTGACAAATTATTATCTTGCCTTCTTACTTTGAATCAGTGAATAGTCCCTTACCATCTCCATTTGGCTTTTAGGTTGATTCTAGGTAATGATAATATACTTGTACATGTATACACGTATAGTATGTCTTTAAACTTTTCTTAGTCTATGATACAGTACGTCCTTTCAATTAGAAATCTTTAATATTTCTTTTAACCTAGATTTAAAAGAAAACTAATTTCAGTATACATTGTATATATGTTTTACATATTTTGCCATCCGAGATAGAACTTACTACTCTGTCTTCCCCCAGTCCCACCCCATAAGCAATCATGTATGCCTCTAGCTGTTACTTCTAGTAAACCCTCTTTATTTGAAGGGGATAAAAAAGAACAAAACAAAACAGAACAATACTGGATTTAAAAAAAAATACAAGGAAATCCCCCTAATAGTTGCCATATTACATATTTTTATCCTCTAAATATATGCTCACACTACTGGCTTTAGGCCTGTAAAGTCAAACAATATAAGCATTAAGTTGTTTTTGTACCTCAGTTGCTATCTTCCCAGCCCGTGTTCTTTTGAATCAGCCTGTTGTCTGTAGGGGTAAGGGGACTCCTTTTGCCTCCCAGTCCACAGTCTGGCTGGCTCATGGGAGGGGCATGCTGATTTCTTGGTTCTCCTCCCTTCCCATGACTGCTGCTGGGTCACAGGAGGGGCGGTTTGACTCTAGTAAACTTGTTTGGATAACAACCTTGTGTTGCTATATTTTCAGTATTAGGTGTTCTCTATTACTTTCCCATCTGGAAGAAGTTGATTTAGGACTTTGTTCTCTTCTTACCTTTACTGCAAGTTAGGGCTCTTCTTTTCATCCTCCCAATATCGAATTACTCTAATTTTGATTTGATCACTGTTACATTTATGTTCTTGAGAGTGTTAGAAATGACTCATATATCAGATTGTTACTTTTCTTTTTTATGCAGCTTTTTGTCCGTCCCCCACCCCTGCAGTAAACAATTGACTTTTTTTTTGCTCTGCAATTTCCTGTATATACTTATCACTCTCTCTGCTTTAGAATCTTTGTCAGCTATAACCTTACATCTTTTCTTGTGAGACACTTGGATCCATCAGGTATGTTATCATATGTTCTATAGACTTCTCTCTTAGAGCTTTCTGGCTTGCTGTAGTTGCTCTGGGTTCCCCCTCTATCTAAGGTATAACTTTTGTCCTTGGATCTCCATTTATTATCATCCTTCTTCACCTCTTGCGTTGGGTTTTTGATTTCTTGTATTCTGAATCCTTGTTTTGGTTCGAATCCATCCTCCGGTATCTTTTTCAGAAATGTATAAGGAAGTAAAACTTGTAAAATTTTGTATATCTGAAAATATCTTAATTTTACCTTCACACATGACTTATAGGTTGACTAGGAATAGAATTCTGAAAAATATCTTTCTTCCTACCTTAACTAGTTTCACTTTAATGAAATCTTAAAGCCATTGTTTTTGCTTCCTGATCCTTTGCATGTGACCTTTATGTATGTTGTCCTCCCATACTCTAAAGTCGAGGGAACTTCTTTTCTTCCAGTGCCTTTAATTTTCACCTTTGTCTGGTTTTGTCCATTGCCCTGTACATTCTGATTCAGTTATGGAAATTCTCTTGAATTATTTCATTTCCCTTTCCACTTTGTTTTTATTCTTCTCTTTCTAGATGTCTTTATCATTGGATATCCTGGATTTAACAAAATGTTTTTGCAGTACTGGGGACTGAACTCATGGCTTTGAACAAACTGGGCAAGTGCTCTAATGTGGTTATAACACCAGCCGTTTTCCGAGCAGTTTTATTTTGAGATAGGGTCTTTCTCAGGAGTTTAGGCTGGTATGGAACTTGGCAGTCTTCCTGCTTCAATTTCTGAAGCAGCTGTCACTATAAGTATGTACCACTACATCTTGCTCTGGACTTTTAACCTGTTATCTTTTCTACTATTTTTCTTGTTTTTTCCACCTCTTGTTCCCCTTTCTGGAAGAATTGTTATTCTAATGTCATATTTTTAAATTTCAAGAGCCCTTTTTGTTCTTCTCAAACTCTCTACTTCTCCTTCTCCTCCTCTTTTTGTTTTGCTTTTGTTTTAATAGAATTTTGTTCAGAGTTGACTATTTTATTTCTTTGAGATATTAATGATTATACTGAAATTTGTATAATTTCATATTCTTATTTGTTCTTTTCTGTTTGTTTTGGTTTCTACTTTTGTCTTAAAGGCTTTCTACTTTTGTCTGGTTGTTTGTGTCTATGGGCAAGACTGCCCTATGGGATACCTGATGGGCTATGTACAGGAGTTATGGACACTCCACCTCCAGTCTGTTTGGGTCATCTGTGTTATTGGGCAAGGCTGAAATTGACTACAGGAAGAGGGTTGCTGATAGGTTGTTGTTCAAGGGAGTCTCAGTGATCACTAGATGCCACTGTTGTACTTCTTCTAACACTGGTCCTGGAGAACTTCTGTTTGTATCTTCTGTAGCAAGTAGGTCTCTGGGCTTTTACCCGGATGAAGAACTGTGGTTTGTGGGAGAGAGGCTATTTACAAGTCAATAGAATTAGCTTTTATCCATTCCTCCTGGTTTAAGTGCCCTTCTCCACCCCCAACTCCACACCCACACATTGTCCACTACTACTGTCCATTACTGTCCCCAGTAATTCTGATGCCACAACGATGTAAGCCTCTTGAAGATTCTGCCATTGTCAGTTGGGTTCAGACAACTTATTATATTTGGGTGTTTAAGTTCATATTTGGCCATCTCTTGGGCTGCTTCCAAAATTTTGTTGCTCTTATTTCTGATCTTGTGGGTTTTATTTTTATAAAATCAAATAGCAGGCAACAAAATGTGAGCTTTATTGTCATTTTTGTTTTTAGGAGGGAATGATAGTAGATCTTAGCATTGAATCTGCTATCTTTATCCAGACATTTCTCTGAAGGTTATAAATATGTAAGTCATAAAATTAAAAGAATTTGGTTAGTTTTGCATTTGGAAGCCTGACTGATGCTTTGTGCCGCTTTATACATACTTATGTGATTTATGTGAATATGTATATAACTGTGGGTTATAATCTGCCTAATACATAAACAGTTTTCACAGACATTAAAATGTAAAAAACAGCTACAAATAACTGTCTACACTCTGTGATCTTTTCTGAGTGTTTTATAGTATTTGCAAAAAGTTGAAAACTCAGTTGATTTTGTGTCATGCAAATTACATCATTTAAATGCAACATAGTACATTTTATTTATTTTTACATTTTATTTTTTTACACACATTGGAAAATTATTTGTGACCATAGTCTGTCTCCATATATGAATATCCCATCAAATATGGTCAGGTATAGTATTGAGCTATTATAATGCTGTTTCAGAAATACTTTCCTTTGAAAACATGCATATGTACACACATACATATGTGTATGTGTTCATGTAAGCCAACCCACCAAGGCACTCTTTCTATCTTTTACTTTCTCCAAGCAGACAACATACTCTTGTCTGATGTCAGGGAGTGTGCTAGGCTGTCCCTCATGCTGTCACCTAGTAGACCTGACAAAAGATGTACAAATGACATTGTAAATGTAATAAAGGAGATTATTTTGCTGGATATTGAAATATTAAGTTTTGAGGTGGCCTGAATTGCTTTGTGAAAGTTTGGGACTAAACTGGTAGGCAGTCTGGGACAGGTGGAGATCCTGTGCTGTTCTTGGAAGCTGCAGCCTGGGAAGCTGGATTCACAGCCATGGGATGCTGAGTGGAAGACACCTCACTATTAGCACATCAGGAGAGAAGGCAACATTGCTGGAAACTCATTTCCATAGGTGTAGACTGCACTGAGAAGAGTGGGGCTTTTCTTACCTGAACAGTGTGAGGTGCAAGCACACAGATTCCTGTGGCAAACAGGTCTGTTTCTTTAAAGTGTTTTTTTTTTTTTTTAAACTGAATATATCAAAAAGCACCTAGGCTATCTCGTCATCAAAAATACTGGTTTTATTTATTTATTTTTCTTTCTTTATATGTGTGTGTTCTTTGAAGGTAGTATTTTGAAGTTTCAAAAGAATACTTTGGAACTACTTATGTTGCCTTTAGGTCTTCTAAACGTTTATCTTTTCAGAGTAAGCATGAGGAAGAGGATCTACTTTTTGTGTGATATTTTAAAAATAGAGCTTCATCTCAAAAGTCATTCAGTAGATCTCAAGCTCTTCTCATCCCTTTCCTGTAAATCTCATTTTATTCATTGAATCCAAGATATAATTCTTCTATGGATAAGTAAGCTTTTATGAAAAAATGGGAAAAAACACATTTCAGAAATCAATTTAATGTTCAGAATGAATTGCTGTATGAGTAGTAGATGAATTAGTACTTTATCATTGAGCATTACTGCTACATATTGTCATAGCAGTTAAAGTGGGTGGATCATTTTTTAACATGAATGTCTTTGAGAAGAATCTTGTAGCAAGCTGCCAGATGAATGAATATCTGACCTATTACTATTACCTATTACTATTGATTAGTTTTCTACATGGTTTTTACCACTGGCCTGCTGGACTATTTGGGTAAATTGTAACTTAAAATATATACTTAATCATTCTTCTTCCACCTTGGATTGAGAATTGAGGATATGATATGTTTTGTTTATTTTTGTCACTTTTACATCATTATGACATTAGGATAAAGGATGAAACCTAATATGATGAAGAAATAACTATGGAAAACAAATGCTGAAAGCGTATGCCTGTCTGTTCTGACTGCTGTAACAAAAATACTATAGATCCAGTAGCTTATAAACTAGAGAAATTTATTTTTCACAGTACTGAAATCTGGGATTCAAAGTTCACGTTATAGGCAGAGTCATCGGTAAGCACTGCTTCCTGGCCTTGTCTACCGTTGTGCCCCTATCTCTGATGGCTCCATTCCATATGGCTCTGTCCTCATGACCTGATTGCTTCACAAAGTTCTCTCCTAATTCTATCATCTAGAGTGATAGAATTTCAGCATAGAAATTTTGAAGGGACACAAGATATCAGATTATATCAGTTTAAGAAAAAATAAATCTGTTCTAAACCATTTAGAACTATACAAGTTGTGTCTTTTTAAAGACAGTTTTTAAGAACTTTTTTTTGGTACCAGAGATTGAACTCAGGACCTTATGCTTGTCAGGCTTATGCCACTGAGCTATGTTCCCGGCCTGAGTTTAAAAGAACTCTTATGGTGTTTTCTGGTGCCATAACATAAATGTGAAATTGTAAGATTTTTAGGAAGAATTTGACAAAATTGTTACAAAAGAAGTAGCAGAGTATGGTTATGATTATCAAGAAATCTAATTTTCTTAGAAGTTACTGAAAGGAAAGATAATTGATGGTTTTAAACTTTTCTGTTTAAAAAATTAATATAGTCTTTTCACTTGTAATGTATTAAATTATCTATTCTATCAACTTTTGATTTCATTTTGTTATACTTTATATACACTGTATATGTATTTTTTTGATAAATTTAGAGATTTGGTTCTATTTGTGTCACAAGAGACCATATTCTCAGATTTAATACTTTTATTTATTTTTCTAATGTTATGTCTTAATTGTTTTCTCCTCCTTGAGACAAAATACAGGAGAGGTTTATTTTGGTTCAGTTTCAAAGTTTAAGTTCATGGTTAGCAGGCTTAAATGTAGAAAGAACATGGTGGTAGACAGGGTAAAGAAAGCTGTTCACATCATGGTGGCTAGGAAGCAGAGAGAGAGAGAGAAAGATACAGCATATCCTTCTAGGCACATCCACAGCCTGCCTTTAACTAGGTTCCATATCCTAATAGAACACTTAGCTACTGAATTCATTAGTTTTGAGTATAGAGCTTCCTCAATCCAGTCATCTTCCAAACCATAATGTACAGTGATTCCTTGGTTCATGAACTCAGTTCTTGCCACACTTCTGGTTGGAAACCCAATAGGATGAGAACCAAATCAAATTTCACCATAAAGTCAACATTGAACCTAATCAATGAATTTTGGTTTGCAACCAGAATTGTACTCTTTTTTTTTTTTTTTTTTTTTTTTGCTGCCTCTGGGATGGAACTCACAACCTCACGTTTACAGAGTGGGGCCTTAGCCAACTGAGCTAAACCTGGGAGCACTGCAACCAGAATTGTGGAGAGAATCAAGTTTGTGAACTGAGATACCACTGCATTTCTTTTTTAAAATTTTTTTTTATTTAGAGATAAAATTAAACAGAAAGAGGATAGAAATAATACAAAATTTCAAAAAAAGAAAAACAAAAACCAGTAAGAAATCACTAGTTGACAATTACATATTTTCCTCCTAGACATAGTTGTTCCAGTTACAAAAGTAAAGCATACAAAGTAGACATCTAAACAGTGAGACTGCAATCAGATCTGTTCACCTATCCAATAAAAAACTTAGTATTATGGTCATCTATCCTACACACTCAAACATACTTGCAGTTATATCCTTTAGAATACTTTCCTTTCCTCTCTCTTTTTTTGCAATAACTATAATCAATTTTTATAAACTGTTTAGAAGTTCTACACATGTATAAGTCTCTACATGCATACCTAGCCTTTCGGTATTAGAGGGAAAAACAAACCAAAACAAGTCAACAATACAAATTCCTAGAGAAACACGAAATGAGAAGGACATATAAAACCACAGTACTAGGTGATCTACGGTTGTCACCATGATGTCTCCTGTTATTTTCAATAAAATTGTCTATATTGTCAGGCATAGTATAACTAAACTTAGTGGTACGTAGCATTATTAATAAAAACCAAACATTAGAGACATTATAGGACTTCGAAGGCATTTAATAATCAAACCAGAATGAGTATCCTAACAAATCCTGCCATCCCCAGAGTAGTTGCCCCTACTCCCAGACATGACACCCTCAAGCATACCAGATTCGAATAAAATCAATCAAGATAAAACAGCAATATAGCCAATCTTCTTTGCCTCATCTCTGCTATGCTATTTTTCTGTCATTGTTGTTTACTTTTCTCCTTCATTCCACTGTCTGCCGCTTTCATTGAGGCCTTTCTGCTATTGTTTCTGGGATCCTGGTGATTTTCTTCTCTCTAGAATGTCCTTCAGTATTCTTTACAGAGTTGGATTGGTGGTCACGGACTCCCCCAGTTCATGGAAATATCTTGTCTCTCCATTAATTTTGAGAGACAGTTTAGCAGGGTACATCTATCTGGGTTGGAGGTTATTTTCTTTCAGGGCTTGGAATATTTTGCTCCAAGCTCTTCTTGATTTGATAGTTTACATTGAGAAGTCTGCTGTGATTTTGATGAATTTTCCTTATAGGTAATCTGTTTTCTCTGACCGCTTTTAATATTCTGTTCTTGTGATGGATTTCTGGGATCCTATTATATGTCTGGATGTAGATCTGTTTTGGATATAGCTGGCTGGAATTCTGTATGCCTCATATATCTGAACATCACTTCCTATGCTTGGGAAGTTTTCCTTAATTATTTCTGTGAATAGCCTTTTTATTTCATTTGTATTTGTCCCTGCTTCTTCATTCACATTTTTTATTCTTAAGTTATAAATTCTCTTTTCATCTTCTAGCCTTTGTATCATTACTTCCTGGTTCCTTGTTATTTTTAAGAGATCCTTCCTTTTGCGATCATACATTGCAAACCTATCTTCAAGTTTTAAAAGTCTGTCTTTAGTTTCTTTTAAAAAGTTTTGCCAGCTTTCAAAGGAGTTTTAAATTTCCTGATACTCTCTTTGGATCTGTTTCATGTATTCTAGATTTTGTTTATATTCTTCATCAAAGACTTCTCTCCTTTCTCTGGGTTTCTCTATTCTTCCATTTGTGTCTTCTTGAGGAATACCCAGCATTTCTTTTATTAATCTTCTTATATCTTGCTTCACCTGAGTTAGAAGTTCAGATTTAAATTCATCGGTGAGGTCATGGAAGTATTTATTTCCAATGAGACCATGTCTGATACTGCATGTCCGCTGCCCTCAATCTCCTCTGTACTCACCCCTCCTGGGCTTATTTTCCCTGGGTCAGTGGTTGAAGGCCTTTTGCTGTTTCTCTGTCTTGTCATGTTTCTGGTTACTTTCAGACAGGTGAATGGTGGAGGTGTCTGGACCTTTACATACTGCCTTAAGTCCCTCTGCAGCTTACTGGCTAGGGCAGTGCAGCCATTCCTTGTCTGCTATTGATCTGTGAGGTACACGCAGGTGCGGCAGTGTGGGCTGGCCTCTTCTCTCTCAACCAGTGAGTGGCTTCAGCATGTTAGACTGTGCCCTGCAGATGTCATGGTTCGGGACAGCCTCATCCCTGGCTATTGGGTACTGATCAGGGGTGTGGCCCAGCCCAAGCAGATCTCACCAGTGCACTTTGGGCCAGGAGAACTGATTGAAGCTGCCTCAGCTGTTGATTCAAGCCTGACTTGCCCAAATCCAATATGTAGTCCTGCCGGTGATCTTGCTCTGGGCAATCCAGTTCCCAGCACTCACCAAAGTCCTTGTAGCTCTGCTTGCCATCTCCACTCCCTGTTGCAGTGCCTCCTCCCGCCGAGGGTCTCGAGTTCAGCAACCCCTGCTCTTGGCAGGGCCATGACCCCAGCTTGATCATCAGTCACCAGACTCCAAGTCGCACCCTGCACAGCTACCTCTACCAGAATGTGCCCAGCTCCAGCCTTCCGTCCATGCTTGTTCTTCTTTTTTATTTTTTTTAATTTTTTTTTCTTTTTCCTCAGTTTCTTCCTGGGTCATGAGAATTCCTCTCCTTTTGTCCAGTGCTCTCCATGGTGTCAGATTCCAGCACTTGAGTTGTTTTTGTCAGAGAGGCTCTCTATCGTGCTACATTTCAATTGGCCATCTTGGATTTCCACCATTGCATTTCTTTTGAACAACAAACTCATAATTTTTTGTCGCTCAGAGATCATCTGTCTTGGTCATTCATCATCTGTTGTATCTGCATCTGTTAAAGTTTAATAATAGTATTCTCTTAATGTGGAATTTGTACCTAACTTTTTAAATTAAAAGAATATGTTTAACTTGCAGATAAACGTTGATGACTGTCTTAAAAATACTAGCAAGGTTCTATGGTAAAATTTAATGAATTTATAATTTGTGAGTTTGCAAAAATTTGAATTTTTTCAAAACTAGGTAATTAAGGAAATCACAGTGACCTGTAGTAACTATTTTTCTTTGGTACTGGGGATAGAACTTACAACTTAATGCTTGCCAGAAAGGTATTTGTGCTGCTGAGCTAAATCCCTGGCTTAATTATTTTATTTTAAGGATTAGCACATGTGAAAATGAATCATCATCATCTTTTTTTTTTGTAGCAGAAAAGGAAAAAAAATTTAAAATTTTTATTCTGACAGAAAACAAATGTTCTTGACAAAAACTGCTGCACAGCATTCTTTTTACAAAATATATATACAAGTCATTTATCATAGTATGTTTATATTAGCAAAAGATTGGGAACAAACCTGTAAGTAGAGGCTAGTTGAATGAATTGTGAGAAATGTACCCAAAAAAGACCCACGTGACTGAAAAAACAGGGTTGCTTTATAGGCAATTGTAAGAAAAGATCTCTGGGATATATGGGCTGAGAGGTCTCATCTAGTGGAATATACTTTTACTTGTTTGTAGAAAATGAATCATCTTGTTCTGTTTTTATTCACACTAATATGGTAGAATTGTGAACATACAAGTTGGAAGACCATCAAAAGTTAATAAAGATGTCAGATAATATGTAAAGAGATAAATTGTCTAGAGTAAGCTATGAAGTGAATTTCTGTATAGCAAATTTTTTATGCACATTGAGAGTCTTTTTTAAAAAATAATGCATTCATAAAGGGAAAATTTATTCTGAGAGCTGGTAGTAAAATTATACTTAAAAATTTGAAATAATGTATTTCATTATTTAGACAATTTGAAATAATGTATTTAAAAATATTTAAGAAAATCATTTCCATTAATATTTTAATATCTTTAGCAATAAGGTAGGGCATGATCATTTACAGGTGGTACTGTTTTTCTGGTGCACAGTCACTACATTACAGTCAGTAGTGGGGCTGGGGCAAGGCTAAGGCAAAGGTTAGGGCACTGATGTCAGCCTTCCTAGGGTGTCAGCATCCTGGTGGTTTGCTTGGTTGAGGACTCTGCTTCTTTTGTCACTCAGAATTGCTCTTTTTACCTCCAGACAGTTTTAGCTGGGTAACACTCAAGATTACAGTATTTCCAAAAAGTAAGAAAGCCAATTTGTAAAGTGCCCCCCTGGCCTTACCTTGCTAGTAAGGAAATGCTTGTCTTCTGTTCTATTGGACAATCACAGAGGAAGCCAGTGAGAGCTTCCTGCTTCATTGGGAATGCCAGTGAACACTCTTCCCCCATACTTTATGGTATATTAGCAAGTCTCATTCTGGACCCCACCCCTAGCTGAGGTGGAGAAGGAGGTGGCTTCTGGGAGAGGACTCTGTGGCTTTCTGATGTCATAGTCAAACCCTGCCTGTCTGTGAACACAGACCATTCATCTAACCTGGTACAAGAGGCTTATTAAACTTGAAAATGCCTATGTTAGGGTAACATGGAACAGATATAATTATCATTAAGAAGTTATTTAGGCTTTCATTCATTATCTTTTTTATACTTAACGGTTTTAAATTTTTCCTATACTTTAGGGCTCTATTTCAAGATATTTCTTTTGAATTAAGTTTGCTAAGAATTCAGATTTGTCAAAGACTGAGTCTGTTTGACAACTTAGAACCTGTGGAAAAATGTGGCTTCTGGATTTGCCTGAAAAATAAAAATGCTTTTAAAGTAGTATTTAAAATGGTAGCATGTATTTAAAGATAATGAGAAAAGCTGCTAATTATATTGTATTTAAAAATAATATATATTTAAACATTTAAAAAAATTGTGTCACATTGAATTCTAGAACTGATTAAAATTAGAAAATTTTAACTATGCCACTGTTGTCTTGCAACAGTATTTAGTAATAAATCTTTTTTCTAAAAATGCTATAAAACTTGACAATCATGCTAAATTTGCATATATGATTCATATTTGAGATTTTCATTCTTGTTTTCTAACACCTAGAACCATGTATTTTTTGATATTGCGTCAGAAAGGGCTTTGATGTTCTCCCAATAAGTTTTGTAAGTACAATATAAATGAATTTTTTTGGTTAGCTTGGAAAAAAGAAAAACTATCTATTAGTGAAAATACTCTAACAAATTTGAATTGACAGCCTGTGAATTGTGCAGCCTACGTACTATTGTTCTTTATGTTTACCCTGTACATAAGAGGTCAGTTTGTGTTATAAAAAAGTAATATTTTTGGAGGTCAAGGATACCAAAGCTTATGTGTGTTTTGTATTTATTAGCAAAGCTCATGATAAGTAGTAGATGATGAGTAAATACTTCTTAAAAGAAGACATGAATAGAATGCTAAGTGAACCTCATGGGATGGTATTTAGTTATGCAGTGTCTTGGTTACTTTTCTCTTGTTGCTGAGACAAAATACCTGATGCCCAAAATTAGGGAAGGAAAGGTTTATTTATCTTACAGGTTTTGGAGGTTTCAGTCCATATTCAGCTAGCTCCAAGCTGGAGTGGCTGAGGAGCAGCTATTCATGGCCATGACAGATAGTAAGCTTAAACCCTCAAGAGAGAGACATGCCTTCTTCCCACCCTTACACTGTATGCTGGCTCCAACCCTGGGCGGGTGTAGTACTCACACCACCAATCTGAGTGCTAGACAATGAAGCAATCACAAACACTAGATCTGGCTGTATTCATGATTGCATGAGGCTTGGGTGGGGGCACTGACATAAACTATGACATGCAGTAAACAGTATGAAAATTAGTCTTTGACAGAAAAGAAATATATTTTTTGGACAATGCTTTTGAACATTGTATAAAGTATAGTGGAGAAAGCCTAACATACATAGGACTGGAGGCTTTTTGGAGTAACTGAGTTGCCCAAGGTCACATCATTAATAGGTAACAGAGTGAAGATAGAATCTTGGTCTGACAACTCTACGCTATTGTACCCCCCTCTTTTTTTAAATTTAGAGAAAAAAAACAAAACAGAAAAAAGGGTAGAAATAATGCAGAATTAAAAAACAGTAAGAAATTACTAATTGATGCATTACATATTGTTATTTTAGAAGTAGTTTCTCAAGTCAAAATCAAAGCATAAAATGGACAATAAAACAATGACAGTACAAACCATTCTGTATGATGAACTAACAACAACTTAGTATGCTTATCTATCTTGCACACTTAAACATACATTTATATCCTTTAGAGCACTTTCCTTTTCATTATCAAAATATCTGTTAACATTTTGGATCTTATTACTCTTTCAGTTTTTATTATTATTTTTTATACTAGAGAGACTATGATATTTTCCAATTGAGTCTGATTTATTTCACTTATGAGGATAGTCTCAAGTTTCCTCCATTTACCTATAAAACCCTCAAGATCATCTTTTTTATAGCTGAGTAATATTTCATTGCATAAAAATACCACATCTTTTTCATCCATTCTGTGGTTGATGGGCATTTTGGTTGTTTCCAAGATTTAGCTATTACAAATTGCGCTGCTATAAACATACATGCATATATATTGCTGAGACATGACCTTTTCAATTTTTCTGGGAAAATACCCAGGAGGGGAATAGCTGGATTGAATGGGACTTCCAATTCCAATGGGGCTAGTTTTTTGAAGAAAATCCATACTGAGTTCCAGTCTATACTGCACCAGTCTACACTCCCATCAACAGTGGAGAAGTGTTCCTTTTTCTCCACAGCCTCACAAAACTTGTAATCAGTTGATTTCTTTCCAGGGTGAGATGAAATCTCAATGTTGTTTTAATTTGCATTTCTCAAATGATGAGTGATGATGAAAATTTCTTCATGTATGTGTTTGCCATTTGTATATTTTCATCTGAAAAATGAGTGTCCATCTCAGATGCCCATTTTTGGAGAGGGTCTTTGAATTTGGGGGGTTTGATATTTTTCAGTTCTTTGTATGTTCTGGATATAAGCCCTTTGTCTGAGGGACTCCTGGCTAAAACTTTCCCATTCTGTGGGTTTTGGTTTCACTTTATTGGTGATTTCTTTTACAGTGCAAAAACTTTTTAATAAAATGAGGTCCCAGTTGTTGATTCTTTGAAGTACTTCCTGTGCAGTTTGTGTTTTGTTCATGAACTCTTTGTCTACCCCTGTCTCCAAGATTTCTACCTACCTTGTCTTCCAGTAGATTTAGTGTTTCTGTTTTAATATTTAGATATTTGAATTCATTTTGACTTTAGTGCATAGTGATAAACATGGGTCTAGTTTCAGTCTTTGGCATGTGGAAGCCAATTTTTCCAACACTATTTATTAAAGTGGCTATCCTTCCAGTGAATATGTTTAGCCCCTTTGTCAAATATCAGGTGGCTGTGTGTCTTTGTAGTTGTGTTTGCGTCTTCTAATCTGTTCCATTGATCCTCAGGTCTGTTTCTTTGCCAGTACCATGCTGATTTTATCACTGTAGCTTTGTAGTATAATTTCAAGTCAGGAATTGAGATGCCTCTTGCCTTGCTTTTGTTGCTCAGAATTACCTTTGCTATTCTAGTTTCCTCTTTTTAAATGAATTTTAGGAATATTTTCTCTAGATCTGTAAAGACTGTTAATGGTATTTTGATTAGGATTGCATTAAATGTGTATTATAGTTTTGGGAGTATGGCCATTTTCACAGTGTTGGTTCTTCCTAACCAAAAGCAAGGAATATCCTTCCATTTTCTCATTATCCTCTTTAATCTCCTTTTTTAGAGTAGTATAATTTTCAGCATATAGGGTTGGTTCCTTAGTATTTCATGTTTTTAGATGCTATTGTGAAAGGCAATATTTCCATAATTTCTCAGTGACTTTTTTTGTCTGTGTACAGGAATGCTATTGATTTTTGAGTGTTGACTTTGTATCCAGCTACACTGCTGAATTTGTTTATAAACTCTAGTAGTCTTTTAATGGAGTTTTTTGGTGTCTTCTATGTAGAGTATCATCTCATCTGCAAATAGTGATAATTTAACTTCTTCCTTTCCTATCTATTCATTTTATTTTTCTCTCTTGTCTGATTGCTCTGGCTAATATTTCCAGAACTAAATGGAATAGGAATGGTGATAGTGGACATCTTTGTCTTGTTTCTGATTTTATAGTGAAAGCTTTCAGATTTTGTCCATTTAGGGTAATGTTGACTATTGGTTTGTCATATATGGTGTTTATCAGATTGAGGTAGATAACATCTATTCAGAGTTTCTGTAGGTCTTTTATCATGATCAAGTGTTAGGCTTTATCAAAAGCTTTTTCTGCCTCTATTGAGATGATCATGTGATTTTGTTTTTGACTCTGTGGATGTGGTATATTACATTTATTGATTTGCATGTGTTAAACCCTTCTGCATTCCTGGGATAAATCCCACTTGGTCATGATGTATAATCTTCTTGATGATTTGCTACATTCTATTTGCCAGTATGTTATTGAGAATCTTTGCATCAATGTTCATTAGTGAGATAGGCCTGTTGTTCTCCAATTTGGTTGGTTCTTTCTCTGGTTTTGGTATCAGAGTAATACTTGCCTCCAGGAATGAGTTCGGACAGATTGCTTCCCTTTCAATTTCATTAAAGAGTTTGAAGAATATTGGAATTAAATCTTCTCTAAATTTTTTGTTGAATTCAGCTATGAATCCATCAGGACCTGGACTTTTCTTTGTTCATAAGTTTTTAATCACATTTTCAATTTCAGTAGCTGATACTGGGTTATTCAAAATTGTTATATCTTCTTGATTGAGCTTTGATAGTTCATATGTTTCTAGAAACCTGTTCGTTTCCTCTATTTTCCACCCTGTTTGAGTAAAGATTTTCAAAGTAGTTATTCATGATCTTTTGAATTTCCATGGGAACTGTAGTAATTTCTCTCTTTTCAGTCCTTATTCTGTGAATTTGAGTTTTTTCTTTCTTTTTCTTGATAAGGTTGGCTAGAGGTTTATCAATTTTGTTTATTCTTTCAAAAAACCAGCTCTTTGATTCATTAATTCTTTGTATTTTTTTTAGTCTCAATTGCATTAATTTCTGCTCTGATCTTTATAATTTCTTCTCTTCTATGAGCTTTGTGTTTTACTTGCTCTCCCTTTTCTAGAAGCTTGAGATGTAGCATTAGGTTGTTTATTTGTGCTTGTTCTGTTTGCTTGACATAGCAATTTATTGCTATATATTTCCCTCTTAGGACCACTTTCATTGTGTCTCATAGGTTTTGTATCTGCATGGAGTGTGCACACAAACAGCTACTCCTTTACCTCCTTGGCCCATGATAGCATCCTCAGTTCTGGGGTACTGTGCAAAAAGTTTTTTCTTCTGTTCTTTTTTCCTACATTAAAGAATTTTTCAAATTCAGGTTATTTTAGTGTATGAGAGTAGCAGCCCTGACCTCCTGTACCACTGTGTCCCATTCTGATTGATTTAGTAGTAATGTTCTCTGGGCACAGTCACTTGTGAGGTTGACAAGAGTCAGTCCATTTCATTTCCCTCTCCTGTCATTTGTTAGATAGTTAAAAAAATGCTACTCTGATGTTATACATTCACCTACACTAAAAGTCAATAAACAGACCTTTGATACCTGGCTCATTGGTGTGTCCTTTACATGAATCTCTGTGCTGGCCCTCAAACCCCCCCCCCCAATCTGTGGTTCTGATTCCTCTTAATAAAGCCTGCCTTCTTAGATATGCCACACACTTTTCATTGTACCCTCAACTGTGACTCATAATTGTGACCTGAAATCCTTCATCTCTCTTCCTTTGATGAAGTCTCTTTGATGAGACTATATTTCCTCCTCACAGCTCAGCTCCATTCTTTTTCATGGAACTTTTCACTTTATACAACACGTGTCATGCCTTAAGTGTATGGTTACTTTATGCTGAGTCTTGAAGGTCCCGAAGAGCAGTAGAAATAACTTAAGTTCATTGATATGGCATGAAGTAGAATATCCTGCCATAGCAACTGATTTTCTTAACATGTGTTCTTGGAAAGACTATTTTTAAATCGCTGGTGTGAGTAAAGATTGAATATTCCTTCTCCAAAATTTTTGGGACTAGAAGCATTTCAAGTTTTGCATTTTTCCAGATTTTTTGGATAAGATATCTTGGGGATAGGATCCAAGTTAACCACTATATTTATTTTTTATGTATATATGATACACATAGCCTGAAGGTAATTTTGTACAATATTTTTGGTGCATCAGTGTTTTGAATGAAGTATCACATGAGATCAAGTGTAGAATTTTCTACCCATAATGACATCAAGTCGGTGCTCAAGTATGTTCGGATGTTAGAGCATTTTGGATGTCAGATTTTTGAATTATGGGTAATGAACCTACATCTAGATACAGAGTAATATCTAAATAAATCAGTAAGGCTATTAAGCATTTATTTTCTCTTTTTTCTTCACTCTTTTATTAAACTGGCATTATACCATCATGCTATGGGGTGTCATGTAGTAGAAAACTCAATACATATGTGGAAGGAAAAGAGTTCTTTAGTTTCAGGAAATGGTTGTGAGTCTGTATTGAGTGACCAAGTTTCAGGACTCTATAAAATACTACTTAGAGAATAGTAAGCCTAATACCTGTATCCATCTTTCTCTCCACTTATGACATCTTTATATTTTATTCCCTAGAAAAAGTAGAGAAATTTCCCTGTTACTCAAAACAAATCACACTTGTAATATTCAATGATAAAACTTAAGTGAAGTGGAATGATTCACCTTGATCAGCTAAAATTTATTCTGGATTAATGTTTGTATTATTTTTATTTCATACTCCAGATTTAATGTGAAAATGATAGAACCTTAACATTATCGTAGTCTTTTCTCCTGCCAACTTCTCATAATGTTAAGATGCCAAACTTTGTTCAGATTTAAACAGTTTCCTGCTTTTTGCCAGAGAGCTGTTGTTTAAAATGAATTTCTTAGGAAAAATCACAAAGAAAGCTGATTGTGTATGTTTTTCTTTTTTGTTAATAGAAGAATGGCTTACTGCCATGCTTTGTTGTTGTTTAATATTATAGAGGTTTTACTGCAGCTCTGTTGGTGATTACCAGAGTGCTACATTTTGGCTAACAAATCTTGCAAATGTGATGAAAATTCCCTATGTTGTACATTTCTGTGACTAACATGTTTATATAACATATTAAATACTTCTGTTAAAGAATTGCTTTCCTGAAATTAGAAAAAATTCTATTTCAGATTTTAGAGTTACTGAAAATGTACTCATTTCAGTAATGTATAAGGGCATTTAAATGTATAAGGGCATTTAAAAAGCATCTTCAAAATATATTGACATACACTATTCTTTTTGAAATTGGCCCTCAGGAAAGACTGAGAATTGCATCTGCAGATTGTACTATTGATTTCCTTATTGTGCCTTCTAGACAGTAAGTGGGGTTACTTAAATTTGTTGAGGTCTTATATTTTGGAGTAGATAGCACTGATGTGACCATGCAGAAGAATCATTTTCATAGAAGAGTAGATCTGTATTTATTTTTGCAAAATGTTGGGGTGGTGTTCCTACCCTGAACTTGAGGCCTTGTTACCTCAGCCTCACCCATTTTGGCCCTCTGAACATTAGACTGATTCCTGGTTTCCCCTGTGTGTTTGAATCCTGCACCTATCCATATGTTATGGGTAGTCTCTTCTCTGCCATCTTGATTCCAGTGACTCCACACCAGACTATGTTCTGCTTAGCTTGAAACTCTGCTTTGTTTACCAGCTGGGCATCTCTATCAGGATGTGTTGCTGGTAATTCAGCTCTGGGTATCTTTTTGTTGTTTCTTTCTATGCTGTATCATTTACCATAAAATCATGGCATTGCTCACCAACTTCAGTCTGGAAGTCATCTTTAGTGTTCTTTATTGTTAACATTTCAAAGATTATACCAAACATTTTTTATTCTCCTTAAGCCTCTGATGTGGTTGAGAACATTGCCATCTCTAGCATAACAGTTGCTATAGCCTGTCAACTGATGTCTTTGCTAGTTGACTCTGGCTTCCAGATCATCTTCATGATAAAGCTGTCCTTTTGGATTAAATATTAAAAATATCTGAATATGTGTATAGATATATTTTTGTGGTAATTATATTCTCAAAGATTCCTTGAATCCCAGATGGTTGAGAATTGCTTATTGTTTTATTACTCTTTCCTGTAGACCTTTCCTAGTAGTCTTGTTGACATAAAATGTAAACATGTTGTAACTTTCCAGCTTAAAGTTCTTTAGTGAGCAAATACCTGGTGTAAAATAAATTCAAACTTGCTAGCCTGATGGCACAGCTCCTTTGAACTCACTCCCATCTTTTTGTTACACATTCTCCTCCCAGCCCTCCATCCTAAGGAGTAACTAAACACCATGTTACTGAAGTACCTGAAGCTGAGATGATACTGTGTGTTATTTGCACTCATGTTCTGTTTCATGCTTCCCTCTGGCTGAAATTATTGCCTACACTTTCCTCCTATTTGCTTTACATGTTCTTTCTCTGTATAATCTTCCTTGCCTCCCAGCTCTCATCTGCATTTATTCACATCTACTTTAGTTATCTCCCTAAATTAAAATTACTTGTTGTGATTAGTTATGTCTTCTACTGTACTTATAGTACTTTTCCTTAGTATTTTCAAAGTCTTGCAAAAAAAAAAAACCACTTCCACAATACTGATAAAGAATGTGTTAAAGTGCCAGGGATGTAGCTCAGCAACATAGAATCTGCCTGCCAAGTGCAAGAACCTAGGTTTGGTTCCTGGTTTAAAAAAAAAAGGAAGAGGGGGAGGGGGGAGGGGGAGGAGGGAGGAAGAGGAAGGGGGGAAGGAGGAGGAGAAGAAGAAAGATTGCTAAGTATATATGCCCTCTTGGCCTTTCACATAGTTTATCCTTGGCTTTTGATCAGTTATCTAAAATCTTTTGAAGGATTTGGTTCCTTTCTCTTGTCTTCATACTTGATCAAGCAATTGCCCTTCACCGTGTCTGTGACAGGGAGGTATCATGTTTACTGATTTGGTCTTCTATGCTGTTTTGGAGCACTCCAATGGTTTCTCTGTCTTCCTACCATTTCAAAAACTACCTTTACCAGCCAGAATTCTTAGTTGTAAACAGTGAAAACTGAGTGTGGCCAATGCAAGCAGAAAAAGAATTATTGAAGGCTTTTGGGAAGTTCATAGAATTGCCAAGAAAGCTGAAGAACTTGACCAGCAAAGAGGACAGGAACAAGGGAGACATACACACTGTGAAGATGTTTCCCAAACCAGGTCATGACTACAAAGAAGATAGCCTGCTACTGTCATTTAGCATGCAGCACCACAGCTCATTCCTCTTTTCTTACTTTTCCACTTATCCTGGTTATACATAAATGAACACATACCTGAATTTGCTCACTCATTGGGAGAGTCTCAGACCAGTGCCCAAGTTGGCAGTGAGTTTGGGAAAATGGCTCTCGAACCCCTTTTATCAGACCTATAAGATGAGGAGTTACCACATTGCCAGAAGAGCTTCATAGTCTAGGCAGCCAAACAGGTTCTAGGTGGTCATCACACTGTGACTTTGGTACATGGCCTGCATTTACTGTAGGAGAATTTCATTGGGGAAATAAATTGTATTGTCACATTATTGTTTGCTTTTGATCACTTAAGATGTATTTTTACATTAGGATCTTATTCAGTGAGCTGGATGTAGTATTTGTAATGCTTTATCAGAAGAGAGGTAAGCAGACTGCACAGTAAAGAGTCTAACAAAGGTTGAGTAGCAATTAAGGACACCCAAGCAGCCTTTTTCTCTCAAGCCTAAGCTGTTCCTTCCATATTAGCCTATTGGTGCTGGGCCCTAAGCATTGCTGCAGAGGGGCTTGGAAAGGTATGTTCAAACCATAGCCCCACATGTGAAACAACTTCAGAAGGACTGAGAATTGCATGAATGGATCTGAGGGCTAATTTGGCATTTTGTATTCTTGTTCTGTCTACTTGTGTTGCTTAACGTTGTAACAACTCTGGTTGACTGCAGGCATATGTCATTCAAATGGAACCTGTAACTTTGGCATTGGTCTGACAATCATTGAGCTGTGGAACACAGCAATAAAAATTATGAAAACTATCTATTCATTAGACCAGTGGAATTTGTAAGCACTGTTGCTGCTGTGCCCCACAACTCTACACTCTGGCAAAAGATAGTACTGTAGACCCTCTTCCCCCACCCCTTGAATTATATATTTGTTTCACACTGTGTAAACAAGATAGTTGAGCACTTTAGAAGATTATGGCAAAGGAAGATGTGTTTTGAGAGTGAATTATCTCAAAACAAGTATCTTAGGAGGTATTCTAGTAGATTCTTTTTCATATCACATTAAACACTTCTGGAAACTCTTTTGAACTTTATTTTTTAAGAGTATTGGTTAATATTTATATTGTAGGAATACAGAGGGTTTATTCTTCCCTGTTTTTTTCAATGTATTATGTCAGCTCTTACTGGGAGTAAAGATATAAACACACTCATGCAGAGGTTGTGTGTATGCATGTGTATGAATGTGTGTGTATGTGCTTGCTTAATGTTTTTGTGTTCCAGACTAGTAATCCTTCATGAGTAAATGAAGTACCATCTTTCATGATGGCAAGAGAAAAGAAAAGCAAAAATTGCAACAGCCATAATCTCAACTCCCCCCTGCAGCAGCAGATGGCGAACTGTAATCAGAGAAGACATACCCTCCCAGCATTAGGTTTCAGAAATCTGTTGCAGTGTGAACTGTGGGCCCCCAGCATCCCAGAACCCTTCCTGAGAGTGTATTTCAGCTGTAAGGTTGGGTCAGGTTGTAAAAACAGTGCAGATTAATGTTACCTAGAGAATGAATCTGGGAGTAGGAGATTTTCTGTGGAGCGAGACTTAGCATGAGAGAGTAACCATGTCAGGGAGAATCAAAAAGCCTCCCTCCCTGTGATAGGAGAGGTCATGAGATGGAGGTAGAAAACGTAGTAGCAATTGGTAATGGAAAATGAAAGAAAAATAGGAGAATACCTATTTACATTGGGGGTGGGGAACTCATTATAAGGCATTTTTGTAAGGTTAGTGTTATGGATTAAAAACTGGTGGTCAACTTAACACCAGCTGAATTACATCAGCATGGTGCTGGGCGTAGATGTTTCACCTGAGGAAGGTTGCCAGGAGATGTGGAGAAGGAGAAGCTATTCACATTAGTTGCATTAAGGTATTGAGGTGTTGTGGGTTCTCGTATGAGTTGCTGTTTGAGCCGTTGGTGCTCCTGGAGGAGCTTTGGTCCTCACATCGAGCATTGCTTCCTGGCTCCGGAGGGGAAGACATGTGCAGCTTGGGCTCCAGGATGAACTCGTCATGCTGGCTTCTTGGCATGTACTCGACTGTGCTTGTGGTTGGAGGAGCTTGGGGCCTCCTTGTCGCTGAGGATGGCTGTGGTGCTTTCCAGGACAGCCCTGGTCTTTGTTGTGTGACTTCTGGCTCCAGTGTAGAACCCTCAGTCTACCGGCACAGTTCCTTCACCCTGCTGGCATAGACTTTCTGGCTTCCACCGCTAACCTTTGGGCCTTTCCAGCACAGATCCATAAAAGAGACTAGTGTGAGTCCTTCTTGAGGGCTCTAGACTTCAAGTTGGCCTTGTGGGAGGCATTGTCTTGAACACTGGGTCTTCATCTAGACTCATGTGGGACACTGCTGTGGGATTCAGGCCCTTGGCTGAATAGTCTGTTTTTAGTGATGTGGATAGATTTCCTGCATTTTCTTTTATTAGCTATGGGTGACCATCATAAAAATAAACACCATGTCCTTATTCTAATTGTTCTTTGCACAAACCCTGACTACAACAGGTAGTATATAGGATGTGATAGTATTGTATGTACGTATGTATTTATTTCTTATTTCCCATGCTAGAGATGGGACTCGGCCTTGTGCTGTATCTCGAGCCTGATGGTATAATATTTAAGAAATGATTATAAATTATTAAAAAATTTATTGTGCAAGTTTTACATAAGAAAAAAAAACAGTGATGGCTTTTGGTGAATGGTTGTTTTAAAGTTTTATTATTTAAGGAAATTTTGTTATTTTTGTATAGCAAGAGGCCAAATGCTTGCTAGATGACTTGGCTTTAGACAAACTTTCTTCATTCATAAACCCACCTCATCAACATACACATACCTATGGTCCTAAGGTCTGGAACAGGCTCAAAATTTTGTGGTTCCTTCTTGGAACCTCTGAAGATTGATTTCTTTTAAATATAGCTGACCTAGTGACTTGCATATTGCTGCTAGCAGAAACTTGATTATCCCTATCCAATCAAGATAATAAGTTGATTACCATATCTTGACCCAAATTTGGGCCTAGAATACAGTATTTGAAATTTTGGATATGTAAATATCAGCTTTTAAGTTCTGGCATACTGTATTTGAAAAAAAATGACACAATTTTAGTAGCTATATTTGTCAAAGCTTTGAAAAGTAGTTGTTGTGCTTGTACTGTCTGTTAAAAATATGTTACACACATATACCCCTTCCCATATACTTGAGTTCTTTTAGTATTTATACCAATCTTTTAGTATTTATACCGTTGGTATAAATACTAAACATATGGCATATGTGTTATTTATTTTCTTTTAAGACAAAAGATGTGATGTATGAGTTTTTTTTTTCTAAACTAAAATCCCAGTATCAGGTTTAATTGCATTGTTAGCAGTGGGCTTTGGGTTGCAATTTGGGCACTTGTCACTCAAAGGTTTGCCATTACTGGTATATACATATACCAGTTTTGCACCATCCATTTCCATGCCTCAATACCTGACCTCTTGCAACACCTAGCATTAGGGTTTTAGTTGAAATTGGTTCATGTTAGTGTTTGTTCATGGCTCCATTGAGGGGGAACAGTTATGCCAGTAATTCCAGGTGATAGATATTTTTAAAATATTGCCTCATAGTTTTAGAATGTAATATTTGATTTTGGGAGCCAGCAAGTTTAGTCCTTGTTCATGGCTTATTTGGGTTAATATGAAAGAGCTATGTCCTTGACTTATTCAAATTATAAGGCATCCTGATAAAGAAGAATTCTTAACAGGCTTAAATGTCTATGTTTAATATTTTTTTCCAGTTCCTGTGATCAAACCGCAGAGCCCTGCACATACTAGGCAAGCACTTTGCAATTGAGCTATATTCCTATCCCCACATTTGATTTATTGAGAATTAAGTAGAACTTACTAATTTGGGTAGTAACTCATATGCTTAAATTTTAAAATAAATTGTGCTAACTTATTACAGACTGAACAATTCATATGGCCAGTATTTTAGCTTCTGTTGTGTACACAGTATGGCCCTGGGGATTACTTAGAATCCTTCAGTGTCACTTCCTCCTACTGCCCCAGAATGTGTCTTAGTCCCCTTCTGAGTTCCCTTCTTCCTTACTTGGGTTGCTAGTACCCAGCAGTCTTTTTTCTGTTCTCTGCTGATGCACAAGTCAAGTCCTTTCAGGCATAGGTCCAGAACTTCTGGTTTGAGTAGCATTTCTTAACATTCCAGGACCTGTTGTCCCAACTCCTTGAATGGAATTTGCCAGTTGCCTTCTCTGCTGTGCATCCCTGTCACTGCTCACAATCTCCTTATATATTGTGATTTTGAGTAGGCATTACATCTCTGTCTTCTGCTTACACACTGTTTATATACAGATATTTTGTATTTTTGATAGGGCTTCTTGTCATTTACCATCATTTAATAAAAAGTTGAGTAGATATATATGGTATTATAGACATGGAAAGAGGTATTTAAAATCCATTTCAGAAAACATAGCATAGTTACAGATACCAGATAAGGGAGGGCCTTACTATGTCTTTTCTTTTGGTACTGTGGTCTGAATTAGGAGACCAGAAATCTAGCACTGTACCATCACTAGTTAACTATGCCATAGACATGTTGCTTATTCTGTGTGAATGGATACTAATTCATAGGAATGTGACAGGGTTTAGTGACATTTATCCATGTGTAGTGTTGTAGTCAGGGGCTGCAAGAACAATTATATACAGGACACATAACTTATTGTATTATTTATAGTAGTCACCCAAGGTGTCAAATACAAAGAAAGTACAGGAAATCTGTCCACAATAGATTTCTGTCCAAGGGCCTGGATCCCATGACAATAACATACATGAGTTCAGCTGAAAACCTAGAGCCTACAATAATGACCCATGCAAGTCTATCCCATGGACCTGCCTTGGGAAGTTCCAGAGGTCAGCAGTGGAAGCTAGAAAGTCTGTCAACAGGGTGAAGGATTTATGCCAGCAGGCCAAGAGTTCTGTACTGGAGCCAAGAAGCCATGCTCAACATAAGGACCATGGTTCCTGTGAAAATACCACAGCCATCATCAGTGACAATGAGGTCCCGAGCTCCTCTAATGAGGAGAACAGCTGAGTACGTTTCAGGAAGCCAGCGTGACAAACTTCTGGAGATTAAACAGCACACATCGTCCCCTCCAGAGCCAGGAAGCAATGCTCAAAGTAAGGACCAAAGCTCCGCCAAAATGAAGAGCAGTCATTCTCAGTGACAAGGTCCAGAGCCAGCATGACAAGCTCCTCCAAGAGAACCAACAGCTCCAAACAACAACACTTAGGAGAAACCACAATGCTACTCTTCCTCTCCAAGTCTCTTTCTATGCTAACAACAGACCAGGTGGGCCATCCATGCTCAGCACCTTGCTGATTCAGTTCAGTTGGTGTTTAAGTTGACCATCAGTTTCTGATCCACTGCATGTAGTATTTGAAATGTTTCATAGTACATTTTTAGAGTATGCTACTGCCTTTTGGTAGAAGGAGCTGGTATCAATAAAAAGTTTTGGTGAGGTTTGTCTGGTAGATATTATAGTATTATTTCTAGAGAGGAGAGAGCTGATATTAGCTTTATAATGGGTTTTGTGGTACAGGGAATTTAGCATTGAGACACTTAGGTGGACAACAAAATAAGGTTATGACAAGCACTTACCAAAAGAGCCTGGCTGAAGGAATAGTTAAGTGGCTTAATTTCTATTTTCTCAGTTAACAGCTTGGGTTCATCTCCTCTCCTTGTGAGCTACCTTAAGGCATTCTAGGTATGCAATGCTTTACTCAGGGGCTCTACCTACATCAGTCCATCAATGCTTTATTCTTGTTAGGAGCATTATTGCAAAATTTGAGTAGTAGTTTTAACTGTTTTCCGGATTATTTATCTAGGGTAAATATTTGCCTAAATATTCATCTATACTTTGCAAAATACTTATGGCCAGGGAGCCCCAGAGTTCCTACAGTGGCTTGATCAGGATTCCCTTAGTCAAGAGTTTTTTATTCTTCCCATGTTCTAGTCACCAACAAGGTTTCTAAGTCCCACAATGGGGATCTATGTGAAAAGGCAAACGAAGCCATAGTCATTTGTGAAAAACATTGTATTTCAATAGAAGGCTTTATAACCTGCCAATTTTGATCCATTAAAGAACATGAAAATAATGTATTAAACTGCATCACTAATGTGTTTAAAAAAGAAAGGAATTTGGTATAAGGAATAGAAAGTAGGAATGTATCATATGCAGTAAGGGAATGTATCAAAGTGGTGATATAAAATGTTTCTTCTGAGCTGGAGTCAAAACATTTAAAAGCTGTTGCTGTAATTAACTTTCAGCATTATAAGTGCTTTTGATTCTTATCTCCCTTTTTCCTTTTAATACTAATTTAAGGACAAGGCAAAGGGATCCCTCCTTCCCTCCCTCCCTTCCTTCCTTCCATCCATCCATCCATCCATCCATCCATCCATAAAGTAGAATTAGGACACGATCTGTATCTTTAGGACAACGTGATGGAAAATGGAAACCATAAGTGATTTGGCATTTTATGCAGGCCTTTGGCACCTAAGCAGAATGGCTTCCTAGCAAAGCCTTAGTAGACAGCCTACTGGACATGCTTTATAAGTGAAGGTTCCATTGGGAGGATTAGGATATATAAGGATGAAGCACCCAAACCCTAACAGTGGATGTGTCCTGATACCATCCTAACACCATGTG
This sequence comes from Hydrochoerus hydrochaeris, assembly GCA_004027455.1. Classification (NCBI taxonomy): domain Eukaryota; kingdom Metazoa; phylum Chordata; class Mammalia; order Rodentia; family Hydrochaeridae; genus Hydrochoerus; species Hydrochoerus hydrochaeris. The sequence goes on from PVLA01000002.1 coordinate 867,452, forward strand.
TGCTGTGGTCCTAGTTTCCTGTGGGAATGCTGTAAACATGTCTAGGTTTATTGGGCTACCACCAGTATGGGGCATGGAATACATTGGAAAGAGATTCGGAGTTTCAGGAGCTATGAGATGACTGGATAGTAGTATTGCCATTCTTTTCTTTCACAGTTAGAATAACAAGTTTTAAGTGATTCTCAGTAATTATTGACAATAGCATCTCTGGTTAGAAAATACTACCATTCTTTCCCAAGTTCTTATATTGTGAGCTGGGGAAATACTTCTTGACCACAGCGAGGTATTGTTGTTTAGTTTTTCACAGCTGCTGGAATAGGTGTTTTTTGTTTTTTTTTTTTAAGCTGATCTTTTTAAGGAGTATATTTTGAAAGGAAATTAAGTGTGTCCTAAATGAATAGTTGGAAATCACATTTCTGTATAACATATACAGTGTGTCTTTTAAATGTAAAGAATCTTAACGTGAAAATCATTATGGGATACTGTTTGAAACTCTTCTTTCTGATGATAATATGAGAAATATAGTTAAAAGTTAAATTAGTGTGTAGTCTAATTCAGGACTAATAAATATTTTGGCCCCTGTTCTTATTTGTTTTTGGATTGAATAGATGTATCAATTTGACTACCTGTTAATGTTTTAACAAAACAGCTTTTTATTTTACTGAAGCTACCAGCAAAGGTGCTTAGCATGGACCATCTAAGATGTATCCATGAAGTGTTTTGAGGAGGACAGTAATGATTTTATGATTATTTTCAAATGCAGTTTATTAATGCATAATCATAATGTTTTGCTAGTGTTAGTAAAGCAGACAGTGGGAAGGAGTGAAATACTTAATTTTTTGAAAACTCTTTAAGGAAATCCTTTTTTCTTCTGGCCGCAGGTGTCTTTCTGTTAATAATTAAAAATGTCAACATACTACATTTTTTTGTGACTGATCTTTAAGACTGTTTGACACATGTTGTTTTACCTAATGAAATAAAGTAGCAAGTCATCTTTCTCAAGGGAAACAATTAAATTAATTTTTTATACAAACATTTACTTTGAAATGTTTTAGATTTTAAAGGCTTTGGTATTTTATCCAAAGCATCATTTCTTTATATTGCATCATCCTTAAGTTCTTGTTTAAAACTATGGCTTAATATCACAAATTTATCATATACACTAAATTTATGCACTAAATGGTTCAAAATGAAGACCTTCCTCCACCAATTTGCACCTGCCACTTCCCTTTTGCCTTGAGTTGTGTTGGTAGAAGTTATATATTCTAATGCAGGTTGATCATCCCTATCTGAAAATTTGAAATTATTAATTATTCAAAATGCAAAGTATTTTGAGTCCTGACATGATATTCAAAATATTTCAGAATTTGGAGCACTGTGGATTTCATCTTTTTTTGGAACAAGGATATTCAATCATGAATGTTTATACAAATATAAAAAAATCTGAAAAACTAAAATCTGAAACGTGATTGGTACCAAAACATTTTAGATTGGTAATATTTGACTGTATTTTTAAATTAACTGAAACCACCCAGATTTTTAAAATTTCAACTCTTAAAATTTAAAAGTGTGCATGTATATGTCTCATTTGTAGCCTTCCTGCTTTTTTCTTCTTCCCACTCTGGTGCCTCTCTTGTGACCTCTGTGCTCCAGTGGTCTTATTCTCTCCTTCACTGTCCTCTATAAGACAGAACACTTCCTCCAAAGTGTCCTTCGCTTCTTTTGTAACAGTCTGAGTACTGCTCTTATCTCATTCATGTTTTACTTCTATGTGTTTCCCAATTCCTTCTGTCTAGTGACTGATAGGGTAAGTACTCTGTGACTCAAGTAGGTGAAACTGCTGATTTCCTAATCCCAACACATGGATGAACTGTTTATCTCTAAAAATAATTCCCAGTATAGTAAGGTATAACTACCCATGTTTTCCCCAAAATAAGACCCAGCTGGAAAATAATCAGCCTTGAAACTAAAAATCAAAAATGCCAACTTCAGCCAGCCTGTCTTTACTTTACCTGCCTTGTAGAATAGCTACAGAGTAAGAAAATAGCTTCAGCTTCTGATGTGCAGAGCCCCTGAATGTGGGGTTCAGGGAAGGTATCAGTCACTGCTTTGTGAGAAGATAGGCTAGTGGTAGAAACGTCTTATAGATGCAAAGAGCTCAGTATAAACTCACTTCTCATTTGATTAAGCGTATATATTTTAGATCAAGAAAAAAAGTAAATGAAGTTCGCACATTTGAAATCTATTCTGTCCCTCTGAAGAGTTAGGGATAAAGCCTCCAGCTATTTCACTGCATCTAATCTGTATAACTACCTCCACATGGAGAGGAGTGGCAGGAGTGTGCCACTGAGGTCACAGGACTGAATCATCCCAGGGGACTGTCTGTTTTTAGGTTCTGCAGTTTACTGGATTCTCTGTCTCAAAGGAAGCAATTAGGAGCCAGGTTTGGGTGTTGCCTGCAGTATTAGTTTTCCTATTGCAGGACAGAGTACTCAGCACTACAGCTTATAGAAAGAAAGGTTTAATTTAGCTCACTGTTTGGGGAATTCAGTCCCTAGTCAGCTGCCTCCAAGACAGAAACATCCTGGTGGAAGGATGTAGCCGAACAAAATGGCTTAGTTCATGTGATCTGGAGAACAGAACAGGGAATTGTAGAGAGGAAGGGGCGAGGGATCCTACATATAGTATCTAAGACCACACACTTCCATGAGTCACTCAGACACACCCAACTATATGCTTTACAGATCTGCTAGGCAGTCCTTGATACAATTAAATTGATATTATCAGGATTAGTGGTCACACTGTAGTCTGTGGAGAAATCTGGCTGTTTTGCATTATCATTGCTTTTATTTTTTCTACACTCATATATTATCTTACATATAACTTAAATTTAGGAGTCAATGAATGAGTGCACTTACTCCCTTTAAAAAAATCTACAGTGACACCTGATTATATTTTTGGAAAATTTATTTTATTAGTACATGTGTGTATAACATAATTGAAAGGGACATACATTTCTTTTGGAAAGTTCATACATGTACATAACACATCTTACTCCTGTTTTCATCCCTTTTTCCTTTCTTCCTTCCCCTATTCACTTATCTTTTGATTGTCTTTGCTTTTTTTCTGGTACACGTCTGTAGTATATAATGTTTACATTCCTTGTATGAAATTGATACTTGTATATAACATATCTTACTTCTTTTTTCATCTCTTTTCCTTTCTCATCCTCTCTCCAACTGTCTCTTGAACCTTTTTTTCTTTGAGAAAGATTTATCTCTCCTACTCTATTATTTTAAAATAATATACTCCTCAAATTTTTCATGTATGTTCCGGTTACTTTTCTGTCATTGCTGGGACAAAATACGCAACACTCAGAATGAAAGAAGGAAAGGTTTATTTAGCTCACTGTGGAGATTTCAGTCCATAATCAGCTGGCTCCAAGGCAGGGTGATGGCATGGCACTGGGGCAACACTTCAAGGCAGTAGCCAGCACAAGCAGCCATAGCAAAAGAGAGAACAAACTTCTTTCCTCCCTTTTATTGTATGCAGGCTAACACCACCAGCCCCCCGCACCCCAGGGCAGATGTAGCACTCACAGAATCTCTGTGCCTTCCTCTTGCACAGAAGGAGGATATTTACAAAGTAAGAATTCTGGCTCCCTGTTAAGTCTCTTAGCTACACTTCTAAATTTCTCAAGTTGACGCAGTCTATCAACCGTAACAGTGTGCTTTTCAAATTTTCATTCTTGAGGTGGATGGTTTCTTCTATTTACATCAACTTCATTATAAAAAATATTTTAAATCTTCATTTTTTTGGCAGGGGAGACCAATTATATCAAAAGGATATAGAAGCAACTACCCTCTTCACCATCAGTGAGTGAATTTTAGGCTGCTTGTAACAGTACAGTTAAAAGAGACTCCCCTTTTAATCTTTTATTTAAAAAAGGCAAAACCCTGATTTGAGTATTATATATTTATGTATCAAAACTGCACATGAGACCCTGTAAAGACTTTTTACTCATGTATTAGTTAAAAAAAAAGAATCTGCTTCAAAGTTACATTTAAAAAGTATATACATATGTGAATGCACACACACACATACTTTATATGTCGCATGATATCTACAAGGTAATAATAAATAGCCTGCTATAAATGGTGTTTTTCCTCCTGTCTCTTTGTATCCCATTCACCCTCTCTTCTGAGCAAGATACTAGTTGGTAATTTCTTTATTTGCTCTTTTAAAATTCTAGTTCTCTTTTGGTAAATTGTGGTTTTTCCATCCCTTCTCCCTCCATCCTGGCCCGACTCAGTAGTTATCACAGAGACCAGTCTTTACCATCTAGCATTCTGTTCACACATTCCAGTCATATGGTTACAGAGCTGACATTGCAGCCTCAGCAAAGGTCATCTCTTTAAAATTCTCTGAAATTCCCCTTTGACACATCCATTTTGGCAGCTGAGTTTCTATGGAAAGTGGTAAGTGGAAAGTAGAAAGTGGCTCTTTTTGTGCTTAATAAAAATAGAAATCTTTGACCATGGGAGCAAATAGGCAAGAAGCGCCTCTGTAGACTCTCTTGGTTCCAAATCTTAAGTATTTTGTATTTTAGGCTCGTTAATGCTGACCTTACTATGTACCTGTGGACCAACAGGGTGGGTTTTTAAAACATGAATATACTGTAGCCTGATACTTATCTTTAAATCTTAGTAGAATCTCCTTCTTTTCCAACATGTATGTGAAATCAGTTATATGGATTTGACTTTTGATTTTGTAATGTTTGTGCATTTTAAATAAATTGGTTACATTCATTTACTCAAAATTATCTGTTGTAGTTTTGTAGTTTAAGTAACAATATAAGAAGAAAGTTGTAAAATCCAAATTGCTTTCCGGTGAGATGTATTCATTACTAAGTAAATGACTTCACAAGTGTGCTTTCTTGGGCCAGCACTTTTTTGGATGGAGACAACTAAATCCCTAAGAGAAGGCAGCATAGGCCTTTTATTTTCAAACTGCTTTTTCTAGGAAAATGTTACTTCTGTGAGCCGAATTGACCCATTTATTATAATAAATTGCCTTCGGAACCTCTTGTTTCTTTCCATACCAGCTATGACTGCCATTGGAATAGAGTTGTTTTTTTTTAAATTTATTTAAAGAGAAACAAAAGCATGTAAAGGGTAGAGATAATACAGAATTCCCAAAAAAAGATAAACAATAAGAAATCACTAGTTAATAAATTACATATTGTCCTCTTAGAAATAGTTGTTCAAGTTACAAAATTAAAGCATACAAAGTAGATAGTCAAACAGTGAGAGTGTAAACAGCTATGCATGCATGAATCTCTGCATGTATTTCTATCCTTTCTGTATTAGAGGGAAAAACAAAACTTAGACAAAACAAAACAAATTCCTATAAAAACATAAAACCAAGAAGTTGTATAAAACCACAGTACAAGGTGATCTACAATGATTACTGTGTTGTTTCTTATTATCTTCAATAGAATGTCTATATCATCAGGCATAATTGAATATAGCAGTATAATTGAGTATAGCAGTAAATAACAATATTAGTAAAATAAAACATTGTAGACAGCATAAAACTTCACAGGCAGGTAATGACCAAACCATAGTGGATATTCTAGTGGATCTTGTCATCTTAAGTGCAGTTGCCTATACTCTCAGACTTGATACTATCAATCATAACAGCTTTGAATAAAATCTATCAATACAAAACAGCGATCCAACAAACCAGATTTCATTACAATCAGTCATGGTAAAACAGGGTAGGTTTTACATAGCTTTAGATTAAGTTAATAGGAAATTAAGGATGATTACCGTGCTATATCTTGTTATTTTCAGGATTACTGTCTGTGCCCTTAAATCTAGTACAGGTAAAAATGACTGGAACAGAATATAATACATCTAAGCAGAGTAGTGTGTGGAATAGAGTTTTATAAATCACGTTGATGTATTCCCACAGTTGTGATTCTCACATTTAAAACTGACTGCATATGTTTGGTTTGGAAAATAAGTATTTCTTAGTTTTGTTTTAAAATATAAATATTAGTAACTTTGAGGCCAAATCTTCCACAGTAGAAATGAGCATGGCACCTTTTACTGTAAAATTTTTTTTCCTGCTTATATTATTACATAAATAAGACATGCAACTTCTTGAGAAGGTGAATTGCCTTCCCACCATGGTTATGAAAGATTTTAGGTCATTCTTCTGGATACTGGTTCTATTTCTTGTGAATTAACAATTTATGTTCTTCAATACCCTCTTTTCTTTTGCTGTACCAAATTTATTGTATATATTGGAATTGATAAAAATTTTAGAAATAAATTATCCTGTATTTTATAGTTTTCTTTCTCATGCTGCAGTTTTTTTTTCCTTTTATGTTTGTATTTTATCAAAATACAGGGTGTAGACTATAGATCCATGGTATCAAATCCCCTCGATGGATCCTTGGGAGGAAAGTGTTGTAAAGTACATAATTAGGATGCTTGAGTATAAAACTACAATTATGCACTTGTGTGTTAATTTTGTGTACAAGTAAGACTTCAGTTCAATGCTGGTTGTAAATGAAAGGAAGCATTTTACTTCCAGTGAATTGCCTGTACTTTATGAATACTTGCGTGAAATCTACTCTGACTGGCTGACCTGGAAAGGAAGGCGAGACCGCTACAGTTAGGTAGTAGAAGTAAATATAAAATGTTTGTATAGATTTCTTTTGATCTATGCTAGAAAAGTAATCCTGCTCTGTGAGCCAGCCAAACTTTCTGTGCCTTTGGAATCACTCATGCTATTTTACCCGTTATTTTACAGTGAAGACTTAACAGAGTGAAAGCAGTTTGTTTGAGTGAAAATAAGATTCACAGTGGTATCCATAGCAGGTAATGAGAAATCTTTGATCTGGTAAAGGCTTTAGGATTATGTGATAGACACTTCTTGGTCAACTATGCATTTGTTTTCCTTCTTTCCTTTTTTAATATTAGTACATGTATGCAGTATAATGTTTATATTCCTTGTAGGGAATTAGTACATGCACATAATAAATCTTAATTTTTCCCTGTATCCCCTTTTCCTTCCCCTCCCTCCCCCTGCCCATACATTTGTTTATAAAATTCTATGCATAATGGTTAGGGTATACTATTTGAAGCTTGAGGAGTTAATTTTATGAAAATTAAAAGATGTACCACTTTACAAAATGGTTAATAGTGTTGCAGAATTTGTAATCCTAAAGAGATAGCATGGAGGGGATATGTAAACTTAACTTGAGAAAGGTATAAATAAATTCATGGATAACACATTCATAATGGCTATTAAGAGAAAATAAAGGCTGCTCAGGCCATATTTCTGACTTCTGGAAATTGAGTTCATGAGAGGCATTGCCATTTAGTTCTCATAGGCACAAAGCAAACTCACTCTGAAGAATATCCGTCTGACCTACTATTCGCTTAAGCTGTGATTTGCTAAATATAGAACAGTTCAGCTTAGAGTAAGTTGTGAAATTTTGAAGGCAGTGTAATAATTGTAAAGAAATCCAAGCAAGATCATATGTATATTATTTTACCAGAGTATGTCTTTAAATTTAAATGTTACATTGTAGGTATCTTGGTAAAGAAGTTGAATAAATAAATTTGTCACTTACAAAGGTTTATTACTGATAACATGAGAACATTTTAGTGTTTAATAAATTTTTAAAAAAAGAAATTTACTTTGTGATTGAAAAATTTTAAACTTTCTAAACTAAAAGGGAAGGTAAATTGCCCCAGATATGTTAGTTATTTTTCATTGTGACCTTGAAGTTACCTTCTAGGAACTGATCACAGAAGGGAAGTGGGCTCCAAAGCTATGTGAAATACATCTAAGTAGCCTGATTGTGTGGTCACCCATCTAGCCTCTTCTTGAGTGTAGTACAATACTTGATGTACTTGGAATTATCTTTTTTTCTGTTATTGAAGGAAAGCTAGGCAGAATTGAAAGGAACTTAGCTTTAGTGTACAGTGCATACAGTGAACACTCAAGTGTACATTTATTGACTGTTGTTTTTCCAGTATGTAGAATTACTCAGAAAATTATGAGATTTATTTTATAAAATAAGAGAGTGGTTATGGGGGTGCATCTAAATTGTTGTGAAATCTCAGTTGGAAATTTACCTTAAATGATCATAGAATGGAGCAGTTGTTAAGAATTTGACGTTGTAGACCTTATTTATTATCTTGTATCACATTATTTTTGACTGGACTTGTGTACATAATAATATACACTTTGTTTCAGCCACTCTTCATTGCTTTAGCATCTGAATTCTTTGCTGTGGGGAATTTTCAGAATCTTATAAACGAAAAACATTTGTTCATATTTAGTGGTGTTGTTGTGCATTTAAGATTTTTCTTATGCTTGTGGCCTTCCAATTCCTTTGAGTTTACCTGGCTTAAATCTATAATGAAAATTTAAAATTTCAGAGCTTTCTACTGTTAAAAATAAATAATTATAGTATATTTTTTGATAATCCTTAGATGACAGCAGCAATAAATAACCCAAAGTGAATTATTTTGTTCTAGGTTCATGAAAAACCCTGGGTTGGTTTAAAGTATGATAGCAATTGGTATAGATTCTCCTGGCCTATTAATCCTTCATGTACATATCACACAGATTTTCATATTCAAAATAGCATTATGCTATATGTATTTATTTTTTTGGGGGGGCTACTACTCCTTAAACCTTACCTCAATAATCCATGGCAGAACTTTTAATTATTAAATATATTGTTTGTAATGAAAATAATAATTTTTAATGGCTCTATAGTATTGTATTGGATCTCTATTCTCTCTTATTAATCCCTTATTAGTGGCCATTTAGGTTGTCTGAGTAGAGCTATATTGACGTCTTTGCTACAAAAATGTTTCCTTATTTTTTTCATATTTTTTTCTTAAGGTGCATTGTTATAAGTTGACTTCTGAGTGAAAGGGATATTGTTCCCATACATACATACATACATACATACATATGAATTTGCATACTCACTATGATTATTAAAGTATGCCCATTTGCTTTTTAATGTTTTGGATTATGTAAAATTAAAATCATTATTAAGCATCCAAGAACATTTATCATTGTCAAATAGAAAATTCATATCTAGGCATAAATGATATAAACTTAAATGTTAATATTTTATGAAATTATGAAGAAATGTGAGGTCAACAGTTTAGTTCTCTTGTGTTAAATGAATTTACATTTTCAGCTATTATCTTTAGGGAGTAATTTACTTATAATAAAATACAGAGGTCTTCAGCATATGTTTTGATGAATTTTGCCCAATATATACATACATAAATGTGCCATCTGAATTAAGATCTAGAATGTTTCTATTACGCCCATAAGGTTTTCTCCTGCTTCCTTCCAATCAATGCCCATATCCCATGAACATCATTTGGATTTCCATGACAACAAATTAATTTTGTCTGATTTTTGAACTTCAGAGAAACAGATAATATGGTGTGTTGATACATATACACATTTTTTTTTTTTTTTTTAAAGACAGGCTCTCTGTAATTCAAGCTGTCTTGAACTTACTACATACCCTGGACTGGTCTCAAACTCATATCAGTCTTTCTGCCTCAGACTCCTGAGTGCTGCAATTACAGGCTCATGTAGTTCTTTTAAAAATATATAATTCTAAACGAAAGTGTGAATGCCATACTGCTTAGAACAAATGAATCTGAAGCTAGTATAAAAGTTATATAGAATAAGAACAATAGGTCTTACAAAAAATTAAGTAGTTTTCCTTATGTTATATCCAGAACTAATAATCACAGGCCTAAATGTAACAGCTTTACAACAGCTAATAAAAGCCATTAGCTGCTGGTTGTAGTGGTGCAAACCTGTAATTTCAGCATTGCCAGACTGATGGGAGGATTGTGGGTTCCAGTCCATCCTGGGCTACACACTTTGTAAGCTCAAGGCCATCTTCAGCTATAAAGTGAGACCCTGTCTTGAAACAAAGAAAGAAGATAAGAGACTATGAAAATCTTAGAAGAAGACATAGGCAAAAAATTGCAAGGTACTGGATATCACACCAAGTGTGTTTACAACAAAAGAAAAAACGATAAATTGGACTACATCAAAGTTAAAATCTTCTGTGCATCAAAGAGCACTCTTAAAAAGAGCAAAAAGGGAACCCACAGAATGAATAAAATAATTTGAAGATCATATATCTGATAAAAGACCAAAGCTCTTCTATTCAACTCAACAACAGCAAAACCAAAGCTTAAAATGGTCAAAGGACTTGAATAGACATTTTTCTGTAAGATATACAGTTGGTCAGTAAGCGCATGAAGAAAGACAACCAACATTATCATCCTTAGGAAAATGCAAATGTAAATCACAGTGAAATTTTTTTTTTTTTTTTTTTACACCCATTAGGATGACTGCTTTGGTAGGATGAGAGGGAAATCAGAAAATAACAAATGTGATTAGGGATATGGAGAAATTGGAACCTGTGCGCATTCTTTATAGAAATATAAAATGGTACTGCTGCTGTGCAAAATAATGTGATAGTCTCTCAGAAATCTAAATACAGTATTAATATCTGATCGAGCAATTCCACTTTTGAGTATATGCCCAAAGAACTGAAAGCGAAGTCTCAGACAGGTACTTGTAAACTCATGTTCAAAATAGCATTATTCGTAGTCATATTTCAAAAGTTAGAAACAAGTGTCTACCACTGAATGAATGGATACATAAAATTTATGGTGTGTACATACAGTGGTCTAAGATGAATACACTATGATACATGGTAAAATGGATGAAATTTGAAGGCACTATTATGTTATAGCTTATACCTGTATATCCCCCAAAGCCTCATGCATCCATAGGTGAGTCTTTAGGGAGGTGGCTAGATCATGGGTGTGTGATACTGGATAATGAGTATGTGATAACTGGATTAGTCATTAGTCTACTGATTGGTTTAGGATAGTTCTGTTTATGGTTGGTGGAAAGGTCCACCATTCATGTGAATGGCACCGACCAAAGGGCTTTTGCAGCCTGAATAGAATAAAAAGGGAAATGAAGGCTTATTGTTTACTGCTTCTTGCTTGCTTTGCCATGAGTTTTTTTCCAGCCATGTTTTTCTGCCTTGGAGCCAAACTTCTAGATTGAAACTTCTGCAAACTGTGAGCCAAAACAAACTTTTCCTGCTTTAACTTGAGGGTGTTGAGTATTTTGTTCCAGTAACAAGAATGTAAAACACTATACTAAATTAAATAAGCTAGCCCCCCCAATTGACAAATATTATATGATTCTACTTAGAAGACATAGCATAACCAAAATATCAGAGACAAAAAAGTAGGTTCGGACTTGCTATTTAGTGAGTTAGTTTTAGTTTGAAATGGGGACTTTCTGGAAGTGATTGACAGTGGTGATCATTCTATAAGAGTGTGAATGTTCTTAATGCCACTGAACTATACACTTATATAAACTACTGAGATGGTACATTTAATGTGTATTTTAGCACAGTCCAAAAGACACCAGTGAGTCTTTCAGCTGGAATGTTGAAGAAAAAAATACTTATTTCATTATATATTACAAAAATAGCATATTCAAATTTGGAAGTGGTGCAGGCAGCACCATGTCTTTAATAGTAGCTGTTTGTAAAGTTCAGGTAGGAGGATTGCAAGTTCAAGGCCAACCTAGGAAACTTGGTGAGACCCTATCTCAAAACAAAAACAAAAGGTTGGTAGTCTAGTTCAGTGATAAGAGTACTTACATAGTGTGTTCAAGGCACTAGATTTAATTTCTGGTACCCATGGTAAAAAATTCTGAAGTGGGAAGTTTTCATTCTTTTAGGACAGTGCCAAGCATTTCTTTTTCTTCATAAATTGTGTTCCTGGAAAAGGAGGGATAAATTGATGATGTAACTAGTTTTAGGTATGCATAATCAATGAGTTGATGATGAAATGAGCTTTGTCACTTTCAACACTTTAAGAAGTCTCATAGCTAACAGTGTGGTATCTGTTCCAGATGATTTTTATGGGCGGTTAATGGTAGTAGAAGTTGAGCTAGATGCTTGTTTAACTAAAGACAGCCTTCACATTTACATTGTTAGGGTGTGTGATTTATATAGTAGTATTGTGGGAAGTGCAGTCCATAGGTAACTTGAGCTCTTCCTAGAAGCAATGCATTCTTCATACAGGAATGACCTTACACTGGAAAGGCCTGTCCTGTGGGGTTTTAGACACTCTGGAATTGGGAGTGTGTGAAAGGTCCAGGTTTAAAAGTGGATAGGTTTCCTGACTTTTAAAATGTTTCATAGATCCTTCAAAGTGGAAATATGGAAATATCGGATGCTTTTTTAAAAAACTTTTTTTTGACTTTAGAACTAATTTTGTGAGATACAAGGGGAGATCAAAATGTATAGTGAATATCTAAATTCAAAAAAAGATTGCTATTATTCTCCCTCAAAATCTCCCCTTGGCTTTAAACATCCTGTTGTTCTTGGCCTATCTGAAGCAGTTGTGGAAATCCTCCTTTCATGTTTTTATAAGGTATGTGACCTAAAATACTGTGAATGCTGCCACTGAAAGCCATCCAATGGAAAGGAAGACTTGTAAAAAACAAGGTGTGTCTTCATCCACTTTATTCATTGGATCTGGTACTGTGCAAAGTTTGACACTTTTCCCAAAGTCAAATGACCATGAAAGATAAATGTTTTAAATCAATTCAGGACATTAACGTAGCCATGACAGCATAAGTAGACACAAAACAAAGGTTCCAGAACTGCTTCAGAAAGTGGCACGAATGAAGGGACAAGTTTTTTCCAAGTAAGGAAGAGTATTCTGAGGATAATTAATGGCAATAGTCTTTCACTATAATAAAATTTAAAAATTTAAGCATTAACTGCCTTTTTCAATTACATACCTCCTTGTCTTACAGGATTAGTGTTCTTTATAGGAGCCAAAGGGAATTGTTGACCCAGTGTTTCTTTTTTGTTGGAGACTTTTAACAACACAGGTCTCCTCTGTGGAGAAGACCACGGTGGAGTCCTTCTGATCCTGTCTTGGCTCTTTCATTTCAGAGAGGGATCAGTTCTCTGGAGTTGAGTGCTGGCCAGGCCTATGCATAGTGTCGAGGGTTCTCTGCAAATGCCTTTATGCACTTCAGTCTGCCTGCACCTCTTCTTTTTCTATGTGTCCATTTTGAGAGTGGAGAGTTGCAAGATATTTTAGAATGTACAATTAGGAAATAATGTAATGATGAAGGAAAGATCAGGAACAAACATAATACTTTATATAATCACAGAAAGATGATAGATATTAATAGTTTGCCATGTCCTTAGTGCATGCTAGGTAAGTGCTCTGCCACTGAGCTGTACCCCTAGTTCCATCTCTCTCTCTCTCTCTTTTTTTAAAAAGGAACCAAATGGAAGGCTGAAGTCCCACCCCATTTTCCCCCTCCTCCTTCCCAAAGTGAGTCATACATTTCTTTTTTGATGCATGTTTTTGTACCTGTACTGTATATATGTTCATAAATACATGCCACTGTTTTGTGTATTAAAATGTTTTGTTGGTTTCTTTTTGACTCTATTGTATTTGAGATTTGAATCAACTTGATATATGGTCTTATGTCTTCCTTTTACTACTAAGTGGAACTTAATTGTATGATTATGATAAAGTTCATTTTTGCTATTTACCTTTTGTGCTAAAGTTGGATCTATTCTCTTCCTGATGATTTTAAACATGGCTACATTGAATATCCTTCCTAATACAAATGTCTCTCTTTAGTGCAGTATATGCTAAAAAGATGCATTGCTGGGTCAGGAGGTCAATGTATCTTTAAACTCAGTGGAAAACTGCTAAAAGTTTTTTATAAAGACAAAGAGAAAAAAAGGAAACTTGAGTAATTTATTCAATTTTGAAATGTGAGCAAAATGTTTAGGGTATGGTGAAATGAAAAATAGATCCCAGAATTCTGCATACTTAACATGATACAAAAATGTAAAAGTCAAAACTTGTGTCTTATTGAGATAGTTTCCTGGAGTAAATATGTGAAGAAAGTGGGTCATTTTTAGTTCTATTTTCCCTCTCCAGTAATGTTTGGAAAGATTCACTTTTGTTTTTAAATTGAATAATTTTTTGTTATTGTGTGTGCATATGCAACACTAAAGATTTATTTAAGAACATATGAGACAGATTTCTGGTTTTAAGTAACAGAAAAGTTCTGATCTTGGGGAGTTTCTGGAGATTTCTGTATGGATTCGTGATATTCTTTTTACTTAAATGATGGTAAAAGCACAGAGCATTTTCTGGGCAGTAATAACTTACTAGGGTTAGAAATTAATGGCAAGGGAATTGTAATAGTTAAATACTCTTGCCATTGTTAGTGTAAAGGGCAGTGTATCCTAATGTTGGATGAAAGTGAACACATATCAGATTCAGATATTACAGGTGATTTCCATTTTCTGATGTGTTGCTGGATTAAATTTTTATAGAATAATAGCTGCCACTGAGCAGCTATGTTCCCTTCCCCCCTTTTTCTTTTACTTTCTTCCTTATCCCTTTCTCTCCCTTCTCCTTCTTCATTTTCTGTCCTGGGGACGAACTCAGGGCCTTTACACAGAGCTAAATCCCCAGCCATTTCTTTCTTTTGAGACAGAAACTCAAGTTTTAGTTCAGGCTGGCTGCAAACTCTTGATTTTTCTCCCTCAGCCTCCTGAGTGCTGGGATTACAGGCATTGTGCCTGGCTTTATGTGAGACAGGGTCTTGCTAAATTGCTTGAGCTGGGCCCAGAGGTTTTTTTTCCCCCTCCTCCTTAATTTGTATTTTTTAAAATTAATTTATTGGTTTTGTGTGTGTGTGTGTGTGTGTGTGTGTCTGTTGATCACATTTATCACAGGGAATTTGTGCCTATAAGCCTTCTTTTTTCCTATTTACCTCCCCTTCCTTCAACTCCTCTTCCTTTCCTAATTTACAAAAGCTTTGTTTCCTTTTTTTATTTCTATTCTCTTATTTTTCTTTTTTCCTTTTTTCATTCACCCCTTCCCCTCTTTTGTTCCTCTTCCATTTGAATGTTTTCTTCCTATTTCCCAATATCTGTTATACATTTTGTCCTTATTTACCCTTTTGGTTTCTCACACTAAAGAAGTAATGTAATAGTTAAGCATATGTGTCAAATGTATTTCACTTAAGAGTATGGTCTCAAGGTGCATCCGTTTGCCAAGAAATGTTTCAAATTTATCCTCTTTTATGGCAGAGTAGTACTCCGTTGTATTTTAAAAAAACCTCACATCATCTTTATTCATTCATCTGTTGATGAGTACTTGAGTTTTTCCAAGATTTAGTTTTTGCACACTGTGCTGCTATAAACATTGGTATACATATATCACTAAGGTATGATGCTTTTAATTCATTTTGGAAGGTACCAAGAAGGAAATAGCTGGATTAAACGGAAACTCTAACTTTTAATTCTTTGAAGAATCTCCACACTGATTTCTACAGTAGTTGCACCAGTCTACCCTCCCACCAACAGCGGAGAAGGGTTTCTTTCTAACTCTGTCAGCATTTGTTATTGGTTGATTTTTTGATAATAACCATTTTTTCTAGAGTGAGATAGAATCTCAGTGTTTTTAAATTTCTATCTCTTAACTGGTGATGTTGAACATTTTTTCATATATTTGTTTGCTGTTTGTACTTCAACTGGGAAGTATCTATTCCTTTCAGATGCCCATTTTTGGATTAGATCTTTAAAATCAGGAGTATGATTTTTTTTTTTGAGTTCTTCATAGTAGTATTATTAGTATTAGTCCTTAGTCTGAGGGACAGCTGGGAAAATTTTTTCCCATTCCGTGGGTTATCTCTTCACTTGGTAGTTTCTTTTGCTGTACAAAAGCTTTTTAATCTGATGTGTTCCCAGTTATTGATTCTTTGTATTTCCTGTGCTATTGGGGTTTTGTTTATAAAGTCTTTGCCTATACCTATGTCTTTAAGAGTTCTATCTCTTCTATCTTTCAGCATATTTAATGTTTCTGTTTTAATATTTAGATCTTTGATCCATTTCAAATTTAGTTTAGTGCATGGTAAGAGGTAGGGGTCTAGGTTTAATCTTCAGCCTATACCAACCCAGTTTTTCTAGCACCATTTACTAAAGAGGCTGTCTTTCTTCCAGTGAAGGTGTTTGGGCCCTTTGTGGTTAAGTGTGTTTGGAATTGTTTCTGCATTTTCTAACCATTGATCCTTGGGTTAGCTTTTTTGCTGGTACCATGCTTTTTTTTTTTTTTTTAAATTTAAATCTCAGCAGCTTTGTAGCATAATTTCAAGCCAGGGATTGTAATGCCTCTTCCCTTGCCTTTGTTGCCCAGAATTACTTTTGCTCTTCTAGATCTCTTCAATTGCAAATGAATTTGAGGATTGTTTTCTCTACTTCCTGAGGTATGCTCTTGGTGAGGTATGCTCTTGGTGTTTTCATCAGGATTGCATTAAATCTGTATACTAATTTTAGAAGTATGGCCATTTTCACTATATTGGCTATTGCTACTGAAGCAGAAAGGATATCTTTTCATTTTCTGATACCTTCTTAGCTCTCCTTTTTCAAAGTGCTAGAAGTCAATCTAATGAAAGAAGTAACGACCTTTATATTGAGCTCGAACTTGTAATTCTCCTGTCTCAGCCTTGTGGAGTGCTAAAATTACAGACACGTGCCACTGCATCAAGCTTCAACTGGTATTTCTTGACTGTTAGTTCATCTTCTAGAAGGCGGCGATATTGAATTTGTAAGGTTATATTTCATGTAAGGAAATACATGAAAACAGAGATATAGACTTACCTAAATTAGATATTGCCCATGTGGTAAAATAGATGAGTAAGGATATGAGGATGATTGTGCTTAATTTGTCTGACTGGTTGAGGTTTTCTAACTCAGATGTTCTCTCAGGGAAATGATCTGCTTTACTTAGAGGACTGGCATTAGGGCCCTAGTTTACTGGAGAGCCCACTTATACTGTTTTAGATTTCCTCATTTTAGGCTCAGAGAGGTTTGAGGTACCAGTGTTCTGTCCCTAAGAGATGAATTAGACCAAGTATCTAAGAGAATAGTAGATTGGCTTTTTAATTGTGGAGGACTGCAGTAATGACTCCTAGCAAATGTTTTAAATGGTATGCCTTCTGCGGTCTGCCTCGTTCTTACTATAGCTCTCCTGTAATCACCTGACCTCCTGACCTGCCCAAAACTTTCTGGAGCTGGAACAGCTAGCAAAAGAGCCTGGTAAATTTGTGGCTGCTGCACTGGCCAGTAGGTTCCTACAATATACCCTGTTGTGCTTGAAAGATAGAGCCCCCATCCCTTCTCAAATGATGCTTCCACATTGTGTGTAAGGGTTTCTTGCAAACCAGAAAGTCAACATGTTCCTAGGAAAGTTGCTGGCTTGTGTTGACTGAGCTTTATAGTCATTTTAACACTGGCAGAAGTGTTATCCTCACTGCTTCAAGTGAAACTGCAAAGATGCTTGTATGAAATATCGTATTAGATAGCAAATCAAACATATGGGCACTGAACTGGAGGGTGTGTTTTGTGGCAGTATATGCTACTCTAGCATGTGGAGTTGTATTTATGGAAATTCTTTGGCTTGGCTTGTGGCAGGGACATACATTCATTATGAAATATCAAACTGTAAGATAAATAAAAGCAAAGAATTCAGCTGTTCTGTTTAATGGGTTTCAATACAAAGTCATCTGCTCAAACAGCCTAGCCTGTGTGATGAGAGGTATTGTAAGCCATTGTAGCCACACCTTTTGTTTTTATTAGTGACAGGTTTTGAAAATAATCAGAATTATGTTGAAAGAAATGGGAACTTTAACTTTTAATATTATTTTCCTTTTATTCCATTGTATATGGTGTAAATACTGCATTAGTTTGTCTTATAGGAAAAATGTATTAGGATTTTCTTTATTATTGTCTCTTTTTATTTATTCAGTATTTCTGTAGTTAATTTGGCTTTTAAGTGTGTGACTGGTATGCCTTAATTTCTTGAGTGTGTTTGTTGGCTTATGGGGATCAAGTTCTTGGAGTTCTCAGATGGACCATATTGTGGCATTAACAGAGTGACTTCACCATTCTCAGCTCTGGGATACTTTTTGCTGTCTTGATATTTTGTTTTTCTTTTCTTTTCCTTCCTTTTCTTCCAGTTAGAGGGAAAAGTCAGTAGGCATCTCATTTAAAAGATTTTTAAAAATTCTCAATTTTTGAAAAACAGGAAATACTATCAATAATGTGTTATACAAGAAAGGATTTTCCTAGGAACAATAATTTTGACAATTCTCAGACTCATGTAAATTAGAGAAGATTGATTTTAGCTACTTAGGTGTTTATCTTGGGAGTTTACAGTGCATTACACTTTTTAACATTACGTATTTTATTAACTAAGAAAATACTATTCTGTATTACATATTTATTGTCTTTCAAAAACTCATCTTAGTGGTTATTTATGCATAGTGTTGTTTTCTATGTGTTTGTGTTAGTCAGCTTTCCATCATGATAAGAAATATCCATGATGATCGCCTTATGAAAAGAAACATTTTGGATCACAGTTTTGAAAGCACAGTCCATGATTGGCTGGCTCGCTCATGATTTTGGGTCTGAGGTGAGACACACATCATGGAAGGGAAAAATAACAACCTCATAGCCAGGGAAAGAGAGAGAGGAAAAAAGGCTAGGGTCCCACAGTTACCTTCAGTGTAAGGCCTCCTGGACCTAAAGACTCCCAGTAGGCCCTGTTTCTTACACATATCTCCAGCACATGGGCCTTTGTTTTCACAGAGTTTATTTGATGGTGAATGTGCCCCCAAACCCTTGCAAAAATGGTGAATGAAATTGCTGATGTAACTGGTCCATATCTGACAGAATATAATTGGGACATTCTAATTGTTGTGAACTTATAAACAGGTGTGCAGTGTATAATGTAACCAAACCACAGACGTCTTACAAAATATTAATGAGTTAACTTAGACTACATGAATTCATTTGAATTTTTACTGTTGAATGATAATGGATTATCTCTCATTGATACTCTGAGTAGAAGTGTTTTTAAATATCAATGTTATGAACTTTGTCTACTAGATTTTTATGACATCAGTACTTGATGTCTGATAAAATATGATTAAGGCAAAGTCAAATTATCCTTTGACTTCATTGACAATATTTGAATATAAGGCAGTACAAGATCACAGTTCATCTATTGAAGAGAGGATTAAAAATTTTGGATTCAACTGCTTAGCAAAAGTCCTACTTTGTGTTAATAAGTCAAATTCATACTTGATTTCATTTAATTGCATACTTGATTTTGTGTTTTCTTTGCTTGACTTTTTAACAGATGCCACCTCAGTATGGACAACAAGGTGTGAGTGGTTACTGCCAACAAGGCCAACAGCCATATTACAACCAGCAGCCACAGCCCCCACATCTACCACCCCAGGCACAGTATCTGCCATCCCAGTCCCAGCAGAGATACCAGTCACAGCAGGTGAGCACAGCCTCTGTTCCCCAACTTTTGTTTTCTCCTTCAGCTCTGTGTTCAGAGGCAAAGATGCTCTGGAAATGGTCCTGTTCTATTCTGATAATTGTGTTTACAGGGGGGAGAATGTTAGTTTTGAGAAAATGCAAACCTATAATCTAACTTCTCTTTTTTTCTATCTTCTTCCCTCTCTTCCTTTCTCCCTTTATTCAATCCTTTCTGCATGTTTGATATTGACAAGTGGGAAGAATGAGTAGTTTAATAGATGCTTGCTTTTATGGTTGGTGACAGCAGAAAATGTAACTCATTGCAAATTGTCATTTGTGTTTGAAATCTTCCAAGAAAGCATACTGATGCTTTGTTAAGGCTCCTTCAGGAAAATGATTTTGCTGATCATTTAATCCCACTTGCATGATATTTTTATCTTGATCTTTTTGGTTTTGTTTTATTAAGTTTTACTGCATGAAAACATTGTTGCTTTTTGACAGTAGTAGTGTCTTTAAACTAGTTTATAAACAGATAATTACTGCAATTACAATATTAAGCTACTAACAGGAATCGTCTGCTTTGAATATATTAAACCATTTCTATTTTGAATCAGCCTCTTCACTCTTTTAGGTTGCTAGGCTATATGTTTTTGGTCACATGTTAAGAAAAATAGTGCAAAGAACATAATATATTTGATAAAATGATTCTGTTTCATTTTGTTTAAAGACTATTGCTTATGAGCAGAGTGAGAACAAGTTGTGACAGCAGGATTGTCTTTCTAGACCCAGATAGGACTCACAGCTTTTCCAATCATAATAAACATAAAGTATAACTTTCCATTTCGTATTTTCCTCTCCTCTTTTTTTCTCTTATGAGGTAGGATGATAAAGGGAAGAAGAACATATGTGACATGGACTTTGATCATTTTGTAGGGCTACTCATATGGATTGAATAGTTGTTGATCTTAAGCCAACTATATAAATATTCTGAGTTTAATTGAAATCAACTTAGTGAATATTAAGTTTTTGGGAGTCTTCTGTGTGATTTTGATTACAGAGTTCTAGAGTTTGTGGTTTTAAAGAAATATTAACCAGGCTGGGGATTTAGCTCAGTGGTTTAAGCGTCTGCCTTGCAAGTGCGAGGTCGTGAGTTCAATCCCCAGTACCCTCCCCCCCCCAAAAAAAAATTAACCACTGGAGACTTTGAAGATCCTATACAATCTTGCTTTCTATATATATGTATATATATTTTTTCTCAATATTTTGGTAATATATCTAGGGATTATAGAAGTAGGGATGTACATTATTTCAAGGTTCACTGATGTAGTTTTTATTAAAGTATGTGAACATTGTAAAGCCTTGCAGCATCAATCTGTTCTTTTAAGTGACAGACTGATTCCTAGGTTCTTGATAAAGTTATAGGCTTTTTAAAGAGGCTTTCAGAACTTTGTTGAGCTTATCTGTAGATATAGAATGTTTTGTCATGTCATCAGAATTTAAGGATTCAATAGAGGGATTACATTACTCATTTTACTCTGTAGTATACTAAAGTGAAACTGATTGTAACAGCCTATCTGATTAAGAATACTGAGTGCCTGTTGTTTCCTTTAATATGAAACTCAAAATTTGTTTTCTTTATGGAACATTCATTGATGACTTCCAGCAGCTGGCAATTAGTTATTTAATATTCTTCACATTTAAATGTGGAAAGCACTACAGATAAAATCTTTTTTAATGAATACTATTTTAGTGTGCTTAATTTATGGCTATCTCTTGCTTTGATACTACCATTATTTTATTGATTTGAATACAGTAATATGATAATACTATATACAACCATGACTCACATAAATATGGTAATTTTTTCTCACTCTGAGTAAAATGTAGCATTACTTAGAATACATTACAAGTTTTTTACGTGTTCAAACTCATGAGCTAAAAGATAAGAATATGTTAAAAGTTTCATTAAACTCATAGTAGGATTTAAAAAAAAAAGTTGGATACATTTAAGTGACTTAGGCAAATGGTCTGGTAGGACAGGAACAGTCTTGGTGTTTAGGAAATTGGAAGACCAGGTTTATACCTGGAAAGTTTCTTTAAGCAATGAAATCTAACATTGCAGATCTGGTTAACACCTCTAAAACCCCACATCAATCCTTAAATAAAGTTAAAATTACCAATAGAATATTACCAAAATGAAGCCAAATTTTAATAAGGTATACAATCAAATTCATGTTTATGTTTAAATGCCTAAGAAGCTTAACTATATTTAATCAGTTGGCATTTCATAACAATCAGACTATTCTTTCATGCAGAGTCTCTTTTTGTCTCCAAGCATAGCTTCTACAACCTATTGACTTTGCAGAAGATGGTCTGCAAATAGTGTTTTATGTCTCTTGTTAATGCAGTTGATGCAAAAGTTAATTTTAGGGTTCCATTAAGGTTTCATTTTTTGTCTTTAACATTTTTTAATATGCTTACTACCTTGACTAATCAATATATTTACATGCTTCAATTAGAAAGCACAAATAAAGGTTACACAGCAAAGTCTCTTTCTCATTTTAGTTCTCTCTACTCACTTCACCACCTACCTCACCCTTTGCAGATAACCATTTTATAAGTTTAGTGTATGTTTTTCTGGAGATTGTACAGTGTCATATTTAAATTTCTACTGTATTTTTGTTCAAATGATAGCATATTATAATTTACTATGCATACTCTTGTGTTTTTTTCATCTCTCTACTCCCTTAAATATATTTTCTAGAGATCTTTTCAAAGGAGAGCATAGTTATCCCTCATTTTTTTATAGCTCTGTTTCCTTATATAGACATACATATTTAACCATTTCTCTTTGATGGGTTTTAGATTATTTCTAGTTGCAGATATGCAATAGTGCTACCTTGATAAATTGTGCATATATCATTTTAAACAGACACAATAGTATGTGTAGGATAAAATTGCTAATAGCAGCAGTGCTGGGTGAAAGGGTATGTGCGTTTGCTCTTTCTGGTAGATAGATATTGTTTCTTCATAGAGGATATGCTAGTTTATCCTCCCACTCCAAACCATGTGTTACAGTGTGGTTCCTTATACTTTGTCAGTATCTGATAATACAGTTTTAATTTACATTAATCTTATTAGTTATGGTATCTTACATATTTAATGTATTTGTATTTTCATTTTTTACGGAGTGTAAACTCATGGTTTTATCTTGGCTTTCATGATTCAGTGTTTGGTCTTTTAAAAATGGATTTATAAAAACCCTAACTGTATAAGAAAGTTGATTTTTTTTTTTTTTTTTTTGTACTGAGGATGGAATTCATGACCTCATACTTGCCAGGCAGGCACTTATGCCGCTGAGCTAAATCTCCAGCCCCTGTGATGAATTATTACTGCTCCAATCTTGTCATTTATCTTTTGACATTAATTATCTCTAATTAACAGAGTGGTTTTGTTTAAAAGAAAATTGTGTTGTCAAAATTACCAGTTACTACTTTGTATGATCTCTGTATTTTTTTAGTGAAAGTCCAAAAGTCCTTCTATATTCTAACATTATAAATTTTCCATGTTATTTTGTACTGTTTTCATATATTTTCATATTTCACTCTTTGCAGTCTGTAGAGATATAGACTGACTTAGTCCTACTTTTGTTTGTTTGTTTTGTTTCTTTTCTGCAGATGGCTCCTTGGTTTTTTAACTACCTTTTTTGTATAGGCTGTTGTATCAGTCAGGGTTCTCTAGAGAAATAGAAGCAGTAGGAAGTATGTATATATGTGTAATTTATTATATGGAATTGTATAGTGACAGAGCCTGACAAGTTAAAAAAAATCCAAAATTTGTATTATTGGCTGGCTGGCTGGCTGGAGACCAGGAGTGCAGAGGGTGCTGATGAGGTTGAAATCAGAAGGCAGGCTGCTGAAGTCCCTCCTCCTATGGAAGGTCCCTCTTTTTATTATAGTCTGATCTTCATAGTAATTGAATGGAAGCTTACCTACATGACAGAGGGCAATCTGCTTGGCCAGGTCATCAATTTAAATTATTAATTTTGCACAAAATAGCCTGCCAGTCAAGTTGATACTGGAGTGTGAGTGTGTGTGTATGTGTGTGTGTGTGGGGGGGGGCATGTGGTCCTAAAGGTCAGACCCAGGGTCTTGTGCATGCTAGGTACTACCACTGAGCTATAGCCCAACAAAATTAACTTTAACAGCTATTTTTCCTCCATTCATTGGAGATGTCACTTTTATCATGTGCTGAATTTCCTTAGATACAGCCTTCTGATTTATTCTGGGGTTTGTGTTCTTTTCCTTTGGTCATTCTATTAATGTATTAATGCTATAGTGTTTTTATCATAGTTTCATATCTGATGGTATTAGTATATCCTCATTATTCCTTTTCAGAGTTGTCTTGGCTATTTGTGTTTACTTTGTGTGTATGTGGGGGTTCTCTTTGAGACAAGGTTTCGCTCTAGTTTCAGACTGGCCTTCAACTCACTTTGTAGCCCATGTTGGCCTTGAACTTGAAGTGATCCTTATGCCTCAGAATCCCAAGTTCTGGGTAATATAAACTTTCAAATTCTTGCTGTAGTTTTCTCTAAAAATTTTATCTTTTTTGTTAATATAGTTGAGTTTTTCTTTAATTATATCTTTTTGTTTGAAACAGATGGGATTTATTAAGAAAAAAAGATAACACAGAGAAGTACTTTCCTTGTGCAGTTTTATCCTATTGAAGCCTATGACCAATGGCTGGAATATGTAATACAAGGTTAGGTTTTTAGCTTCAGGTGCTGCAGGTCAGGGAGTGTGCTGTAACAAGGGGCTTCAGGAGCCTCACGAAAAGGTAAGGGCAGGGTTTTTTGAGGAGAACTCAAAAAGGGTTGGACCTCAATTTGCTGCTCTCAAAGAAGTAAGAGCATTTTGGAGGATTAGATATTTTCATTTTTATAAGGAGGCAGAAGAATTTAAATGGGTTATGGTGTCATTGGTAAAGAAGGGTATTAGACGAGCAGTTGCTTAGTTATTTGTATTTTGTTTGGTCCATCCTTTTCTTGTTTCATACTTTGTGTGTTATAGGAACCCTGCAGTCTGTATGTTCTTACAACCATATCCCACATCACTACCTCCCTATTTCCCATCCCTCCTACTGAGTGGTACGTCTCCATTTCACCATTTTGTTTAGTTTTAAATTTCTTTGATGATATTCTTCCAAAAAGAGCTGTTACACTTTTTTTCTTAGAATTATTCCCACTTTTATTTGCTATTACTGTAAATTATATCTTTTTGAAATTATATTGTCTCATTGCATGCAGATATAACAACCTTTATATATATATTTTTTGTGTGTATCCAGTAACCTGAGTTGTTAATGCTTCTAATTGTGATTATGTATTGTTTCTTTTAGACCACTGATGGCAAACCTTTAAAACTTTCAATGATACAAACTGCCTGCTGTCACATGTATCATAGGTTCACTACCATTTTAGGCTTTTCTTTACTTAAAAATTTTTTGCTTTCTTTTAAACCAGACTTTTCTTTTTTATCTTTCTGCAGACTAGCGTCTCCAAAAGTATTGTTTGAGGACTACCTAGCCTTTCTTGCATTATCCCTGATTGAAATGATGGTTATCAGCATTTCATAATTAAATATAATGTTTACTCATTTACTCTTTTTTTCTCCCTTTTTATAGCTGCCCATTTATAATCCTTTTATTTTCTAGTTCCTAAGATTTTTTTTTTTTCCATGATGGATACTAAATTTTATCTTTTTTAGTTACCTATTGAGACAGTGTTTCACTAATCAGGTATTACTGTGGTAAACTTATTCCTTTAATAAAATATATTAAACCAAACTTGCATTATGGACTTTATATAATGTTTTTGCATATTGGATTCAGTTTACCATTTATTTTGATGTCTTGGATCAGTGTTCATGAATGAGACTGACTGTAATTATCTTTTGTGAGGTGTTTGTATGTATACTGAAGAGCTCTACAAAATGAATTGGAAATTAGTGCTTTTTCTGATGTATGAAATTTATACTAAGTTTGAAATTATTTGTTCTTTGAATATTTAATAGAAATGTTTGTAAAGCTATGAAGGTTTATATAGGTCTCAAATTTTAGCATTGTATCACCCCTTATTTTAATTTGTGATTCTGTTTCTTCTTTTTTGTGATTACAGTCATATTCTAGTTGTATATTTTTTCTTGAATAACTTTTGTTTGTATATATTCCTGTATATTTAGGAATTTATCCATTTAGCTAATTTTTCAACTTTACTAACATAAAGTTCATAATGCAGTAGTCTTTATTACTTTAATCTCTGAAATATCCAGAGTTAAGACATTTTTATTCTATAATGTCCTATATGGCAGCCTCTGTGTGTCCCCTTTGTTTTTTGTGGTATGGTGCGTTGAACTCAGGACCTTTACACTGAGCCACACCCTCCAGCCTTTTTTTATTTTGAGACAGGATCTTGCTTACTTGTCCGAGCTGAACATGAATCTATGATCCTCCTGTCTCGTCCTCCCACAGTGCTGGTGTAACAGCAATGCACCACCATGCCTGGCTCTTCCTTTATTCCTGATAAAAGCTTGTCTAAAGCAAGTTTAAACTGTCTTTATGATATAGTCCTTTAAAATTTTTGCTAAAGTTCTACTCTTATCATGATTACCTCTTGGTTTCTACTTTACTGGTGTTTATTTTATTTCTTGTTTCCTCACTCAAGTAAATGCTTTGCTTATTTTTACCTTTTTTTCCTCATGAATATGACTAAAAACTTTCCTCTTAAGTACTGCTTTGGTTGAATCAAATTTTGATAGGAATCATTTTTGTTCTTTTTTAGTTCTAAGAATTTTTTTAAAATTCCTTTTTATTTTTTTCCAGATGATTTTATTGAGACCTGAGTTTCCATTCTGCTTCCTCAGGAAGATTGATTAGTTTTTGCTTTGCTAGCTGCCTGTGGTGGTGTAGTCATCTGGAGCTAGATTTTACCTTTTATTTTATGAAATTTTTATTACAGAAAAATTCTTAATAAACAAATAGAATATTATCAAGTAGACATATGTAGTTACAATATTGCTAATATCTTGCTACATTTGCTTTCTTCCCTCTCATCCACTGCTGTCTTCAGAGTACTTTAAATTGAATCAAAGACGTAATATTTCATCTCCCAGTAGTTCTACATGTGGCTATAAAGAATAAGGTCATTTTCTATATAACTAAAATTCTGTCATCACACTCTACTAAGTTAAATCTAATTCTTTTTATCTACTAACTTTCCTGTATCTGGATATCTTGTTCTTAGAATGCCTTAGGTTAGTAAATTGACTTGGTTCTAGCCCTTTTATCTAGACTACTCCCTGCCTACCTTGTTCAGTTATCCTGTAGAGTGGCTTTGTCTGACTGTTTTCTCCTGATATGGCTGAATTTGTCCATCTATTTCCTATACATTGGGATTTAGGTCTAGGGACTTGAAGAAAACATTCGTTTGTGTTTCTTTCTGTAAGTCATGTCTCCAATACTTTAGAGTACTCTTGTTCAGACAAAGGATCTATGACCCTTCAGTTTTGTGAGTGACCTCCATATAGCTCAAACTTCCACACCTTTTCAGTGTCTGCCAGTTTTCTTTCTTCAGCTGAGGCTTTGGAGATTTTGACATGCTGATCAACCTTCCCCTTTGTAATTTGTTCAGTTTCCTCACCCACTTCATTGTTGAGTATGAGCCATATTGATGCCTTTAGGGTACTGTCTTTGGGAAGCTCTGTTACATACACATCCTTATTAACTGACCTGGTGTGCCAGCTGAATTTAGCATTTCATGATGTTATGCTTGATTGTCACACATAGTGAAGATTAATTAGGGAATTCAGATGAGGGTGACCTCTGGTACCACTTTAAATGAAATTTCTCTTCTTGTGGATTTGCAGACCACACCAGTAAGTGTTAGTTTTGATCAGACACCCTGGTGGTAGTTAGCTATTGGTTGCTAATTCTCTAAGAAGGAATGCTTTTTATTCTTTCATTTTCTGTTTATGAAGTTCAAGACAGGAATTTCTTTAGTGGGCTTAGCCAGCCTTGACTGGAAGGGTTATACTTTCTTGATCTCTTACTTACATTAAAGGTGCTGTCTCATATTATATCCCCATTTGGCAGGCCTGACTCCTTCTCCTTTCCCTGTTACTTGTGTAATTAGCAGAGAGAAAGTAAATCTGTTGCAACACAAGTGAGCTTCTGTTACTCTTGTGTTTTTGGTTCCACTCACATTCATGCAAAGTCCATAACCTACCCAGAAAGGATGTGAAAATTTGTTTTACTCAGTAGTATAGGTATTTTAATCATGAGACATTCAGAAATCTGATTTTTATACTTCTGGGACTGGGATTCTTAAATTTCCTTGTTGTTTATTTGGTAACTTCATATAATTTAAAACTATATAAACATGTAATATTCATACACATAATTTAGAACATACAGATATACTTTTTCATTTTATAATTTTCTCTAATACATTTTATTCTTTTAAAAGAAAAAACTCATAGGTAATATAACTACCTACACACAAAATTTCATGTAAGTCAGCATAATGCACCGCCTGGCAAATGAAAAGAACATTTAATAAAATATTGTATATTAAGCAAATGCCCAAGTATAGGCACATTAAATTTGTTTGACAAATGCTTAATATCAGGGACAGTTGGATGACCTGTGACAGCACAAAGTGAGACCAACACAGTAATGTTGTATTAACCTATATGTCTCAAGTAGGGCTTTCAGTGGTGAATGTTGTCTTTTAAAATGGTGAGCAACTATTGTTGAAGTTCATAATCTTTCCTCAAATATAACTAGTAGTTTTATTGCTGGAAAAATCAGTATATGATAAAAGGATTTTAAAAGTACTTTGTTCTTATACACATAATGCAGATCATTAGCTGTTTGTAATGCTTTATTTTTATATATATAACTTTGACTTGCTAGAATAATTCATTCTTCTGTCTAAAGCACTTATATACCAAAGTAGAGAGACAGATACAGACAGACAACCAGTTGTGATCCTGTGGCAAGCATGACATATTGAAGATATTGCTCATTTATCAAAATAAAACTTCTTAGATATATTGTACAACACCAGCAGACCAAATTACCTGTAATTCAAGGTTTAACTGTACAAGAGAGTTTTGAAAGTGGTGTGGGATGTGGGAAGGTGATCTGTTGGAACAGTCTCTCCTACAATGGAATAATCCAGCAGTCTTGCTATATATATATATATATATATATATATATATATATATATATATATATATATATTTTATGCATGCATATATGTATACATATACATATATACATTATTATTACACACACACACACATATGGAAGGGGATGCTGGGGGTGTAAAGAATTTTCAAGGCCTTAGGTTCTGTCGTCTGTACTGCCCAAAGCAAAACAGCAACAATACCTCTCCCCTCCAAAACTTACTTCACAAAACCTTGTAGACTGTGATCCTATTGGAATAAATACCATATTGCAGTAATAAAGCCAAATGAAAATATAGGAGAACATTTAAAACAATATGTTCACAAAAGTGTTTGAAAGAGGGCTCATTATCCAACAGTATGGAAATAATCTAAATTTACAGCAGTATGGAAATAACCTAAAATTACAAATAAAATAACATATAGCAAAAGTAAGAATATTTTTAAATTACTAAAATTTCTTTTGCCTTATATATGTTTCTGAAATAAGTAATGACTCACTGTATTTCTTCTTGTGACTTTCCCCAATGACTATAATGAATAAGTAATGTGTAATAGTATTTTAAAGTGTTGTGTAAAAGATACCACTTTAAATGATTATAGAATATAAAATATTACTCGTTCCAGCAGGATAGCAGATTAGATAATCTGAGTGTCCTTGTGGGTCAAAATATCTAAAATGGTGCCTCAATACTTCAAATTCACTGAAACATAGTTTAAAGTCTCTAATTTATAGTTTTTCATACCCTTCATGCTATCCTTTCCTCCCTCAGTTTCAACTGAAACTTTTAGTGCATCATTATTGTCACTCTTTTGCAAGTACTCTTACATGACTTCTGTCTCCACATTTTATAAACCTACTCCTGCAACCCAGAGGAAATCCAGTTTCCCACTTGTTCAGTTTAGGGTGTGTGAGTGGGGGAGATAACACCTGGTAATTCTTTAATTTCATCACCACAAACTTGAGATAATCTTTCCCCTGTAGCTATGTGTTTCCTCAAAGCTGTTTCATATCCCTTTTGTCTTCAAACCCAGCAGGCTCACTCTCTAATCCCCATTGCTTGGTGATGTTGTGTCCTGTTCCATTGAAGGAGTAAATAGAGAAGTAATGCATACCAGCAGCTTGAGTCTCCCATCTCCTCTGCTTCCTTGGCATGTACACTTTGCTTTCCTGTGCAGGGCCTTCCCTGTTCTTGGAACACTGATGAACCTGCCTTCCCCTGTATTCCTTCTCTTGTGGCATTGTTAATATCCTTTTCTGTCATTGTTTGGCATTAAAATGTGCCATCATCTCTCTTATCAAACAAAGCAAAACAAAACAAAAAGTAGGAGCCTGTTTTTCCCATTTCTTGTTCTTCTAACTAAATGTACTTCATTATAGACTTTTAATTCCACTACCTTACGAAATAGCTTTTTCCATAATGCTCTTTTTCTTTATAAATTGACAGGAAAAATTGTATGTATTTACCATGTATACCACAATGTTTTGAAGTATGTATACATCCTGGAATAACTAAATCTAGTTAATTTAACATATGTATTGCCTTACAAGATATTTTTGTGCCAAGAACACTTTATATCCACTCTTGACAGTTTTCAAAAGGATGCAGTATATTGTTAGCTATAGTCACCATATAGTATAATAATCTCTTGAATTTATTCACCCTAACTAGAATTTTGTCTTCTTTGATCCACTTGTCCCCCCATTTCCGAGCCCTTGGCAATCACTGTTCCACTCTGCTTCTATGAGCTGCCCCTTTGAAATTTCACACTGGAGTAAGACCAGGTGACATGAAGCAGCTCTTCTCATAGCTACCAGTGGGCAGTTGTCTTTCCTTTTCTTTGACTTGCTGGGAGCATTCCTACAGTGTTTGGCACCTTCTTCTTTGAAGATTTGTTCTTGATAAAGGCCATTCCCTTGGTTCTGTTTTTACATTGTTGTTACCTCTTGCTCCTTCCTGATTTTCCTTATTCCTCTGACTTCCAAATGTTGGCCTGTGGTTAGGGCTCAGGAAGAGAGACCCATCTCTTGTTATCATACCTTCCATGCCTGTGCAACCTCATCCAATCCTTATGATATTAGATATATATCTAAACAGTGCTAATTCTCAAATGCATTTCTGAAACTTGGATTATCTCTCTGTATATATTCACCTCCTACTCAACATCATAGACACAAAATGTTTGACAGGTTTTGGACACTCAGTGCAACCCAAGCCAAATTCTTGGACCTTCCCTCTGCCACATCCCTTCTCTACAGATCTGCTCTCCCATCCCTCCAGTCCATCTTTCTAAACATTTTGGTCAGATACTTTGAAATACTCCTTGGCTTTTGTTATTGTTTCAAACCTATTCTACTTCCAAAATCTGTTCAGAATCTAGCTATATGCCATGGCTTCTCATGCCATTACAACTTTTATCTGAGCTGTTGTCTGCACCCTTCAGTGCTACCCTGTGTCTAATGTCACGGCCTCCTTTCCTTGTGCCATTTCTCACTTTGCTTCAGTTTTCTCCATAGTACCAATCATTAGGCGACATGTCACACTTCTTCGATACCTGTTAGCTATTCCTAATGGCTCCCCCATTAGGAACTCAACTTTATGAGAAAATGCACTTGTTTTGTCACTGCCTTATCCCTTTTACTGAGGTCAGTACCTGGCACAGAGAAGCAATATAGTAAACATGTTGAAAATTGTTGTTGATTTAATAATCCACAATATCTTATTTGCTGACATACTCTGCTGAAAGCAGAGTTTACAGTGTTGAAGAAGATAAACATTTGCTTCTGGATATTAAGATTATGTAATTTCTTTTGTTATTGCTGAGTGGTTCCTTTTTTCATTTTTTTATTAGTACATATTTGTACTACAGAATAATTACATTCTTCATGAGAAGTCAGTACATGTATATAATGCATCGTTACTCATTTTTCATCCCCTTTCCCACTCTTCTTCCCTCCCTCCATGTCTTGGTTCTCTTCCCATTTGTTCAAGATCTATCTCCCTATATCCTATTACTATTATCTGTCTTCTGTTTTGCTCTTCATTTATATTTTGGGTTTCTTGAACATGCTTCAAGCCAACTCTTTTATGCATTAAACATGAATGTTTACTGGGCAGATCTCAGCTTTTGCCATCTAATAAATGACCAGACAGAATTGCTGGGTAAAAGAACAGGCATATCTTAAGCTTGATGTGTTTTTCTAAATTCTTCTGCAGAAGGTTTTAACAAATTATTATAGTCTCTACCATCTTCACATATGTACATGTTAATATATGTTTTCCAGTGTTTCCAATTCTGTTTATTTTTAGCAATAGTTCTTTATAATTTTCAGAGGCACAACAATGTTAAAGAGACTCTACAGAATTTTGAATTTGATGTGGATGTGCTTGACATGTTTTTGTGCTTCTGGAATGAATTGATCGAGGAAATTTAATTTCATTGGGAAGAAATGCCATTGGACATCTGTACTTTTCTGATATGCTGTTGACCTGGAACCTCCATAAATGTCACACATTCTTACTGTTTTTTTTGTTTTGTTTTTTTTTAATTACTTTTTGTTTCTCTTTGTCTTCTGGGCAGGAATAGAACTTATTCCAAGGAGAGGCCTGGGTCTTCTTACATGGATTCACAGGATCACTAGTGCAATAGTGAAGGGCAGTGTCTGTTCACTAGACACTGTATTTACTCAGCATTTTGACCTTTCCTTCTTTAGAAATGTATCTATTTTTAAAACCTTTAAAAAGAATAGCTATCTGAAGAAGTTGCTTCTGTTTTTTTAAAATCCTATGTTCCTCAATCTATATTACCTGAGATTTTTATATTTTTGTATATTTTATATTTTCCTATAGTAAAGAAAACCTCTTTAATGCCATGTTTCTAATTTGTTTTGTTTTTTTAAAGTTCCCAGTTTCCTTCTGTCTGTCATTTTGAGGTCATGATTTATATTATATGGAATGTCGTATCTTTAGTTCCTGGTCCTCACTCCCCAGTTAGCAAACTGTGTTACCTCAGCACGTGTAGCATGAGGTAAAATGAGGAAAGGTCTTCTTCCTGTTCTAATTTTCCTGAGAAGCTGGGAAAGACCCTGTTTTCCATCATGGTACATGTTTTACCAATGGCAGGTTTGATCCCAAAGGCAGTGGAGCCTGAAGGAACCCCTGGTGCTGCGGCAGGGGACTTCTGCCAGCACAGTTCTACCCCTGTGACTGGACAGCCTCTTACAATCTGTTCTCTCTTTTCACAGCTTCAAACAACACTGCTGCTTTAATAGTTTGAAAAACCTTTCTTTTCTTAGACAAGAGCTGTACAAAATAACTTCACTTAAGTAAGCCCCTAGCGTAAAGCATAGAGAGGGCTTCAAACTTTGCTTTTTTAGTTAGAATTTTTTTTTTCTTCAAGCTGTCTGAGAGTCTTGATGGAAATATTGAGTATTATAAATATGTATTTCTGAAGGTATAACTTTTGTTTTTAGCCTCAAGTCTATTGGAAAAACCATAGAAGACAACACTTAATAAAAGCTGTACGTAAATATTCCATGAATCTTTGTACTTGGGAGTGTCTCATGCTGGGAGTCCAGTGATTACAGAACTTGTTCTTCGTCTGAGGAACTCACAGCAAATGGAGGGCCACAGTCCAGTGGGCAAGATATCTTGCCAGCCCTAAATGGTAGAAGTGTATCTGAATGGATGTTTTGACGATTGAGTGACATTGGGATCTTGCAGTAGGACCAATTCAACTAGTGAAAATAGGCAGTTCTCCTTGAATGATACAAATCTCCTAGACTATAAGATCAATAAATAGTCAAGATTGTTTAGAAGGAAGAGATTAATTATAGGATCTGGTGACATCTCATGTTTTTCCTTTATGATTATAAAAGTAGTAAAATATTATTGTACTTTTTAGAAAAGAAAAAAAAGTACTAGTTTAGCAATTCATTTCTAACCATGGATGGAAATTTAAGTATCAGTAACCATGAGGAAGAAGACCTAGTATTTATTTATTTATTTTTTAAATTTTATTTAAAGAGAAAAAAAAAGCAAAACAGAAAAAGGGGTAGAAACAATACAGAATTTCAGGAAAAAAAAGAAATCACTAGTTGATAAATTACATATTGTCTTCTTAGACCTAGTTGTTAAAGTTACAAAATTAAAGAATACAAAGTGTACATTGAAACAGTGAGACTGCAAAGAAGTTCAGTGATCTAGTAACAACTTAGCAACATGGTTGTCAGTCCTACCCACTCAAACATACATGCAGCCAAATCCTCTAGAGCACTTTCTTTTCTTCTTTTTACTTTTTAAGTCCATTATCTGCTTAGTTATATCCTGTTTCAGGTTGCTCAGTACCTTACTGACTTGTTTTGTTGTTGTTATATACTTTTAATCACCTTATAGAATTCCGTTGCATTGTTTTTGAATTTCTCCTCATCCATGATCCATGGATTAGCTTTGGTGGAGTGGGGAGATTTTTGGAGGTATTTTGTTACTTTCTAATCTACTTTTTTAAAAATTTTTTTTGAAGGTAGCAAAATACAGCAGAACAAGACAGAACAAACCCATGCCACCGCACTGCAATAAAACTACCACAGAACCTCAGAGCAGGTCACCAGGACACAAGCAATGGGCTCAATAGTACAGCCCATTTTGTTCACTTTAGCTGTTCTTTGAATCAAGTAGAGGAAAATGGAAGGAATTATATAACTTTTAAAAATAGAATATTGAATAAAGCAGTACCATTAATCAAAACTGAGCAAAACAGTGATAAAAAATATTTGCCTTCAAAGAGATGGTAGAAGGAAATTCCCCTTACTTGCCACGCTGTATACATTTCATCCTCCAAAAAGATACTCAGACGGCCAGTGCCTACTTGCTAACGGAGGTGAGGGGTGGGGGTGGGGTGGATCAGTGTCTGATTCTTAGCCAGTAGGCCGCCTGTTCTCCCAGTGCCCAAAGTTCCAACATGATGCAGAGCTTAGGAGTCGCTGATAGTTCTCGCCCTGGTGTGCCAGTGGTTTGCCAGGCCACCAGCTGTTCACCAGGGTGGCGAGTAGGCCGCCTGTTCTCCAGCTCCCAAAGTTCCAACATCAGACCTAGTATTTAACTGATAATTTTGTAAAATAACACTTTAAGCCATCTTCATGATCAGTAACTTTCAAATGGAGGTATAGGAAATAGCATTGGAATGTGATGGTAAAAGAAATTGGAAATTTTTACTATAAAATATTCACCATAATCAACATCATTAAGTAGAATCTTTTAGGAGTTTACCTTAGAAGAAAACACTTATATACTGAAAATGTAATGAAATGTATTTCTGTATTAAAACTTGTAGCAACATGTCACCATAATCCCTGAGGGAGCTTGGAAGTCATACTTAGTAGTTGTGATCATCATATAGTATAAATGCTTCTTTGTTACTGTTATTTGACTGTATCTTCTTATTTATGTGACAGAAAGTTACTTTATAAACCACTTTTTCTTCTATATCACTTAGGACGACCTTAGGGTGTGTTAAGTCACTGAAATGCACATTTCATTTGTGTTAAGATTTTATCATAAGAGCAGAGACAAAGACATGTATAGTTCATTGCTATTAATTGCTTAACATTTAGATATTAATAAGAAACCTATTAATAACTTGATATATTTCAAAAACTTTGGAATGTAGGTTGATAACATTGTTCTTTGTTTAAAAGGTTACTAGTTTAAAAGATGACTAGTTTGGGTCATGCTTGAGTTTTGAATCTTGTTCCCATTTACCCTGTTTGCAGTTGTCTTAGCTTTGAATCACTGCTAGGCAAATTCCCTTGTAAGCCAAGTTTGTGGGATACCTCAGAAGAAAACTCTGTAAGTTATTTTGAGGAGGGAGAAAAGAATTACTGCTGACTGGTGGGTGACCTCATTCTGCCTCCATGGCTTTAAAGGTTGATGTTAGAGCTAGCCTGGGAAGAGGTGGGAGGCAGCTGCTTCCCTTATAGGTCAGGGCATGAGAAGGTGTCCTTTTCCCTCTGGTCTGTCTTTTGTCTCCTAGGGTAGAGCAGTATAGATTAGTTTAGCACTTGCAGTGCTGCCCAAGCATCTCAGCATTTCATATAGAGTGAAATTGTGTGTGTGTGTGTGTGTGTGTGTGTGTGTGTGTGTGTGTGTTGGGGGCTGCTTTTTGGTACTGGTGTTTGCATAGGATATCACTGAGTTGCCCAGACTGAGTTTAAACCTGTGATCCTCCTGCCTTAGCCTCCCAAAATTCCGACAGTGTAGGCATTTGTTACCACATTCAGTGGTGAGTATGTATTTTGGGGTTGTTATTCCTCAGTTTCTAGGGAAGAAAAAGTCTACTGAAAAATGCAGGAAAGTGTTTCAGAGAATTTTAGAATGCCTTTTGGTATGGACTTTTTTTTTTTTTTAAATTGTTAAGAATCTGGGTGATTCTACCCTTAGTTCCAAGGGTGTCTGCCTGGCCCTTTGCTTTTTCACTTTGTAGCAATGAGAAAAGCAAAATTCCTCACTATTTCTTACACACATCTCTTCATATTCAGGCAGTTTTGACTTTTAAGGGAAAACTTTCAGTAGTTATTCATTGTATGATTTGAAGTGTAAGTGGGAATCTAATTGCATTTAGATTGTAATTTGATAATGCTTTTTATTTTTATGTTTAACATTTTAAAAATATATATTTTTTCTTTTGAGTAATCAAAAAGAAACCCAGCAGAAACTAAGGAGTTATATAGTAATGACGATGTTTTCTATACTCAATTCATTTTAGAAAGGTGGTAGAAAGAAGGCTTCTTCTGATGTGAGTCACCTAGAAGCCAGGGTAGAGCTGGAATGTGGGAATCTCACCCTGTGTGGGAGCATCTTCTGCACTGACCACAGGCACCTGCTTTGCAGCATGTTGGGCCTGTTTGGAAAGATATGGGAGAGCATATCAGAAGGTCATGTCTACTGCCTGTCCATCTCCCATGGAGACAGTAATGAAAACTCTTAAGTCCTTTGAGATGTATTTCATTAAAGGCTAAAGAAAACCTCAGGCAGACTTCAGACTACGGTTTAGTCTAAAGATCAGCTGAGCTCAAAATCCTTCCTTGTATTGATGTCATAACTCTAAGGATAGGTGAGCCTTTTTAAAGCATCAAATCTGTCATCCCTGTCTCATTCTCTCACATCCTTTCTCCTCCTTTTCCCATCCCCAATACTCTCTTTATTAACTAAGAAAGATTTAGGGAATGGGACCATGCATGCACTTCTAGTTCTGTGGAAGTTCCATATGATAATTGATTGTGCCACTGGAGCTCTGTGCCTCTAGTTTTTAATCCTGGTGCTACAGACCCAGCAGCTGGAGGGAGACACCTTTCCCTTCTGCTAGGATGTTGTACACACAGCTTGTATGCTCTCACATGAATGTGGTTCCTCAAATCCACGTTATAGTCCCTCAGGCCTGACGGTTGTCTGCTGTCCTCGTTGATGCCCAGGGACAGAGATGAGAAGAGATGGGTATGCGAGTACTTACTTGAGGCTTGTTATATTTATTTGTATAATCCCCCTCTCCACCCTTGATATATATATTCAGACACAAGAAGATTAAGGAACCTTCCCTCTTGTTATTTCTGCTACTCTTAGCTGTTTTCATTTGTCTTTAAAATATTCATTTTTGTGTGTTAAAATAGGAAAAATGAAACAAAAATTAATTTAGCTAGTTATTAAAGTTCTTCCTTCATCAGTTGCTTTGATTTAAAAAAATTCCTCAAGTAACAAGCTGTATGTATATTATATCATATCATGAAAAGTTGTCTGCAAATGTTTGAAACATGGTGTGACTTCTGGAATTTGCTAGTATGTCAAATGACTACCCAAGTTTTTCTGGAGTGAATAGAGCCAACTTCAGTTCAAAGACTGATTTTCCACAAAGTGCTTAGCTTTTTGGGTGAGGAGTGGGCTCATGTCTCTTTATATTAGCCTTGGGTAGTGAGGACAATGAGTTAAGAAATAGGGAAAGAGTCAGGTATGATAATAACACTGAAATCCCAGCACCCCAGGAGGCTGAGGCAGAAAGATCACAAATTTGAGCCCTGCTTGAGCAACTTATCAAGAGATTCCCTTAAAAAAAATTAAAATTGGGGTGTGGCTGGGTATGTATCTCATTACAAAGGCCCTGAGTTCATCCCCATTTCTAGGAAAAAAAAAAAAAAACCCAGAAAGAACGACCAATTGAATGAAGTGCAGCTGTATTCTATAAAAATCACAAAAAGGAGGACAGATGATTATTTACATTAGAATTACTTTGGTTGTTTACTACAGTGAGTTTTCTTATCCCCAAATTGCTGTTTTTGGGGAAGCCCTGGCATCTATGTTTAACTCTGCAGGCAATTTAAGCGTGTCTCAGAGTTTAAGAGCCACCAGTGTGTGCTTTCCAGTCTGATCCCCAGTGTGGCTCATGTATGTTATCTCATTCATTACTAAGGACATTTGGAGGTCACATATCAAGAAATGCCGAATGTGATAGAGTTTGGGTTTGATTCCTGCTCTTTTAACCAAAAAACTTCAGTTTCTCCTTTATTATTGCTTACGCAGAGATGTGTTTTGCGTCAGAGATAGTCAAGCCTGAAGGTCATTGATAAGGGTCTTACATTTTGGTAACTTAACATGTACATTAAAATCACCTGAAAAGCTTGTTGAAACACAGATTATTGAACCTCACCCTCAGAGTTTCTGACTCTAGTTTCGAGGTACAGCCTAGTATTCTTGAATCTCCTGAGTCTGTAAGCATTGAAGGTTTTTGCTGTAGCCTATGCAGGAGTCCCCTTTCTGTGGACTTCTGAATGACTAGCTTATTGTCCTTGAGAAGTTTGAGGTTTTCCAAAAACTGAGTAAAAATACACATCTTCCTTTGCTTTAATTAGGATATACTTCATGGCACACCTCAGATATTTAGGATATACTTCATGGCACACCTCAGATATTTAGAGTCTTCTTTTTTTTTTTCCTCAGAAGTAGAAATTTAATTTACTCTTTAAAGGATAATAATTTTCCTATATTCATAGCAGTACTTAACTTTCTTTTTTTTCAGAAACTATGAAGAAATCTCTGAAAATATTAGGGATCTTTCTGTGGGGAGTGCTTTTTTTGTTTGTTTGTTTTCTTTTGATAGTTTTGGTTTTGTTTTTGTTTGAGGTACTAGAGATTGGACCCATGGCCTTCACACTGAATTACATCCTGAGCCTTTAAAGAAAAAAATTTTTTTCTTTGAGACAGAGTGCCTTGCCTCAGAGGCAAGCTAAAGGAGCAACAATGAAATCATGCACTTAACACATGAGACACCACATCCAGTGGTATCATTGAGAGGGAAACCAAACTGAGGGTCACACAGTTAGTGAAGAGTAAAACTGAAATTCAAATTTGGGCTTGTTAACTCAAAGCTCAATGTCTCTATCAGATATCTATGGCTGCAAAAGGCTTCTCCAAGGCCTTGAAATAGGAGAAGCAGGACTTTAAGAGGTGGAGCTAAGATAAGAGTGTGTAGGAGATGAACTTGCACAAGGATCATCGAGCCAACCAGAAGAGCAGGTTTCAATGTGGAAACTAGAGGGAAGATGAAATCAATAAGGTTAATTTAGTGGTGATGACTGATGGATTTTTTAAAAAATGTGGTTAAGGCGGTTAAATGTTAGGGATAAATAGTGCATCAAACATGATGAAGAGGAAAAATGGGGGGTGTTAAGAAAATGAAAGATTAAAAGATCTATACTTAATATGTTTTCTCAGGGGAGGAGGAAGGTTGAATATAATTAGCAGTTTGTTATAGTTTTTCAGATGAAAGCCCAAGTCTACCTCAGCCTCACGTCTGGATTCCCAAAGTAGTCTTTTATGCTATTAACTCCATTTTCATTTAAATGGAAATTCCCAAACATTATCAGAAGTAGGACAGTATTGTAATGAACCCCATGCATGCATCTCTCAGATTTCAATTAAGTGACTGATTTTGTATTATCTATACCCCCACCCCATACTCTCTACCCCCGCTACTTACTTTAGTATTATTGCTTCACTTTATTGTTTTGTTGCTGGAATCGAACCCAGAGCCTGGTACATGCTTAGGTATGTGCTGTACCACTGAACTAAAACCAAGCCCTCTAGTTTAGTATTACTTTTATGTAATACTAAAAGTATCACAAGTAATTCTAAACATCTTGCCATTAATCAGTGTTTCATTATGTACTTTTAAAAGATAAAATTTATTTCCCCCAAGACTGACCACAGCAAAGCCTGTCCTTCCTCCCTTTCTCTTTCCTCCCCTCCCCGGTCCTCTGTGTGTTTTAGTAATACAGAATAAGTTTGTTATTCTGTATTACTGTATTTGGGGTGCTAGTGTCTTCTTTTGGAGGTTATTTCTAGGTTCTTTTGGTCTTGAGCAAGGAATTGGCCAAGACGAGCAGAATGGTAACAAAGTTTTATTAAAGGTAGGAAAAGAAATAAGCTCAGCAGAGCTAGTTTGGGCCAAGTAAAAGTAGAAAAGAAGCACACTTTACAGTGCAGGGGTGAGTCACCATGCAAGAGCAAAC
Source organism: Hydrochoerus hydrochaeris (assembly GCA_004027455.1). Taxonomy (NCBI): domain Eukaryota; kingdom Metazoa; phylum Chordata; class Mammalia; order Rodentia; family Hydrochaeridae; genus Hydrochoerus; species Hydrochoerus hydrochaeris. The sequence goes on from PVLA01000002.1 coordinate 907,740, forward strand.
ACAATAGCAAAAGCTCAGTGTAGTTTGTTGTTTATGTACTACCCAGTCCTCAGGCTGACTTCAAGTCTAGGCTGTCCAGTGGAAAATGTGCTCAAGTTCTTGTGAGATGTCCGTGTGCAAGGCTTTAGGAACTGTTCTGCTCCTATGTCCTAGGATTTTGTAATTAACTGGTCATACCTCAACCAGCTTTGCTATTGCCTAATCTCTTGTCTCAGGTTCAATTTGCGAAATGGAACACCTATGTAATAGATCTTAATTACTTTTAATCCCCCTTTCCCTATTCTTCTCCTCCTTTAATCCTCTTCTGCATCTCCAGGTCTGCTTTCCAATTTTGTGTCATCTCAATTTTTAAAGGAAATTTCATAGTTATCATATTTAAACTATAATTTATTCCTATCAATTAGCTTATAATTCATATCTCTGAGAGTCTAGTGAATAATGCAAGTATGTTTCAACTCAAATACTTTTAATTAGGACTCAAAGTCCCATCTTTGGTTAATGCGTTTTAACCTCTCTGTTTTTAGGATTTCCCACCATCTTCTCTCTTATTAATTCCTTTCTCCTTTTAGTTTACTATCACTTATTTAAGATACTGAGTTATTTGTTTAGTGGAAATTTCTAGTCTGGGAAATACCATTTGATTCACTGTGGTTTGACATGTTCCTTGATTCTCTCTTCTCTTTCCTACTGTGTAGAGTAGGCTGGCCTCTTGCTTCAGCTTCCTGAATACTAGGGTTACAGATATGCACCCCCATCCCCAACATTTTTGGTGGGGGCGGAGTACTGGGGATCTAACTCATGGCTTCACACTTGCCAGGCAGGCGCTTATACTGCTGAACCAAATCCTAGGCCCAACATATTTCTTATAAATTAGTACAATCATTTGATGTACATCTTTTATGAAGCTTATCTTTATTTTTGATTGTTTCACTGCTGGTCTCTTCATATAGGCACAGAATTTCTTGTTCCTTTCTCTCACTCCCTCTTTAAGGATACCATTACTGCTCTTCATAGTATTTCCCTTCTCTCTTAATTTCCATTATATTTTTGTAACCTTTTTTTTTTTGTTTTTTTGCAGTAATCCTTTTTGCTTAAGATGGTCAGTAACAAACAACAAAATGTGTTTTGTAGCATATTGATTCCAGGCAGTGTAACTGTTAACATGATAAATATTTTTGGGTATGAGCCCAAGTTGTGTTTAAATATGTGTTTTGTCCTAAGCTCCTAGAAACTGTTCAGCCAGGTGGTTACTTGCCCTATTCTTAGCACCTGTCAGGGATGGTTTTGGGCATCTCAGACAACAGTAGCCCCCTTCTAGAAAAATTGAGTGTCTAGTCTGGGAAAGTTGGAATATAGCAGTGCTAGTTCTATAAGAGATTGCTTCTGAAGTTGATCTGAGATAATTGTCATGAGGAGCATGGTAGAACTCCTCTCTTTCAGGATCTTAAGGGCAGCCAGCTGCCCTGCAGACACAGAAGACAGCATAATGTCCACTTAAGAGCATCCCCACAGAGATGCAGGTACAGAGATGGAAGGTGCAGGCACTGCAGGGCCCTGAGGGACCTGGAGCAGTGAGGAGGTAATACTGAGCTTTTGTAGTGCCTGTGATATTTTAGATAGGGCCAGAGTCTAGCTAAGGTTTACAGTAGAGATACTGTATATTGTGCATCTCTCAGAAGTTGTGTGTGGGAGGTGGGACCTGAAGAAGGTAAGATTGGAAGCCTGGTTAGGAAAGTCATCTCTAGCAGGAAAAGTACAAAGGGTGCTCTTTACAGATCAATGTGGTAATTTAATCATGCACTTAATTAAGCCATAAGGAATCAGTCATACACATGTAGGATCATCAGGTAGGGGTCAATATGGAGTCCTTAGGATAAGGATGAGAGGACACCAGCTTTTAGAGGCATGCAGAGAGAGAGGTGCCAGCAGAAGGACCTTAACGAATAACGAATACAGTTGGTTGGATCATGAGCCTGTCTTGCTTCCCATCAGCCAGTGGGTTTTGTAAACTGATGATAACTAGTGGTAGGGAGAGTGATCTTTAATTTAAATATTCTTTATTCATGGTATTGGAATTGAATGTTTTTGACAGTCCTGAAGCTTATACTTTTCAAGAACTACATATAAAGTCTTTAAAGCTTATAACTTTTCAAAAAGTATATTTAGGAGAGTATCTAAAGCTTATGATATCTTAAAGGTTAAATTATATGCAATCACTTATTCTGCAGTAGTAGCTTCCAGTGTTCTCTAAAGCATGCTTATTGTAGAAATGAAATAAGTTCATCACAGTGAGATACCCCAGCATTGTGGCCATATACTAACTAAGCATGTTACTTAGTTTTGTGCAATAGAAACCAGAATAATGAAAGGAACTGTCTTCTGGGTTCTTGATTGGATGAACTGTGCATAGCACTTGTCACAAAAGCACCTTTGAGGGTGCAAGTTTTCTCACCCTGGACTTTCTTCAGTCTCTGTATTGTACATCTGTATTTCACAAGATCTTTGAAAAAACTTCTGTATAATAGTGAGAATTGTCTTGTATTCCACATCGCCAAACCAGAGTTGCCCTTTGTTGCTTTTTTTCCCCCTAGTAGAAGCCCTCCTTTAAAGTATTAAGGCAGGCAGATGGGTTAGCTTCTAACTATATTGTCATTGACTTCCTGCTTAGTCCCATTAGTAGTAGTAGTTTGGTGGTGATTGAGGTGTTCCTTTTCCTCCTTAGTTTATAGTCCATATGCTCTTAAATTCTACTTTTTTGAGAAGAAGGGTACAATTAATAACTTATCTACTCACCTCTCCTGTTTTGGCTTTTCTACATTTTATAATACGTTTGGATACATTTTAATGATAACAAACATCTTGATTTTTTGTTCTATACTGAAATGAACTGTGAGTGTAAACTAACACTTTGCTAAGATAACTTTGCCAGGATCTATCAAATTTTTAAATATACCAGACCTTTGATAAAAAGTCCAATTGCACAGATTTATGGTATAGAAATACTTTATATGAAAATGTGTGTTTGAGGATGCTTATTGTAATGCTGTATAAAGTGGTGAAAGATTGAAAATAACAAATGTACAACAGTTGGGGACTGTTATGGTAGGGCTTCTACAAATAATGCAATATTGTATAGCCATAAAAAGAATAAAGTAGGTATTTAGTTGCAGATATATAATGATTCCTTTTTTTTTGGTACTGGGGATCAAACTCACGACTTCATGCTTGCCAGGCAGGCACTTAAGCCACTGAGCTAAATCCCCAGCCCTCAGATATATAATGAGCTGTACAGAACATTAAGAGATCAAAAATTGGGCTGGAGATTTAGCTCAACAGCATAAGCAACTGCCTTGCAAGTGCATAGTCATGAGTTCGATCCCTGGTACGAAAAGGAGATTGTGTCATCTACACAAAGTAGTCTCCATTTGAATGAAAAGGAAAAGATTTATATTTACATTTATACTTGGAAACACATTAAAAATTATGGAAAGACAAATTGAAGACTTTTAGAAATAATAGCTTTGTGTAGAGATTGGAACCTGGGAACATCATCTTTCTTTTCATTATTAATCTGTTTGAGTTTATACCATAGAAATGTTTTCCTTTTCTATTTCTTTAAAAAGCATCTTTGACATATTAAATATTCTACATTTTCTTCAGTTTTATGCTGCTGTTAATTCATTTCATAATAAATAGAAAGTGAAAGTAACTTATGCTCTTGGCCTTTTAATGGTGGTTTTAGTCTTACCCTTTTAAAAATAGAAATGAGACCCCAGTATATTCCTTCTGGTTGTGTTTAATACTGTAGTGTGGTAAAGTACCTTCATCCTTAGTAGGCATTCAAATGTTGACTGCCTTTGTTAAAAGAAACACTGAGTGGAATTTTCAGAAACAAAATATATATATATATATATATATATATATATATATATATATATATATATCCTTGTTCACATTCTTTTCACACTCTTGTTTGGGGGTCAGCTTTCCTTTTATATTTGACTCATAAAGAAGCTGGAGCAAGTAAGTTGTTAAGTGTGTAGGTAAACATTTGAGCGTGACGACTGGTTTAACTGAAGGGTAAATGTAGAGAAATAATACTGATTAAGAATTCTAAAAAGATAAACCACATTTTGATTGCTTGGTTCTTGTGTATTACTGTACTATCATAGTATTATATTTTAAAAGAGCCTTTTTAGGTGTGTGGCAGATAAATGTAGTGATTGTATTTGTGACTAGTTTATAAACTCGTGTACTAGTTTCAATTTGTAAATAACTGAAGATGGCAATGGTGTTTTAAAATGTAAAGCTGTGCTTATTTGTGGTTTATAAAGTGGATGCTAAGTATATTATATTTTGATACATTGTTTTTGTTGTTCATTAAATTACATATATTTATTTTTTGTTTTTGAGATGAAAATAAGTATATGCAAACAATAAATACAACTTGGAACATCAGAAGGCTTGTTTCATTATGGGACACAACATTTTACCTCTTTATTGAAAAACAACCATAGACTTCCTACACTATATATAGCTGAAAATTAGTGCAGGCTAGAATCTTCATAGTTTTTCTGTGAGCTCTCAGTTAAATCAGTACTTGTGCTCAATTTTCCTTTTCAGCCATTCTGTCTAAATTTTGTTTTGCTTTATTTCTACCAGTATTTCATAATCAAAAGCTTCTTGTGGCTAGAAATAATACTTGGGATTTTAGTGGAATCTAATAATCTTGAAATTTTAAATCCTTAATATGAAGGCATAGTAAATTTTTCTAATAGCTTGCAATTTGTTAGTTGATTATTGTTTTAAATGGGACAGTATCTAAATTGAAATATGTATCCACTATAGTTCTGTATAGTTTTTCTCATATTCTGTGAAAGGTAGTTCATTTACTACAGAGGGAAATATGCAAAACCACGCAAAAGGCTAGCAAGCAAGTGGCGTGCAAGCCTGCTGCTGTCTGTGCACTAAAGTTTACTAAAGGACTGGGCACTGGCCATAGCATTTGTGAATATGCCCAGGGCAGGCCTGCTCACTTCCTTGCCCATTGTGAGGTTGTCCTGTCCCTTTGTGTGTTTTTGTAACAGGGTAAAGGCCCCTGAATGAAGGCCTTGTGCTCCACTTGATTGGAAATCCTGGCTGTTAATCTCAGGGAACTGGAGGGCACCCAGCAGGAAGCCTCTGTGACAAGTGGAAACGTAGGATCTGTCAGAAACGTGGTTCGTGGGTGAGGTTGGTGAGGGTAGTAATACAATCTTTCAGCCCTTGCTTTTGTCCCCCACAAGCCTAATTGTTAGCCTGTGCTGGCAACCAGATTGGAGAGCTGCCCCCTCAAGTGTCCTTGGCTTGCATCCATTTACTCCCACCTTGCCTTATTGTGGTTGAGGGGTGGGGGGAGGACAAACTCTGACAGCTGTGATTGAATTCTCTTACCAAAGTACAGTACCAACTGGTATTTTATGTAACTATTTTACACAGACTCAGACACGCACACACAGAGGGAGGAAGGAAGAAAGAGATAGGGAGGGGAAGAATGAATAAAGAGTAAAGTTTGCATGTGAAAAATGCATATTGTGGGCCTTCTCTTTTATTCTGGAAACCTGATGCAAACCTGTTGTACTAGCTCTGGGCTAGTATTGGCTAGTTAAGTCTAGTTTTTGTATCTTGTATACTTTGTAGTACTAGCAAGTAGTCCAGAGTTTACTTGATGTAAGAAGCCAAGTAATTTTAAGTGTATATTGTATGAGAAAGGAGTGGGGCAGCAGAAGCTTTTTAGAGGTTTTCCTAATAAACATTAATTATCCAAGTAATATTTAGAGATTTAATAGGAGAAGTAGGACTTTTATGTGATGTTTCTTTAATGACAGTACCTATTTGAGCTGACAGGGAAGAGGAGAGAATTTTAAGGCCACAATTTCTCTCTCTCTCTCTCTCTCTCTCTCTCTCTCTCTCTCTCTCTCTCTCTCTCATCTCCATGTCTCTCCATCTCTCCATGTCTATCTCTCTCCCTCTCTCTCTCTTTCTCTGTTTGTTTAATTCTGTTCAATTAGGAACTGATTCTTCAACTTTCAGTGCCAATGGAGACATGCTATAATAAGTCTTTACCATTCTGGTCTGCTGTTTTACTTCAGGTACAAATCATAGAATATTTTATAGCTGAGTGTACATGATTAAATAGCTAGATGCCTAATATAACAGTAAGTGTGGTGTGGAGTGATATTTGAACTGTATTAATATTATTTTACCATAATGCTGAAAACATGTATCTTGGAAAAATGTTCTACAGGATGTCAGAAAGTCCATGTAAAAGATCAGTTTCTTTTCCCTCAGTGGAGGGTGTTTAGGGTATGTTTTGCTTCCTGAAAACTGTTTCATGTGAGCATATAGATTTCTGTACCTTGAATGTTTATTGGCTTTGTAGAAACTCCAGGATACTGAGTTTAATAACAATTGATTCTGTTTGGTGGGTGTTTGATAGGGTATATTAAGATTCAGTTAATAATAAAGTTTTTATTGGTTATTTAAATTTTTGAAAATAGTATTAAAGGCATTTTTTTCCATTTGCTGTGATTTAAAAAGTTTGTTCACGCCTGACCTCCCTCCCCATGTTTTACCAACTAGCTTCCTGCAAAACTCAAATATTGTACAATGCTTAGTTAGTATGGTCTTACAGTAAATTTAGCTTTTAATTTGATGCATATTTCTGTAATTGATTCACTTTTTTGCTTTTGATATAGTGTTGAACAATAGCTATCACATCTACAAGCTGAAATGTAACATTACTTGATACTTTGCAATAATCCATTGCTTCATTTTGATTGCTGAAGAAGTTTAAAACTGAGATATTTATGAAATACATTTTGTTTCTTTAGGACATGTCTCAGGAAGGCTATGGCACTAGATCTCAACCTCCCTTGGCCTCTGGAAAACCCAACCATGAAACAGACTTGAATTTAATACAACAAGAAAGACCATCAAGTTTACCAGTAAGACATTAATGTGCTGATTTGGAAATGTAATGAGTTAAAGATTTTTCAAAAGAGCTATTGTTTTTATTTGTTCTACTTTATGTTATAACATGAAAAAGATGTTTATAGATTTCAGATATATTTTGTGGTTTGTTAATTTTTTTAGGACTTAATTCTTAGGAGTGCTGTAGTTGTGAAGAAGTGTGTTTCATCTGTAGGTATCTATTACAGAGCAGGCATCAGTTATAGAAGGTTTTATTTGGCTAGTTGGTTTTGTATGCAGTGTTGCTGTTGTGCAGTTGACCTTGTTTGACTTAGCTTGTATGTGTGTGTGTGTGTGTAGATAGACAGGTGTCAGTAAGTGTTGAGACTCAAAAGAAATTCTCACATTGTAAAGACAAAAATGACATTATAAAATGAGATAATTATATGAATAATTCCTGGAACTTTCTATTTGTATGAAGAGAAATCACTAAAATAATTTATTTTAACATTTGACAAAGTGTATCATAAAGTATTTCCACTCACAACTAGTGTGTTATGTTTGGAATATATATGTAGGTATGTATAGTAAGAGTAGGGGGTCATGGTGATACCCATTAATAATTAACCTGTGCATAATTTTCTTTTTAAAATAGCAAATCTAATTTAAATGAAGTTTTATTAACTAGATTAAATCTTACAAGTAAATATTTTAACATTTTTTGTTAAAATATTTTGATGTGAAGAATTATTGTTACTGCTCAACTTCTATTTAGGTTTGCTTAGGATAGAAGTTCAGGTTAGCATGGTTTTACTTTACAGTTCAACAGTGCACTAAGTAAAATTCATTATATTCCTTTTAAATATTTGAGCAAGCATTTATAGTGGATGTTATACATGACACATAGCATATTGACACCCATTTTAAATTGTATATGAAGCCTTAGAGAAGGTAAGTGATATTTGCAAGAAGTTCATGATCTTTGAATCTGATGTACCTATTTTTGAAACCCTAATTTTTATAGGTTTTATTTCTGTGGTGTGAGTGAACTCTTATGGCTTTTTACAAAAGTTGTATTAGAGTATTGTGTAGGTACTTAGTTTTTTTAAGGGATGAAAAAAGGTAATGGATTTTGTGTTATAATGCTGTAGTTTTTTTTTTAAGCAGATAATTACAGGCTGATCAGCATGTAGAGTGTGTAGCACACTTGCATGCTGTTAATAAATGCAACAGTGCCAAATATTTGGAAATTGGCTTCTGGTTTTATGCAATTTGTATTGATTCATGGAAAGCAGATGAACAGTGAATTGTACTTTTTTTCTCCACCTGTTTTTAAGTGTTTTTGTAGTCTGTCTTAGTAGGTTTGTTATTGATTGCTGATTTGTCGTATGACGTAAGGCAGTAAATTTGTTATAAACTGATAACTATTAGTTTGCAGTATATACTGATTTCTTCATATTCATTTAAGAACTTAAACATTACTTCTTGTCATGGCTCTATACTGAAATGTATACTTGACGTTGAGCTAACTTACAGCATAATTAGAGATGGAATGAAGTGTTGGAATTCTAGATAACTAATTGAAGAGTTCAGGGAAGTTGATTATTTGAAAATAGGATGAAAATTTTTAGGGTATAAAACAGTACAGTCGTCAGTAGTTGAAATTTTATCTGAATTATTTTATGTCTCTATACATATAATGACTATCCTCTTAATGATTACTTTATCTACTTTCAAAATATACTTAAGTTTACTCAGTTACTCATAATGTATCTTTCCTTATAGGACTATTAAAAAAGAAATGCTCTACTGTACTTGAAATTTGTATTTTTTTTCTTAATTTTTTTAACTAATGGAAAACTGGTAGACTCGAGCCTTTAATCCTATTTGGATGGGGGGTACAGGGTCTTGCTGTGTTTAGTTCATACTATCCTTGAACTCACTTTGTAGTCCAAGCTGGCCAAAACTCACAGCAATCCTCCTGCTTCAGCCTCCCAAGTGCTGAAATTACAGGCCTGCACCACTACACCTGGGATTGGTAAACTTTTTTTTAGAGAACAGAATTTCTAGGTTATATGGCAAGTATATAAAGGTATCAAATACTGAATAAAGGACAAATAGTAGATTAGGTGAAACAGCTAAACCTCCAGTTTTTTACATGACAATTGACTTTACTTGAATTTTTCTTCGCTAGGGCTTTGCATGTGCAAAATCTCTACATGGTGTTTACAGATAAAGTTTCATAAATGTAGATGCTCCATTCATAGGCCACTGTATGTAATTAAGATAATTATAGCTCCAGGGAACAATTCTGTTAAAGCTTTAATACTTTGTATTTTTAAAGTGTTTCTTTTATTAAATATTTTAGTCCTTTAATTTGACTAGGTTGATAACTATACAAATTTCTGTTGGAGCTTTTGTTGATTTATTTTTAGAGTATGCATTTTCTTTTCAAGTGTCAGTGATATGAATTTTATTTAAAGACAATCCTTAATATTTATATTTCTAGTTTATAACTAAATAAATTCTAAGCTTAGCTGAATCTTTGTAAAAATATATTGTGGTGATTCTAATATACAGTTAGTAAGTCTTTCCATTATATGTGTGACTATTAACTATTAAATGCTTTTTAGATATTCCTTGATTTTTTTTTCTCACATTGAGATAGATTTTATGTTTGCCATTGTGTCATTTTTTTTAAGCAAGTTATCACCTTCATATAAGAAATCAAAACATTACCAGTATTCTTTTGCTAGATCTATAATTTGATCTCTCAGTAAGTTGTCTATTCATCATGGTTAGGCCTGAGTTTTTATTATGTTTATATACCATAGAGTTCTTGGTGGCCTTTAATAAGTAATATAGTTGTGTTTTCTAGCTGACACAACTGTATCTTCATAGAACTCATTGATAGCAAAAGATTGATAAGTTAATATTTATTCCCTTGTCTTGGAGTCATGACTAGTATTATTTATGTTTTGCTTAACAGGCTCAGACCTAATCTCTGAACAAATCTCCCTTAATATTGTCCACTTATTTCTATGTCTTTTAATCACACAGTCATTTCCCTGTTAAGATGAAATGTATATATGCGCTTGGTATTTCTATTATCAATAAATCTTAGCATATAACATTGTAGTATAAAGTTAGCTTGAAGAGCTTTTCTCCCATTTGAACATTGTCACTTAAAATTTGAACATTATTTCATAGTTTTTCTACCTTTATTACTAGTAGGAAACAAAGCCAGAATTTAAACAAAAGACAGTAGATATAAAAGATGCCATAATCTTTTTCTGTTTTATCTCATAAGCATCACATATATCTTAGTATACTAACATAACCCCAAAATATCATGTAGCATGTGTTTTGTTAAATCTTCATTTCTGTGGCATTTGGTATTCTTTGTTTTATTGCAATTATTTTTATAATTCTCTGGTTTAGACATGGATCTTTTCATGGTATTTATTGCATTATATTAAATTTCCTAAAATAATTTTTAAACAATTCTTTCCCCACTATGGTTCAGAAATCTATTACATGGGTATTAAGTTGACATCAGGAAAGCCTATGTCTTACGTATGCTGATGACACAAGATGATACATGAGTGAGAGAGCTGCCTTGTCAAGACATTGTCATTCATAAGATTTTTTTTATATCAAATGGCATTTAATTCTTTTTTTTTTTTTTTTTTTTTGGTACCAGGGATCGAACTGACCGCACGCTTGCAAGGCAGGTGCTTATGCCATTGAGCTAAATCCCTGCCCTTTTATTTATTTATTTATTTTTACTTTATTGTTATTACTATTTTTTAACTCTTAATTTGGTAACCTTAAATTTCAAAAAAAAGAAATTGCCATTTTGAATAACTAAGCTAAAAATAACATGAGAACATTTTTCTTATTATTAATTTTTACTTGTAAAACTTGACAAACAATAATTCCAGTAATTATAGCCCAAATAGGTATGCTAATAAATTATTTATAAACATTTGTAAAGAAAATAAAAAATGAAGGTTTTGTTTTCTTAAAAAAATAAGGGAATGGAAGAATTTTTCCTCACTTTGGAAGATAACCTTTGGGCTGAGATATAGGTTGGTGGTAGAGTGTTCGTCTATTGCAGATGAAACCTTGGGTTGAATCCCCAGCACCACAGAAGCAGATAAACACACACAACTAATCTGTTTTATCCTTTGGAGAGGCACCACTAGTTTTGCAATTCAGATGGGAGGTTCATGATTCTGTTTACCCAAGTTAGGGTCAGAGTGGCTGTCATGTCCTAACAGCTCTTGTGAATGAACTGCTGTGTTGGGGCTTTATGGAATGTCTATAAATACTCGCTGTTCTGGAAGTTTATCAGGTCATTAATAACTTTTTTCTGACCTTTCTTCCTTACATAGGAAATAACCTAAAGAGATTAACATGAAAATAGTTTGATCTTTCTTAGTTAACTAAAAACACTAAATGTGTGAAATAGTGTTTGCAGCACTTGTGTTGAGTTTGCAATTAAAAGGAAATACTGGGCTTTAGATAAAATGTATGTTTTATGGCCTTTTGTGAAGGGAAGGAAGTAGTAAATAGTACTTTGAAAAAGAGGTAGTTCTTTGAAAAAGAGAGTCTTAAACAGGATATTGGAAGTCTAAAAGAAATTGGTTGGAAAACTATAATTACCAAGAATACTTTGTCAAGGAAAAAGGAATTAGTAAAATTGTGCAGTGATGTTCTGCCTTTAGTAAGAGAGGACTATTCTGGTTGAGTTTTTTGTTTTAATTTTTAGGGAAATACTCATTTGAGTAAAAAAAGGTCATGTACTTTGGGAACATGAATATTGATGACATATTAATAGGGACATTTAAAGTGTGTAGAATTGATAATATAGTTCTTTGAATAATTAGAAATTATTGGAAAAAGTTAGATGAAGCAACTTGTTTTTATTGGATTTTGCCTTTCACCAAGCTCTCAACCTAACCTGTAGAAATATAATTGTTAAGACCATCTTAACCTGTTTTGGCAAGTTTTTGCAAAAAAGTTAAAATCTATCAGACAAATAGCTGCTGAATGAACTCTTTTGAAACTTATTCGTAGCTTATTATTTTGAAGCTTATTTGATTTAAATAGTTGTCATCAAAAGGTTAAGAGTGTCGCTGTCTTCCATTGATTGATCCTTCTCAAATCTTTGTGAACATTTAACAAATTACAAGTTAATGAAAGACAAAATTTTACCTCTTGTCTCACTTCTTTGCATTTTTCAGGTGTGGATAGTGTCTCTGTGCAACTGAAGATCTAAATTGAATGTTGTTGTCAGCGTTCTTCAGGTGTTCCTAGTTTGCTGAGTTTAGGAGCACTTCTTAAAATTGAAAGCCTCCTGTGGTAGGAGACAGGGTAGCTCTATGTATGCTGAGACATCTACAGATGCACTTAATTGCTTCCGTGACGTTTCAAATTGAATGCACAAATGATTTTCAATGACTTGGAGAAGTTTAAATGGAATATACAATATTTACTTGAGTTTCTTAGCATTTACTGTCTTCTAGGGTATAATTTTAAATGCTCATCTCTTATCTAGAGACATCAGTTCCTTTTAGGTTAAGATTAAGAATGTATACTCAGAAAAAAATGACTTGACAAATGTTTATTTTCCAACTGGATTATTTCTTTAAGATATAATTTCTGAGTATTATTTCCTAGAATATTTTCATGATTTTGGTAGTCATTTTGAAAATAGAGGTTGAACCATGAACAAGGTAAAATGGGGGAATGGAAGAATTTTTCCTCACTTTGGAAAATAACCTTTGGGCTGAGATATAGGTTGGTGGTAGAGTGTTCGTCTATTGCAGATGAAACCTTGGGTTGTCTTTCAGAGCATATTCTACTTAAGTTTTTTTTTGTAAAAAGTAGTTCAATAAAGAAACAATAGTTGGAATTCTTTCAGGTAAAATAGGCTAAATATATATAATGGAAAGCTCAAATTAATTAATACTTAAAAGAACTATAGTTTGTTTATATAACTCATATATGTTTGTATGCAAGATGCTTCCAAATTGACATATTCAGTCCTGGTAAAGTAAGTAGATATCTTTTTGGGAGGGCAATCTTGGGTATCAGACCCAAGGCCTCTGCGCAGATTAAGCAAGCACTCTTACCACTGAGCCACTCTCCTAGTCTCAAAGTGATAGTTCTAAATTCAGCTGAAACATTTGCTTAGTGACAGTGTAATAGCTAAAAACAATTTTTAAGTTAAACAGATTTAATTTAGTTAAAAGCAGATCTTAACTAAGTATGCTACTGCAAACTTTTCCATGTCATATTCTGAAGATTTTCATTTAAAATGTTAGGAGAAATGAGTTTCAACCCATTTTGTGGGACTGTCAATTAGTTTCTAAAAAATTAATAAGGGAGTGTGAAGAGCGCTATAACAACAGACATTAGACAAAACTGTAGATTAAGAAAGTCTGAAATATAACTGATTTGCATGATATTGGCTTTCACAATAGAAAGATAACAATGATCTGTAGTTGATAAATGAGGCTCTTTAAATGAGGAATGATAAATGTAGATATTTCTCACTAATAGGAAAATCAACGCACAAATTTTGCCCTACAATGGAGACCTAGGAGGATTTGACCCAAGTTTCAGTTTTCAGGATGAAGAAGTGAATCCACAGAGTACTGTCTGGGCCATGGGAAACTCCCAGGGCCACTTTAACCATCTTCCCAACTGTGTACACTGGTGGGCCACCTCTGACCAATAGGCAGGAGAGGGGGAGCAAGTGCTTCCGGCATCAAGGCCTGAAGGACAAGCAGCAACAGTGTAGGTGGGCATGTGCAGGAGTGTAGCACTCTTTTCTATGTGATATTTCTAGATACTTTCTCCTAAACTGCAGTTTGGGTTTCTGCCTGCAGTATCTGTGAGGGTCTCTGTCCTTCAGAGGATGGCTCTCACTGGTGCTTCCTTCATGCCAGTTGGGCATTGACCAGTGGGAGGCCAGGGGTATATTTTGCTCTGTATTATCCAACTTTGGTGGGAAATAGCTTTTAATTTACAGATTTTCACTTTGCAGGTAATAGGAAGGTGCACATCTGTTTCATATAACAAGGGATATATAACCAGCAGGAGCTCATAGTAGCACTTGCGGGCTGGTTATTTGCTTTTATGTTTTTTTTTTTTTTTTTGACATGGAAGTATTTTTAACATTAACTGTTAGTTTGAGAGAGGAAATAAATACATATAGAGAAGATTCCGCCTGAACCCATATTTTCTATTCTTCCATCACAATATAGGGTTTTAGAGATGTCTCTCTCTTTCTCATCTTTTTTTTTTTGCCTTCTCTAAATTGTTGTAGAATAACTGAATGGTCTTGTTTTCCTTTGTTTGGGTCAAGAAATTTTAGCTGAAAATTGTTACTGTGTGAAAGAAGATTATTGACTCAACAAGCCTTCAATTTTCAGTGAATAACACTCCCACCCCTTAGCTTTGGGAACATGCCGCGCATGCATTCTATTTTAAAATACAGACTGTAATTTAAAACAGGCAGTTTGATGCCCCACTGAACTTTGTTTAAGCCTAGAATAAAAGAGAAAAGCTTTAAGCCACAAAAAATGACTAAGCTTTCTCAACTACTTTTCTTCATAATGCATTCTATTAAAAAATGAAAAAGCTTCCAGGTACTATATTGTTGTGCCTTTCCAAGAACCTGAATTTTTACCCAGTTTTAGACTACAATGTGCATATCTTTTCACTTTATTTCATTATCCAGCCATCATTTGAATGTTTAAAAAGTGCTCTGCATAGCATTCATTTGCAACAGAGTTGACATCTATTTGTTTGTGTATATTGTACGTGCTCAATGCATGTGAGAGTATCTAAATTTAAATATAGAATTTTTAGCATTCACGTATTGACAGCCAATTTAAGTGTAGAGTTGATTATTACACTGGAATGATACAAATGTTTGACTGCAGTATAGTTTACCCTCAAGATCATTTGAAATAGTTTATATCCTTTATCCCCACATTCCCCAGCTGCCTTCCCTCACAGAAATGAGGAGCTTTTGATTTATATTGCAGAAATAGTGGGCTTCACTGTTTAGATAAAGTAATATGTTTTGTTTGGAAGACCTGTTCTTATGATAATACTAAATTGCAGACTGATCAATGTGTCCCACCTAAGCTCCTTATCATGAGCAGTTCATGTCACTTCTTTTCTTTCTTTTTCTGTTGTTTTTGTTTTTGAGGCAGATTTTAACTGTAATTCAGGCAGAACTTCAAGTTACTATGTAGCCCAGGCTAGTCTTGAACTTGTGGCTATCCTCTTGCCTCAGCCTCCTGAGTGCTTGGATTACAGGCATGTGCCCCTATGCCTAGCTAATAGTTCATGCTATTTACAAGGATTTCTGTTTCTTCTCTGAAAAATAAGTAAGTGAAATGTAGGAACATCAAAACTCCTAGCTCCTAAATCTTACATTAAAAGTTATCTTTATTAATATATTAAAAACTCGTAAAATATTCTTTTTTCCACTGTGAGAAATCAAAAGAATGAGGAAATGCATACCTGAAAGTCTTCAAAAATGGCTCATGTATGCCTCTTGGTAGTCTCCTTTCCATCTTGGGTGCCGTTTGCATTTGTAACAGGAAACTTAAACTTATTTAGGAATTCTGGCCATGGGAGAGCCTTGGATTTTTATGTGGAATGTGTCTTTCTCTAGAAATTACAGAGGCCCCCCTCGCTGTTTCCTGTGTGATCACTGTAAGGATCTTTTGCTTGAGTACAGGGAAGCCTAAGAAAAAAGTAAGAAAGTTAATGGGAAAAGTTGAGGAGTAACCATATCTACCAGTATCTTTTTGGCTGCCTGCTAAAGTGGGAGGTAGAAAAATATTACAGGAGGAAGCTGTAGGACTCTGAGGTCTTATCTTTGTAATGCAAAGACTAATAATGTCTTTTCCCACCGGGTCAAAATGAACCCAGTAGAGCCAGTTTTCTGAATTGGTGTGATCATGTAGCAGTTGGTTTTAATTTCTTGCTGTGGGAGAAAGACTCTGAGATCTCCTTTCACTTCTAACCCTACAGATATATTACATTTGTTGTACTACAAAGTAACTGAGTAAGCCTTTATGATTCTTAAACTGAGATTTACCACAGATGGAAATATTAGCAACCTAAGGACAGAAAAACTACTGTTGCTCCTTAGATAATGGCTCTTGTATCTCTGCTTTGCTTCTGTTTTATCTGCTGTTGTCCTTGGAGCCTGCTTGTTTGGATTTGGGTAAAATGCTGTTCTAAGTTGAATTTTACTCTGTGTCAGAGCACAGAGCAATGTTCTTGGTAAGTTCTACTATAAAGCAGGCCAGTTAATGAACCCGAGTGCACCCAACAAGGGACAGTAGTGTCTTGAAATGTCTACTCCAGACTCTGTTGTTTTAACTTTCTAATGTACATAGAGGGTCTTCTGTAGTCTCTGTTTTTCCCATGGGCATTAATGGTTGAAGAGTGCAGTGTTAGTTAATATCTTCTGATGACCAGAAAAAATGTGAGATTGGTGTTTTGTAATTATGCTGAAGCAAATTTGGCTTCAGAATAATAATATGACACCTTATTGATTGAGCATTATTTTCAAAATGATTGAACAATATTCATTGAACATTGATTGAACATTATTTTCAAGTCTTGTATATAAAATGCAAATTCAGTTAGTGAATAGTGAAACTACTAGTAAAGGAAAAACAAACATGTAAGGTCCTTATAAGTGTCCTAGGTGTAAGGGCATGAATTTTTAACCTCCCCTCCCCTCTCACACCATATCCACACGGCTGTCCTCATTCTTCTATATTTTGAGACTCTGGGACTTTCAGTTTACTAAGATAAATAAATTGTAACATTTCTTTAACTTATACCAAGCCTGCATTTTAAAAAATGTTGTTACCCTTTGGAGGCAAGGAGACAGCTTTAAATTATTAGCTCTCACACACTACACCTTTAATAAAGTAAAAAAGAAAAATAAAACTAACATAAAGGCATCATTTGCATACTATACATAAACACATACATGTGTGAATATGGGGTAGTAGTTTCAGGGAACCTGAGTTTTTAACATACTGTTTGCTTCTCTCTTTTTTTGCAGTGCTGGGCATTGAATCCAGGGCCTCAAACCTGCTGGGCAGGCACTCTACCACTAAACCACACCTCCATTCTAAAATGCTAAATTTAGAACAGTGTTATATCTTTTCAGAGAATGCATACTCCTTGGAACACTGTGTTTAGAGATATATTGTGTTAGCAAAGAAAATCAGGCTTCAGAAAGATATACCCTAAACTCTACAGTGGTGGTCATTATCTTAGTCGTCATCTTCTGTCTTCTTCTCCACCCCCACCCAAATGTCCTTCTCCCACTTTTTTATTAATTGTAAAAAAATTTATCATTTTACTGTCCAAATAGCAAAAGTTTTGCTTTAGAGATGAAGAGTAAGACTTTTGTTAAGAAAAAAAAAAATCCCTGAAAACTAAAGATGGAATATATTGTAGTAGCAGAGGACAGTTAATGGAACCAGGTCAAAATTAATACTCGAGGTATTAACACATGCATGTTTAATTTGATTCGGGTTTTTTTTTTAATTTAGGGGTGTGTGTGTGTGTGTACGTGTACGTTTATATGTATTTTTGAGCTCAAATTCCCAGATGTGAAAATAGAGACAAATAGCAGGATACCTGCAAGTATGACACCAGTGCAATTTCCATCAGTCTGTAGCTCATTCCATGCCTTGTCACGGCTCCTCCATATGTCTCTTGAGCATACAGTATTACCACTGTGGTATCCTGTAAGCTTTTTTTCCCAAAGCTGAGATCATCTGTCCATTGAAATAAAATTATATTTCCCATTTTAGTCAACATTATGTGTGTTCTTGAATCTGTAAAATGTGATCAACTGCTCACAAATATTTTTGTTTTTCATAAGATACTGCATTTATGCTTTTCTTTAGCTAGCATTTCTAAATGTTGACGTCTTTCAACTAATTCTCATATTGCACAGAAAATTCAACTATGTTCAATAAATATTTATTGAATGCCTCTTATGCCTAAGTTTATATACTATATAGTAAAAATAAAAGTGAAATTATTTCACTAGGTTATTTTCTGTTGTAGCACATTGAGCAGTAAGAAATCAAGGAGTAGTACCGGTTTTCAGGATGTCTATATTTAAAATTGTTTAAACATATTTTCTCATTTTATTTTCAGATAGTCATCTTCATAGGGTTGCAGACTTCATAGTTTCATGTGTAATTTCATAGAAATGTTTTGTCATTTTGGGGAGCTCTTGACTATTTGAACATCTAAGAGTAGTGATGACCACATCATAATTATGGTCATGGCCCTTAAAAAGATCTTCAATCATTGGTCATATATTGTCAGTACTAGTAGTTTCAGGTAAGAACACTAACTCTCTTTTCCATTTTGTGCATACCTGTTTGGTACAGTAGCAAATATGTGGCTTTCTTGGCTGATTTTGTTGTTTTTACTGCTTTTTTGACAGTTTAATTCACATTTCAAATTTTTATAGAGACAAAACCAAGATATTAAAGTTTTAACCATCTTTATATAATTCTGGCCACATGGAGGATATGAGATTTTAAAAAGCATATCTAGCATAGTGGCACAGGTGGAAAGATCACTTGAGCCTTGAAGTTTTAGGGCATCCTGGGCAATACAGTGAGACCCAGTCTCCAAAAACCCAACACACAAAAAGATGTACTTAAGTACATAAGTAGTTGACAAAGTACAAAGTATATGGTTGGCAAAGTATTCTCACATATATTGTCATTTTGGTTTATAGCCTAGTAACGCTTTGTGCTTATAGGAGTGAAAAGATATATAAAAGCTCTCGTGTAGTATTTGATGCATATATGCATCAAATGCTCAATAAATGTCAATTTCTAAGCCTAACTTTACCTTCTTTTTTTGAATCATATTTAGTTTCTAGATCCTGTTAGGGTTGCTAGACCACCAAACCTTACTTAAGCATGTCTGACCTAGGATCAAGGAGACCTTATACAGAAGTCCATTGAGGGTTCACAGAGATACAAGCTCTGGCTCTTCTCTAGAACCTTACTTCATGACCTTCTAGCCTAGTGGTGATGAACCTATGGCACATGTGGTGCAAGGGGCTCTTTGTTGTCATTGAAAGCTAAAAAAGTTCGCCATCACTGTCCTAGCCTGTTATTCTACTGTTGGACTTAATGCTGTAGGCCTCTGGATACAGAGTATGTTGTACCACTGAGACTCTTCTTTGTTCATTTTTATATATACTAACTTATAGAAGACACCATTTAAAAACTTTGTAATGAAACAAAATTTCTCAAAATTTTTTTCCTATTTTTGATTTGTTAAACTGTCAAAGTGAAAATTATTGGATTGGGGGCATGAAGACAAAAAAATGATCCATTGTTGTATCTCATGACTGACTTTTTAGAAATAATTATAGACATGTAATTGACACAATTAACACATACTGATAATTCCAAAATGTACTGTTAGTCACTAGTTTATACTTCTCTGCACTCTCAGTATTATTAGACATGGGGACAAGTGACAAATGGCTGTAGTGATTAGAACTCACTTTCCCCTTTCTCTTTCCAACTGATGGTATTTACTTCTCTGCACTCTCAGTATTATTAGACATGGGGACAAGTGACAAATGGCTGTAGTGATTAGAACTCACTTTCCCCTTTCTCTTTCCAACTGATGGTATTGTCCCTGAGTAGTAAAGTCACTTAACAGAAAGCAAAAGCAAACACATGAATAGAAAGGTATGTAATTTGCAGTGAGGTCTACTTTAGATAAATGCCTAAGATTTTTTATGGGGTTTTCAGGTTTCTAAAACAGATAAACATATTACCATAGTGGTGGTCTAGGAACTGGTCTTCAGAGAAAGACCTAAGGTGATTAGAAATCAGGTAAGTACCACTGAAGGCATTTAAAGTCAAATACTTTTTGTTGACCCTTTATTTAAAATGTGTGCATATGTATGTGTGGAGGAGGAAAAAGAATGTGTGTAAATAATTATGTTAATATAGGAAATACACCTATTTGGGTTCTACTCTTTTCATCTCCGTTGATCAGATGATGTCAAGCAAATATGTTGTGTGTTAGGTGGTATTTTGTAGGGTTCAACACCATGAAATTTCTTGTCCTTTTTTAATGTTGTTCTTTCAAACAGTTTTATATACTGATACTTAGACTGTATTTAAGATATAGTGGTAAGTAGTGAAGAAGGTTCTATGCAAATTACCTGTATAGAGCAAATAGAGATCACTTTACTCTTGAAAAAAGGTTGATACATTTTACTTTTCCCAACATTTTTATTGACTGTCCTATATTATCTTTGCTATACAGTATCCATCAGCATGACTTTTCCTTGTGAATTTACCTGAAAACCCTAATTTCTCATTAAAACAATAATAAGATATAAAATATGATATAATTAATGCTTTTTAGCCTCCCCAATAAATTGCTTTTCAAACTTGTGTCTATAAAGTGTGACCCTGATATTCTGTAACTTAATGATCATAATTTAAGAATCGGTTTTATAAAAGTCTTTATAAACAGTTTTGCTGAGGAATTTTTCTTTTAATGTATTTCTCTGAAATTATAAATAAATTCTGCTTTTAAAAATGTACCAGTGGCCATTTAAGGAAGAGTTCTATTGTGGCAGAACATATTGTGATACTGCGATGTTTGTGTTCAGAATGTGTAACCTGCGTGCTTCTGCCAAGTCTTGAATTGACCTATAGCAAAATATTGTGTAAACAAAGAGTGCGCCAAGCAGATTATAATTGATACAAATTTTGGAAAAGAGAGAAGCATGATAATGTGGTTACCATGACTGACTATTAAATTTAAGGCTGCATTCCCAAATACTGTGGTAAAAATTGAAGTCACATAATTATTTATAAGGAAGAAATGTCATTTTTTTCTTATGGTATAAAAGAAAATATTCTATAAAGAAACATATAAAATACTCCTGTGAAAATAATGAATGATGATGCCAAAATATGGGTTTTTAAATATAGTGTTAAAAAGTTATTTCAAGTTATTTGGGATGGTTATCCAGAGCCTGAATTAGGTCCTGTCACATAAATGAATGATTGATTTATTTTTTCTATAATTTGCTTAACTATTTTAACTGTCAAAATTATAAATCTAACAAATTCTGTCCAAAGGAATAGTTTATTGAGCCTAATTTTATTTCACAGTAATGTGTAAAAAGTTATTTTATAAGCATAAAATATGTAGCAGGATAAAAACCCATTTAGTTAAGAATATCTCAGTTGTGAACAGTGTTTTCATAAATGTATTTTTGTTTGTTTTGAGAGGTAGATGTGTGGATAGCATTTTGTTTTGTCATTTTTTGTCTTTGTTTTATTGGGAAAAGATTGCTAACCTTCAGGTTATAAGATTATGGCTTAAAATTAATTGACAAGGCTAGTGATGGCCTGAAATTTATAATACAAGCTTTCCACTAATGACTTAATAAGTATAACTACTGTAGTTTTTATCTATGGTGAGATTTACGTGCTTTCTCTTTCATGAATCTTTTAACTTGGATGTGTCAAAGATTTGGAGTTCTGTTCCTGGGAACATCTGTAATGTCCATCTGTAATGGGTCAACCATCTTCGGAAATTTCTCAAAGAGGAGGCTAAAGTTGGCTTAACCCCCCATCCTTTCCCCAAAACAGGTCATGGAGGAAAGTCAGTCTCTGGGTATATTTTGATTTCTGTGTCTTATTCTTCAGAGTCTGCATTTGGACAACTGGCCAGTGACCCAGCAGGGATGAGAGACAACAGCTCTCTAATTTAAAGCCACAACTAACTTTTTCTGGGATAGAGAGGAGTAGATTACCCTTCAGATCCTTGAAAGGGGCAGCAGTCTTGCTCCTGCTATTGTTGAGAAAATAACTTTTTTGAGCCTCAAATAATACAACAGAAATGAACAGAAATTTTTTAGACTTTATATTTTTATAAAGCAATAGGATTACAGTAAGACTAGTTATGTTCATCTGTTGGCCCATCATTGATAACCAACTTCAAGTAAAAGAAAATTGTAGTTTGGTAATTCGTCCCTCTAGAGACTCTTAAAAGACTTTTTAATTCCACCATTGTTCTTTTGTGGTTGGTTTCCTTGGAGAAAATTCCTTGCTAAGGCTTTGGGGCGCTCTCAACCTGCAACTCCTGTTTTAAAAACTTGAGCATAATTGTGAAGCAGTACTGTCTGGGTTAACAGTATTGTACAGAAAGTTAGGAATTGTCAAATTACTTTTCAATGATTTTTCTTCTAGGAGTTTAAAACATAACCGGAGTATGCTGAGACAGCGTTGGGTGATTGGCAGGAGAGTGCCAGGTGCCTGAGTTGGCTTCTTGTCCACAAAACACGGGTTGACAAACGCTGGAATTTCACATATGTAGCAGTTACAGAAGTGGTTCTGCAAGTCCCTTGGAACATTCAAGCAGATCTTTGGTTACTTTTAATTTGAGTAAGAAAAGAAATGATGAAAACTATTCTTATTTTCTCCTGGGAACAAGAGAAAAGGAGGCTGAAATCCATACTATGTAATTAAAAAAAAAAACTATTCTGTTGAGATTCTTTGTTTTTTGCTTTTTGTTTTACTTTTGCTGTCCTCTGGTGTGTTTGAGTCTTCCCCCAGGAATATGAGAATATGTGGTACAGTCTGCCTCATAACCTTCCTGGATATTTTTATAATTCATCATCAGCTGACACTGCCTGGGTAGAATATTCTTACCACTCCCTCTGGCTGCTGGAAGTCTGAAATTACATCTTTGTCTTTGAAGTCAGGCATACTGTTAGTGTTGCTATGGTGACAGGGTGGGTAATGGCCTCCACAGACAGGAGATTGGTATTTAGCGTCTAAATGCTGCTGTACACAAGGCCTTGATTTTTAGAGTGGTTACTGAACTATCTCCTTTTAGTAAATGTTTAAAAATTGCATTTTTACATGGTCTTACTAGATTAATAGTCATGGTTTATTTCATTTTAACTGTAAAGATAAAAGCATTATTCCATTAAATGGGTAGCTTTTTTATCTTTTGGTTTATGCATTATTAACGTAGGCTTTCCTGTTTTGCTTGTAACATTTTATAGGCTTTTTTGAACATGCAGTCAGCTTTGCTCTGTTGCTTCTTTATTTTTTGGACTTAACCCATTATCTGCTTGATCTAATAGTTTCACAAGAGATAAAATTCTAGACATTAAGCATTAATAATATTAAAAAATCTTTTATAAAAATTGTATGTATAATAATATTGATTGATCTTTTCCTTATGAATTGCAGCAGCAACTCTAAGATGTTTATTTTCTTTCAGGTTCCCTACTTTGTACCTTTTCTGTAATGCACCCTCATGTGAGGGCTAAAAGGAAAGACAATGCACAGTTGTGAGGATCTGTGGGGTATTTTGAAAAGGTTGATGTAACTTTCAAAGAAATATTCTTTCACTAATTGAACTTTTGTGGTCTAAGACCATGTACTGAAGTTTTTTTTAGATTTGTGATTATTTTCTCTTTTAGGAAAACAGTGAATAGTAGAGGTAGTATAAACAGATCCTTGCATATCTGATACATAAATTGCTACTAACATCATTTTAATATATTGTGATATATAATTTACTATTTCATAAAAATTTAATGATAGTAATTTAAATGGTTTAGGCTTAGTGTGGTGGTTGGTGCATGCCTGTAATCCCAGCACTTGGGAGGAGGCTAAGGTAGATGATCCCTGTGAGTCTGAGAGCAGCTGGGCTACAGTAAGTTGAAGGCTAGTCTCAACTACATAGCCAGACTCTTTCTCAAAAAACCAAAACAACAACAAAAAATTTAAATTGCTCAGGAAAGCCATTCTGTATTTATTTGAAATGTTTCCTTGGATTTGAGTTCTGCTTGTGCCTTCTAAACCACACCACATAAATAGAAATTCCTATTCTGTGCAATTGCTATTCCTATGTTTTTACAAGTTCTTTCTCCATTTTTCTCCGTTTTTACAAGTTCTTTCTCCTTATTTTCCCCATTATGTGATTTCAAGTCCCCCTATCACCTTATTTTTCTGTTTTTCTCACCTTTCTTTTTCTAAAGAGAGTGTGTCTTGCTGTTTTCCCAGCCTGGCTTCCAGTCCTTGAACTCAAGCTACAACTCCTGTCTTAACTTCCCAAGTAGCTGGGAGTACAGACATGAACCAGTGCTCTGGCTTCCACTCCACTCTTAGTTCTTTGATGCACCTGATTTTGTGTAAGCTCCTCCACATTTGATTTCTGCAACCAAACTGAGAGGTATGATTGGTAGAGCTGCTACTACCCTGACATTATGATGAGAATTATAAAAGTAGGTAGAGTATACCAGGTTTTAAAGCAGCTGCATCACAGTCCTGCTGCTCTGACAGGTACTGCTTTTAAGGAGCACATCTCACCAATCCTCAATTTGAACTGAAGTACAGTTTTCACATTTATTCCTATTGAATGCTGTCTGATTTATTCCTGGTCATCATTCAACCTTGCCAGCTTGTATTAGAGTCCTGAATCTGGTATTTGCTGTACTTAATATGTATAATAGTTGTTAATACAAAAAGTTAAGTAGGCTAGATACAGTGCTTTTGGACATTCAACTTATTGCCATTCATCTGGATACAGCAAAACTAGAGTTGTTACATGTTCTGGACTGTATAATACATATCAGCCATAATACAATGTTAAGAGACTTTGTCAGAGACAAATTTTTTTTTGGAATCCAGAACAATTAGGACTGTAGTCTTGTTCTATTCATTGTGAATTATGCATGACTTTCCTAATGAAATAATAAGTATAAAGGCTCTGTAATAATTGAAAGTTAACACAATTTGTTACTGATACTTTAATCTTTATCAAACCAAGCTCTATGTACCTTTCAAGGTAGCTGGTACCGCCACATTCTCTAGTAGGCCTCAGTTTCTTTTTTAGTCCAAGAGGAACAACCAATACAAAATATTAAGAGAAGGAGGAAAACCTATGTGCATCTCTAGGTGGTTGCTAGAGATAACCTAGATGTCCTGGGTCACAGCAAAGATACTGACTGTTCTATGGTCTTGGGATCTTTGAAAAGAAGTGTTCTTTTTTGAGGGACCTAGGATTGCAGAGAAAAGGACTGTTGGTCACTGAGGCCCATGGTCTCTTCTGCCAAGATGACCCAGTGGAGGCAGCAGACAATGGAAGTAGTGGCCTCCTCTACTTCTTCCTCATTTTTGTGTTTACCTGTGTATCTAACAAATAAATGTCCCATGCTTTACCATCCATTTCCTACTGCCTTACTCTATAGTTGCCTAGTATTGAAAGGGTACTGGATCCTAGATATGTAAAGACTGGCCCAGTCTTTTCTTGAAATCTAACTAGTGAGGAAGACATGCACTTGGGGTTTAGTACTAGGGAAAATTACTGAGTATTTGACTTCTGTAGAATGGAATTAGCTCTGCCTCCTTGCTGACTGCTGGTTTAGGAGGGTAAACCAAGTAAGTCACTTAGGAAAGACATTCTATTTTGATGGGTACTAGGAGCTTTCATATATTTGTGGAGGGAAGGCACACAGTTTTGCTTGAACTTGTCATAAGTTTTCTACATACTCATTGCTGCTACCCTTTCTTTTAGAAACCACATTTTCTGCTGTGGATTTAGCAAAGTGGCATAAGTGCCTGCCTTGCAAGCGTGCAGTTTTGAGTTCGATCCCTGGTACAAAAAAACAAAACAAAACACCACAGTTTCATTGAGTTTTGGAGATAAGTGGTAGAATCGAACCCCCTTACAAATTAAAATCCTATATAAATTTTATAGGAAAAAATTATTTGCTTCTGATTAGTATTGACTCTGGGAGTGGTAGAGAATTATCTTCTGGATATGGTCTGTAGTAGGAGTAGTCTTTTCCTTGGTCCTCAGGAGGCTCTGTTAAAACTGGTCATCACTGAAGCTTTTCTAATTTGCTAGCAATTTTGACTTGAGTTTGGAGTGGATGACTAGGTTCTTATTTCATTGAAATCTTTTTTTAAAATTTCATTGAAATCTTAATGAAATTTTCATATTTTAGCCCTCTCCAAAAGGAAAAAATACATGAGTAAATTTTAACTGTGTAATATTGTCCAGTTTGTAACATTTGTAGGAAGAAATGTCATTGTCCTTCAGTATTTGTGGGGAATTGGTTCTAGTGCTTACTGTCGATAACAAAACTTCATGGATGTTGCAGTCCCTTATGCAAATTGGTGTAGTGCTTTTTTTTTTTTTTTTTGGATCTTGTGCTTACCAGGCAGGTACTCAAGCCACTGAGCTAAATCCCCGGCCCGGTGTAGTGCATTTCTATGATGTATATATGCATGTCTTCTGATATACTTTAACTAATTTCTGCATTACTTATCACAACTAGTACAGTGTAAATGCTATATGTAAGTAATTGTTTTATTGTTGTTATTTAGGGTATAGGACAAAAATCTAAGTATGTTTAATACAGACAGTTATTTTTTCATGTTTTTCATCTGTTGCTGGTTGAATACATGGATGCAGAATTAATTCTTGGCTACTGAGGGCCGATCAAATGTGACAGGGCCTTTTGGATACTCAAGGTCAGCACTATCCAATAGAACTTTATACATGAAAAAATGTTTGTGCTGCTCAGTGTGTTAATCATTTTCACTGTTACTATATGCAGCATTAAATTATGGTTAGTGAGAGGAATTCAATTTAAATTGTAATAGCCACATGTGACTAGTAGCTACTGTGTTAAACAGTACAGTTCTAGATTATGGATACTAAATATTTAAGCTCTAAATAAACTGGTTTTTGGTGAAAGTAACAGTATACTTTTATTAAGACTTTCAAGTTCCTCTCATGTAAATCACTGATTTGCCATGCATTTTGCACTAGCACTTTATATTCCTATACTAGTATACAAAAGGTTGAAGAAGCAAATATATTTTAGATATTGAGCTGTTTTTAATCTGTTGTAGGGTTTTGACATGGACCAGTGACCAAGAATAACTGTAAATTCAGTGAATAAATGCTATTTATTTGAATACTCTTCTGTAAGTTAGAAAGCTGTATTGCTTATATCTCTTTTTCTTGACTTTTCAGTTATCTATATTTATTGAAAATAGTTATTTCAGAAGTGAATACTGTAATGATTTCTCTTGGATGCACTACCTTTCATCTCAGGTACAGACTGATACCAGGGTCGGTTTGAGGTACTAGGAGAACACAGACTCAAAACCAGGATGTGATGTGAACCACAGGGAGCAGACTGTATGGGAGTTTGAATTCCAGTGTCTTGCCCTGAAGGTGTAAAGATCTGGAGCCATGGGTAGAATGTAATTGTCTTAAGGCTATTGGTTGGTACTACTTAAGTGCCATCTGAGAAATAGAGTTGATTGGAGTCTGTGGTTTTATAATAACTGCCCTGAATGTGTAGGATACTGTCTATTGATTTGTGAAATATTTTTATTTCTGTTTAATTATAAAGGGTATTTGGAGTTTTTTTTGTCTCATGAGTTTTATATGGAGAGCATGAAGCTAGCTAGGTAGCAGTTTCAGGCCAGCATAGCAATTTTTATGTCCCTGACTTTGAGGGTTGAACTCTTATTTTGCCAGAGAAGGAAGGGTCCCATATGTGGAGCTGGTGACACCTGTGTGGCTGTCATGTAGCCCATCTTACTTTGTACCAGTGGGCCATGAGTTGAGTCTCACAGTTGTTTGCCAACTTATATGGGTTCCTGCTTTTTCCTCCCACTGAACAGAGGCCACTTGTTCATTTTTCAAGTGCTCTGCATGTTCAGAATTTTCATCAGAACTTTATTTTACAATTAAAATGATACAAGTGGGTAGTTTGAATAATATGTTCCAAGATTCTGGTTTAGTTGTCACCCATCTCCAATACTCTGTTTTGCTTTGTTTTCTACATTCATTTCATAAACACCACTGTTTATCATGTCCAGTATAGTTTATCAGTGTTTATTGGAAATAGTTATTAATATAGCAAAAGGTTAGACCAACTCCTATAGTACCATGCCACACCTGGAGACATAGTTTCATTGCTAACTATTTACTTACCTTGCCTTTCTCCCTTTTTATAAAGGAGGAGCAACACGATAAATGAGAAATAAAAGTTCCTCAGTATTTCTTTAATTCTGTGGCTTACTGTACATTTCATCATAAAATTAGATGGATAATTTATTAAACCTAAGTTGTTTTATTTGTCACAGAGAAAGGGGAATTATGAATTCATTTTGCTAAACAATTCTTGAGCCTTGGTGGTATGCTGTTACGACGGATACATTTCTAGTTTGAAGAAATACAGAGTCTCTAAAATGGTAAAATACTTTTCAGTAGATATATTTTTTTGCAATATATATTTGCCCAACTTATTGAAGACATTTAAATTTTTTCCTAGTATCTTCAGTATTTGTTTTGTATAATTGTTACTTTTAATGACAGTCTGGGTTTCTTTTTTTCCTCTTTACAGAATGCTCCTCTCCTCTTTTGGGGAAGATTTGGTGTAATGTGGGTAATTTTTATTTAAAAACTATTAAAACCTAGGAATGATTATAGTCCACTTAATGAAACAAAGCACAAATGATGATGAGATCAGCAATAATGTGGAGTTCCTTTGCTAATGAAGCAGAGGACTTTTGTAGGTAAGGAAAAATAACTTTCCTTTCTTTCAACCTTGTTTTCTGGGATTTTCAGTTAAGTAAAACCGTCAGCTGACTTATATTTGTCTCAACCTAAATACAAACGCACAAAGACTATTTAATCATATTTTGTTAATAACATTGATACTAAGTTATTAAATGACACTGTGGGACTTGCTTAGGAAAAATACAGTTTGAATGATATGCTCTCCTCTATTAGTAAGAATATCTGGCTTGTGTTGTTTTATAATAGAGGTGGGTTGGATAATACCACTGTGCTTTTATTTATATCCATGAAGAGTGATTGCAAGAACATGATCATTACTTCATCCTTTTGGAGAAGATTTGAGATGATTATTATCATATATAGGGTTTTATTATTTCAGTCTTGTGAAAGGACAAATATAGTGTCTTATTTAAAAGTTACAGTAAAATTTTAGCAGTTCACTTAGAATTTTGTGAGAAGCCTTTACAAAAGGTGACAGTTGCTACATTGAATTATTCTTTGAGTCAGAGTTCTTCTCTTTAAATATATACAGCTTTGAAAACTCAGACCTTTTCCTCACCTATCCCAGCAACTCACTAAAGTATGTTAGATTTGTAGTTGAGTGTCACATTGCCTGCCTAGCATTCAGAAAGCTTCTTGGTTCAATCCCCAGCATTGCAGGAAAAATAAATCAATAAATCAATAAAATAAATAAAATTCATGCCATTATTTAGCCACTTAACAGTTTACTGCAAGTGTCATTCTGGCATCACATTTATGTGATATCCTGAGCATCACTCAGGCAGGTGTCATTTCAATTAGTTCTTACATTGAATAAATTTGATAAAATTGTTATTTTAATATTTCTTGTTATAAAAACAAAATATGCAATTTTTGGTCATACTGTATTTAAATAATTGGATTTAAATATGTTTGTTGTACATGGTAAGTGGTTAATCCATGTGATAGCAAGAGAAAAGTCTGCACAATCCTGCTTTTTTATCTGGTTTTCAGTGTGGTTGCCCAAGTTTCCTGATTAAATTCATTAAGTTGTTGTGGTGCATTAACGAACGGGCAACTTGTAATACCCAGCTGAACTGAATCAGTGTGGTGCTGGGTGTGGATGGCCCATCTGAGGATTGTTGCCAACTGCATAAAAAGGGAACTAGAAGGGAAGATTGTGTGCTGTTGATTCTCCTGGAGAAGACTCCCACATTGGTTTTCATGATATTAACTTGGCTATTCTCATCATTGGAGGAGCACGGGTCCCCGCTATCACTGAGGATGACTGCAGTTCTTTTCAGGGGAGCTCTGGTCCTTACATTGAGCTTTGTTTCCTGGCTCCAGTGTAGATCCTTCAGCCTGCCAGCACAGATACTTCATCCCACTGGCGCAAACTTTGTGGTGTCCACCGCTGGCTTTTGGGCCTTTGCAGTGCAGATCCTTGATAAGACATGCATGAGACTTTGTCATGGGCTCTATGTCACCAGTTAGACTTGCAGAGGTGACTGCCATGGGCTGTAGTCTTCAGCTAGACTTGTGCAGGATATTGCTATAGGATCCAGGCACTGAGCTGGATTCTTAGGGTCTTTTTAGTGTGTAGGCAGGTCTCCCAACTCTATTGCATATGACTCTGTGGGTGACTATTATAAAATAATCCTATAAATTATGTGTCCTGTATTAAATCTTTTTCCTTGTAAACCCTGGCTACAACAGTATTTTTGTTTTCTTCTCTGTAGGTCAGGGGTTGCAGAATTGACTCCGGGGAAACACTGAGCTATGCCCTACCCTTTTTCTTCTTTTTTATTAGTGCATATTTGCCATTTGTAATGATCACATTTATCATTGGAAATTTGTACCTATACATGACATGTCTTCTTTTTTTCCTGTTCTCCTGCCCTCCAACCTCTTTTGACTCCCCATTAACAAAAGTTTTGCTTCTACTTTTTCTCTTTTATTCTCTTTTTTAATCGCTTTTACCTTCCTTCCTTTTTCTCCCCCACCCTTTCCATTTGAGCATGGTCTTCCTACTTCCTCGTATCTGTCCTGTTTTACTCCTTATTTATGCTTTGAGTTTCTCATGCAAGAGAACTAACATGATATTTAAACTTGTGTATCGGCTTTATTTCAGATAACATTATGGTCTTAAAGTGTAACCATTTCCCTAAAAATGACTCATTTATTCTTCTTTAAGGCAGAGTGGTACTCCATTTTATATAAATACCACATTTTCTTTATCCATTCATTTGTTGGTGAGCATACAGGGTGTTTCCAAAATTTAGCTGTTATAAATTTTCTGCTCTAAATGTGGGCATGGATATATCATGGCAGCAGGATGCTTTTAACCTTTCAGGAAGATACCTAGAAAAAACATAGCTGGGTAAAATAGAAACTCTAGTTTTAGTTTTTTAGGACTCTCCATACTGATTTCCATAGTGGTTATATCAATTTGCACTCTCATTATCAATCAATAACCATTACTTTTTTCTCACAGCATTGCTAGCATTTGTTACTGGCTGATGTCTTGTTAATAGCCATTTTTCTGGGGTGAGATGAAATTTGTGTTTTAATTTGTATCTCTTGAATGACCATTGACGTTTAACATATTTTTCCTATTTATTTGCTCATTGTATTTCTTCATCTGAGAAGTGTGTATTCATTTCAGATGCCCATTTTTGGATTGGGTCTTTAAATTTGGGGAGTTAATTTTTTAAAGTTCTTTACATATTCTAGAGGTTAGTCCTTTGAGAGGAGTAGCTGATAAAAACTTTTCCTCATTCTGTGAGTTGACTCTTCACTATGTTGGTGGTTTCTTTTGCTGTGGGAAAACTTTAATTTGGTGTGATGGTTGTTGTTGATTCTTTGTAGCACTCCTTTGTGTTCCACGTTTTGTTCACAAAGCTTTTGCCTACACCTTTCTCTTCTAGAGTTCTGCCTATTCTATCTTTTAGCAGATTTCATGTTTTAGTTTTAAAATTTAGATCTTTGATCCATTTCAATTTTAGTTTAGTGCATGGTGAGAGATAGGAGCCTAGGTTCAGTCTTCTGTATGTGGAAAGCCAGGTTTTCGTGCACATTTATTAAAGAGGCTGTCCTTCAGTGAACGTGTTTGGCTCCTTTGTCAAAGATAAATTAGGTGAGTTTGCTTGGAGTTGTGTTTGCATCTTCTCTTCCACTGATCCTTGGGTCTGTTTCTTTGCCAGTATCATCCTGTGTTTACCTTAGTAGCTTTGTAGTATAACTTCAAAGCAGGCATTGTGATGCCTCTCCTTGCCTTTGCTGCATAGAATTGCTTTTGATATTCTAGGTCTGTGCTGGTTCCAAATAAATTTTAGGATTGTTTTATCTAGTTCTGTGAGTTATGCTAATGGTATTTTGATTGGGATTGATTTAAACCTCAATTGTGGTTTCACTATTTGAAAATATGGCCATTTTCAGTATATTGGTTCTGCCTACACAAGAGTGGGGGATAGCTTTCCAGTTTCTGGTGTTCTCTTTAATCTCCTTCATTAAAGTACTGTGGTTTTTAATGTAAAAGTATCTCACTTTGTTAGTTTTATTCCCAAGTATTTCATTTTTCTTGATGCTATTTTGAAAGGTGTTGTTTCTCTTATTTCTGTCTTAGTGACAGGAGTTCTACTAATTTTAGTGCACAGGAATTCAACTAATTTTTGAGTGTTAACTTTGTATACTGCTACACTACAGAATTTGATTTTTTTTTTTTTGAGAGCAGAATATATTTATTGAGAGAAAGAAAGCTTCTGTCTGAAGAGAGACAGAGGAGGTCCTGAGCAGGTTACCAAGGAC
Organism: Hydrochoerus hydrochaeris; assembly: GCA_004027455.1. Classification (NCBI taxonomy): domain Eukaryota; kingdom Metazoa; phylum Chordata; class Mammalia; order Rodentia; family Hydrochaeridae; genus Hydrochoerus; species Hydrochoerus hydrochaeris. The sequence continues at coordinate 940,173 of PVLA01000002.1, forward strand.
TTTGCTTTTCTAGGAACTTTTATAGATTGAGACTGTGGGTTTAAAGGGAAGACTGGTAGCTCTCAATGCAAATGGGCATAAGGTGGGACATAACTACAGTTAGCCAATAAGATCAATAGTTCAGGTAAAATTGATTACATTAGGGACAAATGGGGAAGAAAAATTTGTTACCTAAATGAGTCCCAATCCAGAGTTTCTGAAGAAAAAGCAAACTCTCACCTCTGTTCCATGATCTCAGTGGATGACCTCCAAATGATAATGAATTTTAGGGACAACGGAGGTGAGAGCAGAATATATTTATTGAGAGAAAGAAAGCTTCTGTCTGAAGAGAAACAGAAGGGGTCCCGAGCGGGTTGCCCCAGAATTTGATTATTCTAGCAGATTTTTGGTAATATTGTTGGGGTCTTTTGTGTGGAGTTCATGTCATCAGCAAGAAATGATAATTTAACTTTTTCCTTTTCTATCCATTTTCCTTTTATTTCTTTCTCATCTAATTGCTCTGCCTGTTGTTTGCAGAACTATATTGAACAGGAGTGGTAATAGAATGCAGCAAATCATCAATAAGGTAATATAGCATGATCAGGTGGGATTCATCCCAGGGATGCAGGGATTATTCCTCATATGCAAATCAATAAATGTAATAGATCACATTAATAAAAATAAGGACAAACACCATATGATCATCTCAGTAGATGCAGAAGAAGCATTTGTTGAAGTCCAACACTACTCATGATAAAAATCCTAAAAGAAAATTAGAATAGAAGGCTTTTCTCTCAATCTGATAAAAGCCATCTGTGACAGACCCACAGCCAATATCATGCTAAATGGTAAAAAAACCGAAAGCTTTTATTGTAAAATCAAGAACCACAGAATGCCCAATATCACTACCAGGATGTCCTCAAACTTCCAGTCTTCCTGCTTACTTGTATAGCTGGTATTAGAGGCTTATACCACCATGCTCAGCCCAAAAATTGTCTTTGCAGATTGTCTACTTCTTGATATGACCCAAAACATTCTGTGTGTCTGAACTACTCTTGTGGTTTTTAAAAATTAATTAATTAATTAATTTTTGGTAATGGCAGTCAAACTCACGACTTTGCATTTGCCACACAGGTGCTATGTCGCTAAGCTATATCCCCAGCCCTATTGTGCATATTTTAATGCAATATTTCATTTGTTTTTACCATTCCTAATTTTCTTAAAAAAATCAGAAAGTTTTTATTTTGATGGGGAATCAGGCTCCATACCTGTATGACACAGCATCAACCCTTTATTGTGACAGTGACCTCATTGATTCATATTTCATTCCCTGGGCACCAATATGTGGACTACTGTTTTTTTGTTTGTTTTGTTTTGTTTTTAAGAGACTAAAACAAAACAAAACAGAATGAAGTAGATCAGAACAGAACAATGCAAGCAGCACATTATTGGACTTCAAAACAAGATGATAGGAAATCAGCAATGGCTACCATAATGTCTTGTTTTCTTCAAAGTAGTTATTCACACATAATAAAATCAATTCTAGGTGTATATAAGCCTATACATGTACACCTGTCCTTTCTGTATTAGGAGAAACAAAACAAAATACAAGAAAAACAAGAAACAAAAGAGACAAACAACAGCAACAAAGAGCCCAAAACAATAATAATATAGGCTTTCAAAACAAGGTGATAGGAACATAACAAAGATTGTTATTTTGCATAGTTATCTTCAACAAAATTGCTAAGATTACCAGGAATAGACATGCAAAATAGATCTAATCCTAGGAATGTTAACTGTTTTGTTCCAAGAACTAATAGAATTAGTAGTACAATCATCTTAGCTATCTAATGTGTATAAATACAAATTTATATCTTTTTTTTCTTTTCCCTTCCTTCTTTTCTCCTTTTCCTGAGTTATTTTTTCCCATTTGAGCAGTTTCTTACCCTTTCACACTATTTGGACTACTGTTCTTAAAATAATGTGTTCTAATTTATAGTAAAGTAAAAGTGTATCATCATCTCATATTAATTGAACCAGTGAAAAATAATGTGCATAAACTTTGCTTTATGGATAAAGTGTTGTCCTTAAATGTAGTGTTTATGATTTTTAGTAAATAATATTTCCTTTGTAGAGATTTGGTTGTGAATTCCGTAGAACCCCTCTTTGTAATGCAGCTTTTGCGAAAGATTTAAACATTCTTGTAGTGGTTGCTTTACTACTGTTTGCATTATGTTTTTGTGTACTTAAAGGAAATTTGTCAAATGAAGAATCCCAAATTCTCTGCAATTAAAGAGAAACAACCAGGATAGGATCCAAAGTTAGCAGCAGCACAGTTTTAGGATTATAGACACACAAAGTTTTCCTATTCTTTTTAAGGCATGAATTTAGAGAAAGGTTTTTTGAAGAAGCAGAATTTCCTATAAAACTCTATGAGATAGAACAACTAGAAATACATAGAGTAAAACCTACTGCATATCTATATCATACAGGGTATCATTTTAAGAAAGCATTTTGACAGGGTATACCTTTTTACTGTATTATGAAGAAAAAAAAGTTGCAAAATTGACCACTTATTCTTAATTTGAAGATTTGTGTGTTCTCACAGGAAAGGAAAGAAAGTACCTTCCTAGAAACAAAGAAACAAACAAAAAAGGAAACATCTCCCAAACACCACACTCCTCCCTCAGTTTCCATGTAGGTCTATGTTGCTTACTACAGTGAAAAACTTCTGTAATCCATTGTATTTAGATTATTCATGATATGCACACTATACTGTGACCCAGTGCCCAGTACATTAGGGGCTATTTAATAGAAACCAAGTACTTAAGCAATTTTTACATGTCTCTGTCAGGGACCAGGTCTTTGTACAGATCATTTTGAAAATCTGATGCTCCTCTCCACAGTTTGAGATGTTTAGCTTGTAGGGTAAATGAAAGAAGTTGGGCTGAGGATGGATGTAGTAGACTTTTTGGCTAGCAAATGTGAGATCCTGGATTTGATCTCTAATGTCTTGGTTACTTTTCTCTCCTTATTGAGACAAAAGTACCTGACACCCCAAATGAAACAAGGAGAGGTTTATTTTGCTTACAGTTTTTTGGAAGTTTTAGTCCATGCTCAGCTGGCTCCAGGGCAGGGTGGCATGGCTGAGGGCAGCTGTTCATGGTGGCTGCAAGCAACAAGAGTGACAGGGCAAGAGGTGGAAAAGCATGCCTCCTTCTCTCCCTTATATTGTATGCCAGTTACCCACTCCTGGGTGAGAGCAGCACTCACACCGTTAATCTCAGCACTAAACAACAAATCAATCACAAATACTAGATTCAACCATTCAGCTGTGTCCATGACTGCATAAGGCTTGGGGGACACTCAGACACAAACCATAAAATTTAGGGATAGGTTGGAAGGGACATGGAGAGAAGGCACCAGCAGGGCTGTGTTGGGGAGGTGATGAAATGCCAACTGTGTATGCTCCACCCACCTCTGCAGTGCCTTTTGTCCCGACCTGCTACAGTTTGACATTTCTGAACCTCATGATCTGTTTCCCACTGGAGCAGCATGTGTAGCTGCACTTGGTCTTTGTCTCCGTTTGAGTAATTGCTTGATGGAAGCCTGTCAGTCAGATTTGGTATTAGGAATATTTAAAGATTATTCTGAAAGGGCAGGGGCACTGTGTGTAATAAGCTGTTGTGTTCTGTCACCTGTAAAATTGATAGACAGGCAGGATTTCCTGGTTGTTTCTTAAGGTGTATGTGGGTGGATATATATATATATATATATATATATATATATATATATATAATGGTTAAGGAACATCTCTGATCTTATTAATGATTGTTGTTTTATTTACTTAGGAATATATTTTTTGAAAAGAAAAATATTACTATTTGGTGCATTCCAAAGTGGAGTAAGAAACATTACAGAGTGGGGAAAACCTACTTTTCTTCATTTTGAAAATCAAATCAATTTTCCCATATCACCCGTCATATTTTTACTAAAATGAATTGTTTTATATAATAATTTTATATGCATACACAAGTACTTTAAAAAATGAACACACATATTGTGTATATTTATGGGGGTACTATATAATGTTTCAATGTATGCATGTATATTTAAGCTCTTAAAATATTGTAAAATATAAGATTTTAATAAAATGTTAATAAAAATCAAATGTTAATTTAGCGGTCAATTCAAATTTCTGTAGTTCTAAAATTTTAAAATAAACTTTGTGTTTTCAGGTTTTTTTTTTTTTAATTTCAGAAAAGTGATTTTATTTATTTATTTACTTATTTACTGTCTTGCCTGTAGTTCAGGCTGGCCTTGAACTCACTATGTGGCCAAGGCTGGCCCTGCTCCAACCTCCTGAGTGTTGGGATTACCAGGTGTACGCCACACCTAGGTTAGAAAAATTCTTTAGAAATCTGTGTTTGTGTTTATTTCTTTAGAAGTATTGTTTTATCAGAATTTATTTTGGAACAGTATGTTTTAGTGGGTTAAAAGTTTATTTATATTTAGATCTTATGTTACCTATATTTTATTTGTGTTACAGTCTTGCATCAAGTAAGGAACTTGATTAAGGAATAGGAAAAGCTTTGCTCAGAGGTAAAAGTTTTTCGCTTTAAAAAATAGCTTCACTGATTATCCTAAGAATAAAGTTTGTGTGTGTGTGTGTGTGTAAAAGATGAGTGCTATTTTCTGTATCCTTTTCTGTGTGTATGTTCATGAATAATTCATTTCTCTTAGAAAAACAGTCATATCCTATGTTTTATTTTATAATTTGAGATATTTAACCTGCTGTCTTTTCAAACATAGTTCTGTACAATCATTTAAAATGATTTCATAGCTTCTATATTGAGTAAGCGTATTTAAGAAAATTGTGAACTTTCTAGGAATGATGCACATACCTGCAAACCCAGCACTGAGAAGACTGAGGCAGGCAGATCTTGAGTGTGAGGTCAGCGAGGTCCTTGACATACTGGTTAGTTCTTCCATTTTTGAATTATCTTCTTTGTTATAATGATCTTTATTATTCATAATTATAGTTGTTTAAAAATTCTGATTGGTATTTACTAAGAGTGATCAAATGCTACTTTAAAATCAAAATCATAGAAGATAAGTAGAGAAGAGTAAGTTTTCTCAAAACAAAAACAATTCTTATTGAAATTATAGCATGTTTATCTTCTAAGATAGAAATTTTTAAATGTGCTTACAAGGATGTTTTATGAGAAGGAAGGCCTGTATCTTGAGCCTAACCTATGAATGAGCTGAATTTGGGTTCTAAAAAGTTTTCTATCCCCTTTGGCTGTAGTTTAATGTGTCCTCACCAGTTATAGAAAAGAGCTGATTATTAGCCCTTTCAGGAGAAGTTCCTTCTACTTCATTCTTCTGTATGCCTCAGAACCTCCATCACTCCTGCAAATAGTCACAAAGATAGTCCCTGAACTGTGCTTGTGTGGTGCTGTCCTGGACTTAGCTGTGTATCATATGATCTTGTGACCTTGGGCTTATGCAGACTAGGAGCTATCAGGACACCCAGAACTTCTGCTAACATTATTGGTATATGATTTGAATGGATATGACATGAGTGCTAAATCAGCTTTTCTCTATTCCTAGGACATTAGCAAAACATGTGCTAAGAATCATTTTCAGAGTTTATTGGTATCTGCTGGTGATACCTTGACGAGCACTCTGCTTATTGGAATAATAGCCAAATGGAAGCTAATAGTACAGTTTTGACATTTGAAATGCAGTATCCTGCTAATTTCTTCCCTTGCTTAAGAAGAATCAGGCTTATGTGGGAAGACTTCCAACAGGCCAGTTTGATATGTTATGTAGAAAAAAATTAGGATAGGATTAGTTGAGATATGTGGTTTTAATTTTTTTATGATAGTGTAATTTTATGTGTATATTATGTGGTATAGAATATGTAAGTCTCTGTGAATAAAAGTTAAGTTTGAAACTATTTCTGATTTACAAAAATAGAATATACATTTTAAAGTCATCTTTTTTTGAAGCTTAATCTAAGTTGGCATATGGCTTCTCATACTTGAAAAGATTTGGTTTTGATAAATATTTTAGCAATATTTGCTAAGGTCTCTTTAAATCTTATATGTGACCCATAAAAGTTTTATACTTGGTATTCAGGAAGAATTAGCTTTTAATGTTTTGTTTTAGATTGTAGGAAATGAAACATATATAAAAAACTCAAGTATCAGTGTAAAAGAGTTTCTAAATAAAATTGTAATAATCACCAGAGGACATCCAAATGTATTAATCCCAAATCTGCATGCTGATTTTTATATTGTGAAAGGTTAACTTTTTGATTGCAAGATTTAATTACTTTTCAAGTGAAGATTTCATAACAGTTACTTTTTTCATCTGTACACAGATACATGCACAGTTTGTTCCCTGTGTGGTAGATGTGAAGCAGCTGGGACCAAGACTTTTCTTATATTTAAACCATGTATGTATGTATGTGTGTGTGTGTGTGTGTGTGTGTGTATACATATATACACACATATATGTTATATATAACACATATGTTAGGGTTAGTGTGAGCATATATATATATATATATATGCATGTATGTATATATATATGTATATATATTTCAAAAGTTTATAGTAATAATGTAATTTGTCATTGTTTTTCCAGTTACTTTGCCAATTCTTACCCTGAATGTAGCTGCAGAGTTTATTTTATGTTCTCCATTTTATATGAACCTGCCATGTTCTCCCCTAACAGAGGTATCTGCTTTTACCCACACTTGACGGTGGTGTTCTGTAGCAGATGTCTTTTGCCCCTCCTCTTTTATTTTAACAATGAAGAAAGTGTGTGTCATTTTAAAAAATAACTGTTGATTACTGTGTGAGTGATTTGCCTAGGTAGGGGTTGATGGAATAAATCAAATCTGCAGTTCACATACATAGTTAATTGTAGAATACATATATTAAAATTATATTGTTTAAGGTAGAAACAGGTGAAATGTTATTGTAATACAAATAGGGCTTTTACTGGCCTTTTTTCCACCTCTTTTATATTAAACACAGCATTGAAATTTTGGAATCTAGTGTAGAATTGTAGCTTGCCAATTGTTTTGGAGGGTAGTTTGTGAACAATAAAATTTGCTATTAGCTTTATTATCCAAAAGTTATGTTTAAATGTACATTTGCAATTTATTTCAGACCATGAAAAAATTAATCTTTGCTAAGTTCTGAGAATTTCCAGAATAAATTTAAGAATTCTGTTTTTAAGATGTAGACAGTGTAGTCTTGCTTTACTTACTACCATAATCTTTGAATATTTACATTATTTGTTGTTATTTACTATTGATAAAATACCAGCATAATTGGATGAGATTGACCTCAGTACATGGGCCACAACTCATAGCAATTTGAAGATACTAGGATGTGCTGCTTAGTTTCTTTCCTGTGTATGGGATAGTCCTCACCTATGTGGGCTACTAATTTATCATTCACCACAGCAGACTGTCAGCAAAACAGACTGTAGATAACTGTTTCTTGCTTAACTTGAAATTTACAGTAAAGTTTTAGAGCAGGGATATTATACTTCAGTGATATCCATAGTTTACCAAGATTTCAGAAGGTATACTTTTGAACCTTGTTCACTTTCTTGTTTTCGTAGTGTAAATGCTTAGAAGCATTGGTTTCAGTTTGGGAAAAATTAATACAGTAAAACATAGGTAACTTTTAATACTAAAGAGCTAGAAAAAGAAGTTGTTAAACTTTGAAGTTATGTTTATAACAATTTATTTTTAGTTGCCTCTATTAGAAATTTTTTTCTCAAACATTTCTAGAGATATATAAACTATGCTTTTAAGGAAGTTTGAAATGATCATGATATCACTGTCTTTCCAAATCCACGTTACATTTGAATATTGTAAGGTGTATCATGAATACAAATTAATTTTTTTACACACATACATTACACACATATTTGCATGCATATACATGGACATACACATTCTAGATGGAATATTCACCAATATTGACATGAATTATCATAGGCAATGTCATTAAGCAATGAGAAGATCAAGGAGATAAATCATTTGGCAACCTTGAGGTCAGTGGATGGTTTTTCTTCTCTTGATGCAGTCTTCCCTTTTACTGATTTTTCACTGTTTTGTGAATGACGAGAAAGACAGAAGGAGGGAAATAATGTGTATATATTTGTATGTTTTGTACATGAGATCTATTTCAGTGCTTTAAAATATAGTAATTTAAATTACCCTATGTGTGCTATTTGAAATAAAAATTTTCAGTCAGCTTTTATGTATTAAGTTCTTTCATAATCATTATAGTGCAAGTTTAAGTTTTAGACTTTTATAAATGTATTTAAAATATTTTGATTATTTAGTCGAAATAGTATTTTCTTATAACATGGTCTTGTAACCAAAACAGAGCTCCAATATGAATGAACCTGTTTTTGGAAGTTCTGGTTATTTTGAAAATGGAGATAAGATTCACAAGGAGCGGGCCAGGGGTTTAGCTTAGTGGTGTAAGTGCCTGCTTGGCAAATGCGAGGTCATGAGTTCAATCCCTGGTGCGCGCGCGCGCGCGCGCACACACACACACACACACACACACACACACACACACACACACACAAAGATTCACAAGGAGCTGTGATTCATTCAATAAGGAGTTCAGTTTCAAAATACAGTTTTCTTTCTGTTAAGCAAATCTTCACAGTAGATGTTTGCCAAGTTCAGGGTTGCAGATTTTGGGAGCACTGAATTTGTTTCCTATTTGTTTCTTATGACCTAGGAATGTGTGGTCTGTCTTCCCCTTTGGGTTACCAGGGACTTTTCCTAGTCTCTATGTCTTGTTTTCTGCCCTCTGGGTAGGTGTACAGGGTTCTTGTGCTTGTATAGCTGTGTCTGCAGTGGGTAGATTCCATCCTCCTATACAACCAGCACCTTGCTCAGCTTTGACCTGGGAAATGATTAGTTTAAACTGTTATTTAGTAACACTGTTTGGTAGCAAAGATCTTAATTTTAGTATTGACTCTTGTAAGCTGATGCAAATATTTGAATATTTTGTTCATTTTGGCATTGTCTTACAAAAATGAGGGGAAGAGAAAAATCGAGAATGTGTATTAGTGGTGACAAATCCATATGTGAAATATAAAATAAAGACGTGAAAAACTTGGAGAAGAAAATAGTAATCTTTTTGACTATTCTTGCTCCTAAGCAAAGATTTAAATTCTCATTGGAGATTTTTTAGAAAGAAAAATGTGAATTTAGGGTTTTTTTTTCCTCCATCTTTTTCATCCTTTTTATCATTATTCTCTATGGTGGTAGAACCTTACATAGTTCCCCATGTGTTTAGCTCTTGCTCTTTGCTGTTGTACATGTTCTTATAAATGTCCTTGGTGAATGTAAGACTCCTGGAATCTCAATATACTTATCACCTCAAGTGTTTATAAAATGTAGTTTCCTGAGGTTAATTGGATCTGGGCTAGACTACTGGTACCATCAGTTCTAACTCTGTGATCCAAGTAATTTTGTCTATTTAACCAAAAATGGGAATAAAGGTTCCTCAATTATTGCCATAATTGAGATCAAACACATTTGGTTTCCCAGAAAATGATGGCTTGTTATTGTTTCTGGTGGCTACTGTGACTAGAGGTACCATACTTGTTTAGAGGGAAGGAGGCAGTCTGAAGAATTGGATCTCTCATTTCTGGTAAGTATAGTGCAGCCAACTGGGCAGTAGGTGTGTGGGTAGAATTGGCATGACCAAGAGGAAAGCATTGTTGGCAAGGCCAGTTAGCTTCTGGTCAGATAGATTCTCTTTATGGGTGGAAATTTGTTATAGGCTGAGAATTTTACTTTGATTAATGTATTTCTGGAAAATGCATTCCAGATTCTAGAAATTGTAGTTTAGAGACTAAATTTAGTATCATGGTTTATTTGCAAATTATTTCAGGAAAAGAAACAAACACTGCCATTCATATATTAGTAGATTTCTGCTTGTATCAACAAAATTATCCAGAAAGTATTTCATGTGAGTACAAATCTCTGTCAAATGAACTTGTTAGTCTAGGATAAAACTGTACCTACCCTCCTTAGCCTCCAAGTGCATGTGCTTGTCACCTATCCAGCCATGTTGGATTTGTACATTTTGAGAAAACCAGCTGGGGAAAGGAGAGTGCTTTGGATTTAGAACACACAGTAGAACTGACTTTGTTTAAGCTACTGACTTCACGTTATAGGCATGACAAAGCAGAGTTTTCTGCACTTACTGAAAAGAGACATCAGGAAAACATTTTGGGTCTCATAATACTATTGCCTACTAAAAATATTTACTCAGAAGCCAACACATTAAACCTTAATCCAGTGACAATAATTTATAACTATGAATCTGTAATACAGATGTGTGGCTTGTACATGTGAGTTGCATGGTTAGGGAAACAGATTCTGCAACTTTTTGGGAGAGTTGGGCACTGGGAATCAAACTCAGGCCCTTGCGCTTGCCAGGCAGGCACTGAGCTATACCCCTGGCCCTGCAATAATTATGAAAATAAAAGTTTAAAAACGTACTTCAATATTCTGATTTTTTTCAAGAAGAGACACAGACTAATAAATACAAAGGCTCAATTTTAGTTTCTTCTGTCTCAATGTTTTATTCTATAGAACCTACTTGTATTGACTGCTGTCAGAACCAGTCCTAGGTTAATGAAATTAATATTTGTAAACTAAATTAATATTCATCTTTAGTCATAATGAATATAGAAATTTATATTTAAATATTAAAAATGAAATGAATTTTAGCTCAACCTTTGCTTTTTAATTTTTTAAATAAAAAGTTTGACATTTCACTGTTTTCTGTCACACTTGAAATATGATTTGACTGTTTAACCAAGATTGCTCAGTGAATCTACCATAATGTTTAAAATTTTGGGATATGATAAATAATTTTTTCTAAGCTATTTTAATCCTATTTCGTTACTACTGCCAAATTTTTGTGACTGGTAAGGTAAGTAGTACTGTTTTAAACACTTTACCATCCCTGGGGACAAAATACCCAACACTCACAACTTCAAAGAGGAGAGATTTTATTTTATGGCTTACAGTTTGAAGTGGATTCAGTGGTTGGCTGCTCCAAGGCAAAAATGGTGTGATAGAGAGATAGAGAGGAGCCTGAACAAGAATACATCCTTCTGAAGAGAAAAGGAAAAAGAAATGTCTGTGTGTGTGTGTGTGTGTGTGTGTATGAATGATAGCTAAAATGACTCTATTACTAATTATATTAGTTACTGGAAAAGAACAGTTAATACACATATGTTTAGATCCATTTTACATGTTTATATCTGTTAATCTAAGCAACCCTCTTGAAGGTAACAATATACAATATTACAACCATTGTCAAATTCTTGTCATCTTGTTTTGCAAACCCATACTGTTATGGTATTTGGTTTCTTGTTATTTTTGTCAGTATTGCTTTTTGTTTTTCTTTGCTGTGTCTTTTTAATCTTAAATTTAAAAACTTAAAAGAAAAATAATACATCCTTCCAGGTGTCACTTTTACCTCCTAACAGCACATTATTATTATGAACTCATTAGTGGGTTATCCCTCTGATGAATATAGTGCTGTAGTGATCTAGTAACCTTTCAAAGACCTGCCTCTGAATGCATGAAACTTTAGGGGCATATTCCAGATTTTAACTATGATAAACAGTGTGAAGAGATGTCCTTTTAATCTGGAAACAACTGTGTGTCTTGTAGCTAATAGTAACTCAGTTCTCCACTGTACAGGATTGCTACTATCTTGGACTTTCTCTTTACCTCTCTATCACTCCACTGATGGGTGTTGCAACAGTCATTGCATATACTGTGAGAAAGTGCCCGCCATGTGCTACATCCAGTTCTTGCCCAGCCTGGCTTGACTATGCTTCACGTTTAATAGAGAACATAATTTTACTGTAGTGTTACTTTGTGAAAGTGTCAATCTCTGGTTTCCTATGTCCTGGCTCTTCTCTGCTGCTGGCTCTTTCACCAATAGAACTCCAGTGCTAGTCACACATAAATGACAAGAATTTACTGCTGTGTCCTGTTTCACCACCACCCATATTGAAATTCATTGTTGATGAAATTTAGGAAAATTTCTTTATAATTAGTATTATCATGGGGTAAGAATTGAAAGGATGTTAGAGATGTCAGGGCTTTGGATTCTAACAGACTTGAATTCAAGCATTTCTCTTTCTGCTTTTATGTGTTTGTAATGTTGGGAAAATTAAATTTTTTAAAATTACAGTGTCCCCAGTAAAATAGGCTTTTTACCCCACCTCCCCCTTTTGTTTGAATAATTTCTACCTATTATTTACAGAAGATTTCATATGCTGACTACTGTATTTAGTGTAGTACAATAGTGCCTTAGTTTAGGAGGACTTAACTTGTTCCCATGTTATTTAGCCTTCCTTTTCTTCACAGTGGACATACTGTCAAGTAACAAAGTGCAATGGAGTTGTTGAAAAACTGTGTGTATGTGTTTGTGTGTGTGTGTGTGTGTGTGTATTGTATTCCTTTAGAGAAAATATCTGAATCAGATGTGTCAAAAACAATGGATGAATTTAGAAATGAGTAAATTTTCTGTTGCTATGTAACAGAGCACTAGTTTAAAGATTTTAAAATAGCACCATTTTATTATTGGATAGTTTCCATGGACTGGAATTTGGGCATTTCCTGGGGACTGACATCAGCATGTCATTTGGGGCTTGTGATCTTACCTAAGCTTGCTTGTTCAAAGTCAGCCAATCTGATGGCCCTATTCTAATTATCCAGACTTCCCAGGATAATTTTCCTTTTGTTTAATTTAGAGTCAACTGATTAGGAACCTTGATTACATCTGTATAGTCCCTTGACCTTTCCCATATAATGTAACTAAATCATAGGAATAATACCACAAAATGGTCATAGGTCATGACCATCCCTCAAGGGAGTAGGTTGGGATATGCTCGGCACATAGCATCAAAGACATCCGGGCCCATCTTTAATCTGCCCACCAGAGAGGGAATGGATTTGGAAGGACTGCGTTCTTTAGTTCACATAGTTCTGTAAATAGTACATGAAATGTTAGAAGAATTCTTTTTATTCACTTAATGTGAAATCTCCCCCTTAATTCTGAACTGAGAATTAAAAAATTAATTTCTAGAACATTTGGCTAATGTGTATCTATTCAATAATAGCAGTTGCCCTGTGTTTATTGAGTACTTACAATATGTCTGGCACTGACATTCAGATATTTGAAAGTGGTGTCCCTACAAGTAACTGTGGTTAGTAAATGGTAGGGACAAAGCTCCAGGAGCATCCAATTATTGGTTCAGTGTCACAGCACTAGTAATGAGTGCTGGTAGTGAGCTGTCCACCTTTACCTGTGCTCTCAAATTGTGCTTTTGAGTATGAAATTGAGCCAACCTGGTTTACTGAGAATGTTTAATGGGAAGAGGGGGAATGGGAAGGGGGGATCTGGGTCTGAGAATTGAACTCAGGACCTTGTACTTGCCAGGCAGGCACTTATTATGCTGCTGAGCTATATCCCTGACCCTAGTGAGATTATATCATCATTGATGAAGGATTTTCCTTAGTTACCAGTGGAAGATTAATATTTCTAGTAAGCGTGTAACCTTACTTTAAAATCAGAATTCCAGCTGGGGATATAGCTCAGTGGCACAACACATGCCTGGCAAGGACAGGGTCCTGAGCTTGATTTCCAGTTAAAAAAAAAAGTCAGAACTCCAAATATGTGATGCCTTTTTTCTAGCTGTTTATTAAAGTAGGAGGCTCTCTGTTTTACTTTCAGTTAGACACTTTCTCTTTCCTTGGTGATCTTGAGCGTCTGGTAAACACATGAATTAACAGCAGTCTCCTCATGTTCAGCTGGATGTAGCCAGCAAAACCATAAAAGTTAAAATGCAATTACAGTTCAGAGATATTTGTCTTTAAAACAAGCTGTCTTCTAACAACCCACCAAAAAGCTTAGCCTAGAATTTTGGTTTACAAAAAAAAAAAAAAAATCATTGAAAATGCATTTTTAGCTGTCAGTTTCTTTGTATTTTGATTCTGTTGAAGGAATACATAAAAAAACCCTTAGAAATAAATACTTTATTTGATTAATGTGAATAATATTTCTCTTTTTGAAAATAGTTAACACTTAACAGTCTAGTGTATCACATTGTATTCATTGACTATAAAGTTTGTAACAGACTATTGTGGAATAGTATTGTCACATTGTATTAGGGAAATGAGAAACACTTATCTAAAACTTTGTGCTGCACAGTACAGAGACCACCAGTGACCTGTGCTGCTTTGTTCTCAAAATATGGCTAGTGTGACTAAGACACTGAATTTTAAATTTATTTGACTTTAATGGACTTAAATTTAAAAAGTTACATGTGGTTAGTGGCAGTAATATTGGACAGGACAGATTATAGAATACTGTCACAGCAAATTCCTTAGATTTGTGGGTATAAGCAAATGTAATTGAATTCATACCATGAAGCTGCACATAAATGATCTTTCACATCCCTTTTGGTTCTCAAATTCTATACTGTATTTATTGTAAATTGCTTGTATATTTTAATAGCATGCAGTATTCACTGTTATTTGTGATCTTCTGAGTGACTCATCTGGACTGCACATATCTTTTTACTTTTGTACAATGAAACTAATTTTTTGATTATTTGTTTAAAATAACTTTAGTTATAAAACATCACAGAATTCCCATGATTAAATGGAAGTTGGAGGCATGTGAAATTAAAACAGAAAATTCTACTTTAGTTTATATGTTTAACCTCCAAAACCATTTCTGCTGTCAGGGGGAAAAAGTGAGATTTGATTTATTTGACTTGAATGATGGCAGTCCTCTGTACTCACTAATTTTTGTTGCAGTTTGATGTACCAGTTTATTGCAAGTTTTAACATCACATTTACCTTAAAATTCCTTCACAACTGTTTAGTGATATGCTCTGCTATAGAAAAAAAGAGGAAATTCGCAGAGATGTATTTTTGATATGATGAAAATGTGTACCATGCTCTGTGTCTTTTTGTCCCAGTACTTCTGACTTTAGTTACTTTTTATATGGTCTGAGTAGAGGTTCTCTCTGAAAAGTTTTTCCTTATAGAACGTTTTTCTATGTCTTGCTTAGCTTACTATAGGTACAATTTCCCAAAGGACACCTGATTTGAAAATACCAATTTATGATAATGCCCAGAATTTTAAGAGACAGGGAAATAATATTGGGGAAGTGAATTGAAAATTAATATAGTTATGGAATTCAGAGTTTTTACTGTGGATGTGTTTCAGGCAGTCTGTATACACTTTATATTTCTAAAAATATGAATAAAGTGTGTAATCTTAAATAAGTTCAGATTGAAATCAGTTCAGAATTATTTAAGTGTAAACTTCTGGAAGCTTTAGTTTTATAAACCTTGTAATAGCTAAACTGTAGGGGTTGGGGGTTTAGCTCAGCAGTGTAAGTGCCTGCTTGGCAAATGCAATGTCCTGAGTTCAATCCCCGGTACCAAAAAAAAAAAAGCTAAACTGTATGAAGCTAAAATCATTATTTGTATTTCTTTTCTCACAAGGGAAGCATTATCAACTCTTTAGCATTCTGAATTTTAAAACAATAATTGTAGTTGTCAAATAATTTCATTTTTTATTAGTATTTATTAGCAGTAAAATATTTTTAATTAAAGTGTATATCATTTTAGACATAGTGCTATTGCACACCTACTAGATTACATAGTAATCTAGCAATCATAGTATAAAGGAAACTTTTTATATGCACTGGGAAACAAAATTTGTGTGGTTCAACTTACTGGGATATTTGCTTCATTGTGATTGTCTATAAATGAACTCGCAGTATTACTGAGGTAAGCTTGTAGTGTGAGCTCTTATTCTAGTGCTCTTCTATTTAAAAATTGTTTTGATCTGTAACAATTATACATATTTATAGAGTACACTGTGGTACTCTGATACATGCTTATACTGTGCTGTAATCATATCATGGTAATTAGCATACTCATCACTGTAAACATGCAGCATTTCTTTGTGATGACACCATTCAAAATTTCCTCTTCCAGCTATTTTGAAATGCACATATTATTGTAAGCTGTGGCCATTCTAGGTATAGTAGAACATGAGAACATTTTCTTCTTAATTATAACTTTGTACTCATTGATAATCCACCCAGCCCTTTTCCTCATCTCCTCCCCAGAATCTGGTAATTACTAATCTTTGGTTTAAAAACAACTGTTTGGAATTGCACATAGAAGTGAGATCATGTGGTATCAAAATAGCTTTCATCATAAATAATCTTCTTTGGCTAACATACATTGAAAATTGTGTGGCAATAAGAAGAAAATGTGGTATAGTTCTGCCTAAAATTGGAAAGGATAAACTAAATTGTTCCTTGAAAAATCATCACAGAATATAACACAACTCCAAAAGTTGAAAAGCTATTTTCAACAAGAGGTATTATTTTATCAGTGAAGTTGAGATAATTAAAATCTAAATATGAGCACATTTAGATATCTCCTATCTTGTAGCTATTGGCATACTCTATTTGTTTTAATTCAGTAGGTAATACCACCTCAAACAATAGACCGTATTAGGTGTAATTCATTGTGTTTTTTAAACTGTTGCTGAAACACATTTTTACTGATCATAGTTTTAAGCTTCATTATACCACGACATGTGTACTGTATGAAGATTATATAGCAGTGTACTTTTCTCTTTGTGCAGTTGTTGTGCATTTAATTCTTCTGTGTGTTATGAAACCTAGTGTACGTCTGTGTAGCATTTGATAGCCATTTGAATTCTTTTCACTTTTTGGCTATTATGAATAGTTCTGTCAAAAATAATCATGTGTAAGTCTTTATATCACTATGGGTTCATTCCTCTCAAGCAGCACATTCTTGTAAGAGGATTTTTCTGAGGCAGGTAAGTTTTACTTAATATTTTAAGAAATTGCCAGTTTTACAAAGTGACCATATAATTTTATATTCCTATGAGCAATATTCTTTACTACATTGTCACCAGCACATGTCATTTATCTTCTTGAAGATGTGCTTTGAGTTTTAATGTATATTTTTCTAATAATCATTGACTTTGCACATCTTTGGTGAAATGCATATTCACATTTTTTCCCATTATTAAAATGGATTATTTTGTCTTACTGAGTTCTGAAAGATTTCTTTATATTTGATGGATACAAGTCTTTCTTTAAGTATATTATTTGCAAATATCTCAGTCTATGGTTTATTTCAGTTTCTAAAGTTGTCTTTTGAAGCAAAAAAAAAAAAATTCCCTTATTTTTAATGAAGTCTTACTGTTCTTTACAAATGTTTGTGTCTCTGTTTATATGTCTGTGTCTTTCCCTGGGAACTGAACCCCCAGGGTCTCTCACATGCTAGGCACATACTCTTTATCAGTGAGATATATCTCTAGCCCACTCTATTTTTAAAGTATTATTTACTACTAAGCTATATATTATACTAAGCTATTAGTTTTGCCTGGAATTAGCTGTTGTATCTTTTTCCGAGGGCTTTTTTATTTTGAACATCTGACCAGTTCTTCCTATACCTTCTAACAGCTACACAGTGTAGTTACTCCTAGTTTTATTCTTGTCAATTTTTTTTCTTAAGAACCATCCCTTCTGGATTTCCAGTTTCCTATCTCAATTTGAAGTGGTTGCTTACCCTTAAATACATGCCACTTTCCCTCTGAATGCTCCTTCATTTATTTCTCTAACTTTTGACCTCATATATTTAGATGTCCTGTTTCCTACATTAATGGCCATTTTTATTGTGTACAGTGCTTTAGTGACTTCCTAAGAAAGTGTGAATGAGAGACAAATTTTTGAGACCTGTATTTTTTAAAACCTCTTTAACCTCATATTTAAATTGATTGTTTAGATAGATGTAGTAATTCAAAATGGAAATTGTTTTCTCTAAGAATTTAAAAAAAATAAAATCTTCTGTCTTAGTGTTGCCATGCGAAAACAAAATATTTTATGTGCCATTTTGATGAATAACTCTTCATTTATAGTTGACCTATGCCTCAGTACCCTTGTGATAACAGTGGGATTTTCACTTGTGATGTTCCCAAGTACCAAATAATGTCTTTGGATAAGGTTGAATGATTGATTTTTTTTCCCCCTCTGTTAATTTTCCTTTCCTTAATAGTTTTCTGTCTAGGAGGTAATCTTCACTTCAACTGCTTATCTGATTATTAAATTTTTGTATTTGTTTTATAATGTCTGCCTTTGAGGCAGTGATGCAGGAGTCTTATGTGGTGGCAGTAGGAGCAGGCACCTTAACCCTTGTGCCCCCTGCTCAGTGTGGTTCACCCAAAAACAAATGGCTTATTTTTAGGAAGCCCTCTTTTGTAAAAGGTAATGCCAGCATCACAACAAAGAAACTTGGAACTGTCATGAAATTGAGAGGTCAAAATCCAGCAGAAGCTCAGTTGATCAAGAAGTGGATGTTGACAGTAATGGCATTGTTGACTTACAAATTTTTAAGTGGATGCTAGAAAAATGCAGGTAGTGAGGAAGAATTCTTGAGGTATTCTAAGTCTTTGTTACAGATGGAAATGGTTATGTCAGTGCGACAGAAACATCACATCATGACAAACTCAGGAGAATATCTAGCAGATGAAATAGATAAATGACCAGATTGAAGATCTAATCCCTCTTCTCAATCAAATAAAATATTTCACTGTGTCTTTCAGAGAAAAAAGAGATAGGATGGAAGGGAGAAAGAGAAAGCAAGAAAAGAACTGTATTTCACTTTTGTGTGGCAAAACTAATTGTCAGCAGTATCTTCTGTTCACACACACAGAATCTACGTGTTCATTTATGATCCTGTCCCCTTAAAGTTAAGCTACATATTATTTTTATAGCGTAAGTATTTGTATTACCTTAATAATATGGAAGGACTTAGTGGACTTCAAGAAGTTCCATTTGGTAATGATTAATATACTGTTTGTACTGGCCAGTTTTTCATGTATGCTGCTCACTAAATAAACATGGTCAAGTATTTGTATTAAAATAGAAAAATGAAAAAAATAAATTTGAAACCTATTCAGATGGCTGTGCTTTGATTGGTTAGTATAAATTATCAGAACAAACACATCTAAGCTGGTTGTATGTCAGGGTGATATGCAGAAAATGGGTGAAGAATAAACTGTTAAGACATAGACCTAGAGGTAGGATGGTTCTCTTGTATTTCCCTCCAACCCACGGTGTCAATGACGCACCCTAATGGCATGCATGACCTTGTATGTTAGTGCAGCATTGTTTGCATTGTACTAAACTGAAAATGGATGTCAGGCTGTCATATTACACCAAGTTTTTAATAAGAACTGTGCCAAGGGAGCATCTTTATGAAACATCTTAGAGCCAGTAGACTAGACTGCAGCTGTGAACTTTAGCACAACCATCACTGTTGCTGTAAGAAATTACAATTTATGTTCATTCTTCTTTTGTAAATAGTAGTCTTGTTTTTTCTTCAATAATTTAAAATGTTTTCCTTTGTAATTTTTTTGTTGTTGTTTTGTTTTTTGTTTTTTGGTTTGGCGTAGAACTCCTGGTAATCTTCCTGCCTCAGCTTCTGGAGTGCTGGGATTCAGATATGCACCACCATACCTTGCCTTGTTCCTTTTTCTTAATGCTATTTTTTTCATGTATGCATTATTCTTTTCTTATCAAAACAGAATATTATTTTAAAATATTTCTTCTATTCCTTGCATTATCTCTATTTCTTTTGGGTCATTCTTTTTACTTTTTAACAATCTTTTATGTGAGAGATTTGCTCAAAAGTGTGACTATCTTGTTCATACTTAAGAGTACATACATTAAAATGCCCATGGGAAGCTCTCTGAGTGAGATAAGGCTTGTGCAGTGGCAGGCAGCTCTTTGGGTTATCCTGTGATCAGCTAGCTTTTCATTTTGGACTAGTTCATGTTGATGAGTAAAAGTCTTTTCTCTGGAGCAGTTTATTTTTTCCAGAGACAACCCAATAGTTTTCTGCTTGGAGACATGGCAAATGGTGTATAGGCTTGGCTGCTAACATTTTAAAATTTGGGATGGGAAAGGAGTATACGGTCTCAGGGTTCAGCATTTGTTCTCAGCGTCACATTTTATAAAGCACTCTGCCCCCATGAATGCTAAGCATTTTTGTTCTGTGTTTAAGAAGAATCTCCCTTACCCCAGAGAAGCAGGGTAGTGATAAGCCAATGTTCCAGTCTTAACGCTCCCAATTTATTTCCCTAGTTTTAGTCTGACACGCTCCAGTTTTTGAGCTTTACAGACTATGCCAACTATATTGATTTACTTCTTACTGATACCTTATTTTCTATGTTCGTTGGACATTTAGCATTGAACTTCCATCCTAGTGATTTTCTCATTGCTTTATTTTGACCTTTCCTATATGTGTATATTATTAGTAATATTGTGTCAGTTAAAAGTCACCTAACAATTCATTTGACCCATTTCTTTGGGTTATTTGAAAAAAGTGAAATTTTGGGTAGGCGTCTTTCCTGTGATTGCAGACAAACCTGGCAAGTGTTGTGAAAAGGATGGTGAGAAAATGGAGATTGATTGGTCAGTCATCTTTATCATATGTAAAGACAAAAGCTTTCAGGTAAGAATTAAGTGAAGCTCCAGATAAGGGGTAAGTCATGGAAGAGGGGTTAATAACCTTGATAATCATCAGAATAAATTCTTTTTTCAGCTTTCTGTTGGATCTTTTCAAATTTCTACCTAAATGTTTCATCAAAATAAAACTTTCAGACTCTTATTTTTGTCTGAACATCGCTGAGGAAACTAGGGCACTCTGGGTAACCAGGAATACCCCAAAGCATTTGTTTTAGTAAGTTAGGACTTGGATCTACTAAACACTTGTTTGATGTCTACTAAGAAATTGATATTGAAAGTTAATGGCAGTGATGTGATGATACTAAAAAGCAGGAGAGTGAGGCAAAGTGAGTTTGTAAGTGCTGTGGAAGAAGGATGCAGGGATGAGGTGGTGAGTCATGTGCAGTTGTGGGTGAAGGGGTCAGTGTGAAAGCTGGAAAAAATATCAGACAGTTTAGCTTGGACTAAAGGGTGTTTATTTCAGAAAAAAAAATTTTTTTCAGATAAAGACTACTTCCAATAAAAGTAGGTTAACAAGAACTGGTTTAATTTTTAAAGATATGTAAAGAAAACACCTGTGTATTTTACAGTGATTTTTAGAGTCTTTGGCTCTTAAGAACAGCTGAATTTTATTGGTGGCTGTCTTTCAAAAAAGATAAAGTGAAATTACAATGTAGTTCTATAAAAAACACTCAAATGATTTGAAATGAATAGTAATATCTGGGACAGCCAGGGATTTAGCTCAGTGGTGTAAGCACCTACCTGGCAAGGGTGAGGTCCTGAGTTCAATCTCTGGCACTGCCCCCCTCCCCAAATCAATTATAGAGCTGGGCATGCTGGCGTATTCCTATAATCCCAGCACTGGGGAGGCTGAGGCAGGCAGATTGTTACAAGTTCAAGGCCAGCCTGAACTACATAGTGAGACCCTGTCTCAAACACACACACACACACACACACACACACACACACACACACACACAGTACTTTTTGGAATATCCTTTCCCTCAGATCAGTATAATAATATCCCCTGCTTTGATGAACATAGTTGGCAAAAAAAAAATTGTATTTAGGGTTTATATATAGAGTGCAATAGGAGGTTTTTTAAAAATCCAGAGCAAATCTCATATTTTAAAGAAAGTATATGAATATGGAAGAACTAAAATCTCAAAACTAATTGCAAACCTGACTGTTCACATTTAATTGACACATGAATTGTTTGCCACTTAACTGACATTAACAACCTGAGTTAACTCATTTTTTTATTGCATTGGCTGTTTATTTATTTTTGTTAATTTCCCCTTGATATTCAGCTTCCCTTACAGTAAAGATTTTCTTCACATAGAGATAAACAGTTTTCTTGTCTTGAATCTCTTATTATTAAATTTCCACACATATATTGAGCTTAATGGCATATACTTTTTATAGCCTGAAAGCCTGAACCATTTTGATATTAAAACTTTTATCTGTATATTGCTGCAGAATAGTTTCTGTAAGAGAACTGCTGCCACTTAAGTATGGTAATTCTGTCAAAACTCTGCTTGGAGTTTTGATTGGCTCTGTCCAGTTCCCCTCTCATTACTATTGAATAGCTTCAGATCTTTTATATACTAAATTATGCTTATCTGAGCCTCATTCTTTATTTAAAGGCCTGTCTTAGCCTGTTTTCTCATCCTAGGTACAAAATAAGCCACACCTGTAATTTAAAGGATAAGAGGTTTATTGCGGCTCACAGTCTCACGAGTACAGTTCCTGTTCAGTAGGCTTAAACACAAAAGTGTCCTAATGGGAAGAGGGCCTGCCATGGAGGATAGCTACTTGATCATGGTGGCAAGGAAGTAGAGATACAAGTGAAGAGCCTGGAAGGAAAATGAACCCTTGAAGCTACCCTTTCACCTACTTATGATCTGCCTCTTACCAGGCCCACCTCTTAGCAGGAAATTAACTATATTGTTCCTGTGATTCAGTCACTTCCCCAAAAGCCCATCTATAACCACATAAGGACTTTGAGGGATATGCTCAATCTAAACCATAGTAAGACTAATGCTACCATGTTTCTTTTTTTAATTAATACATGTTTACAGTACATAATGATTACATTCATTGTAGGGAATGTACATCTTAATTCTTTCTACTTCCACTTTCCTTATCTTTCTCCCCCTTGCATCTCTAGAATTCCTTTGCCATTTGCAAAACATCAATCTCTCTGTTTCCATTTATTCATCCATTATTTTAGTCTTTAAATTATTTTTACTCTGTGTTTTTCTTACAAGAGAAACCATGCAGTATTTAAGTTTGTGTATCTGATTTACTTCACTTAACATTATGGTCTCAGGGTACACCCATTTTCTCAGGAGTGATTCAGATTTATTCTTTATGATGCAGAAGTGGTTCATTGTATATAAATACCACATTTTCTTTATCCATTCATCTGTTGATGGACATACGAGCCATTTCCAAGATTTGACTATTATGAGTTGTTTTGCTATAAACACGAGTATGCATGTACCACTATAATATAATGTCTTTAACTCTTTCAGGAAGATAGCTAGAGGGGGAGTAGCTGGCTTGAATGGCATTTCTAGTTTGTTTTGTTTTATTTTGTTTTGTTTTGAGATAGGGTCTCACTATGCAGTTCCAGCTGCCCTTGAACTCACCTTGTAGCTCAGGTTGGTTTTGAACTCTCACCAGTCCTCCTGCCTCAGTCTCCCAAGCGCTGGGATTACAGGAATGAGCAACCACGCCAGGCTCTAGTTTTTGTTTTTTGAGGTATCTCCATATGATTTTCCTAGTGATTGTACTAGTTTACATTCTCAGCAACAATATAGGAGGGTTTCTTTTTTCCTACAGTCTCATCATCACTTGTTATTTGACTTCTTGGTGATAAATATTCTTTCTGGAACATGATGGAATCTCAGTGCTTATGTTTCTCTGATGGCCAGCGATATTGAATGTATTAGCCATGTACACTTCTTCTGAGAATTGTCTTTTCATTATAGTGCTCATTTTTCAATTTGGTATTTTAGATGATCTAATTTTTTGAATTTGTAAAAATATATTTTAGATATTAGTTCTCTGTCTGAAGAGTAGGTGGCAGAAATTTCTTTTCCAATTCTGTAGGTTGACTCTTCACACTGTTGGTTGTTTTCTTTGCTTTGCAGAAATTTTAAAATTTGATATAATTCCATTTATTGATTCTTAATGTTTTTTCTCATACAGTTGGAGTTTTGTTGAGAAAGTCTTTACCTATGCCTGTGTATTCAAGAGTTTTAATATTTTTATCTTCCATGTGATGTAGAGCTTTTGTTTTAATATTTAGGTTTTTGATCCATTTTGATTTTGGTTTAGTACATGGTAAGACATACAGGTATAGTTTCAATATTTTGCCTGTGGATAGCCAGTTTCCCCAGCATCATTTATTAAAGAGGTTATCCTGATGTATGGGAAATTGAGATTTGTCATTACTTTTAGTAGTTTTTGTGGGTTTTGTTGTTGTTGTTGTTGTTTTGGTACCAGGGATTGAACGCAGGACCTCACGCTTGCCAGGCAGGTGCTTATGCCACTGAGCTAAATTTCCGGCCCCCATTGTCATTATTTTTTACACTCAACGTGAATGGTTTATTGTACAAAGATTTAGTTGTACATGAAATTGCTAGTTACACAAGGGGAGCTTGAAGAGTGGGAAGGTAGTTTAAAGAGAGAATTTTAAGAGACCAATCTTAGTAATGTGGTAACTGTTGAATTCTACACCTGAATAGTTAGTTATTTTGGGGTCAAGGGTTTAGCTTACATTAACTTTATTTTCACTGTACTTCAAAGGAATACTTATATTAAGTGAGGTGACTCATGTTTTGTGCAATTTGTATTCAGCTAGTCATAGAGCTTTCCAGGGGCATACTGTTGACTGCACTGTATAGTGGGAAGAGCAGATCTGCCCATGCAGCCCTTTGATAATTCCTGCTGGTCATTCCTTCCCCTGGTCTGAGTGGGGCAGCACATCTTCTTGTCTGCCTGAAAGTGAGTAGTTATACTGGCATGTAGTTCAGAACTGCCAGAGGAGCCATGTTGCCTGGTAGCGCAGAACATTTTATTGCCTTGAAAACATCATATTGCCACATCTAACGTGACTGGGTTGTCTTTTTTATTGGAATGGTGAAGTGTGCTTAGTGTGCTTGTGTGCTGAACCATCTGACAGTGAGAGTGATTGGTGTTTTACTGCAGTGATTTTTGAAGCTGGTGGTATCCTTAACTGAACAGCATCATTCTTTAACCCCCATTAGAGAACAGCAGCCACTATAAATGACATTTAGACATTTTACAGTATCATCAGAGAAATGCACTATAAAAAAGGGTGGATTTCTGTTTTGTTTTGTTCTGTTCTGTTCTGTTCTGTTCTGTTCTGTTCTGTTCTATCCTTCTGTGTATTCTGCTCTGCAGCCTTGGACCCATGAGAATATAAGGGTCATGCTATCACAGGATATGCTATACCTCTGTTGGCAGATTTACCTGCTCATACTCTCTCCCCTTCCCTCTACCTTCCCTTCCTATTATGACATAGAAACATTGGATTATTTCAGGTCTTTTCCCATTCTTTCAGCTTTTGGGTTTAACTTTGTGGGCCTGGCTTATCCTATTTTATTATTATTATTGATTTTTTTTAAAATCTGTTTTTCCTACTTGCTCTGCAGTCTCCAAATTATATCAGCCAAGCTGTTTTTCTGCTTCTGCTTGTCTTATACTAAACACTACTGGGGAAGAATTCTACAGTTATGAAATTAGTGTTTCTGCTATAGACGACCATAATGTATGAAGGATCACATCTTTTTATGGTTATAAAGATCCTAAGCAATGGAAAAATAATGACCTATTAATAGTCACAAGATAATACATATTAATCTTCGGCTGCTGGGCTGGGTAGGGTAGCTCAGTGGGGTAAGCACCTGCCTGGCAAGTGCAGGGTCCTGAGTTTGATTCCCTGTACAAAAAAAAAAAAAAAAATCTTAAGCTGCTGAAAATTGTTGGTAGGTATCCTAGCTATACTACAAGGATACTGCGTACAGTGAAACTCCAGTTTTATCATAAGTTGTCATTAATTAAAGACTGAGATCACACACATTTGGGTTTTAATTTCAACTAGGCCACATAATAGTCGTGTGGCTGTAACTGAATTACTTGCCGCCTTTAAATGTCTGTTTCTTCACCTGTAAGGTGAGGATGACAACACAGGGTACAGGGTTGCACTGAGGAAGAAGTGAGAAAAGGTCTGCTAGTCACTTATTATAGTGCACAGGAAGCGAGTTCAAGGGTTGCTGTGTGGGACCAGCTGTAGTGTTTGTTGTCATACTCTCTTCATGATGAAAGAATCTTTGCTGCTGCTGCCATGTGGGGGAATGATAAGAAACAGCTATCTAATATTTAATCAGAGGTAAATAAGCTTATTTATTACTTTGTTACAGTTCTTATCAATGTAATTTTTAATTTTTATAATAATATAAAACTTCTTATATAAAAAGTACTTTAGGCTAATGCAACAAGTGCTGTCCTAATAGGGTCTGGGTTTACATTTTGGGGAGTAAGTATGACTAGGACATAGTATTCATCCTAGAGAATTTAAGAGTCTAGTGAATCATAGATAATGGTTGGGTTAGAGAACAGATTTCCTTAATTTTTTAGCTTTTTGTTGTAGGTTTTTGTTCTTTCGCACCTACAATAATTATGTGTCATTAATGGCCTTTCATGGCTAATCATATTTTATAATCAAGACAGTTAATATAACTAGACTAGTAACAACAGCCAACATTGATTGAGACTTGATTTCTGAGCCAGACACATTTAGAAGCATTTTGCATGTATTATCTTACTTAATTTTTTTAGCATTCCTATGAGGACCATTATTAGTGCTATGTTATTTTGAGACTCTTGGGGATCAGTAACTTGCCCATGGCTGTACCACTGTTAAGAAAGACATATACAGAATTTGCAGGATAGCCCTACAAAACTTACTGCTAGCCACTTTTTATCATACCCAATAGCAAATGGGGATGCTTCTATATATTTATCTGGGCATATTCATCATATTGTATCATATTTTTAGGGGAAAAGTTCTTACATGTTCTATCCTTCTTGAATTTAAAGGATATATTGATGAATACATTGTCAAAATGTTGATTTTTAATGTACTTTAATTAGGAATAACTGGAATATATTATTTTCATGAATATATACACAGTAACAATAAATTATAAATGTCTTTACTTTTTCTTCCCCAAAAGATTGGTATATGAAATGTTTTATTGGCATTAGATACAGTATTTGTGAACTGCTTTTTATTTTATACCTTAACTTCTCAGCATATTTGTTCACATATACATTTTAAAAATTCTTAATCTTCAAAATTGTCCAAAGATATGTAATAAGGTTGCAATCTTAATTTAATATTTTTAAATTGTCAAACTTATGAACAATAATCTTGCACATAGGCAAGATTATTTAGTTTTCTTTCTTTTATGAACGTATGTAATGTTATGTACTGTGTGTAGATTATGACTTTACAGTATCAGATAGATTGATGTAAATTATACAAACCTTGCATCTTAACTTTTGGGTTTCATGTATTTTCTGCTGTTAAAATTCACCAGGTACAGACATAGGCTTCTGCATACTTATGTGTGATGGTGGAATCCTTCATTGGCAAAGTGGGTTAGCCAATGACAGTTCCTTTTGTTTTTTTCTAAGTTTC
The DNA here is from genome assembly GCA_004027455.1 of Hydrochoerus hydrochaeris. Taxonomy (NCBI): domain Eukaryota; kingdom Metazoa; phylum Chordata; class Mammalia; order Rodentia; family Hydrochaeridae; genus Hydrochoerus; species Hydrochoerus hydrochaeris. The sequence goes on from PVLA01000002.1 coordinate 967,549, forward strand.
TGAGATTCACAAGAACAAAACAAAATAAAAGTGTTATATAGTAACATCACATCGTGATTTTAATGCCCCTTCCAACTTTGTGTTATTTTTGGAGTGTTTGAGTGAAAGAAGATGGTTAGTCTTCAGAGATTGTACTTTGTTGTAAAATGGATTTTGCTTTTGGTGTTTCTGTTTCTGAGTTTTTGTTTTCATTACCAGAAGAGGCTTGCAGATACTGGCACCAGGGATGCACTTTCTGGAAGGGAAAGTTCAGAATAGTCTGATGTCTGTCAGGCTTGCACACTGACAAAACTTGTAGAAGCTGTCATGGTTAGTCCTGCCTTCCACCACTGCCCTCTCTGCAGCTAATGACTTGCCCAAGTTCCTACCTGGTACTAAGTTTTAGGCAATGTACCATAGCAGATTTGCCCACCTATTAGTACTACTTTGTACCTAGAACTTCTCAGAGAAAGGTAGCAACTGTGTGTCATTCTTGGTATATTTTGGATTAAAAAAAAATCAGCTGTGATTCTAAAAAATAGTACCAAGTAGAGTGAAAGTCAGATTTAATAATAGGTCTAAAATGCAAATGCTTTCTATGGCGTAGTTGAATATCAGTAAAGTTTGACCGTTTTAGGCCATAAGTGTGTGTGTGTGTGTGTGTGTATATATATATATATATATATATACACACACACACACACACACGCACATATATACACACACAAGTATTTCCATATTTTATTTTATTTGGTATCATATATAATGAGTAGTAGTGGTAGTGCTCTACTCACTGGTAGATAATCTGATTGTTACAAAGATGAGAATTTTCTTCCTCAGGTGCTTCACAGCAGAATTTTGTTGCAGTGTGGTGATTCTGTTCATCAAGTTACTTCCTGTTAAGTGAGATATTTGTGTAACCTCATTTGATATTAGTTCACAAGTAGATGCAAAATCAGCATATAAAATATATTAAACTTTTAAATCCACAATGTTCTATTTTAAATTTTTTCTCTAAAATAGTGACTCTTCAGAGAGACCACTGTGACGTTATTTACCTAATCACAGTGCCAAAGCTGCTTTAATATGGTTACCCTCACTTTTTAAATTTTCTGAATGAATTAGAAATTAAATTCTACTTATAAGCATGAGCTAAAATTATTGCTCTTTAGTAAAGGGCAAAAAACTAGCTTTTTAAAAAACTAGTCTATTTACTTGTGATCATCTACTTTTGAATTTATGTTGATAAAAATGGGTGTTACATTCTAAGATTTATAAAATCAAATGTAGATTTCAAATGTTATTTCTTTGTGAAATATATATTTTACTGAACATTTCACTAGATAGATAATGTAATTATTGCATGATACTTAAATTATAAAATCACTACTTGGAGATACCAGGTTTATAAAAAGTCATTGAACAGAAAGTTTAATTGAGTAATATAGTGCCTGCTATGTAGAAAGTGAGATGTATGTTTTAAACTTTTGCTGATTTTTGTTGTTGTTCATGGATTTCTGTATTCACTTTTCCAAAATTGTTACTTGAAAATAATTGAAGCACTGACAGTAGAAATAATGAATAATTGAATTTTTTCCTTCATGAGTCTTGAAGGGATAGAGTGGGTCATTCATCTGTGGTAACTGTAGCTACCTGAACTCTGGTCCTCATGTGTGTTAGTCTGCATTCTTTTAATAATAAGCTAATTTCAGTCAGGCCTAACCATATACATAGGTAATATGTAGTCTTAATACAGAATGTTCTAATGGGCTATAAAATTTAAAACACAATGTCCCAGAAATGTACACAGCAAAAGATACCATTGGATTGTTTCTGTATCTCCACAGTTTATGAGACATGTGTCTTGATTTCTATCATAAAAGATGAAATGATACTAAACAACTATATCTAAAAATTGAAATACTTTAAGAAAATACTTTTCCAAAGTTTTAAAATGCAATTCACATTCTTGTGTAATCAGAAGCAATGTTTTTTAATTTTAAAAAGATTGTGTAAGTTTGTAGGATAGGTATATAGTTGTGCCTTCTACCAGCCGCTGTTATTGGCTGCTTGTTCTTAGTCCCCTGATGTGCTGCTCTTAATCCTCTGCCATTGTCTGATCTCCCCAAGCCTCAGATGATTTCAGAGACAGAAAATTAATGCCAGGCCAAAGTTGCCCAACATTTCTCTCCCATTGCTTCTCTTTTAGAAGTGCTTGGTGAAGCTTGCATCTGAACACTGGTGCTACCTTTCCCAGGCATGTGTCAGTGCTCAGGCAGGTGGGTCAAGGTCATTCTTATTGTCCATCCTTTCCAACTGAGCATGGTGAGTAAAAGCAGTCTGGGGATACACAGCCCGCCTCCCCTAGCAAGCTAAGGTTGCAGTAAGCCTTCTCGAGGCGCTTCTTTACTTTGCAGGGCTATGAGCAGAGTGAAGGCTAGACCCTTGCCAGGCAAACCCCTTTCTAAAGAGAAACCAAGAAGTGGGATGTGCCCTGTTTTTCTGGATTTTGAAGTTCAGGTACACCTGGGGTTGTTGAGGTAGTAGGAAAACAGATATGCTTTACAAACAATCCCTAAAAAATGACCTCATTTCCTTCCCTTTCTCCTTTATTCATTTCTCACCAGAAAGAACTCTGTTTACCTGTAAGGGACAAAGGGAGCCAGGACAAAGGGAGAGATTTTAAATAGCTTGCCTACCTTCCTTTACAGGAGTGACCTATATGATGGCCTGATGTAGGAATCAGCTGATTTGAATTCTGCATGCACTGAGATTGACCTAGATAAGTAGCAGAGTTTTGGGAACTATTCAGAGTAGGCTGCATTTCAAAGGTTAAGTATTTGTTGGTAGAAGTATTTGCTTTGGCCAAGCCCAGGGCACTGACTGAGAACTGAAGCTTGCCACTGAGCTCACTTTTCTGAGCCCCATTTTTCACAGATGTGACAGTGTGAAGTTCTTTTTCTGAGTGATGGAGCACTAAAATATTTAGTTATTGTTAAAGCTATATTAGCTGCTATTAAGATTAGTTGGAGAATCTGCCACTAATTTGTTTCAGTGTCCCTGATGTGGAAGTGGGTTACAGGTACAAACAGGACACTTGTTAAATGTGAAGTAACACAAAGCAACGTATTAAATCTAACAGCCCTGCATAGAAGAGGAATTCACTTTATGAAAAGGGGCTCCCTCTGCCTGTCAGGTGAGCTGCTGAAAACCTCAGGACCCAGTACCTAATTGGGACGTTCAGGTTTTAGCTCTTTGAAGGATAATAATAACTAAGTCCTTTAACTCTGCAGCAACTCAAGTATTATGAATATCTTCTATTCCTTAAAACCTTTATGCTCCTTAATTTTGTTTAGAAGCTTGAGCATGGAGGAGTAAGTCAGAGAAGGCTGGTATACTGTTAAGCAGTCTCTGAAGGTAGTAGCAGAAGCCAGGAGGACTTGCTTCTAGCAAGTGTCACTCTGCTGGGAATTTCTTCTTTCATACTTGGGGTTTCTTGATGAGACCTATGCCATTTTTTGAACGACTGAGTATTTTAAGACTCCTCTAAAGCAGAATCTTATAAATTGTTCCTAACAGCCGACCAACCTTGTGATGTGCCTGGTTACAGACAACAGGTTGAAATGGAAAAAGAATGCTCACCTTCAAGAGAATACAGTGGGTCTTGATGTGGTTCTTTATTGACTGAGAAAGTTAGAGTTACTTTTTCACTTCCTTGGACCTCAGTTTTTTTCTTCTATAAAGTGGGGATAATGTGTTCCCCTCAAAGGGTTGTGAGTCAAAATAAATAAAAATAAAATCAAAACATAACAATGTTTGGAAATTTTTGATACCTTAATGTAGCTATTGGTATTATTGTTATGGTACATTCTGGTTTTAGGAAGTTCTATCGAGTATTTTTCTAACAAATGTGAATTTTAAACCTTATCTATGTCTCATGTTGAATTAAGTTTTTGCTGCATAACAGCTAATCTCTGATCATTGGAATTGTAGCTTTATAATTGTTTAGTGACCAAATCAAATCAGCATTCTGGATTGATTTGTTGTTGTTGTTGTTGTTGCTGCTGCTGCTGCTGCTGCTTAAGTCAGACTTAGGCCTTAAATGGTCATATTGTAGATAACCCTGCTAAACTGTTTCGGTGACTTGAAAACCACAGTGAAACTATGGTAATATATGATACTGAAAAGGGAAAAAGAAGCATATCATTATTACAGAGTAGATAATATGGGAAAGTAGTCGTACGTAGACATCGTTTTAAGCATTAAGTATTATAATAAATTCTTAGTACTTATCTCAGGGAAATTATTATGTATCTTTTATTTTTATAAGTCCATGACTTATAGTTCCTGCAGATTATCAAAATAGATGAAAAATGATGTTCTTAAAGTGTGATTTACCACACATAATGCATTAGTATTTTGTACAAACACGATTCCCTCTTCAAAATTCAGAATTTGTATGAGAGGTGCACCTCAAAAACTGAGGAAGTTTATGCCTCTATTACAGAGTCTTCTGAGTTTATGTAAGCACCCTGTAGTCTGTGGTATAACTCATGAGTCTATTCCCTGTCCTATAAGTGTTGGGAGATTGTAGTCATACTCCTGGTAACTCTTGTACTTTGATATGAAAAGACAAGCATAGTGTCATTGTCACTAATTCTTACATTTGAGTTGCACTTATAAGTTTCAGGATGTTCAGTCTTATTTTATTATAAAGATTCTACCAAAAAATATTTATATCAAGAAAATAAAAACTTTATATATAAATATTTTAATACTAAATTTATTGAAACATCATGAGATTAATACAAGAGGTATTTTGCCTCTACAATTATAAGAGGTGCTCAAAGGGGTAGCCATTAGCTACCAAACGGGTGGCCATTAGCTACCAAACATTTATTACTGTGGTGAACTGCTGAAGTGTGTATTCGTTTTTGGTGTGCTCTGTAAATTTATACTTAATTATCAAGGGGTGTAAGCACCAGGCATTTTTATTCTTTCTATACTAGAGGTAACAATTATAGAGAAATTCTTATTTGTGAAGTTCAAATGGCAAATAGAAAAGCTGAAATGTATGCATTTTAACTTCTTACTGTTATCGTACTTACTAGTTTATTATTCTGTTTGCTGTAGCAACCTATCACTTTTAAAATTTTACAGTTAAATTTACATTAATATTAAAGAATGCATTTGAGCATTTAAAAAATCTTCTAGAAAACTGATGTATTATTTGCCTCTAAATATATTATTTCAGAAAAATTTAGAAGACTGCAGTTATACAGAAGAAACTGTAAGAATGAAGACAAAATTATCCCAGGAAAATTGTTTTGTCTGAAATGATGAATACTGGATAAGTCTTCATAAATTTTAGTGTAGCAGGTGTGAATGAACTCTTAGGGGAAAACATTTTATGCCTTTCATTTTAATGTTTGAGTGACCCTGTTATCCTTGAGAGCGAGTAATCCTGTTGGTTATAGAGTACTAAAATATATATATATTTGTAGGAACTATTTATCCTTGGGGTGTGCTATAAAGGGGATTTAGCTCAGTGGCACAAGCACTTGCCTGGCAAGTGCAAGGTCATGAGTTCGATCCCTAGTACCAAAAAAAAAAAAAAATATATATATATATATATTATGAGTTTAATTTTGTGTGGTAATTCTTACAACTGTGTTTTTTCTGTGTGTGGGAGGAAAGTGATTTAATATGCTTGTGAAGTGAAGATGTAGTTTGCCTTTATAGAGCTTTACCATTTGGTTTCCCTCTCCTAGTGTCTTTCTCTTTTGAAAGAAGTTGACAAAAGTTCCAGAAGATGGGAGGGAGTACAGTGAGAGAGCTGTGTGAGAGCATGGGGTGGAAAACTGTTCCCTGCAGTCTCTCTTGCCCACTTAAACCTCATCCCAGGAGAAAAGGCTACTTCCTGCCTCTCAGCTGTTGAAGCGGGAGATACGGTAGTAGCAGAACTGTGTATTTCTTTACTGAAATCTAAATTGGTCTGTGTAACACTAGCTGAGTGAAAATCAACCAATGCATTTTCTCCAGTCTTCTATTCTGGGATAAAAAAGTTAACTACAAGCTGTATTTATTGTTCCTGAAAAAGATGAAAAAAGCATTCTTTCCCTCCAGTTGTAGTAGAATATGGCTCTACAGAAAAGATTGCTGTGCAAACTCAGCAGGTTCCAGTATTACAAAATTATATTCCAACTTGTTCAACAGAACTACTGGACTGAATCTGGAATGAGAGAAGAAAAATTTTTGCACGTACCTCTTCAGTGAAGATTTTAGCCTTGTGTGACATGTTCAATAGCTTCTAACACAGGAGGAGTTCAAGACACTGTACTGGCTTGGAGCCTGATTACACAGTAAATGCCATGTTCACATGCATCAGGCACTAATGCTGCTCAGACATGGAACAGCTGCAGTGACCAATGCATTGGGATGCCACTGAAAAACTTTGTAGGAACTGTTTATCCTTGTGGTGTGCTGTAAAGGACAATTCAGAGTCATATAAAGCCCAGCCATGCAATCAGCTTGTTAGTGACAGTGGGATAATTTCTTAAAAATTTCTTTGTGTTATCATTTCCTCATTGGTAAAGTAGAGGTAACTAACTATCTTTCTAACAGTGCTCTTTTGAAGGTCAAATTCTCACCCATGCATGAGCCAGTTGTTCTCTTGGCAACTATTTTATTGTCCCAATCAGCTAAAACAAAGGAAAGCTGCCCTCTCACAGGAGCTCAAGACATTGCAATTCTTGTTTTTATTTTTGTCATTGGTGCAATCTTCCAGTGCTGGTAGAGAAAAGCCCAAGGACCACTGACAGCAAGATAACCAGTTGTGAAGCTGATGACTGCCTGCCTGCCTGCCTGCCTGCCTGCCGTCTGGGTGCCTGCTGTTGAGCCAGGTTAGAGACCTGGCAGTTCAGCACACTTGAGACTTAACTAAGCACCAATTAGTATCTTTGTGGTGCTAGGAACACAGTAGAAGAAAAATAGTCACAGTTGTGCTTTCAAGGAGTTTGTATTTTACTGGAGGAAATTGACCAATAAATAAAGAAATTAGATGATGTCAGAAAGGGCTAGTTACCATATTCAGAATTAGGTGATGATAGGAGAATGAACGAACAGGTGGCTCATTTGCAGTACAGGCAGACTTGAGGAGAGGTGAATCTTTAAAGGATAAAGAACCAGCTGGGCAAAGATTTCAGGCTCTGCTAGAGTGAGTGGGGCATAACTGGGGCAGTGGTGGCAAACCTATAGCATGCATGCTGCAGCAGCCTGGTTGTATCGTTGAAAACTCTGAAAGGTTTGCCAAAACTGTCTTAGGGAGTAGAAGTTTAAGAGTTTCTGCGCTGTTCCTGAATAGTAGTCCAGCAAAATCACTGTAACCTAAACATACTTATATTTCAGAAAGATTTCTCTGACTGCAGTGTGAGAATGGAGGTGGCAAGATGGGAGCCAAAAATTTCTTGGTAGGGCTTTTGAGTGTGGACATCATAGCACTACACTGATTTTCCTGTCCCCCATCTATTGTGCACAGCCCAGGCAGTGTTACAGCACTGCTGGAGGAGGAATTGTAAAAGGTTGAAGTCTGGAGTTTGATGGTCTTATATGTAGGCATTTAACAGTGGGAGAAAGGTTAGGAGTCTTTTTTTTTTTTGGATCGAATGCACGACCTCTTGCTTGCCAGGCAGGCACTTATGCTGCTAAACTAAATCCCTGGCAAGAGTCATTTCTTGAGGATGAAGACACAAACCTTAAAAATGATGATCGTAAAGGTGAGAGCAGGGAATGGAGATAGTTAAGAAAGTGCTGGTTTTCTTGGTAGGCTAACCTAAGTGGAGAATGGTGCACAGGAAAGTGAGCAAGTTCTTTTTTTGTTGTGTTGTTTTGTTTTGTCCTCCATTCATGAAGGAGTAGACTATTTGTAGCATAAAGCATGGGAGTGGCAGCTAAATAGCGTTGTGTCCTCACCTCTGATTCCACCCTTTCATCAATTCAAATCTAAGAGCTACTGATCAACATTGTAGCACATCCCATAGTGATTTCCATGAAAATGCCTCCAAGTTGGAAAACTAAATATATGCCACAAAAATACTTTAATACTACATTGTGAATTACATGTTTGCTAGGAGTTTAGCAAGTGCAATTATTTGATAGCCCTTCAAATGTTCAGTGGAACCATTTTGTTCTTCCTGTGAACAGATTAGAAACAGAGATCTAGTGATAAAATATCATAATTTGGTTTGAATTTTTATGAAGTGTAACTTTTTGACATAAAGACTCAAACACCAAGACCAAGATTACATATTAATTTCATTTTACACATTTAAAAATTTGAAACATAAATTCTAAAAATTTAAAAGATAAAAATGGCCTCTTTAATAAGTCTACAGGGAAAAAAAACCCCAGAAATTTGTGCACAATAGTTATGGAGTTGAACTTGGCTTTGAACTCTGAGCATCTTGATGCTAGAGTACTTCGGTGTGACCATGTGACACCATGTGACAAGCAGTCTTCATAAAGCACACTCTTTGTGCTGTACTGCTTGCTAATTACGTTAATTTTCAGCAGTGGTGCCCAAAAAGGGTTTAAATGATTTTCAGAATGGGAGAGAAATATCTATAGAACAGTAAAACCTATTCTTAACTGATTTCTTATATATTTTAAAAATGTAATGGCATTCTTGACACAAAAATACTTATTTTCATCTAAAATGGCAATACTTAGCTTGATCGCCAAGAAGAGTAATTAACTTAATTAAGTTTTAACTGGAAGTTGGAAATCCCAGGATAGAGAGAATAAAATAATAGTATAGGTATTATTTTTCTGCAGGAGTCATTCTGGTGATTGATTTATAAACTTTTGTTTTTTATTTTATTTTTTATTTTTTTATTATTTTTATTTTTTTGGTACTGGGGATCGAACTCACAACCTCACACTTGCCAGGTATGTGCTTATACCACTGAGCTAAATTCCCAGCTATGACTTTTATAAAGTAGTGATCATTCTTCTCTTTTTTCTACTCATCTCATGACACCTTTGTTTTTTTTAAGTAGGTGAATTTAATACAATCCATTGTAGGTTTATAAACTAGCAAAATAACTTCAAATCCTTAAAAAAAAAAGTTCTCTAAAACTTTGGCCTGCATTACAACCCCTTTCTGTATTCTTCTGACTCCACTACCCACTAACTCTCAGATTTTATTTTATTTTATTTATTTTTGTCTTTTTGAGACAGGGTCGCTATGCAGTTCAGGCTGGCCTTGAGCTCACTTTGTAGCCCAGGCTGGTCTTGAACTTGCAACCATCCTCCTGCCTCAGCCTCCCGTGTGCTGGGATTACAGGCGGAGCCATCGCGCCCAGTTTAACTCTCAGATTTTAAAGTACTCTGAGATTATTTTGCATTACTAGCTTCTGACTTTCATTTGCTTTGGGATTATGTGTTATGGCTACTTCATTGTGTCAGAAGGTCCCATTTATCAAAGTTTCACTCTTTATTCTTTGTATTCTTTGTCTTCTGTCTTTCTTTCATGTCTCTTTCTAATTCCTGCCATTCACCCTCTCTCCATTTCCCTCTACTCCCTCACCCCATTAAAAACACAAGCTTTTGCTTTTGGTATTCATTGGTTATGAGGCATCCTGTTTTACTGTTACAGAGACTTAAATGCAAATATTTACTAAAAAAAAAAAATGTTTATACCAGAAACCCAATTTAAAGACCATTTGAAACTATCTTTAGGCTCTACCATTGCTATGCAGTTATATACAAGCTGTTTGTTGATAATGTTAGAATCTCATTGTATTGTAGGAGGGGAGTAGTACGGCTGATGGGGAATGTTGTCTGATATCCTCCCCTAAACCACATTCCCTCCTCAGACATTAAAACTGTCATTCCAAAGAGAGAAATTATTTTGAGAGTGGTAGTGTATGGCCAAAGTTATATTATTTACTTTACTGCCACAGTAGAGAGATGTCATTAGAAAGGAATACTATTTTCAATTTCTTTTATCAAAAAAAACCCCAAAATTTCATAACCAAACAGTAAGAGAAAAACATGTTATTACACTGTGTATCATTTTCTTTAGTGTAGTTACTCATAGTACAGAAATAAACTAAAAAGATACTTATAAAAAAGCAACTGATAACACAAAACTTTCTTTTCAATTATGATAAATTAATAGTGTAAATAAAACTAATTAGCATACATATTAATTATTTTAAAAACAATGAAATATGTAATTTGGGGATGTATTTGAAATTTTCCCCCCTTCCTATTTATTTCTCTATTTTTTTCTGTGTGTACACATTAGAGGGATTTTCTCATAGAAGACAAACCATATGATACTCAATCTTGTGTGTTGTACTACACTTAACATTGTGCTGTCAAATTGTATCCATTTGCCTAGAATGCCTGAAGTTTTATCTTTCTTTATGGCAGTGTAGTTTGTGTATAAATACTATTTTTTCATTATCCACTCATCTGTTGATGGGACTTCACACTATTTCCAAGGTATAGCTATTATAAATTGTGCTGGTGTAAACATGTTTATGCATGTATCCCTGTAATATGATGATTTTTAACTATGTCAAATGACATTTCTATTTTTAGGTTTTTTGAGGAATCTGCACACTTAGTGGTTGTACTAGTTCATTTCAGTTCTAGTTAAGCACACTTAATTAGATGCTTTGCATACATCTAGGAAAGCATTTTTACTAACTAATGTAGTTACAAATGAATACACAATTTTTATTTATTTCAATTATTGTTAGGAAACATAAGGTTTTTAACATTGGAATGATATCAACAAACACTGTATAAGGAAAAAAATGTTTTCCTGTTTCTAGTATACTCAGAGCAGCATATTGTGTTTTTAATAGGCTAAAGAGGAACAGGTACTGCTGCCCTTTTTCATGAGACTCAGCACACAGCTCTAGTGTCTAAGTTGGATGTTTTCATTTCAGAATGGAAAAAGACAATTCATAAAAAAGAGTAGTTGCCAAATTTTGTTTTTCTTTATGCAGAAATAATCACAAATTACTCTTGCTCAATTGGAATCACTACTTATATTTTTAAAAAGTCCATGTATTCTAGGTGCATGAGTGTATACAAATTGATACAGACACACATTTTATTAGGCATTATAGAAGCAATACTGTCACACTTCAGCCTTGCAGTCGTATTTCTGATCATGTTTCCTATGGCAGTAATTCAGATTATGGGGAAAAAACTATGCTCATAGAGTTGGGTTTTTTGTCTGTCATTTAGACTGGTAAAAAATTGGACTCATGGAAGGGACTCAGTTTAATGATTTTCCACAATCTCTTCAAGTGAAAATTTATATATAAAGATAGTGGCTATAAAAAGTTTTAGGTTATTGGAAACAGTCTGCTTTCTAAGTTTTCCCTAGTTGCACATTAGATTGATAATGAAGAGAAAATTTCCAATATTTTTTAAATGTTTAAAAAATATTGAAGATTGCTACCAGGCAAGAGCCAATGATTTTAGGCACTCTGGTGCTTTAACTTTCTGTAGGTACATTAATGCTTTCAGTATATCCTGAAACTGTTTTGCTAATTTCAAGCAAAATTTTTAGAAAGAAAGTAATAAGGAAATGTGTATGTGTATAAGTTCCAAGAGAATTTTTGCAGTAATAGCTAAGGAAACTTAAGTTGCTGATTTTTAAACATTTAAACAAAGAGCCCTTCAAAACATTTAAATTTCAAAAGTAAATAATACTAGAGATACATTAGCTTCATTCTTTATCCTTTATATCCTCTACCCCTTTCTGTCCTCTTCTTTTTTTGTAGTAAAACATGTATGACATAAATTTGCCACATTAGTAATCCCAGCACTCAGGGGGCTTGGGCAGGAGGATCATTGCAAGTTCAAGACCAGCCTGTGTTACACAGTGAGCTCAAAGCCAGCCTTAACTGCATAGTGAGATCTTGTCTTAAAAAAAATAAAAATAAAAATTTCCACATTAATCATTTTTAAGCATTAAGTAACTTTCACATTGTTTTGTAACCACCCTCATTATATATGTTAAGAACTATTTTCCTCACTCCAAACTGATAATCTCTACCCATATAACACCAACTTCACCCCGAAGCCCCTGACAACCTCTTTCTATATTTGTCTTGCTTGACATATATAGACTTCCAAATGTTTCTTTTCTTTTTAATCTGGATGCCACTAAGAAAGAATTATTCATCTCACTTGCTTAATCACAGTTATATCTCCCCTCTCAAAAGGTCTAGTGTTCTTCCCCAACTTGAGAAGCAGGAATCTGTTTCTTTTTAGTCTGTTTTATACAGATACATCAAGACACACAGGTTACTACAGTCAGCGGTAAATTGTGTTATAAAAGACAAGGCAGTTCTCGTGGAATTAAAAGTATCTATCTTTAAATTGGAGAAGACAACAATAAGAATGTAGCGTGCCACTCACCCTGCAGAACTTGCAGTTATAAAGAAGATCCTGGAACCTCAGTGTCCCTATTGGGAGTCACATTTTATTAAGTTTTTGTAGTGGTGATTTATATTGATTTTGAAAAGTAGTGATAAACTGGCTCAGTCACTGCTTCCCCTGATCTTTGTGGAATATCCTCTACTGGCACCTGTATATGGTGCTATTGAGGGGTTAGGGCAAATAGTTTCTGTCCATGAATCTAGGAGGGCGTTCTGGTTCATAACCCATTAAGGAGGTTAAAGAAAACTCTTGATTTGCACCTTCATCTAATTTGCTGACTAGCACCTGATCATTATGATTATGTTTTCTCATGACTGCAGCCATTGGTAGTTGGAAGGATGTTAAGACAAATGTGTGACAGTGGGTTGAATTGGTCATGTAAAAGGTCTCACCTGCCAGTGCTCACTTAACACTGGCTGATGCTCATCTCTTTAAAGAAGAAACTATGGGGCACTGACAACCTCTCAGAGACAACACCATTCGGTGCTCATTCTACCAGTGATCTGCCTAAGATCTCACAATTTTTAAGTGGGCTGTAGCTGGTTGCTGACAGGTTTCAGTTTGACTTTGGAACCCATGTTCCTAACTACTCTCATGTGACCTCTTGGTTAATATATTTGGGCTTCATTATCATATTTTAAGAATATACATAGTTTAATTACATTCTGTTTTGAAGAAGGTCAGTAATTTACTGAATAGCATAATCAGATTTAGTTTTAAGACTGACCCACTGTACAATCAAATGATCAGCTTCATTTCAAACACTGGCCACTCTTCTTTATTTGGTCTTGAAGACATTTTTGTTCATTTTTTGTTTATGAGAGGAAAGACCTGCCTTTCACCAAACCTTCACTGCACATCTGGTGCAGAGGCATTAGTGTTCCACTTACAGGAAACCATCCTGGTGGGAGGGAAATTGTTCAGAATGTAATTGAAAACAGTATTATTTTGGCTAAAATTGGGTTTATCTAGGAAGAAAGGTTTGGGCAGAGGAGCTGTCCAAGTAGATAGGTAATTGAAGGTCATTTCAGTATTTTGAACAGAAAAGTCATGTACATATAGCTGTTAAGTACCAGAATTTCTTAAAAATGTAATGGCCTGGAATGAGATGGCTGGAAGTGAAGGAAAAGGGTTAGGAAACTGATGGCTGAATACAATGGCTAAAACTTGGCCCCAAACAATATTCTCTTCAGCACAGGGGACAACTGATGTAAGGGTTCTGCATAGTGGTTTCATTGAGTAGGCATTTATTGTACGTTATAGTGTATGTTATGTATGTATAGTATAGTAATTTCCAAAACTTCACGTAATGAAGTAAAATGCTCATCACTTCAGACAGTTCAGTAGTATTTGCTTAATAACAATATTACTTTTTTAAGTGTTTTACATACATTAATTTCTTTGGTCTCTTTGTAATATCTCTTGGATATCATTAGTTGTTTCTTATTTACAAAGGTGAACAACAAGGCATAGAGAAGTTGAGTAACTCATAGCTCAGTCCCTGTGGGGTGTTACTTGAATGCAAGCCATCTGCCCACACAGCCTATGCTTGAGTATTCCTCTGCTGCAGAAAATGCAGTGTAATACAGCCACTGTGCATTTCAGTTTCCACAGGTCATGTTTCTGCTCTTTAACCATGTAACCTATGAGGCAATCTTAGCATTTCTGTTCCTTCTCATACCAGAGTGCTAGAAAAACCTGGAAGAAGAAAGAAATTTTGGGGCTGGGGATTTAGCTCAGCGACATAAGCGCCTGCCTTGTAAGCACAGAGTCCTGAGTTCGATCCCTGGTACTGATTAAAAAAAAAAAAAAAGAAAAAAGAGAAATTTCTAAAATGAAATAGAGTGAACAGTTTTGTTTTTTTAACAAGAAATATAAGGGAACCTAAAGTGGGCACACTTATATTGTTAATTCACTGGATTTACTCATGGTGGTGTTTGATTTTTTTTCCTCTTTATCCTTAGGTAACTTTGAATAGAGCAGAACTAGTCTTTCTGTAGTAACTATATATTCTAGATTTCTTCCTAATTTTGTAAACATTTATGTGTTTTGTCCTCATTGCCTATAAAAATAATCATTCTGATGCAACAGAGCTTCGTATCAGTTTAGGGAGAGCAACTTGTGTTAATTTATCTAAATTGAGATCATGCATGCGTGAAACTGAAAAATCTTTCCTCAAAGTGCTTAATCCTTCACTGCAGGAAAGTGTGACCTCTTGTTTTTAGCCAGGAAATTGCTATTTCATTATTTTTAGTTTTGTAGGTAATTCATAGATTGCAGTCAGTAATAAAACTATAACAGGATATTTATTGATTTCACTTTTCAGCAAAGTAAAAGAGGGAAGACCCCGCTATGGTTAATTGCACCTGTTACTACAAAAGCCTAAAGAAGGTTCTGAGATCAGAGCGCCTCTCAGTTTCTTTCTTTTTTGTGGGGTGTGTGAGGCAATAAGGTGTGGAGATGCTTTAGGGTAGGTGTGAATAGGCAAAAGTGAAAACTGAAGCAATTTCCGTTCTGTCATCTTCTCTCCTCTCCTCTCCTCTCCTCTCCTCTCCTCTCCTCTCCTCTCCTCTCTTCTCTCTCTCTCTCACTGTCTCTCTCTCTCTCTTTCTCTCTGTCTCTGTCTGTCTCTGCCTCTCTCTTTCTCTCTGTCTCTCTGTCTCTGTCTCTCTTTCTCTTTCTCTCTGTCTGTCTCTGTCTGTCTCTGTCTCTGTCTCTGTGTCTCTCTCTCTCTCTCTCTCTCTCTCTCTGTGTCTCTCTCTCTCTTCCTGTTTTTTGTTTTTGGGTACCAGGCATCAAACTCAGGACCTCACACTTGCCAGGCAGGTACTGTGCCACTGAGCTAAATCCTCAGCCTCTTAAAGCAATTTTCTGATCCCCTCCTCTTCCCTCTCTCCCCTGATACATTAAACTCAGAATAATTGGTTATCCGGATTTTTGTATTCCTGTTGTTGAAACTTATATGTATCATTATTTTTTAAATCAGAGAATTGAACATAATTGTAAATCCCATTAAAAGTCAAGCATTTTTCAGGTCCTTTGAGCTGTAATTAATTGTCCAAAAGCTATTTTAGTTCTTCAGTAAATTGCCTTCCATGTAAATTCTATATCTGTAGTTGGTAGAGCCAAAACCATGTTGTGTATTGGTTATGCTTTAATTAGTCAAGGTGATCTAAGTGTGGAAAAATTGAAAATAAAGGCTAATAAATGTGAGCATTGTACTATGTTATAGGAGCTTTAATGATGAAGTACTATATAAAATAAAAACATGATATAGCTTCCTTTTTAAATCTCAGAGGAAAAAATCACCCCATCTTCAAAAAAATCATTTTTTAAACTCTCTGGTCTTTAAACTATTAATGTAGACATTGTGCTCCATAGTTTAATTATAGATATGTTTTATTTATTTTTTGTGATGTTTGATAGTATTGAACAACTTGCCCTTATTAATAGATAATTTGCATTGTTAAATATCATAAAATTCATTATTCTTGCTTTGCTGTACTACCTTTTCTGGTTGATACCTGTGTTGCATTTTTTGAAAGTTAAAGTTGTTTCTCTGAATTTAGAAAGATAAAAATTCATAAATCCAGAAACATAGTGTATTTATTGGAGGTTTAATTAAGAAATCTAAGTTTATACTTAACTATAGACTATTGAAGACAAAAAGTCTTTAAAGCAGCCAGAGAAAATGAACAGGTCACTTATAAAGAAATAGGATAACAACAGGCTTCTGCAGAAGAATGTATACAAAGTAAGAATTTAGCAAAATTATTTCATTGTATTCAAGAGTTATGATAAAATGAAAACATTAGAGATAAGCAATAGCTGAATATTTAGTATTATTAAATACCTCTAAAATTCTTCCATAAAAAAAGTTCTGTAGGATATAATCCAGGAGAAAGGAAAATTATTCCAGAAAGAAAGCCTGAAATGTAAGATAGACTAATATACATCTGAAATATCACACATATACATAAACTAAAGAAACATACTATAAAATAATTATTGTAAGCTGGGAGAATGATACACAGTTATAGTCCCAGCTACTAGGAAGCTGAGTTTAAAAGATCACTTGAGCCTCTGAGTTCAAGGTCTGTCTGGGCAACATAGCAAGAACCCATCTCAATAAATAAACAAACAAACAGTCTAGTTTATGGAAATAAAAATAAAAGAACTGAAATGCTATCCAATAAGAGATTTTATGATGGAAGGAGTCAGATTATCACCAAATTCCTTCTATTGACCAGAAAGAGAGCTCTTCTATGGTAAAATTTGAAGGGAAACCACTAAAAAAAAAAAAATTTGGGAAAACTAGGGAACAGCGATCAAGGAGTGGAGGGGGGAATAGGCTGGGATCCTAGTAGTCCGATAGTAATCTTCCAAAAGACACAAACTGTTCTCAACTAGAGCATCTTATTTTTTCTCCTAATCAATTTCATTGAACCTATTCCTAATTATGAAGATCTATAAACATTGATAATGGCAATTAAATTTTAAATACTTCAAACCCAGAGTTTGTTTAAGTATTGATAAGTTTAGGAAACCTTTTCCAAATCATTCCAAATTACTGAGACCAAACTTACAGAGGCTTTAATTAATGTTCATTATGAACTTTACAAGCCCTAAAAGTATGGCTGATATTCCTGAAAATGGTGGGTGCTTATTTTAGGAAATGGATTTTTTTTATGAAAAGGGAATATGAGGGCCTATGTGTAGTGGTAATGTTTATCAAGGATAGTTGTTTATAGATGCTTCTCATACTTTTTTATTTGGTTAATCTTTCTCCCCTCTACTATGAAAATTTAATTTTAACTTCACTTATGTTACTTTGATCTAGACATTTTGCTAGTTGCTTTACTTCTTAGTCTTCACAGCTCTGCAAACATAGGTATTATTTTGCCCATTTCACACATTAAATGTTAGTCTTTAAAGAGATTAACCTATCTTAAGTTTCCACAGCTAGCATGTGGCAGATAAAAAGTCCAAATCCAGGTTTGCTTGACTATAAAGTCCCATATAATTTCTACAACAGATTGCCTCTCAGCTCTTCACTACTTAAAGTAAATGATAGGAATATACCATCACCTCCACCCCTCCCCATACCCCTGCTTATGCATTCCTTTTGATTAATCTATGGGCTATCTTTTCTTTCTGAGAGACATTATCTATGTTGAAAAGAACAGTAGTAGAAGACTGTATGAAAGGATGTTTGGGATGCCCTGAGGTGTACTTATAATTGCTTATATTTTATTTTATGGCAAAAGATCAGATAGTCTGAGAAAGCCTTGCTCCAGAGTCATGGAAAGGTCTTAATTATCTGGATTGATAGCATTTACTCCCTAGGAGAGAAAAATGTGACCCTGTGTATCTTTCAGACACTGTCATTAGAGTTCAGACTTTGAAGTATACATGAGCTCCACTGTATATAAGAGAATGGAACCTTCCTCTATATAATACCTCTGTGGATGCCACTGACTTATTCCCCATCTAGGGGACAAAACATTGGCCTTCCATACCAGTCTTTTGTTTCATTTGCAGGAAGATACTTTCCATAAGAGTACTGATTCTCAAATAGCTGGAATTCTTGGGCAAGGAGGGAGTGGCATGGTGAACATAAAAATTCCCATAATTCATGTCTGCTGGTTCTGGGGACACTGCACAACCTATGAGATCTCTAGAGCTTCAGGGCATAACATCACCAGTCTCCAAATGCATTTCTCTACTGCTTTCAAACAAGTCAATGCTTTAGTTTTGTAAGCATTCCCAGTAATCATAGATACAGTGATAACATAAGAGAAAAAAATGTAAAATGTCATTAACATGTTATTTATTGATTACATATTTAAAGGTATTTTGACATATTAGGTCGAGTAATGTATATATTACTAAAATTAATGTCATCCTTTTTATTCTTCCAAATATGACTGCTAGAAGATTTAAAACTATGTGAATCACATTTGTGCTTATATTTCTATTGTATAGCACAGGTCTAGAAAATTTGTCAAACCAACTTTTTTTTACCTAGGCAGTGATTTTTGTGATCTTGGCTCCAGAATCCTTGAACGTACCTTGTACCCAGTTTGTATTATCTGTTAGTACTTGGGAATTCCAGAAAACAAGATGGTAAAAATGACCATGTAACTTTCAAAGCTCCTATAAATCCATGACTTTTCTTCCTTATTTCTAGCTTATTTCATTTAATTCTTTTGTTGGATAACCTTGGGTGGTCTCATGTTTAATCTGTTTTCCTTAAAGTTCTTTATGCACACCATAAAGAAAAAATTAGTTTATTAATATTTTGAAAGGGATGAAGGAACTTTCATCAGAAGTGAAAGCTGAGAGGAAGTCAGGATCTTACATTCTACCTGCTTGATGGCTGGCCTTTGCTGTCACTGGCTGAGCTGCCTCCAGCCAACTGTAAATAAAAGGCATTATTAGAATGATGCTATTGAGTAGAAAGTAAGAGACAAGAATTATGTGTACTCTATTCTTGGCAGAGGAGTGACATAGTCATTTAGATTGAGAATACATCACAGTGATCAGGACTGCTTTTTGATAGCTATGCAAGAGTCCAGTAGGCTTTAAGGGCTTCCTATATGGGTAGCTTCATGATGAAACAAGTGGCCTTGATTGTCACTGGCTATATCCAACTAAGTAGAAGATAGTATTAGAATACTACAGTTTAGTAGAAAGAAAAACAGACTGGTATGAAGAGACCTGGAGTTTAGTGTGACTAAAATCCCTACTCCTACCCCCATGACTAATCTCAGACAAGACACAATTGATTTGGCTTCATTTCCTTTATCTGTGAAATAAGATGTTACATCAGAATATCTATATTCTTTTCATGTCTATGAATATCACTTCAAAATAACAATGAAAGCAGTAATTGTAACCAAGAAAAAAGTAAGGCATGGCACAAAGGATTGTGTTTTTTAACAGGTATGAAATGTTTGCATGAGTCACCTTACTGTGACAGGGTAGAAGTAATCAGTGCCTTCAAAGCTTCAGTCTTCTACAGTGATCCCTGGAGCCAGCCACTATCTTCCCTAATATTTAGATCCAGTACTTTCTAAAGTGCATTTATTTAGTGATTATTCTATCTGATGTGGATTGGTGGCAGGAAAAGAACATAGAGCTATATAGAAACTATTACATCTCAAAGCTAAGGCCTCAGTTGAGCATAATGATAAAGAATGAAAGGGGAGGCACACTGTTACTGCTTCACATCAGCTTCATTTGAATAATCACAAGACATTTGTCAGAGTAGTTAAACTAAAGACAGGATTTGTTCCGAGCCATGATTTTCAGTGTGTCCTTTGCTCAAAATGAGCTTAGTAACCAACACTCACATTACATATCAATGAAGCTTTTGGCTGAATGTGTTGTGAAGGTTGAGGGGCACTTGCACACAATCTCATGAATTTTTTTTCTCCTGTACTGACTAGAAACTGATTGTACCATAGACAAATTAAATGTCAGCACAAAGGGACTTCAGTAGCAGACCTGATCAGAATAGAAGTACAAGTGAAAATCAATTAAAGTAGTTAGCCACATGGGTCTGCTCCTTAACTCAGACTAGCACTATGGGAATCTTACACTAGGCTTCTTGCTGGTGATCAGTGCCTTCATTTTATGCATTGATAATGTGCACACAAAACCTTTGGGCATTATGAATTTTTATGACATTATTGAATGACAAAGTATTTACTGTTTTGTTTTGTTTTGCTTTGTTTTAGGGAGTTCAGCAAAGGAAAACTTGCTTTCCTTTGAAGACAAAACAAAGTTGTGAGATGGTTAAAGACAGCATTGTATTTCCATTGCTGAGTCCCAAAAAGAGAGATCTTAGAAGCTGTTGACAGAGCATGTGACTAAGTGTTGGCCAACCTAAACTATTGCCTTATTCAACTACATGAATGTTTAGGGTCAAGCAATATGGTCAGCATTGGTGTCCATTATTAGAAATGGTGGTGGTGGTGATTGTGATAGTCTGGGAAAATTATTTTTGTTAACTCATGTCCCTCTGTTCCTACTTTTGTAATCCTAGTTTTCCACTACAATTCTATGTACTGTTCAGTGTTCTTTTATGAAATTACCTTTCTTTATAAGTTGGCTAACTTGGTATCTATTCTTTCTCAGAATGCTGATTGGTACAATAATAAATTAGTTATTATGAGTAACTTGGGTCCTGCCAAGTAAGTGATGAGAAACAGTCTATCTTTAACTGAGTTAAAATTTGTGAAATGTAATTTTTTTTTTCTTTTTTAGCTTGTGTAATGCTGCTACCATTGGCTTTATAGGTGGAAAATTTTGTATGTGGGTTTCTAGGTTTTGACAGAGTTGCCTGTACAGGTCAGTATAGGATGATATTTTCAGCACTGTTGAATTAATTAGCTTTTTGATAGAGAAACTATCTGAATCCCAACTTTGAGAGTATATTCATTAGTTTTCATTTGAATGTGAACTTTAGATTGCTTTTGTAACTAGAAATATTGTCTCCTTTGTAAACTAAAATGTGATGTCAAATTTATATTTTAGTACATTTAATCAACCAAATTTATTGAATATTTTCTATATACTGAACACTATACTGATCTCTATATTATGCCAGAAATAACAAGGTGAATAGCACAAAATATGCCACTCTCTATTTTCTAGGGTCATGCAGTTGGCTAAAGAAGAAAACAATTAGATTATTATAATTCAGTATTTTGAAAAGTATCCAGCTAACTAAGAGTGTCAGTCTGGGAAAAAAGAAATATTTAAATATCCATCTTTTATATTGAGCATATTTCTGAAAATGCTTGGTACAGAGTAGGTACTTATGATTGTGGATTAACTTTGATGAACAGTGCCTTGGAAAACAAGAAGGTGATGATTATCAAAGTTAAAGAAAGAACAAGGAAGAAAGAGTGGTATGGTTTCTAACTGTAACAATAAAGGTGATATGGAAAAATGTTTGAGCTCAGGCAAATTGGTAAATTGTCAGTAACAGACAAAGAATACAGAAGTTGACTAGAAATCAGTGGAAAGATAAGAGAAAATTAATGTGGTTTTTGACTTGTTAAATTTAGAGTATTCAAGGTGCATCCTCTTAGGACTGTTTAGTATGCACTTGAAGTATTCGGTCATTTCTGAAGCTCAATGGACTAAATGAAGATAAGGCTTTAGATGTCATTCATCTGGTAGTTTCAACACTCTGAAAGCCTGAGCCAGGAGCATTAAAACTTCAAGCCCAACCTGATCAACTAAGTAATTTAGCTAGAGCTTTCTCAAAAACAAAACAAAAAACAAAACCCTTATTTAAAAAAAAATTAAATAAAAAGATAGGAATGTAGCTTGGGTCCCTGGATCCCATCCTCAGTACTACAAACAAACAAACATCTAAAAATAAACATCATTCATGCCTTTTGAATGACAATACATAAGTAAAGAGGACTTCACATTACCACATTTAGAATGTGCTTTGAAGTTGGAAGTAAGCATACTTTCAGCTCAGTCTACTATGGTACAAATGTTTTGAGCCTAAACATTTATGGAAAGTGACTTTTATTAATAGACAGGAAATGTTCAAAACAAGTTGTAATTTCTAAAAGTAACTGCCTTTTATGATAAAGAAAATATGTTTCCTATTAAAATGATTTCCCGTCTACATATGAGAAAGGCAACTTTTGGGTCTTAGCCCTACTTCCTCCCTCCCCCTACATGAGGTCTAGTATTGCTGGAGTATGAGAATTTCTGATTCTCAGCTCCTCTCTGTCATTTCCATATAATCTAGTAGCTAGATTAATATATGACATACTTTCTAAGCATTTTCCAAATAGGAGAATGTAAATTAATTCAAAATAGATGGGCCTTTTCTTCATGGATATAATGAAGTAAATAGTCATAGTTACCATTACATATAAAATAATAAAATTATATTAGTCCAGTCTAGTAATATGCAAAGTGTACTACATTCCAAGGATGGAAGTCAGCAAAAATGTCATCTTGAAAGGAAATGGAATTTTGAAAGAGCAGAATTACAAGACCTGGAAAAAATATGGTAGCTTCAGCATACATACAAGTCACCAGAGAGGGTTGATTTAACATTCTCCTAATGAGTTCAGGGGGATGAAACCACATGTCAGATTAGGAAAAGACTTCCCCATGGTGCTTTATCCCAAGGTAAGGAGTCTAGACCCAATTCTCAGTATTCTTTGGGATTTTAACCTGAATGACATTCACATCTGTGTTTGCTGAAGCCATCACACTGGGGGCACTGTGAAAGATGCATAGGAAGAGCTTGATGCTGAGGAAACCAGTTTCATGATATCGTAAGCAGAGAGAAGAATCCTAGCTAAGGCACTGAGATAAGAGCAGAGGCTAGGGTGGATTTGAAAAACAGGATTTAAGGAGTCATTGAGTAAGGTTCATAGGGAATGTCTAGTAAGCTGGTACAGTTTTCATACTGATACCAACCCTCTAAGGCAGCTATCCTCATTATGTCCATGAGAAAGTTGAGGTACAGATACTAAAAACTTGCCAAGAATGCACATCCAGTGCTTGGAGAAATTAAATTCAGTCCTGAGTAGTCCTGCCTCTAGGGCCATGTTTTTATTTCCTGTTTTTGAAGTCCTAAAATTTGTAGTCTAGTGGCTTTTGCTTCTATCAAGGAAGGGGGAAAGAATTTTACTTGTAAATGCTTAGTGCTTATGAAGTTCCTGTTAGGTTCTATTTGTATTTCATTCTGCATTTTTTCCTGTGATAAGCTGTCATCCACTCTCATGAACTCAGAGTCATATTTCTAGTTACACAATTAAGTATGTTGTCTCCAATTATACCCTCCCTATTACTTCCCGGTTACCTGGCCATCTCTTGTTCGGATGCACCTCAGCATTGTCTGAGTATTAATTATGTGACCATGCTGTTGTGTGCCTCACCAAATTGAATATCTGGGTGTCATTATGACTCCTGTGTTACCCTCATATGCAAACATTATCTCATTAAAACCAGGACTATATGAAAATCTTATTAGCCTTTTAAATCCCCACAACATATTTCTTCTGACAAAGATAAATACGTAAAACAAATTGGCAACATTTGCAAGACCAAAAAGCAACAAAACACTGAAAGCTATCAAAAAGTATAAGAAGATAGCAAGTAGATAATGACTAGAAAGAGAGAAATGTGCATTTATAAGGAGAGTTTGCTCTTAATGAAATGTTAACTGTTTATGACTTATAATAGAAAACCATTTACTAAAGCATGTTTCTGTGAGAACTATTAATACTATATTTAGAAAGCAAATAGGATGTTTGGTAGTAGACAGTATTACAGTATTTTACATATGTTTTTCTTTTACTTGCTGATACAAGTTGAGCATTTAGAAGTGATATGTCATTTAAGTGTTACAACAAAAAACAATAAGAGGGCAAATCTTTTTACCAGGAAAATTTTGTATAATCATATAACTAACTTAGGACCTTAAATATTTTATCTAAAATAAATTTAATAAATATTATCTATTTTTTACTAACCCAAATTTTAACATTTTTAGAATGGTTTGAAAATGTTTATGTCAGTAGTGTATTTGCTTCAGTATATGTTTTTCTGTTATTAATTCTATCAGTACTATAAATAGTAGTTGTTAGGATTGAATGAGAAATGGCATCACATAAACAATGAAGCTTACATGTTTCTATAGAAATTGAGAAATTCGAATTGAGAAATTAAAAAATATTAAAGAGTAGTGATTAAACCTATGTAGCTTCCTCTAAATTTTTTCCTTTTGGTCATCTAACTGCTGACTATAATTTGGAAAAATCTTTAGTAATGCATGTGTTTTTGCTGTGTGTCCTTTTTCTGCATTTAAAAAAAATGATCAAAAATTTGTGATTATCAGTGGTAAATTGTATATAACATTCGTATTTGCAGAACTTGGTAATTAAATTTGCAGATAACACATTCTAGAAAGCCAAACTAAAAACCTCTGTCCAGAGAGGCTGGGATGCAGGGGTCTACCTCTGCAAGCTGCCTGGTTCCTTTCCATAATCTGGCTTGAAAGAGCATACTGCAGGTTTGAAGCACTAGGCTCTTGGAGCCACCAGCCTTTAGCCTGCCACCTCTACTTTGATTTCTTTGTTTTCATAACTAATCATGTTTAACAGTTGACACACCCAGGGACTGGACACTAAGGGCATAAAAGCATCAGAAAGATCACACAGACTATTGCAGATGCCACGGTGCTGAAACTTGATTCATATACCAGGTCTGTATGGCTGTGTGAACAAAGCTCAGCGGCTCATCTGGCATGTATAGGCAGGCTTTGCCCAGCTGAGCCCTCCTGCCCCCAGAGAGGGCCACATCCCAGTGGCAGGCACACACTTGTTTGGAGTTTCTGCTGAAACAGCTTGCTCACAGCCAGTCTGCAGAGGGCGCCCAGCTCCAGCTTCCCTGAGCTCTGCCTTTTCACTGCTTCTTTCCCTGTGTTTAGAGTTCAGCATTGTTTTTCGAAACCCCACATCCTTTGGTCAGTCTATTTTACTCCCTCTGAAAAATAGAACCACTATCAGATGTCCAGGGTTACATGTTTTGCAACTCATTTTGTGTAATTAATATAAGTGAGTGATAGTGGAAAAACAAAGAGCAGAGAGAAAGAACACCCGGCTGTACTAGAGGCCAAGCACAGGAAAATGGGGCGGGGCCGGCAGAGTGATATGCTGGCAGGCATGGCTGTACCCTGAAGTTGGGGCCCAGGGATTGGATTGGGTAGGAAAGGTGACTGCTACTGAGGGAGCCAAAGTGCCATGTTCTTCAGCTTTCCTTGCCAGAAAGGCAACTTGTGGCGGTAGTTTTATATTTTTTTAATTTATTTATTTAAAGAGAAACAAAAGCATGTAAAGGGTAGAAATAATACAGAATTTAAAAAAAAAAGATAAACAATAAGAAATCACTAGTTGATAAATTTACATAGTGTTCTCTTAAAAATAGTTGTTCAGGTTACAAAATTAAAGCATACAAAGTAGATATTCAAATACTGAGAGTGTAAACAGCTATGCATGCATGAGTCTCTACATATATTTCTATCCTTTCTGCATTAGAGGGAAAAACAAAACTTAGCAAGACAAAACAAAACAAATTCCTATAAAAACATGAAACCAAAAAGTCGTATAAAACCACAGTACAAGGTGATCTACAATGATTAATGTGTTGTTTCTTATTATCTTCAGTAGAATTGTCTTTATCATCAGGCAAAACTGAATATAGCAGTATAATTGAATATAGCAATACATAACAATATTAGTAAAAATAAAACATTGTAGACAGTATAAAACTTCAAAGGCAGGTAATAATCAAACCAGAATAGATATTCTAGTGAATCTGGTCATCTTAAGTGCAGTTGCCTGTAGTCTCAGACTTGATACTATCAATCATAACAGCTTTGAATAAAATCTATCAATACAAAACAGTGATCCAACAAACCAGATTCGATTACGATCGGTCATGGTAAAACAGTGTAGGTTTTACAGAGCTTTAGATTAAGTTAATAGGAAATTAAGGATGATTACCGTACTATATCCTGTTATTTTCAGGATTACTGTCTGTGCCCTCAAATCTAGTACAGGTAGAATGACTGGAACAGAATATAATACATCTAAGTAGAGTATTGTGAGTAATGTGGGTTTTAAATCCTGTTGCACTATTAACAACATAGTGTATCAAGACCATCTATGTTAGAGATTCTAGTTACCCTTCTCTGCCTCATTTCTGCTATGCTATTTTTCCGCCTTTGTTTGTCTAGTTTTCTCCTTCATTCTACTGCCTGCCCCATTCATTGAGGCCTTTCTGCCACTGTTCCTAAAATCCTGGTATTTTTTTCCCTCTCTCTAGAATGTCCTTCAGATTCTCTATAGGGTTGGATTGGTGGTCACAAACTCCCCCAGTTCCTCTTCGTCATGGAAGCATCTTGTTTCTCCATCAACTTCTAGTGACAGTTTGGCAGGGTGCATCAATCTGGGCTGGAGGTTATTTTCTTTCAGGGCTTGGAATACTTTGCTTCAAGCTCCTCTTGATCTGATGGTCTGTGTCGAGAAGTCCCCCGTAATTCTGATGGGCTTACCTTTATAGGTAACCTGCTTCTTTTCTCTGACGGCTTTTAATATTCTGTTTTTATATTGAATTTCTGGTATCTTGATTATTATATGTCTGGGTGTAGCTCTGTTTTGGTTGTAGGTGGCTGGAGTTCTGTATGCCTCACACAACTGAATGTCATTTTCTTTTCCCATTCTTGGGAAGTTTTCCTTAATTATTTCCAGGAATAGGTTTTGTAATTCGCCTGTATGTATTCCTGCTTCTTCGTTCACGTTTCTTATTCTTAAATTGTAAGTTCTCTTGTCATCTTCTAGCCTTTGTATTGTTACTGCCTGTTTCCTTGTTATTTTTAAGAGATCTTTCCTTTCATGATCACACGTTGCAAACTTGTCTTCAACTTTTGATAGTCTATCCTTAGTTTCTTTTAAGGTGTTTTGCCAGCTTTCAGTGGAGTTTTTAATTTCCTGGTAGTCTCTGTGAATCTGCTTCATGTATTCTATATTTTCTTTATATTCTTTATTGAATGTTTCTCTCCTTTTTTTGTGTTCCTCCCTTCTTCCGTCTGTATCATCCTGAGAGATGAGATGCTTCCTGAGAGCATTTCTTTTATTACTCTACTCATATCTTACTTTACCTGATTTAATATTTCAGTTTTGAGCTGGTCTACAAGGTCCCAAAGATATCTCTTAATGTCCATTGAAGCCATGTCTGATGATGTGTGTTTTCCGCCCTCAGTCTCCTTTGTTTTTCCCTCTCTTAGATCAGTGCTCTTAGGGTTCTGGGCTGAAGGCCTCCTCCCGCCTCTCTCTCCTGTCATGGCCCTGGCTTCCTCCACACAGGTTACAGTGTGGGTCCCAGCCCCCTTCCCTGTTGGCCACAGTTCCTCTGAAGCAAGCTGGCGAGGGACCTCCACCCTCTCCTTGCTGCTCTTGTCACTCTCATGGCGCTAGTTTTTAAAAGCTGAGAAAAGCCTGAGCTTGTAAAGTTTTATCTCTGCCCAGTATTTTCCTGTTCTTAATTAAATGCTGGAGATTTAGCTCAGTGGCATAAGTGCCTGCCTGGCAAGCGCAAGGTTGTGAGTTCAATCCCTGGCACTGCAAAAATAAATAAATAAATAAATAAATAAATAAATAAATAAATAAATGCTAAAACGCCTATTGTATGTATTTCTTTTGTGCTTTTCAACCTTTCTCTGTCATGGTTTAGGGATCACTGAGTACCCTTTCTTCTTCTAGAGGCAAGTAGAATGTCACAATCTAGAGATCTTGGACAACTTTTAAAGTTTGCCAAACAGTACACAACACTGTACTGTAATAGGTTAATCAAAACATGAATTTAAACCAACTAGGACTGTCCCATATGGCCTATAAACATTTAGTCCAGTGTATGGATTGTATAATTTTTGTTGTTGATACTGCTTAAAGCATGTAAGTTACTATTACCCCGTGAATACTGTCACATTCAGATCAACTTACTTGATAACTGGTACCAGGGATCGACCTCGGGACCTCAGGCTTGCTAGGCAGGTGCTTATGCCACTGAGCTAAATCCCCAGCCCCTGGGTTGCATACTGTTGTACGGCTATACCACTTATTATCTCTACCCAGAACAGGAAGAGCAAAGGCAATTTAGAATAGACACTCCTTGGTCACTGTCAGCAAGGCTCTTTTTAAACTTTTGAACTTGAATAATAGTTGTTAAACTGATGTAGGTCAGTAAGTTATAAACTTTTAACTTCCTAGATTTGAGAATATTTAATTATTGGGAAGGCTTAATTTTCAGAATACCGCAAAGGAGGTAAGTATAATTAGAAAACAACAAATTCTTTCATAGAAACTGGAATAATTTGAAAATAGTATAAATGAATTGAATTAAAAATGACTCCCTCTCAGTGTTTTGTTACACTGACTCCCTTTGTTGAAAGTGAGTCCAAAATTTTAGATATATCAAACTGTATTTAGAATTCACCATTTTAATGTTACCTGGACTGTATTGGATTTAAAAATCTAAACTCAAAGAAAAGGCAGTACACAAGATATATCTGTTTGGAACTATTTACTGACTTTTATGTCCAAGAGCAATTTCTTTTCACTAAATAATTGCCTGGTTTATGGCAAATTTGAAACTTAAACTTTGCCTATTTAGTATCATAGTGAGTTTGAGATCGGCTTCCCTCATTTCTTGAAAGAAAGTTATTTAAAAAATGCATTTGTTGATTGAGCTGGTAATGTAACTCAGTGATGGAGTTCTTACCTAGCATGCTCAAGGCCCTAAGATTGATCCCCAGCACTACACAAATAAATGACAGAGTTTTATTAGACAAATGATTCCTTTCTAACTTTACAAAACAACCTAAGGTTATTTTAATCTGAACAAAACATTTCAAAAACTTCAGCCTTTCTCAAAAGAAAATGTATGCATTCACAAATTATGGCAAAATTTCTAAAAATTTTTAACTGAAAAATTTAATTCTGTATTTTAGAGTACTTTATCAAAACAATAAATGTGCCATACAAAGAAAATTAAAACATTTTGAAGACCAGAAACTAATGCCACTTTAATTTTTGTCTATATATTTAGAAAAGATAAACATTTCCTGATTAAGTTACAACTACTTCACATAGGAACAATTAGATCACAAATGAAATTTGAAGTTTAACTTATAACCAAACTCTTGAGTTAGGACCCAAACGCCATCTGCTTGTACAGTTGTAAACAAAGGCTTGCAATGCCAGAAAAGCATATATACTTGTCCATCTGAGCCCAGATGCATGTGTTTGTGGATGTGATTTCTGGCAGTACTTTGTATAATCGTTATGATTACTAGTATCACAATGGTCCCAGAAAAGCTAGAAAAGAAGCTAAGGAAGTAAAGATAAAGAAAGCAATCACAATTGAAAAGGAAATCACGGAGAAATATGGAAGTGACATTCATGTGACCTTTCTCACTAATATGTACAGCATGTCCAAATCCAGCATCTCTACAGTCTTACAGAGAAAAGATTTACAGAAGGAAGCTAGTGTTGCTAAAGATGTTAGCTCAAATTAGTCACGCTCAGCAGTGTTAGAGGAGGTAGATGGGCTTTTTAGTGTGGATAATTGAAAGGCAGATGGTAGGTTATACCCTATCTGAGTCTTTAATTTATGAAAAACCGGGGGTATAAATATAAATGCAGATCTTGTAAAGGATAATCCAACAGTGAGTGATAATGGTAAAACATTTTGTGACAGTAAAGGGTAGTTTCACAATTTTAAAGCGAGAACTAGGATTTATAGCATGACTAGGCATGGTGAAGCAGCCAGTGCTGATAAAAGGTCTGCTGAAAATTACATATACCACTTCAAAATGATGACAGAGAGAAATGACTTTTGCTCTCAGCAGATTTCAACTGTGATGATACTGACCTTTTCTGGAAGAAAATGCCCAGGAGAACATAACATTACCAGGAAGAGAAGAAAATACCAGGCCACAAGCCCATGAAAGATAGGCTAACCTTATTGGTACGTGCTGCTGCAAGTGGTGACCTCAAGATAAGCCTCTCTTGGTTTATCACTATGAGACCCCTCGAGTGTTCAGAAAACATAAAATCATAAAGAATAGGCTAAGGGTCATGTGGAGCTCTTAACACAAAAGCCTATATAGCAAGAATACTTTCTCTTGAGTGGATAAGGGAGGGTTTCTTTACTCCTGTTAAGAAATATGTAGAGGACAAAGATTTACTATCAAGGCTCTCTTCATCATGGACAATGGTCCTGTTCACACATGAAATTTGAAAGAAGAATTGGCTGAAGAATTCCTATGGCTTTCAGTCAAGTTCCTCCCACTTAATACAACTTCTCTACTGCAGCCTATAGCTAACTTTAAGAACCTATATAAGGAACTGTTCTTGGAGTACTTTCAGGTTGTCTCAAATAGAGATTTAACCCTTGAAGACTTCTAGAAGGAACATTACAAGATCTTTTCCTGTGTGGGGTTAATTGAGAAATCCTGAACCAGTGTCTCTAAGGACTAGGAGATCTACCCGGAAGAAAGTGTGGCCTAAAATTATAAAGAAGAGAGACTTTGAAGACTTTGTACAGGAACCTGAGCCTTCAACTGACTTTGTGGTTGATGATATAGTCACTATAGCAGAGTCCTTAGGTTTGCAGGTAGACAGTACTGATGATGAGGAACTGGTGAAGAACCCTCAGAGGAACTGTCTGCTGAGGAACTTCAGCAAATCTGACTAAGCGATAGAGACTGGTGGCTGAGTAGATTTCTAAGAGAATGAGGAATATCCATGATCCGTGTAGCAGTATTCTTGTTCTGAAATAAAGGAAATCTTGAAAAATTGGACATAACTATAAACCTTTATAGAGAAAATCTATCTAGACAGAGAAAAAGCCAATCATTGCATTCACTTGCTTAATAACAATGTCACGTTATAGTAGAAAATAGTGTCAAAGAAACACAGTTATAGGTCAGTTGTTCTGAAAAGGTTGAAGCCTTGTGAACTAAAAGCAGTTCCTAATGGGTTACAGACTCTCCCAAGGAGAGAAAGGATACCAAAAAGCCAGATTCATGGTGTTCTTATGGAAGGGGGCTCTTCTTCCAAAAAATAACCAGCTTCCATATCATCCTCCCTTCCTGCAAACCAAAGTGTCAGCTTGAATGGTGAATACAGTAGGAAATTGTTATTTCTGATAAGTTTGGCACATTCTATAACTTTTTGTTGCATATCCCAGGAAAATTATTGGTGTTTCTATGCATATTATCCAACCCTTTTTTATGAGAAAGTTAGTTGAAGGGGTCTTTTGGGAGGTTGAGAAGGCATTATAGGCATTTTCATTATTTTTTATGAGTAAAATAGTCTTGACTTACAACCAACTTGAATTACAATCAGCCCTCATGAATAAGTCGAGTTTGTAAGTTAAGGGCCCAATGTACTGTGCTGTAAAATGCAAAGCAATAAAATGTATAGTATGTTAATATAACATTAGAGCATTTTTCTTAGAACATTTCTGTTATCTAAAAGATTATCCTCTTTGTGGTTAGCTCTTTCTTCCATACCTAGCTCTTTTCAAATCACATTTTCTTTCTCTATAGATTTCTCTTTTTCATAATGATACATAAATAGAATCACATAGTAACTAGCTTTTAAAATCTAGCCTCTCTTATTTAGTGTAATGTATTAGATATATATCCATGTCCTTCTTTATATTAGAAGCTAAGAGTAGTATTTTATTGTATGAATGTAATACATAGTTTCATTTATTCACCAGGTGAAGGATATTTGGGATATTTTTAAGGATATTGTTAATATGAATAAAACCTATGTAAACATTTTCATACAGGTTTTAATGTGAACATATTTGGTTCCTCTTAGATAAATGCCTAAAAGTAGGATTACTGAATTGTTTGATAGGATTATGTTTATCTTTATCTGGAACTGCCAAACTTTAAAGTGCCTATGCTATTTTGCCAGAACAGAGTATTTGATGTAACTCAGGCTGGCCTTGAACTCATGGCAATCTTTCTGCCTCAGTCTCCCATAGTGCTTGGATCACAAGTATATGTCACTGCTGTAATCAAAGCTAGAACAGTTTATTTTAAAAAGTCAATCCTTCTTGAATCATGATTTTATCATGGAAATAGACAAGATTACTCCTACTCTCTTTTGCCCAATATAGCACTTCTTCCAGTACTCAGAGAATATGACCCAAGATCCCCAGTAGATGCTGAAACTAAAAACGTTAGAGCAATGGTGGTAACCTATGACATAACGTGCCACAGCTGGCTGTTTATATGATTGAATGCTCTAAAAGGTTCACCATCACTGTTCTAGAGTTAGTCTAATAGATGGCTACTAAGTAGCGACCAATGGTGGGTAAATTATAAAGTATGGATATACTGGACAAAGAGATGATTTATATCATAGGTGCGACAGTATTACTCAGAATGTTGTAATATTTAGGAATTACAAATTATTTCTAGAATTTTCTATGTAATGTTTCTGCATCACAGTTGACTACAAGCAACTGAAACCATGGAAAGTATAACTACCAAGTTCAATTAATGTATTCTTCAAGAAAAAACTATAAGCATATGTGACTAGAATTTTAGAAAGTGACCTGGTTATTTTCCTTAATGAAGTAGTTAGCCAGCCTAATGCAACCTCAAGAGTCTTTAGACACCTGCTGTATTTCTAGTATTATCTCTTTGACTTTTAACTATGCTAAAATACCTTAATATCTCTTGAATTATCAATAGTTCTAGAACTCAATAGATACAAGGTATTTAAATTTTTTTATTCTATAAATTAGTATGGGGCAATTTTGAACTCCAAAAGGCATTAAAATAAACTTGGTTGACAGATAACCCTCACAGGACTTCGACCTATTTTTGAAGACCTTGTTTCCTGTTGATTTGTGTGGGTGGGGGGTTTTGTTATTGTTTTGTTTTTTGTAGAAGATATACCTATTTTGAAGACATGAAGGAGAGTACAAGGAAATAGTGGTAAACTCATAGTTGCCTTGAAAATTTCAACCTCTCTTTCTTAATTTACTTTTCTAGAATATCTTGTATTAGTCTCAGTTTCCTTCACATGGTCACATACATGCATTTTGATTTTTATTATTTTTGCTCTTAGCAGGTAAGGCAATACTAAGCAGTTTGTGTGAATGAGAATATGGGGCAGCAATGGCTAGTATGGAGCTAGTGTAGTTATGGTTCTTTGGACAAATAGGACTGTAGGGGACCATGAAAAGAATTAAAAAGTGATTGTCTTCCCCAGAAAATTCTTCCTTATCCTTGTTATTAGTTTGCCCAATTAAATAGGCAGATTTTTCCAAAATAACTTTTACCTAAAAGGAAAATTTATACTCTTAGTAAAGGGGAAAACTTTTAATTAAGTTTAAATACACATACTTTATCTTTTATTCTTTCTCTTCTGTTGAATTGTTTTTCTCTTCCAATTTGACAACAAGATAATCCTTGTACAGTTTAATTTAAACTTGAAAGGCCTAAGAGGTGCTCTGTGATCTTTGGTTGTAAGCATTATTACAGTGGGGTTTGTTTGTTTGTTTGTTTGTTTTATTTTTTAAAATCTGTTTTGGAAGAAGTATTTTAGGATAAGAAAAAGGTTTTCTCATTTGTCATTTTCTTAACATCTAGATCCAGAGAACAGAGTTGGGGCCAGGAACATTTTAGAGAACAGGGCAGGAAAAAATAGAAACAGTGACACCTAATCACAATAATATGGTGAAGCAATCATTTTCTGGCAACAGTAGAAGCTTATTATGTTGATTTTAGCATGCATTTGTTTTTAAAGCACTTTTTCATTCTAACATCAGTTAAAGTCCTCTTGATTGTACATTCCTCCCTTGGGTAGAGGGTTTGAGTTCCATGTGTCTGAATCTTGGCCTCTGTGACTTATATGTCTGCAGTGTCACAGAGTGACTTTGGCAACTTTCAACTTGCTATTGTGACAAACCTTAGTTGTACAATGAAGTGGGGAGACTTGTTTAAGTGTATCTAAAGAGTATGTTAGCTACATTTTCAACTTTTAGTAACTTAGTTAATTAGAGTATTTTTAAAATTAAAAAAAGATCCTTTTATGAAAAGTAAATAAGAGTTTGTTTATTAGCTTCTATTTTCAAAACATTTCAATTCATCTAACTGTAATATAATAAATTTGACAAACTGTATGTCTGTGTATGTGTATATGATTTTGTAACTAGGCATAAACAAGGGAATATTACTTAAAATAGCATTGTGTTATGAGCAAATTAGATCACCCAGTTCAAGGTAAATATTTAGAAATGACTCGGTATTGTCTCAGTTTTGATAGCATTTAGATAAACTGCCACTTAGAGTTCAAAGGTTTTTCAGTAGTACTTCACTGCCTAGGTATAGCTATTAATTTTGCTGCATCAAATCTTCTAGAATTTATGAATAAGCATAGCAGATTTTAAGAAATGGATATAAACTCGAAGTATTAAAGCAACCACATAGAAATAATGTAATGAATAAATATTAGACTTGACATATGTATATTAATGAAATTTGATATATCAGAAGAACTAAGAGTAGATATGAAAGCTTTATGTTTGTTTTTGGGGGGTAGGTTTTGTTGTTTTGTTTTGTCTTTTCTTGTTTTGTCATGAGTCTTACTAATTTTCCCAGATGGGGCTTGAACTTGTGATCTTCCTCCCTTTACTTCCCAGAATGGTGGGATTACAGGTCTATATACCATACCTGGTTTATACTGCTACGTTTAAATCTCTCTAAAGTGAATTTTAAAAACAAAAATGGCATCATGAATAATCTAATTATGTTATCTCTGAAATTGAACTTTTAAAACTCACGGAAAGTATGATCTGTTATCAAAACTTTTATTGGCACATCTAGACTATTTATATACATTTATTGTTTTGCAAAAGCCAAAAGAAATTATAGATACATTTTAGTCTTTATTTTTCATAATTCTGTACTTATAGCTTATCAGGACATTTTAATACACTATATATATATATATATATATATATATATATATATATAGTCAATAATGTGTCTTGATTCTTCTTTTTTTCCTTATCCCCTCTCCTCCATTCAACCCTTCTTCTCCCACTATACAGAATCTTTGTTTTAATTTTTGTCCTTTTAATTTTTTAAATTTTCCTTTCTCCTGACTTTGTTCCCCTTCCCATTTGAATATTTTCTTCCTGTTTCCTGATAAATACTGAGAATTCTAGAAATCATTAAATTTATACATGTGATTTCATTAGGCATCAGATTCTTAATGTCATTGAATCTATAAATAATATTGATCATGTAACTGACAGGGTGACACTTACTCTATAGTCTCAAAAGAATCATTATGGAATAGGTACGTTACCGTGACCACTGGCCATTTGTAACATAGATAGCATGGTTGGTATATTCTCACCATCTGCTGTATTAGTGAATATTCATCCCAAATACAAGCCTGAATTTTACTTTAAAAATTAAGTCTAGAAAGATAGTAGATGGCATATTTTTTTTATAAAATACTTATGGTGATCTAACTTATTTCTTGGTATAAGTCTAAAAGAATTGGTTACATCTTAATTCAGGAAAAAATTTGTCTTTTTGCTTCATACTTCTTGCTTTCATACTTCCTGCTTACTCCTTACAAATTAAAAACCAAGTCCTTTTAAAGGGACTTAAAAATCTACTATTAGAGAGATGCATAAAAGTTCATATATGTTATTATTAAACAGCAAAAGTGGGGTTTAGTTTGGAGTGATACTAGTATGGAATACAAGAGTATGTCATCAGCCAAATGGTACATAAAACTTTAAATTATACAGGAACTATCACCCCTGCCTATACTGTGCATGTTTTAAATCTTGTTATGTCTATACCTGTGTTATATTGAGCTTTGTCAGATTTGGATTCCTACATGTTTTATATTTTTATTGTGTTATAGTCCTCAGTACATTCATTATGCACGATTTTTTTGTTTGTTTGTTTGTTCTACAAATAATCATTGAGGTCCTACTCTGTGTTTGACACTCCTTCCAGGTAACATCAAGATAGCCCCGGTCTCTGATTTTGTAAGGTTTACATTTCAGTGAAGGTGGCAAGGCTATATATGAATAAGCAAGAAAATTTCAAGTGGTAATAAAAGAAGAGAGAGCTCTCTGAAGAGCAAGTAATTCAAGGGGACTAGCAGTAGGATGGACTGGTAATTGAGTGTTTCCAGAGGATGGAACAGCAAGTAGGCCCTGAAGGATTAGGAGGGACTGTTTTGAGGAACAGGAAGAAAGCTATGATAGCCAAAGCATTTTGAATCATTGCGACAAGCAGGAGTTACCTTGTATCCCTTCTTTTTTTTAATCATGGTAAACAAGAGAGATACAACATAACTTTAATTTCATTTAATTTCTTTATTGTGAAAGCTGTTGGAAAGTTTTAAATAGAGAGAGGAGGTGGAGAAAGAACTTGGCTGAGTCACTCATTGGGTCACCACTGCTTTCTGAACTCCCTTTAGTGTCATTGTGTTCTCATATGCAACTCATGGTAAGCATGTGACACCTAGTGTTCCTTTTTTTTTTTTTTTTTAAAGAGTTTTACATGCACCACTTAGCTTTTTCTTTTTGACAAACCAGTTCAAGAAGCTAGCATGTAAAACAACTGTTTATTTAGTTTATGAATTTACAGTTTGGCAGTTTGACTTACATTCAGCTGTATAGTTCTATTTCTGTTGCGTTCTGGCTCCCTTTTTCAGTTGAGCACTTGATCATCCAGTGCAGGGCTGGGCTCCTTGGGGTTAACTGGCTTTTTACAAAGTCAGTGTAGTAGTAGGACTACATGTTTCTCCAGTCTGGGCTTATTTACCTAGTGGCTGGTTGAATTTCAAGATGATGTTAGACATGTATGTACATTGCCTCTTGCACCTTGATTCAAAGTGGCACAGCCTGAATTATGCTGCTGCAGTTTTTTGATCTGAGAGTATCACAGTTAGATCAGAAGGACTGGTAGAGAAATAGACTGCTTCTTTTTGGTGGAAGGGATTGTTGAAAACTCTGTGTTCCTTTTTGCACACTTTATACTATAATCAAGTTCATTTCTAACATTTTTTCACTGCTTTGGGAATCCAATGAAGATATTTTCATTCACTTAGAAAAAATAATTAGGAAGAACTATGATCCCAGTGCTGTGACAGGCTTTGGTTTACTTTATCATTTGAAAATATAGCTAATGTACTGGCATACTGGATTATATGAACTGTCACTTGTGAAAAGCAAAATTATAACATATACACTCTACATAGTGAACACGTGTTACACAGTGCTAAGTATATCAGGAATGTAGTATAAATACATTTTATTAGTGTCTTCAGTATTTATCAGGTCACTGTCTTAAGTTTTAAAGTTAATGTAAAATACATTTGGCAGTATTTCACAGTATGAGACATCATTGAGTTCTTTATGGTTCTAGTGAGCCAAATACTGACAGTTGTAAGCAAACATGTCCTTAAATTGTTGTGTGGATTATACATATTAATGAGGAGAATTCATAAGAAAAAGAGCAACACTGGCAAAGTTCATATGATTTTTAAAAGAGCTATGAAAAATGAATTTCTAAACTAAAAATGTGCTAGTAAAATAATGAAAACAATTTCAGTAATAAAAAGACAAAACAACTTCCTAACTTGCTAAAATTAAAATTTTGCATCCTAGTGTGTGACATTTTTGAATATCAATTTGTATGTGTGTGAGACAGCAAAATTGAGATATGCTTGTTCTGTAGGTTAAATTGTCTTAAGTCCTAAAACATGATACTTTATTAGTATCCATTTTTCCTTAATATAGATAGAAATGTGATTAACACATTGCTGCTGGTAAGAGCGTATAGTACAGAGATAATATAGGATCTCACAGTAATATAAGGGAAATATAACTCGACTTGCTAGATGTCTCATACACCAAGTTTATGTTCTCTAAAACTGAGGAATGAATTATAGGAACAAGGAGGTTAAGAGTAAGAAGCATCTATTGGGAGAAAGAAAGCTTCTAAGAGGGACAGGAGGAGTTCCAAGTGTGTGGTCTGGGGAACTTGCCTCTCAAAGGAATTTTATAGAGTATACTACTAGGTGAGCTGGATGTAGGGCAGGATAAAACTGTAGTTACCTAATAATATAATTGC
The DNA here is from genome assembly GCA_004027455.1 of Hydrochoerus hydrochaeris. Taxonomy (NCBI): domain Eukaryota; kingdom Metazoa; phylum Chordata; class Mammalia; order Rodentia; family Hydrochaeridae; genus Hydrochoerus; species Hydrochoerus hydrochaeris. The sequence continues at coordinate 1,005,743 of PVLA01000002.1, forward strand.
TTAGGTAATATTGAGCTAATGGAAAATCACAAAGTGGGTGTAAGAAAACTGTGGTCAACCAATGAGACTACAAGTAGATGCTTAGGTAAGATTGATTAAATGGGGATCAAATGGATAAACAAGTTAGAAGATAGAAGTGGTATAGTCATGCATGGGACTGTCATGCATGTATCACCAATGGTTCAAGCTACCTTGCAGTGAGACAGGAATTACAGCCGTCATGAAAGTTTTAAAGAAATAGGTTCTAGCAGGTATATTGGTATTTTTGTCTTTTGAACCCCAATATAGGCAAAAAAAATTTTTTTGCAAAGAACATTTAAATCCTTAGTATATTATTACAGAGAAATAATACTGTGACCGAAAATTCAGGTGTTTCTTCTTGTTATCTCACCCCCACCCCTTCTAAGTTAAATAGACTTTTCTATCCTTCGCCTGGGATGGAGGCAGATTTCTTTTATCATTTTTTAAAAAGAAAAAACAAAAAAAGGATAGAAGTGATACAGAATTTGAAAAAAATAGTAAGAAATTGACACTAGTTAATATATTGCATATTGTTATTTTAGAAGTAGTTCAGGTTACAAGATCAAGGAATAAAAACAATCAAACAATGACAGCACAAACTAAAGGGGTAAGAAAGTACTCAAAAAGAAAGAACAACTGGAATAGGGGAAAGAAGAAAAGACAGAAAGGAAAAGATTACATATATGTAGGTATACATATATAAATGCATGTATGTACTTTATGCAAGATAGATACTTATACTACTAATCTCTGTTCATCTTTTATCATTTCAATGTTAATTATAGTAAAGATATAGTATTTATAGCCACTGGAAATAATGGATCATTCTTCATAGTTACTCAAATGGAAAATAACTGAATATTTAAATATAAAAAGTAAAACCAACTTTATTAATAGAAAACATGAATGAATATTTTTTTAAAACATGGAATGTGGAAGACGTTTTCCAATATGGCACAAATTCTACAAGGCATGGAGGAAAGACATAGATAGTTTTAAAATGCCAAACTTCAGTTTTTAGTCCTGCTTTTAAAAATTTAGCACAAGTATTTTTTATGTTATGAAATATTTCCTTGAAAACTGAATTTTTCACGATTATACACTCTATCATATGAACTTATGTGCTACTTTATTCTACCATCCCTTTTGTATGTCCTTTAACTTGTTAGTTTAAATAATGCCCTCATGAATGCTTGATATGTATGTTTTAAATGAATCTTGTCCTAAAATGGACTTTAAATAATTTATGATTTAAATCTAAAATGATCTCTGAAAGTCCTGTGTTCAGGCCTTTGGAAGGTAATTGGATCATAGGGGCTGTGTATTCATCAGATTGATAAGTTCATAGCTAAATGTGCCTTTAGGAGCGGGGACCTGGTTAGAAGAGATCTTTGGGGCTGTGCCTTTTTGGTGATTGCCTCTCCTTCCCAGGCTGCTCTCTTTTCTCTTTGATTGCATGCTGTGAGCTTCCTCTGCCATACCATTTCTGCTTTGGAGCCAACCAGCCATAGACAAAAACCTCTGTAATTGTAAACCAAAAAAACCTCTCCTTTAAGTTTTCAGTGTCAGTGTTTTACCTCATTGGTGGAAAAGCTAATACAAATGTACTTGAGAATACTGGTATATGGTGGAAGATGGTTTTCTTGTTTACATACGTGTCAAGTCAGTCATACATACAAGCATTGTCATCTACATTTTTAGTTTTTAGCAACTGCAAAGATAAGGCATTTACTTTATTTCTGTGATTATTATTGATGTTGAATAACTTTTTATAGTATCAGTAACTTATTTTAAGTTACTTCTAATTAAACAAGATTTAACATAATGAGTAAAAAAAAGTTACATTGAAAAACAAAGACACATACGTTTTTCATCCAGAAGGCAATCATTGATATCTTTCTTATCCTTTTAGAAATGTTCTAATTATATTAAGCATGTGGCCCATCTCTTGCTTTTAATCGAGGTGATAGCTTTTTATACACTCCTTACTTTCTTTTTTTTCCCTTTTTGATGCAATGTCATAGAACATTTACCTTCTATGCACACATGAATATCCTGTTTTGTTTTGTTTTGTTTTGTTTTGTTTTGTTTTGTTTTGGAGATGAGTTCCTACTGTGTTGCCAAAGTGGGTCTTGAATTCCTGGAATTAATCTTCCTGCTTCAGGCTCCAGAGTAGTTAGGACCATAGCCACAACCCACTCTACCTAGCCTTCCTCTTTGCAATACCAGCACAATAATTCTATGTGTTTGTGATACAGAAAAGTTTTAAATATCCCTTTGTTGATGGACCTTTGAGCTGTTTTCAGCTTTTTACTGTTAGAAATACGGTAAACTTTCTTGTATATCTTTATTTTTGCCCTTGAATATCAATGGAACTGTTGGATTATACTTAATCATTTCCATGTACATTTTGGTAGATATTGGCACTTGTATTGTACTGCATAAGTAATTATTGCACTATATGTTCTCATCAGTAATATGAAGACTATAAGTAATTAACCGAACCTTTGTCAGCTTGTTGTGTTTTTTTTTTGTTTTTTTTTTGTTTTGTTTTGTTTTTGTCTTTTTGGGACAGAGTCTTGCTGTGGGGTTTAGGCTGGCCTCAGGCTCACTTTGTTGCCCAGGCTGGTCTCAAACTTGCAAGGATCCTGCTGTCTCAGCCTCCCAAGTGTTGAGATGTCAATATTCTAATTTCCAGAATTTGATATTTTTAGTAATCTGCTGTAAGGAAAATTGAATAAATTCCTGTAATTTAGTAAGGTCCTTTATCCATGATTATAAATGGGTATGATTTTTCACTTCAGTTGTTTTGTGACCCTATAATCCTGATCTTAAGAGTCTTTAGAAATTAAAATACAACATCACTTTAGCATTATTTTATTCTAATGAAAATGCATCTAGAATTAGTAATCTTTGTACATTCAATGTGTGTTTTACAGCTAAAAGTGAAAACATTTTGAAAGTGAAATACAAGGAAAATATAAACAATTGTAAATTTGTGAATCCATGTGTTTGCAATTCTGTTAGTGGAATAGAGATTACAGTGATTTTTGGTTGAGGTGAGGCTTAGGATAATTGAGATGAAGATTAGTGGTTTCGCTGCTACTAAACTTGTAAATTCCCCTTTCAAAGTGCTCTTTGGAAGTTCTCTGCAGATGGAATCCTGTTAGCACTTGTGTTACTAATATAAAGCTTTGATTGTACATTACCATCATTTGAAAATATTTGATTTAATGGAAATGGTCTTGTCTTTAGAGGTGGGAAGTCTCTGAGTCATTATCATAATCATGCCCCTTTACACCCTTGTACCAAGGAATTATTGAAAAGTTTAGTCCCACTGAAGGTCAAGTATGTTTCTCATCAGATTAACATCTTTGTGGAGGAGAATTGGCCATTATGTTCTGAGTTTGAGACAGGGTCTCACTAAGTTGCCTAGGTTAGGCTCAAACTTGTGATCCTCTTGCTAAAGCATCCCAGAGTGCTGGAATTATAGGAATGCATACTGCATCTTGTTTATCCTGCTACTTTTAAGTCTCCCTAAATTGAACCTTAAAAATAAAAACGGTACACCATGAATAATCTCATCTGTTATTTCTGATGTTGAATTTTTTAAAAAAATTGTACAATGGCTATTTTGAATACATTTCACTCTGGTATTTGTATGAAATTCATCACCTCAGTCTTACCATATTAGGCAGAAAACCTTACATTTCATAAATATCCAGAAAGTATTTATTAATGAACAACTGAAGGATGTTCCTTTGGAGAAACTTAGAGCAGATAATTGCAGATCACAGTAGAGGCAAAGAATTAATATTATGAAATCTTTCCAGTATGTGATTAAGTCTGTCCACTGAGAATGTACTAATTTCCCTGAGTTGTACTTTCTAGTTTAAACTTGAAATTTTTGTTACTCTGTGGCTAAATTAAATTTGATGATGTTAGTTGACTAATAACCAAAATCCCATCAGATAAATTCAAAAGTTCTTCCAGTTTATATAAAAGAATTACAAGTGTTTGTGGCTTGTGAAATACAAAATAATTATTGACTTTTTAAAAAATTTCAAGTTATGACAAAGGGAACAAAAAAGGTTGGCTGATTTCTGCTGATTAAGTTTAATGACTATTACTATTATTTGAAATTTATGTGAAGGTTGAAATACTCCCTTACTCCCACTAGAGGGGGATTCTTTCCAATTTAGGTAAAAATGCTATTAGACCCAACATGAAAACCTTACATGACGTTGCCATTTCCTTTAAATTGAAGCTAACTTTGTGCTTTTAAAATTAGCTTTTTTTCCCCTGTAGATATTTAAATTAAACTTACAGAAATAGAAAACATAAAGGATACTGAGCTAAGGAACATGTTTTAAAATGATAATGCTTTTGAACAAAAATATTGCCAGAAAGTTGTTATTTAAATTGTTTTTAAAAATATAATGCTTACTTCCCTGAGTCTTGGTAGAGATAGATTGTGTGGTGAAGGATGAGGCTGACTGATTGAGATCCACCTCCTTCCTTCTGTACCTAGTTTCTGTCTACTGAGATAGCCACACAATAAAGAATCATAAATCCAGCATAAAACTGCTTTGCTATCACCTCCAGTTGTGCCATATTAGAACTTTATATTTAGATTTTTATTTGCTACTGAATTTTCTTATTATAATATGTTAAAATATGCAGAACTCATTATAAATAGTTTTTGCCAATGTAAAGCTTAATATAGTTAATAATTGTATGCATATTAAAATACACATATTAAGTGAATGTACTGACTGAGGTATGCAAAAATGATCTATGCATATGATTTACTAACAAATGTTGTGTAATGTTTATTTTAGTTAAATTCAGAAAATCTGCTTTTCCTTTTAGTAGAAAGCTACAGTACTGATGAGGGGTTATAATTTTTAAAATCTTTGAAGTTAGTAACCTACTATTGTGAGAGGCAGGACTTGGGAAATTTAGACATATGTAAAATCCAAATTTTTGTCATCGTTTTCTTAAGCTAAAAATGTATAATACTCATTTCTAAATCTCAGGCTTGGAAATTGAAGTATATAAACAGAAATACTGTCAATGAATCTTATAATGATTTTGCACTATAGTCGATCCAACATTTCAGTCTTTAACCTAAAATCGTATTTGGTATCAGAAACATATGGTTTTCATCAGGATGCTGTTGCTCAAATTCTGAGTCCCTAATCGAGCCTGCATTTCGCTTCTGTATCAGACTGTCAGAACCATGGGCATGGATATAAGCTTTCTTCACTTTCAGTAGTGGCCTCTTTTTAACCCCTGTCTGTTGATACTGGATGACAGACAGTCTTACTGGAATCATCTTTTTTTCTTTACATATTCCTGAATCCAAGGGGAAAAAAAAATTCCAGTTTTTTTACCCCCTCCATGCAAAGATACACTGGACTGGCCTGTGTGCTTTTTGCTTACGCATACACTACAAAATCTAAGTTTTAAAAGTTCAAACCCACATAAACCAATCTGATAGCATTGCTGCACAGCCATACCTTCTTCAGACTTTTTATTCGTATTTGTTCTGTTGCCTTCTTTCTTTGCTCTTTTCCATCATATATTGATTCTTTGTAATAGTCAAAGTTAAAAGCTTTACACACCAGACTGAATAACTATGTTTAAAAAACAGTAATTATCGATTTGTCTTCTTCCATGCAGCTTTTGAAATTCATATTAATGAGCTCTTGTCTTGTAATGCAGAAGACTGACAGCCAGTTTTGAAGTTTTGCCATCTTTTCACAACTTGTTGAGTAGATTCGGCCTGCTTTTTCAAGAACCCTGGTTTCAGAAACTCTTGCTCTGCAGCATTCCAGAGGTTCAGTGCTTCACACCTTGATTTGAGCAGGACAAGACTGTACTAGCATCAGGCCAACATAGTGACATGCTTTCTTCACTAGCATAACTTCCCTCCAACTGCCAGTAAAAGATCAAGAGGTACTTGTAGCATCCTGTGATGTGAGTGAGAAAGATGGTCATGTTTAAAAAACTTGAACCACTGTGTTCACAGTCATGCAGGTAAAATCTTCTGATTGGAGCTGCCTCAGTGTTCAAACACTAAGGAGAACTGGCCATGCATGGGGTTCCCATCATCTTGGAAGAACGTTTATAGATCTCTTCCCTGACAGCTAGCATCACTGACTGCCATGGTCCTCAGATCTCCCGACCAGGCCATGCCTCCAATCTAGTTTCTGTGTCTGGGATTCAGAGAGGCTCTCAGTAATGCCTATATTATTTTTGGCCTTACAGGATGCAGCATTTGGAGTCAGTGTGTAGTCTGGCACAGTTTATTGTGCAGATTTCACCCATTCCCTAGGTGACTTTGAAGGCTCAGAAGAGAGAGGATGTGGTTTTTCAATTAACACTGGAGTTAGAAAATCTTGACAAGTTTGATAATTAAGATTAGATTTAATTGTGCTATAATTTTCTTTACATCATTTTGTTGTTGTTGTTGTGGAGGACATGAGAAATAGTGTAAGAAACTAACCATTTTATATAGTAGTAATTGACTTTTACATGTAAATTACCCATATAGCAAGATTTTCTGAAATTTCTTCCCAGAAAATTTGGGGGACTGAAATATAATGGCTAATGTTATCAGAATGTTGTTTAGTTCATAGCTCCTGGTTTGTAGACTGACTTATGCATCATCCTTGCTTAACATTGATCCTCTATGGTCTAGTCACAATCAAATTAAAACCAAGGACCTTCCCTTAAGGCGCCCATGCTTAGTTGACAGAGAAAAAAACCTATAAACTGATGAAGTGTCCTGCAGTAGGCTTGGATCCAGGCTATAAATATGCTGGTGGCTGGCTGGAATACTAGAGAAGGAAAGTTTTTTTCTTGGAGACTGGCCCCAGGCTATATCTTGCCTCTACATAATCCAAGCCCTCAAAAAAGGAGGGCAGGAGGGAGGAGTGCTATTTTCATGTAGGAGGAAAACCATGAAAAATTTCAGAGGGAACTAAAAGTAGTTAATTTCTGCCTGTATAGTACAGTTTGAAGTTGGAGAAGTTGAATATAATCTTACCATATATCAAATGGAAGGTGTTAAAAGATTGATAGTCAGATTTGCAATTGATAGTCAAATTTGCAATTTAGATGACATTGGCTATGTATTGGAGAACGGATTTACCAGGGAGGATGAATACACTAGGTGAAAGCTAATGTGGCCTATGCTGAAAGAGTGGACACTGTGTCAGAGGGAGGACAGACATCTTCAGGAAGTCAATCTGTGGGGCCTGGTGACTTGCTAGTATGTGCAGCATGGGATAAGTGTAGTTCTGGATGAGACCAGGGAATACATGATGTTATACTGAGACCATAGAACACAAGAGGAGGAATTACATTCAGAGGTTTTAGAATTGCAGTCTTCCAGACCTATATTCATTTTGAGATTCCTTCCTTTTTGTACTTATTTGCTATTTTTTATAACTTATCAGCAGGTTAGAAGGAGGTACATATGAGGATAATCTGATTTCATTTTCATATAATCCTATACAAGTATGAAACATAGAGTAGGACCATCAACTACTTTGTAAGTCAGGAAATTAAAGAATAAGGAGCTTAAAAACTTTAGAACACAAGGTTGGAGGATTATTACCTGATAATTTTATTACTATATGTTTGGCATAAAATGAAAATTGGTTATTTTATAATTTTTCAGTTTTTTTCTAGTACCCATTCTGTGTACTTGAGATTTTAAAAGCACAAATTGATGGTTGTGTATTAATGAATGATATGTCTGTCCAAATCTACTCATTAGAACTATTCCAAAGTTATAAACCTAGTACGATTTTACATATCGATATTAATTAATAATAGATTAACATAAATATTTGAGATAGCAGTTTCATAACCTTAATATGTTTATATGTGCCAGAAATTACTAAAAGAAATTATGGATTCTAAACAACACTAATTCAGTTTTATTTATTCTTCTTAATATATATAAATTCTGAATTTTTCATTGTTTATTTAATGCCTAGCATCCATGTAGAATATATATTACATGTGTAATAAACCTCTGGGATCAGCTCTTGTGAGCTCATCTTCATAATCCTTCATACTCACTAAGCATGGAGTAAAACAGAAGATTAGTGTAAGCAACATTTGGTAATCTTAACTCACTGCATAAAACTTTATGCATATTATGTAGTAAACCTAGCAGATTGCTTTAGCAGGCCTTAATTCAGCTTGTAAAAACAAAAATTTGAAACTTTTACCCAGCAATTTACTGATTTTTCATAGTACATATTAGGTACTTTTCACTTTTGTGGTTCTGTGGCAGAAAAGTTTACATAAATACTTAGAAATAAAAATTTGAGGCTCTTACTGCTTTATTATCAGGAGATCAGGAAATAATATTTTTGAATTCCCTGAATTATCCTATTTCTTATAAAAATCTTAAGTATTCACAAGTTGTCAGTTTTGTTTTTTATATATCTATAATTGTTGTTTTTGCTTCTTTTTATAATGAGGAAAATAATTCATATATTTGACTCACTGATAACACATTAATAACATCATTTTGGTGAATGAATACAAATTTCTGAGACTACTTACTGGATTGTATACCTGCCCCATATAAGTCTGATACTTTTAATAATGATCTTGAATGAGCCTTTGATCTTTCCCTGAATTATTTTCTCTTTGTTTCCTTCTAACTTAATGCTTTACCACTTTTTTCTTTGCCTCTCCCAATTTAAACTAAAATCTGGGAACCTAAAGTTGACTTAAGATTGAAGCATGATTTCTTTAGTCTCGTTGGAAAAAGTCTTAACTTGTTGGCACCCAGAGAGAGATGCAAATAACCTATTTTTATATATGAATGTGGTGAAACAACATTCAGAAAAATAATTTTACAATCCCTTGTATCATAACTATTAGGCCTGATTTGTGATTATTTTTTAACCTACACTACTGAGAAATATTCCTGCCCTTCCACTTCTTAAATCTTAGTCTCATATAAGTATTTATAAGTATTATATTTTGTTTTTCTGGGCTTACATCTGTTAGAGTTAACTTAAAATGCTCATAAGTATTTCACACTATATTTAGCACATCAGATATTTTCAGTGGTTCTAATTTTTTTTAATTCTGATTTTATGTAATGATTTCCTTGAGCTTTTTTTCTATGTAGATATAGTTAAGATGCCTAATTACTTTTACATTTTGTGTAGTTGTAAAATAACACAATTTTGTTGAATAGAAGAAATACTTTAGAGTCAAAATGGGGGACCAGGAATTTAGTTCAGTGGCTCTGCGCCTGCCTGGCACCAGAAGCATGAGGTCCTGAATTCAATTCCTGGCACCAAAATAAGTAAGTAAGTAAAAATGAGTAAAAATATGCATTTATTAGGAAAGTGAAGTTTTATAAGTTATATAACGCTGTTCTTGACCTGGGCTTTGGTCAACGCTAAAACACCTTAAAAAGAGTATAATCCTGTAGAAAATATATCAAGAGTTTCAGGGGCAGTCAACATGGATTGGTTATTTTTACAAGATAAGTGTTTCTTCTGTGTCCTTAATAAAGTAAAGCTGCTTGTTATAATGAGATAGTAAACCATGTAATAAGCAAATGCATTGTATTTATGAAATTACACTATTACACAGAAAAAAAGCTAAAAAGTTTCTTTTTTCACTTACAAATTTTCCTAAGAAATAAGACAAGTCAAATATCCCTGGATTATTTTGGCTGCTGCTGCTACTGTTCCTCCTACTACTACTGTTCCTCCTCCTCCTCTCCTCCTCCTCCCTCCTGTTCCTCCTCCTTCTCCTTCTTTGTTTGATTTTTTTTTTCTTTTAAAGTAGGGGAGTAAAGTCTGATTTTGGACTCTAGGAATCCTGCCTCTCAGCCTTCCAAGTATTTGGGACTATAGATGTATGCAACTGTGCTAAGCTTCATAAATTTCTTAAGAAATGTTATCAATCCACATAAATTTCTTTAACATTTCATATCACAAATAGCCTCCCCCTTCTAATTTTTTTATTGATAGCCTTGTTAAAAATTGTAAAGACACTGATTTTTATTTACATGACGTTTTGGGCACTGTTATACACTCTTATTTCTGAGGAAATAGGACTCAGAGCATTTAATAGTTTTCTCAAATTCACACAGCTATTCACTAACTGGACTATGATTTGCATCAGGAAAGATAACCACGTGGCCTCTTGTTTCCTAAATGTGCTGAGAACTGAGGAGGTACATACTGTCACTTGCCTCTTTCTTCACTTTCATCTCATTTTTGGCACCCTCACCTTCGTCCTTTCTCCACCTCGCTTGCTAATGTCTTCTCTAATGCTAAATCTCAATTTATTGTTCACCCTTGCATTTCACTAGCCAGAGAAGCATTTGAGTTTATGACGTCTTCTGCTTTGGAGTGTTGGTTTCCTCAGTACCCGCTTTGCTGATGCACTGTTTTCCATGGGTTTCTCAGACTTTCCTCCCTCTCCACAGCCATACGGTATGTGTCTGACAAAGACTCCATCCTAGAGTCTTCTTGGGTGTTGTACAGACCAAAATAATCTCTCCTTGTTACTCTAAGGACATATTCTTAAATGTCTTGCACAATGATGAATATACATAGAGCCAAGATGAAGATTAAAACATGCATATCTATATTTCAGTACAGCATATATTCTATAGTAAATTATTACTGGTTACTTATTTGGCAATAATATATTTTGTCAAAATAATTTTTATAACTTTTTCTTTTGAAAAGTATATTGACAGAAATAGGTATTATATATTTACTAGTTCTTAATTTTCTATACATAGCTTCTGATTCTAAATGGGCAGGAAACTTGCAAATCTAAAAATATTTTGATAGGTAGTTTTGACTGGCATGTTCTCTACAAGAAAAAAATCTTGAATGTTACCTACTTTTAATATTTTTTACACCATTACAAAAAATGTATGTGGAGAGACTAATTTTAAATGAATCAGAATTATCAAAGATAAGCATTTTTATGATGAGCTTTAAAAGCCAGGAGAAAGGAAAATGGGAAGAATTGGATGAGGCACCTACAGTTTATTGCTTAAAAACAAATTCTAAGCTAAAATATCTAAAGTTTTAAGTAAATCTTAAATTTTTTACAAACGTGTATTACTTTTAATTACCCTTATCTTGGATAGATATCTCAAAAAAGTCACCTCAAAGTTCAAATTGTATCTTCCCCTAAACACCCTATACTCTCTAATGCCCTCTGAGCTAACCTCATAACTTTATTCCCGAGAATGTGTTCCTTCCCCTGCATCTCAAAACCAGGCCTTCCCTTCAGACTTAGCACCTGTACTTTTTCTCCTGTGATATCCTCTCTGGCTCAGTCTCCTAACTCACAGCTTTTACAAAACTTTTGAAATTTTTCTTCTGCTACCTTGCATTTATTTTCTTTTGTGTATGGGAAGTCACATGATGCGGCATGGAATATAGCATTATACAGACTGGTCCATTCTGACATGTGACATTTTGTTCCCAGCAAGATAGTATGCTGCATTTCATTCCATTTTGTTCATCTTTGTGTCTTCATATTGATTTTGCATATGGTTAACAGTAAATAAGCATTGATGGTCATTGAGTTCTAGTGATGATGTAATAACAGTGATTGCTGAAAGCCAAAAAATGTATGATAATAACAATGCTACTTCATTCTTGTATGATATTTTCTGATTCTCCCATTATCTGGGTTAATGTTGGCATTTTTTATTGAAGCTCTGTAGTGCTCACCTAAAGTTAAACATACTCAGTTTAATGAGTATAGTTAATATTGAAAACTGGCTTGTTATAATTTATTTAGCTTAAAATATGTTTGTTAATCAAGTTCTGCAATTATATTCACAGGCTTAATTCCACTGCTTCCCATTAAGATATTTGTATATGTCTGGTTCCAGGAATGCAGTGGCAGGAATAATAAAGTCTTGCTTTTATCAACCTTACAATTTATACACAACTTTTAGGATGACCTCACATCAGAGAAAAGTCCACCAATAGATGTAACTTTTAGGTGTACTTGGTATTCTTCTGTGGTATAGTTGTGTTGACTCAATTTGTTTTCTTCTGCAGAGTAAAATACCAGTTTGATATAAAGTATAAAAACTAGTCATCTGTAAATGACTAATTAAAAGTGAAATTTATTTTGTTAAAATTAGGGATTGTTAATTGTGGAAGATGATATAACCTGGAAATTATATTTGATAACATTTGGATTTATTCCTGTCTTTACAACTGACCGTGATAGAAATCATCTGTGTTTCTCTTCCTTCATATCAAGATCAAATGTTATGACATAGTGTATTACTGTTTGTCTCTGTAATTGAGTAGGAAATAGAGCAGAATATTATAGCCATTCTCTAAAAGTGTTCCTTGGTTCAGTAACCAATGTAGGTGAGCTCTGATGAGATTGTGAGGTTTATTTCCCTCTTCCTTTTCTGACTAGTCACCACAATTTGAACTATGTGAGAAGTCTAGGTTCAGTAACCAATGTAGGTGAGCTCTGATGAGATTGTGAGGTTTATTTCCCTCTTCCTTTTCTGACTAGTCACCACAATTTGAACTATGTGAGAAGTCTATTTCTTTTCAGTCATTTGTGATTCTTCATGTCATCTTAGAGAGTTTCTAACTTTGATCAGTTCTCAGTGTACATTTTGGTCATCAAAAATAGTACTATTCTGTATGTAATTACTAGCCCTGTATACTGACTATGTACATTTAAATTAATTAAAGGCAAATTAAAATTTTAAATCATTTCTTTAGTTTGACTAGCTGAATTTCAATAGCTGTGTAGTCCTGATGACCCCCATATTGGTTCAGAGGCTAGATAGAACATTTCCCTCTTCATAATAAGTTGTTTTGACAAGAGCTGGGCTAGAAAAAATTTCACATATTTATATGACAGAAAACATTTTGGCATAACACGTTTCACAGTTAGAATAGCCATTTTTTTTAATTGACTAAAAAAATGGGAGGTAGAGACATAGAAGACAGAATTTGCCCTTCTAGTGAAGTGCTGTAGAGAAAAATGTCTGTTTAGTAAAGATTACAGTGATTGAGTTGACACATTCCATTAGATTTTAAGAATAGAAAAGTTTTTAGTAGTGTAATGAAATTCAGTATCTTTCCAGGGGCAACACTTGCAATGGGGTCATGTGTTCATTGATTGGCCTAGGGTTCTGCCTGGGGGCTACATAGTATCTCAGGTTTAGAATCCTTAGTTAAATGTAGTAAGGTTTTTCACTATTAAAAGTTTTTCCTTTTATGACTATAGTCACAGCTAAGCATAGATTATTAATCTTCTGTTTAATTTTTTTCTTATAAAGTTACATTAACTTTGATTCTTTTGAATTCTTACCATCTTGCTAGGGTGTATTTTCAAGGAAATTTATTTCACTCTTAAATGGCTAACCTAGATCAAAGCATTTTTAAGGTAACAGTATCACTGGACTGAAATCAGCAAACAGCAAACATTTTTTTGGAGTTCAAATATTATGAACTCATGACTTTAAGTAATTATTTTTGCATTTTTTATTCAAGAGAAATAGAGAAGCAAGTTTAATCTTCATTGTTCTAGTCATTAAGTCTAAATTTAAATGATAGAATAAATATTGGCAAAATTTGCTGTTTTTCCATTAAAGTCTCAAAGAAAAGGAAAGAAAATCTGCAATAGCCCTCAGTCCTGATGTTGGAATACATGTTTATCTGTTTCTGCTTTTGCTCTAGAAATTTCCCAGCTTCTGCTCTGCCATCTGCTGGTACAAATGTTTACATGTTTGATATTTATTCATTTATTTTTATTTTAAAGAGAAAAAACACAGAAAAGTAAAACAAAAAACAAAAGAGACAAACAATGACTACAACAAAAAACCCAAACCAATAACAATATGGGTTTTCAAAACAAGATGATAGGAATATAAAAGTGGTTGTTATATTGCATATTGTTATCTTCGAAAGAGTTGCTTAGGTTACCAAATGTAGACATGCAAAGTTGATCAAACCATATAAATATTTCTTATTATTTTCCATGAACTAAATCATATAAGTACTATAATCATCTTAGCCATCGTGTGTGTGTGTGTATACACAAATTTATATCTTTTTCCTTCCTCCTTTTCTCCTTTCCCTCATCCCAAGCACCCCTTCCTCCCAAGCAGTATGTATTATAGACCTTGGATCTTATTTACTCTTTCAATTTCTTACACTAGGGAGACATTATAGTATTTACACATGTGAGTCTGACTCATTTCACTTATGAATATGGTCTCAAGTCACATGCATTTACCTATAATGGCCTCATTTATCCTTCTTTATAGCTGAGTAGTACTCCATTGTATAAAACACCACATCTTTTTTTATCCATTCCTCAATTGATGGGCACTTAGGTTGTTTCCAAGATTTGGCTGTTAAAAATTGTGCTGCTATGAACATGGGTGCACATATATTGCTGTGGTATGATGTGTTCAATTCTTCTGAAAAAATGCCCAAAGAGGGAATATTGGGTCAAATGGGACCTCCAATTCTAGCTTTTTGAGGAGTCTCAAAAATCAAAAATCATTGATTTCCACAATGATTGTACCAGTCTACACTCCCACCAACAGTCCAGAAGCGTTCCTTTTTTGCCACAGCCCCTCCAGCATTTGCTATTGATTGATTTCTTTATCTTGACTGTTCTTTCTGGAGTGAGATGGAATCTCAGCATTGTTTTAATTTGCATTTCTCTAATGACCAATGATGGTGAACATTTTTTCATATGTTTATTTGCCATTTGTATTTCTTCATCTAAGAATTGTGTATTCATCTCAGATGCCACTTTTGGATTGGGTCTTTCAATTTGGTGATGGGGGCCTGATTTTAAAAAAATTCTTTTTAAGTTCTAATAGAAGACTTGTAATAGAAGTCTTTTGTCTGAAGGACTGTTGGCAAAAAATTTTTCCTCATCTATGGGAAATTTTTCCACTCTTGGTGATTTCTTTTGATGTGCAAAAACTTTTTAATAAGATTAGATCCCACTTGCTGATACTCTGAAGTACTTCCTATGCGGTTTGGTTTTTGTTCATGAACTCTCTGCCTACCTCTATGTCTTTGAGATTTCTACTTACTTTGTCTTTGTGTTTCTGTTTTAATATTTAGATCCTAGATCCATTTGACTTTATTTTAGTGCATGGTGAAAGGTGTTATCTAGTTTAAGTCTTTGGCCTGTAGAAATCCAGTTTTTCTAGCACCATTTAAAGATGTTTTCTTCCAGTGAATGTTTGGCCCCTTTGTCAAAGATAAGGTGATTGAGTGTATGTGTAGTTGTGTCTATATCTACTATTCTGTTCCACTGATCCTCAGATCTGTTTTTGTTTTGTTTTGTTGTTTGTGAGTACTAAGCTGATTTAATTACAGTACCTTTATAGTATAATTTCAAGTCAAGGATTACGATGCCTCCTCCCTTGGATTTTTTGCCCAAGATCACTTTTGCTATTCTAGATGTCTTGTGGTTCTAGATGAATTTTAGGGATAATTTCCTCTAACCATCAATGTAAATGGCCTCAGTTCACCAGTCAGAAGAATAGACTGGCAGGATGGATCAAGAAACCAGACCCAGCAATAAGCTGTATACAAGAAACACATTTAACTCAAAAAGAAACCTCATAGACTGAAAGTCAAAGGATGGAGTACAATACTTCATGCAACACGAACACAGAAAGAAGCAGGGGAAGCCATCCTGTTTGCAGACACTGTGAACTTCAAACCAAAAATGATCCAAAAAGATAAAGAGGGTCACTTCGTACTTGTTAGTGGAAAATTCAAGAGGAAGAAAGAGCAATTATAAGTACATATGTACATGCTTGATTTTTAAAGTAAATTTGCTTTGCCCTTATTAGGAAAGATTTGGGGAAAGATACTTTATTGATTTTCACTACTAATGTTTGACGTGGTTTTGCTTTTTATATTTATTTATTTTGGGGTGGGTACCAGGAATTGAATTCAAGACCTCATGCTTGCACAGCCCCAGCCTCTGTATTTATTTTCTGAAGTACATTTTATTTTCTTTTTTAGATCTCTCTTTAGGATAGCACATTAATATAAAACTTAGAAAACATAGAAGACTCTGAAGGCCAGAGCATATATAGTTTGTATATAAAGAGACAAACTTATTGGTGAAGGGCATGGCAAAGGTTATTTTTGGGTTAGGATCTTACCTGATTTCTGGAACTAGATTAAATATGAAATCAGAATTTTGTCCTACTAATTCTGACTAAGACTACTTGACTAAGACTTGAAAAAACTTGTGTGTATACTAATGTAATCCCACTATAAAGTTGGCAAAATGATTTCTAGATATTTCTAAATACCTTTCCACCCCTATAATTCTATAGGTCTGGTAATTCTGCCAAGCTTCCGATATTCATTATTTCTATTATAATTTTTATTCTTTTTGCTGGTATTTACTAGCCAAAGCTATTCTCATTTTCTTGGAGAAAAAATGGGAATATTTTGAATCTCACCATGCAACACGAACACAGACAAAGTAAAGAAATTTTATTAGAGCTACCTTCACTGATTCTAGAACCTTAGTCAGTTAATTTCTATTATTTTCTCAAAGAAGAAAAGCAACTCAAAATGTTAATCTTAACTTTTTTTCCATAATAAGAAAAGATGAGAGGTACTTATTTTTAGCCCTATGTATGGGTAAAGTAGAACAAGAACCCAAATTTATGCCTCCCAGGCACTGTGCTCTTTATATACAAAGTTGCAACAATGGTTGTTAATAGTCCTCCCAAATTCAATAACTGTGTTAGATTAAATGTTACAGAGTTGTGAGTCTCAAGGTTAAAAATAGCCTAATGTTGGCAGTTTCAAAAGATTCAGCTCAGTTATTAAGACTCTAAATCATTTTAGATCAACATTCAGAAGTAAAAATATTTTTCTTTGTAAGTTGTACATCCCTGTTGGAATTGATGAGTGTACCCTTTGAAGTGGTAGCAGATCACAAGATGTTTGTGAAGATTAGACATCAAAGCACCAGTAGACCTACATAACACAGTAAAGGATATATGATAATTCTAAAATATCCTTTGACATTATATGGAAAAAATCAGAAATATGTCATAACAAGTAGTTTTTAGTGTAACAAGAATTCTGTCTCTGCTAGACCAAAATGTATTCTGTTTAATAATAGTAGCATGTACCAGAGAGCCCCTAAGTACACATTGCAGAAATGTTTGCCTTACCCTACTGGTGTTGATATACAAAGTGTAAGTACTATAATGCAATGCAATTATGCCTACTTTTGTTCAGATTCCATGTTTGTGAAAAGGTGTTATCATTTAAACATGGTCTCACGTGCTGTGGATCTGAAATGTGGTCTTTTAAGTGAGCAAAGAATTATTTTTGGAAGTAAGCTTATGTACTTGTATCATTTGGATTATTACTCTATTTTTCTCTCGAGACATTATTTTGGCACTTCTTTCTGAGGACTTAATTTTCTAGTATAATAATAAAAATGTATATCTTGTACTATCCTCACCTTTAAACTCATGTTCATTGGAGATGTATAAATATAATTTAAGGCATGTTTCTGGACTTGCCTGTAAAATTCTTTAGCAAATAGTTACCAGGATACTAAGATTTTGTCAGGAAGAAGCAAAGAAAATATCCTGAGAAGGTAAGGACTGATTTTGATTGTGCATATTTTCAGTTTTCTCCAGTGACAAATTTTAAAGCTTGCTCTATTTCTTCAGATGATGAAGCCCTTCTTTTGCCTTCCCCCTGACTTAAATTTGGCTTCTTTCCAAACCATGTCAGTTTTCTCAAGTCAGTTGAGAATGTCAAAGTGGCTGGTGTTGAAAGTGCCAATATAGTGAAAGATGCTTAAAGCTAGATGTAACATTTATAGGAATTAAAGAATATATTAGGCAGTGATTTTTAAAAATCAGATTTCAGGGGGGGACAACCTGTTGAATTGATACTTACATAACAGATGTAATGCTGATAAATGTTTGTAAAAGATATTCCCAAATAAGCAATAAAATTACTATTTTATAACTGAAGTAATATATCCTGTAAGTACATTGTGCCAATAAAAATACATCCAGAGTTCTTAAAGTGATAATGCAAATAAAACAGTTTCATAGTAAAACTTAAAAATAACACATTTGGTAGCCAGAAAAAGTCTGCAGAAATATTTATTTTGTCTAAATTCTGCATTTACTCTGGTCTTTTTAACACTTGCCCTTCAATCTTGTATTATTACCTAAGTGTGTTCATGGTTATTGATAGATTGAATTATCTAAAAGAATTGTAGTTGAAAATTTTCACAGTAATAAAATAATAAATATCATATCTTATTTGTGTTGTTGTCTTGGTATGTTTTTCATACTTTCCTGAATTTTGTTGATGTCTTTGCTATTGAATCAGGTAGCAAAAGGTTAGTTACATATAGTCTAGAGATTTGCTTATAGCTAAAGTCAGTGGCTAGGGCCAGGGGTATAACTCAGTAACATAAGTGCCTGCCTGGCAAGTGCAAGGTCCTGAGTTTGATTCCTGGTACAAAAAAAAAAAAAGTCAATGGCTATGTGTCCCATTGTGCCAGGATACTAAGACATCATTTGTTGTCTCTTCGGCCAGCAAAGCCACTCTGCCCATGCTGTCGCTGAACTTGCTGAGAGATTTTGAAGTCTTGGCTGTGTTTTTCAGAGCACAACACAGATATGGCCATCCTTTCTTAACCGGGCAGCTTGCTGCTTGCATGGGTGTTATCCTAGGTGGGTATGTGAAAAGACATAAGACTTGGCTTCTATGTAATAGAGCATGTTGAATTATACAAGAAATTCCTGGTTGTCCTTTTAGCTACATATAAGAAGTCCTCCTAAGAAGTCATGTACATTTTTATAAGAATACCTGTTAACCTCCTCCTACCACTCAAATTAAATTTATACTTTAGAATGCTTTTATTTCATAATGAGCAAAAAGAGAAGTGTAAAATGAAACAGCAAATGAGTACATATTAATTAAAATAAGAATTGGATATGGACTTACACTGGATATTGCACATTAAATATAATAAAATCAGTGACATCTTTAAGTATTCATTTGGGCTCAGGGCAACACATCTGTAATCCCAGCTACTTGGGAGGCAGAGACAGGAGGATCACAAATTGGAGGTTAGTTTGGGCAAATTAGTGAGACACAGTATCAAAATTTTTAAAAGGGAGTGTAGCTTAGTAGAAAAGTGTTTGCCTCATATTGGTTCAATCTCCAGCATCTAAGTAAATAAATAAGTTTAAAATAATATGAAACAAATTTCAATTTGTATTTTCAATTAAAAATTATATTTTATGTTTGTAACTGTCTTCTAGTTTTTTACCATACATCACAATTTTTGTCTCTATTTTTAATCTCCTTAGAAAAATGTCAGGTTCAATTATCTTACTGTTAATTGTGCTTAATATCTCAATTAAAACGTTTTAAATTTTAATTTAACAATTTTTTTAAAATTTAACTATTTAATGCTGCTATAGTATAAAAATAAGTTGTTTAATTAAAAATTAAATTAACTGTGATAAATGAGCAGTTTGGAAAGAAACTGATAAATCCTGATTTTTAAGATGTGCAAGGTATTTACTGAGCATGTAGATACTTGAAGGACTTGAGATTTGTTGATAATCTTTATAAAAATATTTCATTTTATTGTAGTATGAGCCACGAATTAATCTGATGACATTGAACTGATGAAATGAGTTTTTTTTTCTGCTTAACAGTGGAAACTTTTATGATGTGCTATTTAATAACATGTGTAACCATCATAAGCACAAATAATCATAGTCATATGTACATACCTCTCCCAAATTCAATATTCCGTATCTATACATGGATGCATTTTCTTCCTTTATGTCAACTGTAGGAAGAAGTTGACCTCCAGAAAGGGTAAGTTCTAAAGGGAAGGCAATGGAGATCTGCCAGGCTTGTTGGCTAGAGTCATGGGCAAGAGCAAGGCCTGTCTGAACTGCCACTCAGTTTTTATTCTGCGCATTTGCAGGGCTGGTGATTAGAGTGGCTTTCGCCCAATTATGCTGTGATTATTCTGCTGCACTGTAATTGACTGGGGAGATATGCTAATACCTGTCATTTGGGATGATAAAAGATGAGCGGGGGACGCAATGCATTATTTAGCTGGCTGTGTGATAGATGAGGGATGCGAAGAGTGCTTTAATTGCTGAGAAGAGAGGTTAAGCTGAACGAATGGATGAATTAGAAATGAATTTTTTTATGGCTTGTGGAAAAGTGAAATAAAGGAAAATGTGCCTTAAACTAAAGCAGCAGATAGAAATGAACATAAGGAAACTAGATCTTCCAGGCAGTTTGCTTTATCAATTTAAGTATGAACAAAAAATGCAATTTAGAGGTCAGTTAGTAATAATCAGAATGAGAATATACAATGGATTCTCATATAAAGCAAAGCAAAAACTTAAAAGAATTTTAAATGACAACATCTGTGATTTGTAGCCTCCAAAATTCAATTTAGCTTGTACTGAAATGTAATATATATTAGTTCTAAATTTCATGTTTTGTGTCTTTTGAATGTTAGCATAGAGGCAGTTAGGTTTCTTGTGCTTGTGCCTTTTTCAATAAATGCAGGTAGAGGATGACATGAAAAATGAGTATTTATTATATGAGAAAAAAGTAATAATAGAATTAGTGAGAGTGTGTACAGATAATTCTTTTGCGACAAGAGCTGAGGTATTTATTATTCAATGGTATTTTCTTATGGACCACAAAGTCATGGCAAAGATGTAGAAAAGAATAACTTTACCTTTTTCATATTGTTTCCCTTTTTCATACCCATATATAAACTATATCCATATTTCAAAAAGTATTTTAAATATTTCATTGTAGTATGCATGGTTATTTATATGTCATTAGTGTTTTATTTTTTTAGGTGTATGTAGTTAATAGGTAATTATTTTGAAAATACAAACAGATCAGCAGTTTGCAGAATCTAACTTAAGGTTGAAGCCTTTCACACACTATAGGCTTCCAAGCACATCATACTTTAATGATGTGGAAAAATATCCCCACTGGTGCTGTTTTGTTTCGTAGATGAAGCAGTAGGAAAACAGGTTGGGTGAGTATGGTGATACGTTTTATAAAATGAAGAAAAAGACCCTTGTATATTATTGAATTATCTTCAGACAGCCAACCTTGTCAGAGCTCTGTGGTTGATCTAGCATAGCAGCACTGGCCAGGTAATTGCTTTCAAACAGGTTTTTGGATGATCAAGTTTTATCCAGAACCAAGTATTCTTGTTGAACTGAATGTCACCTGCAGACAGATGTTGCACTCTAGTCAGTTTCATTAGAGCTGATCACTTAGTTCCAACGTAATTGGCATTTTCTTCCTACATTTCTTCTGAAGCCATAGCTTTCTTACGAATATTTTCTATTAGTGTCCTTAGAATCCAAAGTAGATTTTTAGAATATCTTATAAGGCAAAATAAGTTCTAAAGGAAATCAGGAAGCAGTTGGCTTCAGAGAATTTAAGATTAAATGAACAAAACTAAGACAAACACAGCAGCCTACATCAAACAGCAGCACCTAAGTGCTGTTCTTAAAAGCTTGATTTATACCTTGAAAGTAACCATCTTTTATAAAGCAAGGCAGTTACAATGGAGGACAGCAGTAACACTTTGGGGATCTGCTGGAGATCACATATCTTGACTGGTTTTCTTGTGGACATAAAGAGAACAATATTCAAACCTGTATATACTTTTGTAACTTTTTCAAAATAGTAGCTGTTCATTATTTTCCTTCTACTAGGCAATTACTCACTTGTGTCTGAATCTCAATAGTATTTATTGCCTGAATATGGCAGTGATTCCTTCTTTAAGGTCCTTACTTTGAAAGGGTTTTACTTTGTTTTATAATGGTATAAAAAATTGTGTCTATGGCTTTTTGTGGTTTACTTGATATTATATGTCTCACTATAAATTTGATTTATGATAGCATGAAATTGTTCTTTTACACAATTGGATGATCAGGAACTATATGATGTCATCATTCTTTGCCTTAAATTAAATTCTTCCCTCAAACATGCTGTATCTTAAAACTCAGATTTATAACAGGAAGCAGCATAAAAATAATTTTCTTAGCATCTTTAAATATCCTTACTGATCAATTAAGCTTGTTTTGGTTTTTTAGTTTGTTGGTTTTAGGTGTTCAGGTTTTTTCTGTAATGGGCATGAGCTATAGATCTTTAAAAATTATATGGTTATATTGTTTTATAATAAAAATATAAATCTTACAAAATTTAGAGTTGCAGAGAACATTGTTATCATGTTGCAAAGGTAGGAGCTGATGATATGAGAGTGGCATGATCAGTGAGACCCTGTGTCACCTTCTCCACTGGATCTGCTGCTTCTGTTTCTGCAGAAGTGATTCTTGCCTTGTAATTGGGATCTGTGGGATATAGTTTTATACACTGGGCCCTGAAAGGGAGAGAATCGCAGCCTACACCTTCTTACTCTGTGCATGGGGTGGGTGGTCAGGTTGGCTGAAGCAGGAATCACCAAGAAAGGACACATACATTTGATATAATGTACAACAGCTGCATATACATGTGTATGCACCTCCTCTTGCTTTTACAATTGCCTTAGTCATGTCTGCTTACTGAGCAATGCCTTAGTACTGTACTTTGTTGGTCCTCAGTGGAGTATGTCTTTTTTTTCAGCACCCTCCTTTCATATCTATATGTCACTTGGTTCCTTATTTCATTCTGTTTTATAGCTAAAGGAATATGGAACATGAATGTGCTTAGGATGGAACAAAACTAACTTTTGTTGGGGATATGCATCTCTAGTGGCTAAGCTGAGATACAGGAGAGCTTTCCAAAGAGAAGCTGCCCCATGACCAAAGCTCTGAGTGCTAAGTTTCTGCCACATGGACAAGGAGAACATGAGTGTATGTGGCTTCCCATTCCTAGTTAGCTAATTTCTTTAAGAAATAACAAGGTGCCACCTTTCTTTCTTCATCAAGCCTAGTCTTTAGGAATGTCCACTATTGAAAAGATATGGCTCAATTATCAGTTAGAGAATACCTGCTACTATACCCACCTCATTTTATGACTTCTGTTTGTCTTCCTGTATATAACATTGTGCCTGTCATTTAAATTCACTTATGGAACTTTTTCAAAGCATCTGTTAGAATAGCTCTCAAAATCGTTGCTTTAAAAAGAAAACCTAAATGTAAATAATAACCTTAAATGTCAGGCCTTTTAGGGCTCACTGAAATAATTCTTCCTTGGAATCTTTTGTCTTCCTTAAAATTGATTGTAATACTCTTGGTAAATATAGAAAACTAACATCAGTCAACCTACCTACTTACCTGCCTATATTTTTAGCTAACACAAAATTAAAATATTAGAACTGCTTCTGGTTAAAATGTACAGGAAAGAGCAGTTGTGCATGTACTGTATTAGTTTTCAACTGCTGAGTAACAGATCATGACAAATTCACGAGGGTAAAACCATAGTCAATTGATTGTCTCCCAGTTTCAGTAGGCAGGTAGTCCCTTAATTAAGTCCCTTGCTTGTGGTCTTGCAAAGTTGAGCTTAAGGTATTGTGAGGACTAGCCTCATTGGAGGTTCAGAATCTTCTTCCAATCTCATCGATTGACAGAATTCACTTCCTTGTGTCTCTAATTCTGAGGTTCCTACTGTCTTACCTCTCAGGGGTCATCTTCAACTCTTGATGACAACCTGCAACCCATTGCAACATGGCCTTCTCCTCCACATATAGGCAACAGAAATGTGCTTCAAGTCCCTCACCTCTTCACCTTTTTAGATCAGGCCCATCCAGATTAATCTTTTATTAATTACAGGTAAATTGATTAGGACCCAATTACATCAATAAAGTCCCTTCTTCCTTGTAAGTAATATAAGCACAAGAATGCTCTCTATTATCTTCACAATCCCTCTTATACCTAAGAGAGATTATGTAGGATGTGTACACCAGGGGAAGAAAATCTTGGAAGATACTGTGGAATTCACTCATAGCTACTGACTCACATTTACTATCAGAGTTTAGTAATACATGTACTTGAATTTTTAAAGATGTAGTTTTGAACAAATGAAAGTGGAATATAATATAACAACATAAAAACTAAAGGATAATCTTCTTTAGAAAATCTGTCACTGGGCCGGGGATTTAGCTCAGTGGCATAAGTGCCTGCCTGGCAAGCACAAGGTTGTGAGTTTGATCCCCAGTACTGGCGGGGGGGAAGGTCTGTCATTGAAGCAGCATTATATTTTTAGTTCCCGAGGCTCTTCCATAACGCAAGAAAAGTAATTTCTTACTATACATTTTTATTGTGCAGTCTTGAATTCAGGGTAAGTGTAGGATGCTCTGCACTTCTGTTTTCACTGTCCAAAGGTTCTGGCCATGTCAGTCTCTTCTAGTAGTTACGTTTGGTTATGATTTCATGAATGTTTGTAAGCATGCCAGTAATAAAAAAATAAAGTCACATCTTAAGTCTGATTAGTTTTAGGTACTTGAGTGCTAAAGTAGGGTGAATAACACAAATAGCTTATTCTGTAATTAAAATGGAATGATTTTCTATATCTTAATTACTAATGTTGGCATGAGTTGTGTCTTACGGAACTTTTGGGGTTTTAATGAAATATTTTATGGATTCACTCCTTTCTGGTAATCAGTAGGACTTCAAGATGAAATCTATATGTATAATATTTAAGTCAAGCAGTGGCATGATAGAGC
This sequence comes from Hydrochoerus hydrochaeris, assembly GCA_004027455.1. Lineage (NCBI taxonomy): Eukaryota > Metazoa > Chordata > Mammalia > Rodentia > Hydrochaeridae > Hydrochoerus > Hydrochoerus hydrochaeris. The sequence goes on from PVLA01000002.1 coordinate 1,030,538, forward strand.
AGGGCAAACTTTTACCTCATATGCAGGTTGAAATCTCTGTTCTGTTTAAATCCTATTCCTTCCTCACCACCCCTGTGCCTTACATCTAGTATAGCTCAGAAGGTGTGGTCAGAGCCCCCCCTGAATGATAGCAACCTTTTTTCTAAGGTGTTATCAGTCACCCCTGAATCCTTGTGCTAGGTTATTTTGTGTGACTGTGAAGGTCACTTTCTTTTGTAACATGGTGTTAGGTATAAGCAAGCCTTGTGTTTGTAGTGGAGACAGCTTTTTGCTTATGGATTCTTGGAGACACCAGGATGACTAAGACGTATTTCTAGTTCTTGTCATTTGCAGTGTCGTTGGAGAAATGTGTCCACATGCATGGCACATGATAAGTGTTAAATAGTTTCTGTGACATTGCAGAGAGAAGTACAGCATGGTCTGGGACAGTCAGCCTTGTAAAAGGGATTTAACTTAGCTTTATTTAAGAGAGTAGTCTCACAGATGCAGGAACAGAGAAACAGATTTGACTTCAGTAAGAAAGCCTTGGAGGAACTCGGGTACCTTGCCTAGATGTTGTTGTTGTTGTTGTTGTTGTTGGGTTTTTTGGGGGGTTTTTGCCTAGATGTTTGAATGGGAAGAGTTATAACCAAAGGTGCTTCAACTTAAAAATGAATGTTTAAAAAATAATCCAACAGATTCATTTGTTAATAGTGAATGTTATGTATTGACATAAAGTATTTTTGAAATGACATACTGATTTGTTGTATATTTTTAATCTTTTTAGAATCAAACAAGAAAATATAAAATTCCTCAAAATTATAAATTGTATAAATAAATTATGTTATCATTTATAGCAGCTTGTGAGATAATAGATTTTTGTGATGTCTGTAATAAGAGACCAGTATATTTAATAATATTCTGATTTAGATGAAGTCAGTCCACCTGTGTCATTGTTTTCTAAGGAGATCGTTTAGAAGTTAGGCATTATTTGCTTTCTTGCCTGAAATCTTTAATACATATAAAATTTGTAAATATTCACCAGTATGCAGTACAATATGAAGTTTCTTAAAGTTAAAATCTGCTTAATGGTGATTAACACATAGATAAATGAAAGAAAATTTTTTCTTGTACTTTACCAAAATTTTCTGAAATTAGAGTTTTAACAGAAAGGTTCTGAAACAAGTTCATGCAATGTAATAATTAATAAAGTTGCTTTCAATGGGCTAGGCCTACTAAATAACTTGGAAATTATAGTGATTAGCAAATCCAAGTGATCCTTATTTTCTTATCTCTTGAGTTCTGCTATCTGGGTGGACCTCATAGCCTCTAATCCCTCTGAATAGTCTGGAAAAGATCGAGTGTGGGAGTGGGGGGGTGACTAGGTAGCCATTTTTAAATACTAGTGATTCTGCCTTTGCATAGTTCAGAATTCACAGAATGCTTTCTAGGGTTTAAATGAGATATGTATTTGGTTTTAGGGAGGACTAGGAGAGACAATTTTTTTCCATGTGTTGCTTAATCAACGTTTACACTGCCATTTCACATCAGCTTCTGTCTTTTCCAAGTGAATTAGTTCTTGTGGGCAGCATGTCAAAAGGAAGTGTATTGTTCCTGGCAGGGCACTTGAATTTCTAATTACCAGATTCCTGATTTAATTCAATTACCTGGACACCAAGTCAGGTTGAACTTTTGGAAAAGAATGTAATTAGTAAATAGGAAGAGGAACTTTGCTACTAACTCCTTGTCTATATACCAGCACTAAAGAGAGGACTGATAAGTCCACATATATAAAGACAGTTCATCAGATAGTGAAAACCCATTCTTCAAGTCGGTTACCATAATCCACCTCAACTTTAATCCCAAAAACACTGTTGTGCTACAGCACAAAATGTTCTATGTTGTCCTTTAGAATAGACGACAGTAGGCTTGTATTTATTTCTTAAGAATAAGTGATTATCTGAAAGAAAAAGTGTTACAGTATTTACCAAATACTCTATGTAGACACAAATAGTATATACCTTTATTAATAGCTATAAAATTGCAAGGTCTGTAGGCATTGGAAGAATAAAATCATTTTCTAATTTTCAGTTGCTACAGTAGTTTTTCTTAAATAATACATAAAGATACATAACGAGTAAAGATTAATTCACTGAACAAAAAACGGTTTTAGCTTTTTTTTTTTTTTAACCGGGGATCGAACTTGCGAACTCACGCTTGCCAGGCAAGTGCTTATGCCGCTGAGCCCTGAAAAACAGTTTTAACTTTATTACAAATAAAGATTTAAACTTAATTGAAAGCATTTTTAATGTCTGTAAAGCAAGATCAGAAGTTTCATATTTCTCATTTTCTCCTCACATCCTCGAATTGCTCCCCACACTATCTTAGCATAGATTCACAGTCCTGAGATGCGTTGAAATCCGCTTATGGTTTATGTGACACATTTTTTATTTAGTCCTCAACCACCTGCTATTTTCCCTCCTCAGCTTCTCAGAGCTCTGTCCTTCCTTTCCGTTTCAACAGATTCCTTGTCCACACCAAGGTTAATTTTGTCCATCCACGGTTAGTTAACTCGAAAATGATCTTTCTCAGCTTCTTCCCCATGGAGCTGCAGCTACTTTTCATTTTCAGCCTTCTAAAAAAGGTTACAAAGTGAATTTCTCTATCCTCCCCTCTTTGCTGAGGAAGTCTCTCCATAGCCACAGAGGCTCTGGCAGTGACTTGTGGCCATATCCTATTATCAGTCTTTCCCTTCATCTGGGACAACATTGTTTAAGCTTTACTGTAACTTAATTTCTTCTGATGTTTTAATAGAAACAAGGACATCTTCTAACTGTATATCTCTTTACATTTACTTATGTTTTTATTTGCATATACTTGTACATTTGTCAGCTGTTTAAATAATGGCAATGGGAATAGTAGAAATTTAAAATGGAGTAACAATAGTAAATTCCTCAGAAAGTTGTAGAGATGGAATGACTTGCTCATTGATAGCAACTAAATGTACCTAGCATATTTTAAAACTCCGCATATTGTTGTTGCTACTATGTTTTATTGTTACCAGGCTCTCAGTTCTGCCAGCTGGTTGTTACAAGTAATCTCATTTCTTATTGTCACATAGCATGCTGAGGTAAAGCATTGGGCTAATGTATTTCAACTCATAGTTCTTATGGCATTTATCATCTTAGAGTTGCCAGATTTATGGAGAAATACAGAATGAATTTTATAAAGCAGTAAAATTTCAGTGTAAGCACAAATATCACATGGCCTGTGCTTACATTAAAAATTTACTTGTTTCTCTGAAATACAGATTTACATGTTTTCCAGTATTTTATCTGGTAACCCTAACCTTTCCATACATAGTACCCACTCAGTAACAATCTTTAAATGATAAACAAATAAAAGAAACTAGCTGATTCAGTTATTTCTGGACTTCCATTACAACATAAAAATCATAAAAATATGTAGGGTTTTTTGTTTGTTTTTGTTTTTTTGAGACAAGGTTTTGCTATGCAGTATAGGCTAGCCTTGAACTCACTTTGTAGTCCAGGCTGCCTGAAACTTGCAGTAATCCTTCTGCCTCAGTTTCCTAAGTTCTGGGATATAAGTGTGCACCACCACCAAATAGGCTGTGTACTTTAATTTTTGAAAAGAGTTAAACTAAAGTCTTCTAAACCTGTAGAATGTTGTAGATGGAAAATACTTTTATAAGTGAGACACCATGATTAAGTTTTCCAGCAGCTGACAAATATTGAGTTCCCAGTACAAAAAGTCAGACAATCAATATGAAAGGAACTAAAGTTAATGTATGTCTCATGTCACATATGGAGATAACACATTATTTGACAGAACTATAGCAATATGCTAAATCAATTTTTCTAACTGGATAGCTATAACATTAGATTTTTTTGATTTATATTGCTTGTGCTTCTTCAGTTTTCTTTCTGTTAACTAATATCAATTGATTTGGATCTGAGTTTGTTTTTAAAAGTCTTTTAAGTCTCATAGGAAGTATGAGGCAGGGATACCATAAGACACTGAGGGTGGTCCCCTGATTAAGATTCTGTGATGTTTGTTGTTTTATTCAAAGGATTTAATAATATGATAATTATTTTATATGTATAAGAAATCTGTTACATTTCAGAAAGTTAGAATAAGAATAGATAGTCTAACTGCACCATCCTCAACAGATTACATGTAGTCAAGTGTCAAGAGACAGAATAAAAAAAGAGAGAGACAGAATGGCTGCTAGTGCTGGTGAATGAGCCACAAGTCTTTTTCATTTCAATGTGAAATGTGAGGTATGAATGGAAAGAGGGAAGCAAGTAATATTTATTGATCAATAAGTAAGTACTAGACACTGTGCCAAGTACTTTATATGCATCTTTTCTTCAAAAACAAATAAAAAGTACCATTTCCTAAAAGGCAAGTGAACAAAAAAAAAATGTCTTTTAATATCCTACCTTAGAGGGAAAAGATATAATACTGCTTTGGCCAGTGAAGCACCAGCCTCAGTTACAGCAACAAAGATGATGCCAGTGCTTTTTCTGTGCCAAAATCCTTAAAAGAAAAAAAAAAACTGGTAATGTTAGAGAATTTTTTAGATCATTGCATTGTTAGTTGATTTGTTCCTACACAAAAGTAATGTAATTCTGTTACCCTACAAAAATTGCATCAGTGGAAACCATATATTAACTTAGGAGGTATGTGTAAGTTACCAAAACAAAATGTGTGTAATGTATAAAACTCCTAAAAAGTGAATTTCTAGTAAGTCAGACCTCCAAATTTTATTTGCTTATGAGTAGAACTGCTGCCTGTGGATAGACCTAACAATGTATTCCTTGCAGAACTTCCAAATGATGAGAGTGTTATCAGGGGGAATTTTAGGTCTTCCTTCTTTATCATAAGGTTATATAAGTGAGTAAAAGTTGATCTCAAGTTAACAATTCAGAGATCAATTTTCTAGGAGAATACTGAGGGATGGAGAACCTATCCTTGAGGAAGACCCAGAATACCTCAGGTGACCAGGCTGCAATCTTCCTGCCAGTGGACCTTTACTGGAGAGAGTACTTTGTAAGGATGGCCTCTGAAGCAGGTGGTTAAATGATGTGAAAGTTGATTACATTTATTATATCAGAACATCCCCATCTCCCTGGCAGGGATTCCATGTGAGCTGTCATTGATAACCCTTGACCTGCATTCTCCCCTCTTTGTCACTTTTGTCTAAAAGAGCTTCATTGATTCTTCTAAGGTTAGTCAGCCCCTTATTTGACTGATAAAGAGTGTTTTTTGATAGATCATTACATCTGGTCTGATTATAGGAAAATATTGCTCAGCCTAGGAGTTGGCCTTGCTCTTTCAAGAAACCTTACATATATCTGCTAACCAGGAATAATTATTTTCCATGTATTTGTTAACACTGAGAATCTAAAAACTTTGGCATGGAGAGGAAGATGTACTTAGATTATTAAATGATTTTCATTTTAGAAAAATAGTGAACCTCTGGAAAGCACCAAGAGAGCACAGTTTATTTTCTAGTCTTTCCTTCGGTTGGAAGTAGGTTAGTAGTAAGGAGAAGGAAAACATAATACTCAACTAAGAAACCTCAAACATTGGCTTTGAAATAGAGAGGTGGACTGAGATCATGGCTGGATCCCTGCACCCTTTCAACTTGTTTTCCTTGGTATAAAATGTGGTTGGTTATCCCTACCTAATGAGGTGCCTGGCAGGATTAAATGACATTAAAAATGATTTGGATAAAAAAATACAATAAGAGTAGCTACTACTTATTTTATTTTCTCTAATTACTAAGCAGTATTCCAAGTGTTTGCCTTTATGTCACTATAAGATTTAACAACATTCTCACCAGTATATCAATGAAGATCTCAGAGAGAAATGAAAATCTCAGAAAGTTAAGTAATATGTTTAAAGCTGAATGACCAGTTAGTAGAAGAATAACAAGCTCTTTCACCTCTCCTTGCAACAAGTCCAACCTGTCTTCAGCTACCAAGCAGGCTGACAGTGGCAGTGCCTCTGTTGTCAACCTTTTGAGGACAGATGGGGCTCAAAACTGACCTAGTGCACTCCAATTAAATCTTACAACCCATTTCTGAGAAGGAATTGGAGTTTCTTCCTCAGAGACCCCTTTCTCCATGTCCTTTATTTGCCTAGTAGGTGAACTCTTCTACTTCTCACTAATGGACCTCTCACTAAGGGCCTCCATGTGTATGCAAGAGTTTTCCACAATGTTTATCTTATTTAAATGATAAGTTAAAGTCTTAATGCTTATAATTTGCTAAATCTACCCAAGCTTAGTCTACTTTTCTTACTTTATTTTCCCACGTGTTGTCATTGATTTATTCATCCATCCTGAAAATATTTAGATGCTTACTATATATACCATATAGTCTTGTACTTCACAATCTTCTGTTGCCTTTCTCAGTTTTCTTTCTTTCCCTTCTTATTCCCCTATTTCTTCATATTTTTGTGGTTTGCACTATACAATTATGAGTCTATGTGGCCAGGTTTTCCATTGGTACAGTTAATTCCACAAATGATGCTTCTCGGATATTTAAATTCAGTCTATGCTGTACCCTATATGTTGATGACTAAAAACAACTATAGGTATTTCAAAACTCGAAACTATCACATCAAATGGCACCAGACATTCATTGTAGGTTAAGAACTGTGTTAAGATTATAGAGGTATCTTTCATGGATTGTGTTTACACTAAACAATCTGTCTCCATAATTTGGTAATCTTATATTTCATTCTTGTGAATCCTATGGGGAGTCAGCAGACAAAATTAAAAAGATCTGATGCTGTATCAATTAAATCAGAATTATTAGCATTCATTATAAAATACGTTAAACTTATTGCTGTATGGATTCCCTCTGAATTTAATTGTGAATCCTTTTGTTGGGTTAGAGTTGGGCATCCTGCCTAGATCAGGTAGGATGCTAAGAAGACATGTATATTCTGCCTGTGACAGTGTGTGTTAGTTGTCCTCTGGTGGATCAGTTTATTGTTTCTTGGTTTATGGCCCTGTGCATGACAGCTGTTGTGACTCATCCACCAGAAAATGAAGAGAATATATTTGCAAGTTCAAGAAATTGGAGACACAGAGAAAACATTATGTGGGGCACACCAAAGGATAGAAATTAAAAATAAAAATGCATTTGAAATCACCACTGAATGAATTAAACTATATTCTGTTCTTATACATATTTTGACATATCCATTGCATGGTTTTTGCATTTTGTTCATCCTTTTATCACTTACAAAGTCATACCCTTTACTCAGTGAAACAGGATTTTCAGATGCTGCCATCCTATATACATAGTGTGAAATAATATTAGAAAATGCATTTAGCTACAGTATGTACATAGACTCACAGTCATGAAACTCAGAGACACATTCTTTGCCCTCTTGTATGGGTTTCTCAATATCCATGCTGGTTTCAATAATGAATATATCTAGAAAACTATCCTGATGTAATCTGTGTCCATAGAACACATGTGTAGTTTTGAAATAGGTATTTTAGCCTTTCTGAACCTCAGTTTCATAGTGTAAAAATCCACAATAGGAATAAAGGTTTACTCATTTTCATACAGTTGTGTTTCTATTGCAAGGCAAGAAAATGTAGCCTGTCTTCATATTTTATTTATCTCCTACCATAGTTTATCCAAAATACTGTGGGGTATCCCCCCACCCCGTTCTTCATTGTGAACTCCCTTAACATCTACTAGACAACTCTAAAAATTGATAATCTGGTGGTTTCTTGATACTAGGTTAGCTGTCAGAATCTAAATATAGTTCATTTTTTTAAAATGTACTGTTTATGTCCTGAGTGTGTCAGATATTGGAACCTTGTTTTTCCTATTGATCAGTATTAAGAATAGTGTACTTAGTAGTAAATTCCTAAAGACTATTTATGACCTAATATTGCCAACCATGGGATGCATGGGTATAAAACTAATCAAAATAAAACTTAGTGTGATATTTGTAGCCTGTTGCAAATTTAGTACCAAGAATTTCTTGCAGAAAGGCCCTAGTTAAAAAGTTACTGAGCTGCTTCTGAAATGTTCTCTAATGAAACCCACTTTCCCCACTACTGTAAAAGTAAGGCTTGTCTGAGTTTCTTATCACTCTTGAGCATGTAAACTCTCCTTTTCAACATTTTTCATGTTTCTTGTACCAGCAATATTATGTTATTCAAAACCAATACTGTTTGAATGCTAAGAACATAGACCAATTGCCAAAGTGTTAAGCAAATAAGAATTTTCTCTGTGAAGAATTCAATATCAGCTTGACACTAATAATCCTGAGTGGTAATGAGAGCCTGCAAGCCAGTGAGAGAAGTAATTTCACAAACACACCTTTCTTTGTAACAATCAGCATTTAACAGCCCAACCTCTGGTAGCTAAGTGCTTCACCAGTGAATTTCAGCATTCTAACCTACAAGAATAGGATTTTTCCCTTGGAAAGTTTAATTGTTCTCTTGAAAGGAATGAGGTAACTTATAATTAAATTTTAAAATATGCACAAATTGTACAGCTGAAAGTCAATTTGAATATCATTTTGTTTCTAAAACAAAAGGCTCACTTGTACAAGGAGAGCAAGAAGGTCAGTTGGTATCGTTTTTATATATTATACAGTACAAGGTCAGCTGGTATCATTTTTTTATATTATATACAGTACATGTGTATATATTCATATGTATTATGCTTAAAGATATGTTTTCTATGCTTATGAAAAGACTAAAATATATGACAAATTGTTAGAATGTAAGTAAAAAGACAAGGAAATGTGGCAAAAGAGAATTTGGTAAACCTCTAATGGTGGAGTTAATTTTTACGTCTGTCATGTTTTTAAAAATAAGCTATGTTACTTTAAATTTTAATCTTTTTTTAAGAAAGTAAATGACAGCTATATATTTTTAAAATTTTTTTATTTATTATTGTTATTATAAATTTTTTTTTTTTTTTTTTTTTTTGCTGCTGAAGAAAAGTTTATTTTTGTTTTGACTTAGTATTAATTGAAGCCAGAGCAGATTCTTTCTCCATTGGCCAAAAATCTCTGCTGGAATTATTGGAAGTTTTGATGTTTTACTGTTCTTAAAATATAAAAACATAACATTAAGAAGGAATTGAGATATATGTCTTTTTTTAAGTATTAAAATCTCAGTCTTTTCCTTTATAATATTGCTCAAAGTTATAGATTTACCTTATATAAAAATGTGTCCATCTTTCAAGGTCCAGTAATTTTTATGTTTTAATTGCTGAAAGTCAGCTTTTCATATTGCTAATGTACATCCTTTTCTTGTTACTGGTTAAAAATTTTAATAAAATAAAGTTAGCACTAAATGTCACTTCATAATTGCAGTAATGATCACACAGCTGTGTTTTGCTCAGTTTATAACACATGTCAGCATGAGTTTAGGAGTGCAACTTCATTTCTGCCCAGATACAGTCTGGGCCTGTAACTGCTAAGGAAGCCCGAGCATCTTGTTGGTCACTGCCAGCCAGGCCAGGAGTCAAGGTATGCCAGTGGTGGCCTGCAGTACCATGCCCTGCATTTGTTGTTGAAGCTTCTGTTCCTTGTGTTTATTTGCTTGCTCACTTCTGTATTTACTTACTTTGCAAGTATTTTTCTTGGCTAAGTTAAGAGTCTTTTTATTTATGAGAATGTGAAATTTCAAGGAGGAACTCTTACACTTAAATGAACCTGTAAGAAGCCCATAGAAAAGCAAGTGCCTGCAGCGCTAATAATGAGAACTGACAAGGCAATCCTGCTGGGTTTATTTATGACCTTCTGCCTTTGTTAGCTCTTGTGAGAAATTCCTTTCTAACCATAACAATATTGTTGGAGTTTGGCACTATACAGAGAAATCCTAGGGAGCCTCAAGGCCCACAAACTGGCACTCATTCAGCTTATAACAGATTGTTGGGCTTGTAGTAGTTATATTTTTTTCTTTCACTCTATTTAATTCTTTAGTAGGTTTCACCAGTCCCCCTCCCTGCCCTGCACACCCTCTCTGGATAGTTTTTTTCAAGAAGATACTGCTTTTATTCTCAGAGCCAAAATCCATTTTATTGTTAGTACAGTGTCTTATCTACTTAGGAACATGGAGGAAAATTCAGAAAAGAACAAAAATACAGTATGCAAAGCTAGGAATAGGCAGATCTATTCTGTAAAAGGACCAACCATGTGAAGTCATATCATATTATACAAACTAATGGGCTCTTACAGTGCTCCAAAACAATTTCATGTGGTTATACATTTTCAGAATAAAGATGAGCTCGTTAGAAAAATTGACCTCAGGTAATAATTTTATTATACTATTATTCAGCTCCTTTTGAATAGTTTAGGCTCTGTGTATCCATTTTCAAATGAAATGAATCTTAAAAGCATTCATTCACAAAGAGAATTCTTAAAATTGTAATTTTTATCCAAGTAAAAGGAAACTAATAACATTAAACATGTAACACTTAAGACAACTGAGAATGTTGTTTCTTGCAGCATTGTTCAAAGCGGAGAAGCTGCATAAACCTGAACCAGTGACAGTCACTGTCTCTCATCATTGCTCCTATTACATTAAGATGTCCATAATTTGCATTAAATTGTTTAAAGTATTGATAGCCAGGTGACTTCTGTTTCTTTTCAGAGTCTTAGTTTGGAGGTGGCAGTTTTGTGAATAGCAAGCTCTGTGTGATCCATTTGCTAGAAGCACTTGTGTATTTGTCATTTGAATTTTTTTTTTTTTTTGAGGTAGGGTTTAGCTATGAAGTTCAGGCTGACCTTGAACCCACTTTGTAGTGCAGGCTTGTCTTGAATTTGCTGGAATCCTCAGCACTGTCTCAACCTCTGGGGTGCTGGGATTAGGAGTATATGCCTCCATGCCCTCTGTTATTTATCTTTGTGGGAAGGCTGAGTCCTTTGTCCAACTTTGTTTTGTCATTTCACTGTAAGTTTTAACATTTATGCTGTGAATGTGTTCTCATGCTACTGCTATTCAGCTATTCCAATTTTTTAAATAAATTTTTTATTATTTGCTATACAATAGGCAAAAATTAATATCATTTATTAAATTTTTTCATGGCTTCTGCTTCCCAATTCTCATTTGTTTCATTTTACAAAAAAAGCTTTAGAATTCATTAAATTAATAGCTTCTTCACTGCAAATAAGTGAAAACTCTGATCATTCGAAGTAAACACTTAACATTTTATTAGGCATCAGTTTGTACTTCTTAGCATTAAAAAATATAGCTGTGTACCTACAGATGTATTTTACATTTTATATGAGTACGTAATATATATATTTTACAGTTTTACATAAATTTGATCATTATGTTTATTTCCTATTTTTATTCAATCTTTTCAATAAAAATTACATTTTAAAAATACATATTTTTAATAATACATATTTTAAGGTGGTTCTGTACCCTGTAGAGATTTCAAGTGGTTTCTGGTGTTGTCTGCCATTGTCTAGTTTTATTTCTTGTTTTAAATTCACTATGTAATATATAATTAAAATCAAAATCATGACACCTCATATTTATTAAATAGAATATTAACTCAAACTATCTCAGCCTCTTTGAGACAGATTTGTTACCACTTGAAGAAATAGGATTAACTCACATGCGTAATATCAGCTGACTAGAAAGTAATAAAGCACAGATTTGAACCAAGGCTTTCCAGTGTAGGCTGGTTACCTTTTCCAGGCAGCACACTCTCCAGTGTACAGTGTTGATATGTAGTGGCCTGTGCTCACAATCTCAGTTACTTGGGTGACTGAGGCAGGAGGATAACAAGTTCAAGGCCAGCTTGGATAATTCAGTGAGACTTTGTCCCCCCCGCCCAAATTTTGAAAGACCATTTGTTTAGCATAATATTGTTAACACACTCTTTACCTAATACATAATTGTCTGCTAAATGTTTAAAGAACTGAAGAATGTATTCATACTACTACTCTCTACTCATCCCATCGTATTTTTCTAGATGTCATTTATACATTCTTCATCCTATACTCACCGTGCATTTTATATCAAAAACAGGATTTAAAAATAAACCGTGTTTCTGAATTTTATGCTTATGTGTATGTGTATATGTACACATATGGTAGCATCTGTTTGTTGAACACTTGTTATATGCTTAATATTTTACTTTCATATTTGTATTTAATTCTTGCAATAGTAAAAGTAATATTTCGTTTTTCAGTAGTCAAACTGAAGCATAACGGGGTTAAATAACTTAACTATGATCAGGTGAAGAAATGAGGGAGCTGGGCTGTGATTTCAGACTGCCTTCTCTAGAACTTCTGAAGGAATCTCCAGCTGTGTTGCCATGTAAAGCTTCCATTACTGCAGATATGAAATGAAACTTTCTTCTAGGACTACGCCTCACACTAGTGCTGTTTTATCCACAACCACTACCTGATTCTACCAATAATACTGTGAAGCCATTACTTTTACTGTCCCCATGCTGTACACCAATGAGAAGTATAAGACATCAGAGTGATCTACATGCATAAGAGTCAGGCTCAAAAGGCAGCTGTCTCCTTCAAGAGCTCATGCTTCTTTGTGACCACCTCCATCCCCAATGAAGATCAGTGCTGTTACAATGGGTGCAAGTGTTAAAAAGAAAACTAACATCTAATAAATGCATTTTGGATAGAGAATGAGATGTAGCTATAAGGAAGAAGGCTTCCCAGCACTTTCTAAACATTTAGGACAATGACTATAGAGTTCAAATCCAAATTTGTTTTCAAATTTATAATTTATTGGGATAAAAACAAATTAGGCTGTATGGTGAGCTTGCAAGTCAAGTTACTTCGGTCTCTCCTTTGTTCAAAGGTAGGAGAGTCCAAATGAAATGTAAGTTTCACTCTGTGTTTTGAGGGATATTAGTCTTAATTTGTTTATGCTGTCTTTGAAAATCTTCACATTAGAGGGATCATCAGATCATAGGAGAAAGTCATTGTAGGGCCTGAGAATACATTAGTCCATATGATGGGCTTGCAAGTCAAGTTATTTAGGTCTCTTGTTCACAAGTAAATTAGAGCCCAAGTGAAACAGTGAATTTCACTTTGTTTTCTGCAACCTTAGTCTTAATTTGTTTACACTGTCTTTGAGAATCTTCACATTGGAGTGATCATCAGATCATAAGAAAAAGTGTTTGTAGTGCCTGAGAATATATCCCAAACCAAATGATAATTTTTAAGAGAAAGGTAGCATAATATCATACTTTTGAGGTAGCCTAGAAATAATCTGCTGGTGGATCTACTGGTGGAATGGGAAATGTGCTTAATTCAGCCCACTGTTGATAGCATTATTTTCATCATTATTATCATGATCATTATTATCTGTTGGAAGTTTCTGTCTGAAAAAATATTTTGAGCAGTAGTTTTTGAAGTAATGTTATAAAGGGCTTTTATGCTCTCAGGTAAAATTACTATGTAAAAGTACACTTGAGTGCTAGTACTTAAGGTGTTAAGCGATCCACTGACTCTCTAAGTGAATCTAAGAATCATGACAGAAAGGAAAATACATGGTTTTAAATTTTACTTTTGGGAAAGTGCTGTGTGTATTGCTTTTCACATTAAGCTACAAACACAGTCTTCATAAAACATTTGCATCTTTAATCTAATTTAGCTAAGCGTGTAAAAATTTCTGAGTTCTCATTCTCCCAAGTTTTAAAAATTATGTTTAAAAATTTTTAAATTTCAGCTTTTTGATGTAGTGAATCCATCAGACTTGTTATCCAGTTTTAGATACTTTTAAACAATATTCAGATTTTTATTGAAAATCAGTGACTCTTGTGTGTATAACTTTGGGGGCATTATCATAAAGGAACATATGTATTTAAGGAAAAATTGAGAAATTGATATGATCTTAGTATTTATTTCATTGTTACTCTATTCCATGTCATTCTTTAAAACAGTGGTTTGAATCCTGTATCTAATATATAATATCAGAGGTGAATATTTTAAAAACTTTACATTTGCCCTATCATTTTTTCACTTTATTGACCCATTGATAAAGCAAGCATTATAATTGCCATTTTACAATTTAATACAAGATTTGCTTTTCTTGCCCTCTTATGTAAGGCATCAAACTTCAGCTTCTTTTACATCCAATATTCTTTCTATTGCAATTTATTTTATTTTATTTTATTTTATGGCAACATTTTCTTGATTTTTTGTTGTTATTGTTGTACCACTTAAGTACTAAAATATGTTTTACACTCTGAATTGATAGAAATATATAAAAACTATTCATAAACTGGAGGGCAAGCAGTCATAACTGTCATAAAATAGTCATAAAAATCTATTCATAAACCGAGGTTTATGAATGATCGATATAGCTGTAGATCTTATAGCTATAGATCGACATAGATATAGATCTTAAAAATTAAGCAAACTGCCTCTTTGCAGCAGAATCTCTCTCTTTTGGTTGCTGTATACCCATTTGTGCACAGCTGTGACTCTCTCTTACTGTTACAACAGTCTCACTGTTAATAACAAGAGCTAACATTGAAATCTTGCTCTACTACTCTTTTACTTTTTACATTTCTCATTTAATCTTCACATGCTCTTTGTCAAGTATTGGTATTTTCCCTATTTTATACTTGAGTAAAGTTTGAGAAGGTAACTTTGCCCATAATCAGCCAATTATTAAATGACAAATCAGGGGTTCGAATTTAACTAGTCTTACCCCAAAGTTTGCACCGTGACTAGTGCTAACAGTTCATTAATGCTCCATAGGAGTAGGAGTTTTATAATAGGTAAATTACATGGATCATGAAAGAAAGGGTTATGTAGCTCAGCTTGGTGCTCTAGAGGCCAGGGACAACCTTACCACATTATGAATGGCTCTGGGAAGAAATGGGGCTGCATGAAATGACCAGATGGGTAAGGGCTTTAGCTGCCCTGCTAATATATTCAAGCTGCTGTGATGATAGTGAGGGTCATGAAATTATTGTACCTTTGGTGCTACTCTCCACTTCGTCACTTCGTTGGTTCTCTGCTTGCTGCCACTGCTCTAGGATTTCCACTGTCATGTTTATGGTCCACTGTTCTCTTTACCCTCTCCCCTATCTTACTGACCTATTGCTATATTTTGTGTGTGTGTGTGTGTGTGTGTGTGTTTTCAATCAGTGTTGTGAGGTTTGTGTTGTAGATATAGCTTACTGAATTTCACTAATGTATCATGTTCCATTTTATGAATACATCTCATTATTTTATATTGTTGAAAAATTAGTTTGTTCTAGTTTTTGCTGTTACAATATGGAAATGATCTGTGCTTGCATACATCATCTTACCTACAGGTACCATGTTGTAAACCAAAAGTAGGGTTTCTTATCATGTAGTAAATGTATTTTTAGCTTTACAAGGTGCTGACAATTTTTTCTCCCAAAGTTGGTTGTGCAAGTGTTTTTCTTGTTTCTTTTTCCAGTTTTATTAGTACATATTTGTAATTCGTGCAATTTATAATCATCTTGGGAGTGGTTATAACACAAATATTCATTCTTATCCTTGTATGTGCAGTGTTACAAAATATGCTTTTATCTCTCCAAACTAATCATAGTATCTCAGTTTGAAGTATCACTGCTATTTATTGTTGATAAGTTTCACCCAATCATAAAGGAACCATATATATACATATATATATATATATATTCCAATTTATATTTTAAAAATCATATACAAGTACTAATCTTAACCATGTAAAAATGCATGAGCAAAGGGCAGCTCTGCCTTACAAATTCCAAAGGAATCTAGAAAGAGTAAAGGAAATAGAAAATCAACATTATAACACTACAGTAATAATCACTGCATTCAAAATACACTGGTAAATGCAAAATCTATTGGGGAGAACTATTAAGGAAAATCAGGATATTTGCTTAGTTGCAAATATATCTCCCCAAAGGTTTGTTTTTGTGTTTCTTTTGGCACAAGTTGTTGACATTCTTTCTCAGGCAGAATTCACTCCCCTCCTTTCATGTGGGCTGGACTGGGTGACTCCCTGCTACAAAAGTATAGCAGAGAAGATAGTCCCTTAGCTCTGGAAATACCTGGACTACAATCCTTGCGCAGGAGGTTAGGTTCACTCACAATGATAAGTCAGTGTTGATTTCATACTCCGATGGGATGAGATGTGTCATGCTGTTATGTTTTTCCCAAGAATCTGTAATCACAATCTAAACATGTGAAAACACCAAAAACATGATGGCAATTGGAGAACTTGATGAGTACTCTTCATATTTATCATATGATACTAACACATAACCCTGAGATGCACAGGGATTCTGAATACTGTTTGCCACCTTTGTGTAGATCTAAACTCATTTCAGTATAAAAAATTTTCTAAAATTAATGAAGAATGTGGAACAAATACATGTTTATATGGTTCAAATAAATGGAGAAAATACCAAAATAACCAAGTTTTAATGTTTTTCCATAAACAAAACTTCCCTTTATTCCTTATGGATGCAGTATAATTTGTAAATTGTATGTTTTTCTGATACTTTTTTCTTAAATTCCTAATTTATTTGCAGTTTCTGTAAGTATTAACCACTTTAAAGAATTTCACTGTTGTACTGCTGAAGAAATAAATGTCTCCTGAGGGCTCATGCCTTTTTATTTTTAAGTTTTATTTTCAGAGTTTCTACGTGCTCAGCATTGCACTTCTAAGATAAACAGTGAAGTTTTACCATGAGAAATGCAAAAGGTGATATTGATGGCTTTTCTGTTTGGAAGATTTATGGTGTGCTTTCAGTGATAAAATATGGAATCTGTAGGCAAAATTTAAATCTTAGATATTTACAGATCTTGTTAGTCAGTTTCCTTTCAGAACACATAGGTCATTAATATTTATAGACTGATACTTGGTAGTGGTATTTGTGAAGCTACAACCCAATAACCCCATATCCCCACTTCTCAATATTATTAGGTAACTCCTTCCTTATAACTGAAAGCATGGGGAGCTGTTACCACTGGTTTTGAAGTAGAATATAGAATTACAAGAATATAACTTATTAAACACTATTATTAATTAATTTTAGATACCATTGTGCTTTTTCAGTTTTCAAGTCATATTTTTCCCATTGATTCTTACATAGAACTGAAATGAAAAGGATGACTACAGCCTCATGGAGTTATTGCAGTCTAGAAAGCACAGTGCTCTTTATTCAGTTGGACTGTAGTCATTTATTATTCTCATTTTTTTGTATAATTTCATATAATGCTAAAAATAAAGATTTCAAAATATTTTTT
The DNA here is from genome assembly GCA_004027455.1 of Hydrochoerus hydrochaeris. Classification (NCBI taxonomy): domain Eukaryota; kingdom Metazoa; phylum Chordata; class Mammalia; order Rodentia; family Hydrochaeridae; genus Hydrochoerus; species Hydrochoerus hydrochaeris. The sequence continues at coordinate 1,047,791 of PVLA01000002.1, forward strand.
TATAAACTCTTTTCTTGAATGATACCTGTAATTTTAATGATATTTAAAGTGATCTTTGTCCATAAAACTTGAGAAGATGATTGTTTTTCTTCAAGAAGTTCATTTCTTATTTGGTACCTCCTCGCCCCGCACGCGCCTTCTATACAAATGTTAAAACTTGATTTTTAGACCACTGTTGGTTCCCTAGTTCTTAAAAATGTAAATTTGCATTTCCTGGCATTTCCTAGCATAGACATTAGGTAAGGCTATTCCCACCTGTTCCTTGAGCTGTGTGAGCCTCACCCTGTCACAAGCAGCCTGTTTCTGGCATCCAGGCCTCCCCTCCCCTCAGTGAATATGCACTGTGGAGCTCTGATTCTCCTATCTTGTCTCCTGCCCACCCTCAGGTGCCTTCTTCTCACTGCTTCCCAAATTGCCTTTCATTCTTATTCTGGCCCACTTCTGATAACAGCGTGCAGGAAGTGGTCCCTACTCAAGATACAACAATCTGTATGCTACAGTATTTACTAACACCCCCACCATCTAGAATTTCCTGCTTTTTTGACTAATTTATCTAATGTTCAGTGCCTTTCTTTATTGAGACTCCTGACAGAAGGAAATTGAAGCATACAAGCCCACAAAGGACTGGCCAACTGAAATATGGGATGTATGCAGACTGCTTTCTCCCAGGGTATCCCACGCCACAGCCTCTAATTATAAAGCTTAAATAGAATGCATGTGCCTATAGGTGATTGTTTCTCTCGAGTTATAGATTTTTACTTTGTAGAACAGCTCAGTTTTACCAGTAGGTATGATTAAAAAAAAAGAGAGAGAGAAGACAAAATGGCCAATCAGTGAGCAACAAAATACAAAGCCTCATGGGAGAAACAACTTATACGCCAGAATAAAAAACCCTGGAGAGACCCAGACAGAGGGAGATGGATCCTCTTGACACAGGAATAAATTAAAACGTAAAAAAAACCTCGTCAAATACTTCGGGACAACAACTGAAACAGCTAAAAATTACAGGACACAGCATTTTCACGGTAACCCGCCAATTTTGCACCAGCTTGAATCCACCACAGCAGGCAGAGCCGCCCAAATTCATTCCCGCCACCACTCACAGGAAGCACAGCAGCACTGAAGTCGGTTGGTGAGCCCAATGGAGAATGGAGCCGGAAAAGGGACCTTCATTAATCCACGGTCAGTGCTGGGAATGAGGACCCCCCACCATGGGAAGGGCGAGATCAAATGGGCGACATGTTGGAATCGGGCAGGAGGAGCCTGAACTGGGAGCAAGAGTGACTTCAGTTGGTTCCTCCCTCCCCAGAGCAGATTTGTGGGATTTGCTTGGACTGTGCCGTGTCCCTGGCCGGCACCCAATGAGCTGTCCCAAATTGATTCCCTGCGCCTAACAAGCACTAACTGGGTGAAGGCACCTGAAGTTTGGCTGACCTGGTGGGGAGGGACAGGGATATGCGGCCGCTGCTTATATCTCAGTGACAAGAGCAGGCAAGAGTGGGTGGAGATCCCTCGCCAACATGCTTTGGAGGAAAGGTGGCCAACAGGGAAGGGGGCTGGGACCTACACTGTAACCTGTGTGGAGGAAGCCAGGACTATGACAGGAGAGAGAGGCAGGAGGAGGCCCCCAGCCCAGAACCCTGAGAGCCCTGATCCAGGAGAAGGTAAAACAAGGGAGACTGAGGATGGCAAACACACAACACCAGACATGGCTTCAATGGACATTAAGAGATATCTTCGGGACCTTGTAGATGAGCTCAAAACTGAAATATTAAATCAGGTAAAGCAGGATATGAGTTGAGTAATAAAAGAAATGCTCTCAGGAAGCATCTCTCAGGATGATACAGACAGAAGAAGGGAGGAACACAAAAAAAGGAGAGAAACATTCAATAAAGAATATAAAGAAAATATAGAATACATGAAGCAGATTCACAGAGACTACCAGGAAATTAAAAACTCCATTGAAAGCTGGCAAAACACCTTAAAAGAAACTAAGGATAGACTATCAAAAGTTGAAGACAAGTTTGCAATGTGTGCTCAGGAAAGGAAAGAGCTCTTAAAAATAGCAAGGAAACAGGCAGTAACAATACAAAGGCTAGAAGATGACAAGAGAATCTACAATTTAAGAATAAGAAATGTGAACGAAGAAGCAGGAATACGTACAGGTGAAATACAAAGGCTATTCATGGAATTAATTAAGGAAAACTTCCCAAGAATGGGAAAAGAAAATGACATTCAGTTGTGTGAGGCATACAGAACTCCAGCCACCTACAACCAAAACAGATCTACACCCAGACATATAATAATCAAGATGCCAGAAATTCAATATAAAAGCAGAATATCAAAAGCTGTCAGAGAAAAGAAACAGGTTACCTATAAAGGTAAGCCCATCAGAATCATGGCTGACTTCTCGACACAGACCATTAGATCAAGAGAAGCTTGGAGCAAAGTATTCCAAGCCCTGAAAGAAAATAACCTCCAGCCCAGATTGATGTACCCTGCCAAACTGTCACTAGAAGTTGATGGAGAAACAAGATGCTTCCATGACAAAGAGGAACTGGGGGAGTTTGTGACCACCAATCCAACCCTATAGAGAATACTGAAGGACTTTCTAGAGGGAGAGAAAAAAATACCAGGATTTTAGGAACAGTGGCAGAAAGGCCTCAGTGAGTGGGGCAGGCAGTAGAATGGAGAAAACTAGACAAACAAAGGTGGAAAAATAGCATAGCAGAAATGAGGCAGAGAAGGATAACTAGAAACTCTAACATAGATGGCCTTGATACGCTATATTGTTAATAGTGCACCAGGATTTAAAACCCACATTACTCGCACTACTCTGCTTAGATGTATTATATTCTGTTCCAGTCATTATACTTGTACTAGATTTGAGGGCACAGACAGTAATCCTGAAAATAACAGGATATGGTATGGTAATCATCCTTAATTTCCTATTAACTTAATCTAAAGCTCTGTAAAACCTACACTGTTTTACCATGACCGATCGTAATCGAATCTGGTTTGCTGGATCACTGTTTTATATTGATAGATTTTATTCAGAGCTGTTATGATTGATAGTATCAAGTCTGAGACTACAGGCAACTGCACTTAAGATGACCACATTCACTAGAATATCTATTCTGGTTTGATTATTACCTGCCTTTGAAGTTTTATACTGTCTACAATGTTTTATTTTTACTAATATTGTTATGTATTGCTATATTCAATTATACTGCTATATTCAGTTTTGCCTGATGGTAAAGACAATTCTACTGAAGATAATAAGAAACAACACAGTAATCATTGTAAATCACCTTGTACTGTGGTTTTATACGACTTTTTGGTTTCATGTTTTTATAGGAATTTGTTTTGTTTTGTCTTGCTAAGTTTTGTTTTTCCCTCTAATGCAGAAAGGATAGAAATATATGTAGAGACTCATGCATGCATAGCTGTTTACACTCTCAGTATTTGAATATCTACTTTGTATGCTTTAATTTTGTAACTTGAACAACTATGTCTAAGAGAACAGTATGTAAATTTATCAACTAGTGATTTCTTATTGTTTATCTTTTTTTTGTAATTCTGTATTACCTCTACCCTTTACATGCTTTTGTTTCTCTTTAAATAAATTTTAAAAAAAGGTTAATGTTTAGTGTTTTGTTAATTGCAGTAAAAACACCTTGCCATTAATTAAACACCGTACCTTGGGCTGGGGATTTAGCTCAGCAGCATAAGCACCTGCCTGCCGAGTGTGAGGTCATGAGTTCAATCCCTGGTACAAAAAAAAAAAAAAAATACCAGTGTGCCTTTTACTGTAGAAAATTCTTAAAATTTAAATGTTTACCATTACTTCTTTTAACTTGTATTGAAGATAGCATGGCTGTTGGAGTAAAAGGCAATAGTTTTCATATATGACTCTTTTAGGTATCAGGACTGGGTTAAGTAAGCTTTGACAAGAGCAAAAAGGATTTTCACTAGTTGGACAGTGAAATCAGTGGTAAAAATACTTTTGCTGAACTGCAGCTAACAAGTAGCATTGTTTCTTCATATACTGAAATGTACATATCTTAAGGACTTAGAAGTCACATAATATGGTTAGCAATAGTTGCTAGAAATATATAGTTATGGCCATCATCAGTCTCATTCGTGAGGATAGTACTGGAAGTCTAAACAAAAAACATAATGTTTCTAGTTGAAGATTAATTCCAAAAACCCATACAACCAAAACAAATTCATAAACTTTCCTACCAAGTCATGTTTAAGTTCAAGGCTGCTTTTACTGTGTTTAAAAGGTCTGTTTGTTATTCTTTCCAGTCTATACAACTTACGGAGAGTATTAATTGTAGAAAAGCAGCTGGGGATTTAGCTCAGTGGCTTAAGTGCCTGCCTGGCAAGCTTGAGGTTGTCAGTTCGATCTCTGGTACCAAAAAAAAAAAAAAAAAATGTAGAAGAGCAGAGAATCTGTTGGATAGGGTTCAAATATTGACATCATATTTTAGGAATCTCGTAGACCTGTGAAATGAGAGTGTGGGATTCTTAACATGTTGCATATAAAATTTAGAATGGCAGCACATTTCATATCAAGAGTTTCAAGCCAGTTACCTTTTAGAATAGTGTTTTTTTTTTTAATTTTAGGTGCTAATTGTTTTTTTAAAAAATAGGAAATATTACCATGCTTCTGTATAGTGTCAATTTAGCTGATTATTCTACAACATTCCTTTAAAATAAATATTACCTATAATGGAATCTGCTTGAGAAGAAATGCAAATAAATCAGATGAAAATCATTTTCCAAAAGAAAGTGGTTCTTGGTTAACCATCTCAAAATGAAATTTTACTCAAAACTTTTTCTTGTAATATTCCTTGCTATGGATATGGCTTTGTCATTTGTGGAGCTTCTGACTATTTTTAAGTTAACATCAAACTTTTTTCCAGTTGACTTGAGACATCTTAAGGGTATGCATTCTGTGCATTGTCATACATAATAAAGATAAATACTTAAACGAACATTTTTAAATAAGTAAAACATGTCATTTGGAAAGAGGATGTTTTTAAGGCAGTCCTAGAAATTATTGCTTTAAAGGCTTATGTTTGCAGATCCTGTCCTTTCGGTATCTTTGCATTTTTCTCATTCAGACAGGAAGTCTAGGCTTTTAATTGATTTACTGTCTACACAAATGAAAGCAGCAAGGCCTTAGGTAAATATCTTGAAATACACTTGGAGTTTGTGCTAAGAAGTGTCATGGAAATTAACCAGAGTCACCAAAGTTTTTTCCTTTTGTGTGTCAGTCAAATTACTAGCTCAATTTTAGTATCAATGTCAAGGATATTTGTATCTCCTATCTAAGCCAGTAATTCCAAAATAAGATTGGAAGGTATGAAATCATTTTACAGTGCATTTCAAAAGAACTAACAAATTAGTGAGTCTGGGAGCTAGACTCCTGACATGTTGATTAGAAATTGCCAGGTTAGTAGTTTTCCCTAGACTGATTGTGGTAACTATTTAGAAGCACAGTACTTGCATGTACATACTAGATCATGGCATGTAATGTTTATAGCTATTTCATACAGAGCATGTGGATTTAGTGACTTTTGACTCTGAGCAGTCAAATGTTTCCTTTTTTGCCCACAACTGGCACAGGAGTCACCATCTTTAAGAAAGTTAGGGTCTAGTTGCAAAAGATATTTCATGCTTACTCTAAAAAGAAGACACATTCGTTCTGCTTAAGAATTTGACTTTTTTGAAGACCATTGAAATGGCATTTTAACCTATGCTTGAAACCCATGGGAAGTCACAGTGAGAAATCATTAACTGTGTCCTATTAAAACCCTGAAACAAGAAACCTAGCTAGTCACATTGATTGAAATAATCTTCTCTATTTTTAACTCAATGTTTATCCTGGAGCTCTCTAAGGGACTTCTGAGCATGAGATGCCCAAATGTGTGCAGTTTGAGGGGCAGCTAGTTAGCAGTACTTATCTAACACAATCAACTAATTATGCTGAGAACCAGAGTTTAGTGTATTTGGAAGTTCATGTCCTTTTTAAAAAAACATCATTTTTTTTTTAATTTTAAAGAGAATAAAACAAGAGAACAGAACAAAGCAAATCAGAACAAAACAATGCAAGCAACACACTGCACTTCATGAGAAGACCACGGGATATCAACAGTAGCTACCATAATGTCTCTTTTCTTTGAAACAGTTGAACATACTTTTACATACAATAGTATCAAACATAACAGAGTAGTATAAAACCAAGAGAATGAAAGTATTACAGGATATTCAAAACCAAATAACCGATAATGAACGATGGCTACTATAAGATCTCATTTTCTTTAAAAAATTTGTTTATACTATCACACATATTAAAATCCAATAAGACAAAGCATGGTAGGACTTCATAGCAAGATGTTATTAAATCAACAATGGCTGCCATAATGTCTTGTTTTCTCAAAGTAGCTGTTCATATCATCACACAATAAAATCAACAAAACAGAATAAACCCATTCCAACCAATGAATGAAAATATTGTAAGACTTCAAAGCAATATAATGGGGAACCATGATTACCATAAAATCTTATGTACTTTTGCCATTTCTTACACTAGGGACACTATAGGGTATTTATACATGTGAATTTGATTTATTCCACTTATAAGTAAAACATCATTTATTTAATTAAGCAAGGAAGTAAAATTTTTAAACTTATTCCCAGTTCTTCATATATATATATATATATATACATACACACACACACCAGGGATTGAACGCATGACCTAGCACTTGCTACGGAGTACCCCGACAGGGAGGTATCCCAGTCTTTAAGATAGTAAAACATCACCAATATTGATTGAATTTATCCTTTTTGAGGCTAATTTATGCCACAGTGAACACCATCAAGGTCATAATGAGTAGTAAGATAGTCATAATATATTTTAATATAAAATATTCTCAGTGAGGTTATATAATGTACCAAATACATAGACATGAGAAAATATTTGTATTTAATGTTAATGTGTCTGTCTGATGTACATATAGATCTTTAAAAATTCTTCCTGTATGCCTTCTTAATGTCCATATATATACTTTCTGTCCCTGCCCTCCTCATCCCTGACCATTGCACTGTATATTAATTTATAAATGTTTCTTTTTTCAGAGTCTAATAAGATTGTTACTGCTCTTTGGTGTCATGTCATTCTCTACACAGTTAAAGTTCTTTAATTATCACCTGGGTTAGAATTACATTTTTATCAGGACAGAGATAGGATGAAGGGGTGATAGTTTCAGAAATAAAAACCTTTGCAGAGAACTTTCAGTTATATTTTAATTTAAAACAAGTTTTATGGTTCTTCATTTTTGTTATTGGTGGTGTTTCCAGACAATGATTTTTTTAAAAAGTAACATTAATAGCAGAGATCATATTATTTTAATGAGTTGGAAAGTGTAATGTGTTCTGAGTAATGTCAGACACTGTAAAACAAACTTGACAGCAGGATTTCCCAAATCAAATTATGGTGGCGAAATAGTGACTTTACTAAGCATGAGCCTATGAAGTGATTGCCTTAGTGGTCCATCAAGCAACCTGGAGGGTTTAAGGAATGATGTGGGACAGGGGACTCCTCAACCTGAGTTCCTCCTACAGTTTCTTTACCTCCTAGTTCTATGGCAAAATAAATGGAAGCAGTGTAGCTTGAAGGTGCCTCTGCTGGAATGAGATGCAGAGAGGCCTCTCTGTTCTTTACAGGCATCATAGATCTAATAGTACTTATAAAAGAAAGGAGTTGTGCCTTACTGAGTAAATTGTTCTCTAGGGGAGTATTAGTTACAGAGCTTCTTTGTTAACTAGGCTGAATGCTTAAACCACTTTGAACTTCTTTTATTAGTGTGTTTTAAGATAGCTCTATGTATGTATACACTAAGTATCTGCAGGATGGGAATATTTTCATATAATTTACATATAAAAGTTGCAAATGTATAACGGTAATATAAAATTATATATATATATATATATATATATATATATATATATATTACTCTTCTGTTTCACCAAAGTCTAGTCAGCACTGAAATTCTGATGAAGGTAACACAAAGCCACTGTTTTTATATTTTCCTCTTGATACTTTCTTGATCAGCTTGTTGAATAACAAATGTTTTTGATGCCTTTACAGCATAAAGGAAACTCTCTTAACACCCATTGATGTTACTTTTTCAACCATAATGTCGAATTTTAAGGGAGGACAAGGGAAGGAATTTGTAGGTTATGTGAAAAAGTACAAAAATTTCAAGCAGTATTTTGTTTTCATGAAGATTTAACTGCAACTGGTGGTTTTTAAAAAATGGAGTCTGCATTTTCTTTTTTATGTTTAACTCCATATGTAGTATAATAGAAAATACTTTTATGTCTAATTATTTTCCATATTAGTTTTTCTCTAGAAAAGCATAGGGAAGCATGTTGCCTCCTGCCAAGTCCTAACTGGCCTTTGCTCACTAGTCTTCCCCAGTGATTAGGTGTTAGGAAAGCACCTACCTCATGGAAACTGCCTTCCATTAGAATGAGAGGCTCACTACTTTTCAGATGGTTATTGTAAGTTACTGTTCTTGGTGAAGTTTGTGCAAATTATAATGTATAATGAGGCCTTTGTGCAATTCATCTGAGATGTCTCTCTTTTTTTTTTTTTTTTTTTTTGTCTTTTTGAGACAGGGTCTCGCTATGCATTTCAGGCTGGCCTTGAGCTCACTTTGTAGCCCAGGCTGGTCTCGAACTCACAACGATTCTCCTGCCTCGGCCTCCTGAATGCTGGGATTACAGATGTGAGCCATCACGCCTGGCTGCCATCTGAAATCTCTTAATTCAGACTTCCCCTAATGAAGAGGCAAAGGCAGTAGAGACAATAGTAGTGTACATCGTTCTTCTAGTCAAAGATCAACAGTCTTGTCCTGTTAGGGCCACATGATAAACATTCTAGGCTTTGCAGGCTACAAGGTTTCCGTTACATGGTCTCTGCCACCACCACTGACCTGGAGCAGTCATAGGCCATACAGAAAGGCATGTACATGATTTGTCTAGTGAAATGCTATGCACAAATACTTTTAATCTCATATTTTTCATGTGTTACAGAATAATACTTTTGAGGCATTTTTCAAATATTTAAAACTGCATACCTTTGGAAAGAGCAAAGCCTCCCCACATTCATCCAAAGGCCATAGTGTGTGTTCTCCTGATTTTAAACAAAACCACTGCAGGTGTGTCCCTTCACATGTTTCTGAGTTGGTTATATTAGTTAGGAAGAGGATGCCAACACTGAAAGAATTATCTGAAACTCCAATCTCTCTTCTCCCTCCTTTTATCACTACAGTTTGAAGGCTGTGACAGTTATAAATCAGTAGGTAGTCTGGGGCTGGAGGAATGGAATCAGGTCCCACTTTTTGTCTTGGAGTACATCAGTATAGGTGCATGTATAGTAACCATTTTTTTTAGGAACTCCAGTAATTATCTTGATGGCTGAAGTGTACTGCTGGTATGTGGCATATTACTGGCTTAATAACCTTCCTCTGTCTCTGCTTAGCCTCACAAAAATTATATTCAGTTTGGAAGGTCTACATGAAGCTATTATTGAACCCAACAATCAAATCAAATCGAAGTTTTATCCTGAATATGTGCAAAATCATGCATCTCATATGCCCCAAGCAGAAACATTTTATTTATTTCTGAATTCTGAAAATCTGATTCAGCTTATATCACTTTATGTTAAAATTTTGAGAATATTTCATCCAGGGGTGATTATTTTTCAGTGTTCTGTATTACCATTGTGTTGTTTTTCATAAGCAATGATTGTTTGACACTGAAGATTACTCTTCTTTCAGATGAGGATTGAACCCAGGGCCTCATGCATGCTAGCCAACCATTCTTCTACTGAGCTGTTCCCTTTAGCCTTTATATTAAATTTGAGACACAGTCTCACTAAAATGCCTAGGCCAGCATCAAACCTTGGTATCCTGGTATTACAGGAGTGTGCCACTATGCCCTACCTAAAGGTTACTGTTTATTTTGCTTACCTGTTGTTCTTCTTAGCGCAAGACTTTTTTTTAATAGCATCCATCTTTTTGTGAGATTCTCTTCAGCTGTACTTATTCTAGTTTCACTGTTGAGCAAGAGAAGTTAATTACATATTATATCAACAGATAAGTTATTTAGAGAGCTAGGATCCCAATTCTGAGTTTGCTTTGTGTTATTTTTATGTGTCTTAATGAGCTATGACCTTGCCCCTTTCATATTTTCTGGACTGTATTTATTTTTAAAACAGGAAGCATTATCCTTACACCAGTTTTCAAAGCCTTATTTTCAAAAGTTTCCATTATAAGCAAAGTTAAAATAGAGGTAATAGAGTATGTATTAGGAGTGAATATAACTTGCGTGCAGTATCATAACTATGTGTCTCTCATTCCATTCTGCAGTATTTAGTTCTAGATTACCAGGACAAATTTTTTTATGCTTCAGCTCAACTTTTTATAATGTACTTAGCACTGAGCTCTCAGTATTGATGTTGTTTGCAAAGTTAGAGTTTGGAAATCTAGTTGATCCAGTTGACCCTAGTTACCTAGCATCTGCTAGTTTTTGAACACTCTAGGCCATTGGTGCACAGCAGTTAATGAACCAAAATAAAGTTCCCCTCACATTTTGGTAAAGATGCAGAAGACCATGTTCTTCTTTCTCTTTCTCATCTTTTCTTTATTTTAACACCATTCTTTCCTTGGTGACATGATCAACAATAACTTCATAAGCTTCAGTTTTTTCAATCTGTCAAATGGAGATTTTGATAACTGTTCAGAAAGTGTTATGGTTTAAGTAAATGGCATTAACACCATAATGTTGGCATATAAAGGTTTAAGATGTAACAGTAGGACTCATTTCTGCCAACATAACTTCAAATGGACTTTTTTTTATAATATATAAAAAGACACAAATATCATTGTCTTACAATTTTTTTGGCAGTTATTTAAAATGTAAGAGCTTCTTACCACAAGTTTGGCTAAAATTTTGACTGTTAATACATTACAATATCCTAGTTTGAAATTCAGTTTGCCAATATCAGATTCTAAATTCAGGGTTCCAGAGCCTGTAGTAGTTCTGTTTATTGAAGCCCTCACTTAGGAACCAGATATACCATGCCTATGGTAAGTCACCCCACAGAGAGCTATTCTGTGTTGCACTTGGAACAGTATAACAACTCCATGCTGGTTTCAAGCATGGTTTTATGAAAGAGGCACAATTTTCCTCATTTTTTACAACATGCCAAATCATATGATTTCATTCTTATGAGTGAGTTTCTGATAACAAGCAGCCATAGTCTGTACTGGGGAGTTATCCCAAAAACCTTTTCTCAGAAGGGAGTGACACGATTTTCAAATAAGTGTTTTGACTGGGTATTGGTCCAAATATGTATTACTGTATAAATATTTGCTTTTTTGTTTCTCAGGACCTGTCTGGCTCCATTGATGACCTCCCCACAGGAACAGAAGCAACGTTGAGCTCAGCAGTTAGTGCATCTGGGTCTACAAGCAGTCAGGGGGATCAGAGCAACCCAGCCCAGTCACCTTTCTCTCCACATGCATCACCCCATCTCTCCAGCATCCCAGGAGGGCCCTCACCTTCTCCAGTTGGCTCTCCTGTAGGAAGCAATCAGTCACGATCTGGCCCAATTTCTCCTGCAAGTATTCCAGGTATTCAGTTTTTTAATCATTATGACATTTTTGTTAATAAAGACAGAGGATTCATCACTGGTAATCTCATTCCATTACTTTATCAAAAACCTAGTGCTGGGATTGCATGCTAGGCATTCTCACCAAAGGATACCAGGGTGCCAGTTCCTATGACTCATGTAATAAAATGACCAACTACTTTGATATCTTCAGTTTTTTAAAAAGCACAAACCTGTTTATTCTCTTAGTATATCTTTTGTAATAATTCTGTTAAATGAAATCCTCTTGTTAAGTGCACTACAGTGAGATTATTGACTAATATTGACCTTTTTGGTTTTTTTCAGTATATAATCGCAACAGTTATTTACCTAAACTATTTTTGAGTTTATACTTATGTCTCATTACATTCACACACTGATCAATGTCAGAATACATTCATAGCATCACTGCTTTGTACAATATACAACTGAAGGTACAAACTTGTACTTCCTTTCTGATATAAAGAGTTTGTGTTTAAATTAACGCTTACATTCAATTTTTTCAGTTGTCATATATCCTTCTATATCCTTTATGTCATATTATGTTATGGGAATATTTATTTGGTTGCCAATTGCTTCATCTTCATCCAGCTTTCTGATATCAAATGTTATCCATTCAATCTCACCAAGCAACTAGCTTTTCTTTATCACTAAAATTGATATAATTTTTTTCTGTGCAATTTTTGCTAACATGATATAGGTGGCTGTCAAAAAGTACTAGGATGGATATTGAATCCCTAATAAATTTTTTGGTAACTTATTCTGTCCTCTCAAAATCACAGGTGATTAATTTTACCCCATTTTTTATACTTTATCCTTTTCATATTTTTACAAAATATTCTGGAATTTTTATATATGTATTATAATATTATAGGATAGTAGCTATAAGTACAGGCTAATTATGAATCAAAATTATCAAATGAATATTCAGTGATCTATCAGACAGTTTAGAATTGAGTAACACTGGTACTCTAGTTATATTTCTTTCCCTACCTCAAATATTCTCAATGTTTTGTAATCATTCTTTGCTTTTCATAGAGTTTAGGCTGTTAATTTTATTTAGTAAGTTTCTTTGCAGAAATGTATCCTATGTAATATGACTAAATTTTGCATCCAAGTTAAGGAACTTTTGAATGTATAATGGGATGCTGTTCATAATTGCAGTAGGACAACAAGCAAATATTAGGAAGAGTCTCAGCAAATCAGAAAATGTTGTCCCTTAGTCATGCTATACACTCACATGTGGCATGCCACATTTTGCTTGTTTGACTGAAGGTTGTTTCTGAAGTTCTTCCATAATTTGGATATAGCTATTGTTAAATGTATTTTGGTTAAAGTATTTTGATTTTTTTTTTTTTTTTTTGTACCAGGAATCAAACTCAGGACCTTGTGCTTGCCAGGCAGGTACTTATGCCACTGAGCTGTATACTCGGCCCCTTGATGTTACCTCTAGTCAGTAATTATTTATTCTTATAATGGTTGCAATAAAATCTGGATTGACATGTTTCTAACAGTGTTAAAACTATAAAGATGCCTTATTCCAGAATTGCTAAGACAATCTTGGTATACAGATGGTTTTTAAGAAGTCACCTACTATGTTAGTTACTTTTCTTTCATTGCTAAGATAAAATACCTGAATTAAAAGAGAAAGATTTATTTAGTTCACAGTTTTTGCAGGTTTCAGTCCATAATCAGCTGTCCCCAAACCAGGATGGAATGGCAGAGGGGCAGCAGTTCAAGGCAGCAGAAGACAGTGAAACGAGTAAAAAAGGGAAGAACAAGCCTCTTTTCCTGCCTTATATTGTAAGCAGGCTATCATCTTCATGTTGGGTATAGGACTCACGCCATCTCCATGCTCTACTCTCACACAGGATGAAGATGTTTACAAAGTGAGGACCCTGGCCCCTGCTAAGTCACTTAAACTTTTAAACTTTTCAAGTTGGTATAGTGTATCAGCCATTACACTTACTGAAGGGATAAAAAGTTGGGTATAAAATATTATATCCCCCAAAGAAGACCTTACTCTTTTATTCAAAATTTGGCCAAAAAGACTTTAATAATCTAAACACAAACTTTGCTGAGATGTAAAGACATTGTAGTTTTACATTTTAAATGCCTAACATGGATAGTTGACAATCTAAAGATTTTCATCTATGCATTTATCATTTTCAGTGGAGATTTCTTAAGTTTGTTTTCCTTGATTGGATATTAGTGTGATGTTGAGCACATAACAGAAGAGCTCACTTTGGACCCATGGTCTTGAATAAGCAGATATTTTTGCTTCACAGATGTAATTGGTGACAAAGTCCAGGTCAGCTGTGTATTTGGGAGGCTAAAAGATGGAGAGTCAATTACATATTGACACAAACACTATTCCTTCTCTCTGGTAACTAGCTACACATTTGAACATGGGGAGAGCGAGATAAAAGGTTTCATGTCATTCTTTTTGCACATTCCTTTTGTAGTGGAAAACCATCTGCTTTCTTAGAAAATTATCTAAAGCACATAGCTTGTTTATAAACCCAGGTCTTCTCAGGGTCTTAATTTTGTTTCACTGTGCTATGCCAAATTAGCTGCACTACAGCCCACTTCTATATGGTGCTTGATCATACTATATACTGTGAATATATTAATACAAAAAAGAAATTAGACAACAGATGTTTTACTTTTTTTGCTAGTGTATTCTTGAAATAATTTCTTAACTATTTTTGCCAAGAATGATGGTATATGGTATATAGTATCAATGATATAAAGGAACAAATAGAATATTTCTTAGTGTTATTCTAAAAGGAATGAAAATTTGATGATTAGTTTTTGGCATTTGTTCTGTTTTTTCACAAATGCAGTGAACTTTTGAGCTGAATTGATGAACTGTCATAACATCTGAGCCCACCTCATTTTAGAGCATTTACTGTCTAGTCTTCAGCAATCTTCTGTGCCTCTCTTTGCCTGCTTCTGCATCTGTAAAGATGACAACCACATCTCATAAGGGTTCTGCAAAGATCAAATATGCTGTTACATGTTAGACAGTAATGGTGAGCATTCATTGCATTTTTTGTTTGTTTGTTTGTTTTGTTTTTACCAGGGATTGAACTCATGACTTTGGGCTTGCCGGGCAGCCACTTGTACCACTGAGCTAAACCCCTGGGCCAATGCACATTAATTTTTGTCACTCACTGCCATCACAGTTATTATTACTCAAACCAAAGCACCTCAAGATTTCTCCATGATTATTGTCATCCAGAGTAGTTTATTTGATTTTGATAAGTCTTCTGATTCTTAATCCATTGACATTCTTATACTATTCAGAAAGTGTGTGTAAAAAGATTACAAGTACGTTTTGACATGAGTCTCGATATCTCCCAAAAGCCTCATATGTTCATAGGTGACACTTTTTCAGAAGTGGTCGGATCTATAACGTGTGGTATTGGGATTTAAGGGTGTTTGATTGGTAAATCAACCACTGACTGGTTTGGCATAATTCTGAGTATGTATAATGGACAGGCCCACTCTGATTGTGAGTGCTACCCACCCTAAGGGCATATAATCTGGATAAACTATAAGGGACAGAAAGAAAACTGCTGTTGGCATTTGCTACTTGTTGCTTTCTATGTTGCTACTTTGCTGCCTTCCTGCTTCCTGCCCACCATGAACTGTTTCTCCTCTGTGATGCCCCTCTGCTATTCCATCCTGCCTTGGATCCAGCTGAATATGATCTAAAACCTCTACAAATTATGAGCCAAAATAAATCTTTCCTCCATTAACTTTGGTATCAGGTATTTTATCTCAGCAATGAGAAAAGTAACTAAGACAATGTGTTTACTGTGGTTATTCAGGAGAATTATCAGAACTAACCATAAGAACTTAATATATTTTCACATAGCTGAGTCTGTGTTTCTTCTAAGTAAGAAAGAAAGAAACCAAACATAGGTCTACCTTGATGTTCTTGAGAATTGGAACTTAAAAAATGAAGAGTAAGTTCAGAAGATAAAACTACCTCAGAGATTAACAGCATTTTTTGCTATTTTTCAAAAATACTTCATTTTTACTACAGACAGAATTTTTAGCTAGAAAATAACCCATAGGCCAAGGATATAGCTCAGCAGTTTAGTGCCTGCCTGACAAGTGTGAAGTCATGAGTTCTGTCCCTGTATGAAACAAAGAAGAAAGAAAGAAAAAAAAAAGAAAAGAGAAAGGAAAGAAAGAAGAGGGAGGGAGAGAGGGAAGGGAAGGGAAGGGAAGGGAAGGGAAGGGAAGGGAAGGGAAGGGAAGGGAAGGGAAGGGAAGGGAAGGGAAGGGAAAAGAACCCTTGCTTCAGTCAGGTCATAGGCAAGTTGACTTCCATTTGATGGGCAGAGAGGAGAGTATAAAAATTAGCAATAGAGGAAGTTTAGAATCTTTTTGCTATCTAATAGTGACATCATCAATTTAACTTTGAGCAATATTCCCCATCCTCCATGGCTGTGGCCAGGATTGCCACATGCTCCAGTAGGCTGCTCCTTATACCAGTACACGTGTTCCAGGGGTGTTGGGGATTGATGGTCATCCTGCTTTCTTGTAGGAAGGGCCAGTCTTTTCTCATTTATCCAAAGGAGCCGGCTAACTGTTAGCACCCTTATGTCAGAGCTTGGAGAGTGGTCCATAGCTTGAATCCAGGCATTTTCTATTTTTCTTCTCTATTTCTACAACTAAGCCTAGCAACACTCAGAACATGAGTTTATGATAAATGTTCATCAAAAATTTTATGACTTTTATCTTAATGGGATTTATTTAAAAATAGCATATGTTTGTTGAAAAACTTTTCAACTTCTATTTCCTTTTCTCCCCACCTGGCCTGTATTTGCCCCCCTTTTTAACAACAGCATTTTCCTAAACTTCATATCCTTATTCTCTGAAAGTATTATATATATTGAGTCCTCCAGCTTATATATTATGTTTGTATAAATTTAGTCACAGATAATAACCATCTTTTGGAGTTCATCAAAAAGTTGATAGTATTTTTGGTTTTCATCTACTTTTAATTAAATGTGGATACCTCCATAAAGAGAATAATTAGGTCCTTTTGACTCCTCCTTTTTCCATCTCTCTTCCTTACTTAAAATTTTTTTATCTCTATATTGGATGCTAACATAATGTACAGTCTTCCTTTATTTATTTGTGAGTCTGTACTAATGAAATGCAAAGGTCATGTAGAAATTACATGGTTTACCAGGACATACTTCTCAAGGTACTACTTTAAGGAAGCTTATTTAGAATTTTATTTTATTTACTAAAAGTAGTCTTCTTTCTCTTCCCTCCTTCTCATTCCAAGCACTAATTTGTTTCTTTCCTAACCTCACTTCTCTCCTGTCTGACCTCACTTCTGTTCCATTACCTTCTGTTCTGTCTTGCTGCTGCCTCGCCATTTCATAGATTGATTCTTTCAGTCATGTCTCTTCAGCAAATCATTGTAAAACACAGTGGGTGCGTAGCTGATAGCTAGAATGAGGTAAAGCCAAAATATTGGGAAGAGGGAGTCTTGCTGGTATTGCATTCCAGAATTATTTAGAAAAGCCAATCATTTTTTCCCCCACATCTGCCCTGCTAAATGAATTTGACAGCAAATTAGAAGTATCACAAAGGGAGGAGATAAACAAAGCACAGCAAAGCATCCTGAATGGCAGATTCTGATTCTTACCTATGAAACCATTCCCCTACCCACTGCTATTTGCATTCCCATTATGCTGCCTCAAAAATGATGTGAATGTCCTGGAAACAATTACTGTGAGACATGGACAAGGCACTGGCCCTGCCACATCCCTCCTTCCAAAGGGCCTTTTCATTCCTACATTCTTTCAAAGGCAGGATAGAGATTTCCTGTGGTTAGAAGCCACATGGATTCTGTCTCCTTGTTTGCATGTAACTAAGCTTCAACATTACAGACATCTATAGTTTGAAGGTAAAGAATTGAGCCCTGGTTATTTAATCTAAACAGACATTGGAGAACAGAAACCAGCCTATTTATTGTCCTTTCCCCACTGCCATTATAAACTTTATTGTTTTCTACTCATCCTCTCTTCGTTTTTCTCTCTTTTATACTGATGTATTTCTATTTAAAGATACCAATGAAGTAATCTCCGTCTTTCTCACTGATAGTGTGAATATATACACACTTATGCAAATCTAATGTCAAGTGCCGTTAATTCTGCAATGTATGATATTATATGTCTTCTCTAATAAATGAGCACTTATGCTATTTTGTGAGTTAGATCTTGAGAGTTATGTACTTTGGTCTAAGGAGAAAATGTATTGGGTTTTTGCACATATTGGAAAGATCTTACAGTGGGCCTCATTCCGCCAGCACACAGTGGAAGCTGACTCAGAAGGAATGGCTGTTACCACATGAATCAGTAGACATTAATTTCACTTTCCTTGCCTCCTGAGCCAACTATTACAGTTTACTAACAAAGCAAAAATGTAAATAGGCAGAACTTTCTTTTATTTTTATTTTGTTGGCCAAAGGCTTTTGCCAACTTTTCCCTGCATATGTTGTAAGCAGCAGCCATGTTTAAATATTAAAAAGTGAGCAAACACCAGGGGAGTGGGAATGGGCAGGCATATATTAACTGTTTGTAACCTGATAAACAATTTTATTTTTAAAACTTTTAACTGTTTAGACTGTTGATGATATTCATTGGTTTGTTTATGAAGATTTATGGGTAGTAACTACAAATTCTCGGATAAGTTTTTTCTTTCTTCTTTTGGCATTTGGTTTATGTACTAAGTCCAGCTTTAGGTGGTGTTTAAATCACTTCTATCTATCCTCAGGAAGCTACTGATTAAAATGAATCAGAACTCAAATTTCAAAATTTGGTGTAATACATTGGTGCCACACACAAATGGACACTGGTTTTACAGGGATTCCTCTTCCATGGTTCTAGGTGTTATGATAAGAAAGCACTTCTTGTACTTATTACTGAAGCTCTTCTTCCTAGCAGAAACAAAGAGTTACATCAAATAGGCAAGTTTTAAATCCTTAACTTTCACAAGTTTTGCTGTATGTTTCTATTTGAGTTGGCTCACCCTCTAACTACCCACTTACTACTAGATGAATGACATGAAGAGTGTGTCAGGGTGGCTTAAGAGTTCAGTGACCTTGAAGAAGGGCTAGATTGAGAGAAATCTTTCCATTCTTCTCTCACTAGCTTCTCTCCTCTTCTTTTTATGCACACATCTTTTCTCCAGTTGTTCTCCTTTCCCTCCCTCTCCAGCTGCCTGCCTCAGGGAGGCACATTGCCCTTGCTAACATAGACTTCTGCCTGGCAAGAACTTTTAGTTGCCATCCTTTGAGAAAGTGACAGGTGGTAGGAGCCCATGGAAAGGGATGGCGATGGAGTTCCACTGGTCAAGCACAGGCCTGAAGGTCTGTCATGTCAGTTTTTAGATGGTAAGAGGTGCATCCTGTGTATCAGCTTGCCACAAGGAATTTGTACCCCTCAGGAAAAGTTCAGACACTAACAGTATGAGTTCAAAAGTGGTTGTAGCATTCAGTTAAACATGGAAATAACTTTTTTGGCAGCATTGTGGTGTATTTAGAGCACCCAGCCCCATCCTCTTTAGCAAGTGGTAGCTAAGTGAATTTCTTTATGAGCTGATGTAGCTGTAGATACAAACAAAATATTCTGGTCAGAAAATGAATTTTCTTGCCTAATTTGACATTCAGACAAGCAAATTCTGGAAGGATGCTATAATAGCAAAGAGAAAAATATTGTACCAAAGAGTTAGTTACAGGCCAGAGTGAACAGCAAAGATTTTAGTGAGAGGAAATGATAGTTTCTGGTATGATTTGTCAAGATTAGTACTTTAAAAATGAAAAACAGCATACAAATCGGTGTCTTTCAATTAATCATTCTCCATAGATTTTGAAATCTTTAAGGGCTCAAGCCTAACCCATTCTAAGTAAATAAAATTTCCATTTTAAAATTTATCCTCACTTAATGAAAGTCAAGTTAAAGTTACACATTTATTTCTATATGGTTCTAAGCCAGTTTTCTTTCAGAATAGCATTAGTACACCCTAAAATGGCATTGCTGTGATGACAGAAATTTTTCATTTGAAGATCTGCATAGTTACCCTACCTGATTATCTTATTTCAACACATTTAATTACATGTTCCTTTTTTGGCTTCTCTAGAGGTAGAAATCCTGCAACAGCTTGTTGCAAAGGGAGATGCATGCTGCTTATTGGCAAACCAAGCAAGAAAAAAAAATTAAACACAAAATCCCATTGATATATCCACGCTTTTAATCTGTGGCGATACAGAAAACATCAATTCAGCAGTTCTACAAACCAAAGAGAACTTAGCCAGTATTTTTTCCCTTACAAAGTAAAATACTTGTGTGTTATGCAAAGCAGTCATTTCCCATCCTTTCCAAGTGATGCTTAGCAGCAGTTTAAAAAGCAGCTATGCATCCTGTCTTTAAGAAATTGAACTGCTCTGAAGAGCTTGTTTCTAGTAGTGTGTCACAGAGCATCCCCCTTCAATACTCTGTCTTAAAATTCAGACCAAGATCCGGATTCTGGAGCTCCACCCCAACACGAACTCTCTGTGGAGTTTAGAGGGTAAGCTCCTGCTGCTCATCGTGCCAGGGACTGGAACAGAAGCTGCCACCAACAGTTCTCCGCACAACCTCTCCTTGAGGAAACACTGAAGTCAACCAGGCATTCTTAGGCTTGGGATAAGAAGATACCTTTTGTTTTCCAAAAACACCTGTCTTTTCAGTTCTTCTCTTCTAACATTTCAAACTAAGCCTTTCCCTTCTTCTACATTCTGAATGAAAGAGAATTAGGAATTTCTCAAAATGCGCTTGGCCTCACTATCCCTGTTAATTAAAAATAAACTGTGCTGTTCCTTAGCTGTTGTCATTTTCCTTTCCCATTCTCTGGCCTCTCTGTGAAGCTCTACAAGTGCCTCTATTGCAAAGACAGTTCTATGTGCCTTTTTCTTGCTGTTATTCCAGCAATGATTCATCTGTATATGTGGTTGCCCCAAAGGTCCATTCCCATGTCTCCACTATTTTTTGTGCCATGCTTATTATTGGTTTTCATCGCTAGCACAAAGTAGACTGTCAGTGCTCCAGACCTGTCCTCAGCCAAGTCTTGTTGCTTCTTGTATCAGCAGTGATCTGCTGTTTTGAGGAGTCACAATAGGGATGTCTAAAGCTGTTATGAATTAATTTTAGCCTAGAAAGAAAAAGTTTTGAAAACCATTTGACTACATTCTGGAAAGTGGTGATAATATGAGTAGTGTTTAGTAGCCAGGATGTTCTTAAACTTCTGATGTATTACTGTGTTTTTTTAAAAAAGAAATAAGTTGCTTTTATAAAAGGAATAAAATTATCTTCTGATAACGTAGGACCCAGGATTATTCTGATGTGTTGATTGGTTGGTTATAGCCGTTAAGTTCCATACTAATCAGTTTCATCACTTTTTCTCAGTGTACACACTTGCACCTTTGAGTTCTCTTCCATAAGAGGGTGATGTGGGTTGTCATTGACTAATAAAGAACAGAATTGGTTTCGGCATGAGACAAACAGAATGCCTACACCAATCCTAAAATGTATTAATCTTTAATAATCCACATCTGCATGTTTATAAATGATATAATCAGAGCTTCTTAATGTTGATAGTCTTTCTAAACAGAAAGTGACATAGGAGGGCCAAGGATTTTTAGCTCAGCAGCATAAGCACCTGCCTGACAAGTATGAGATTGTGAGTTCAATCCCTGGTACCAAAAAAAAAAAAAAAAGTGACATAGGAATCTGTGAATGCATACCATATTAAGTTCATATAGTTGAATGCCAAAAGAGTGACCTTGCTAAGGATGCCAAATGTTCTACTTCATTAAACAATTTTAGGAAAGAATCAAATTTCACTTTTGTTCCTGGGGTACATTCCGGTAGTATCCTGCTAAGCCTGATTAGCCCAACTGCCTATCTTCTTTTTTTAATTTATCATTCTATTGTCTCATTCATTCAGCAAAGTACTGGTAATATACTGTGAAAAATGCTCTGAACATAAATGTATAGAGCCCTGTCCTCATGGAGTTTAAGTTCCAATGGGAAATACTGAAAACGTGTAATAAGTGTATGCTTTACTCTTAGAAAGTGTTAGGAAAAAAATCAGATTGCTTACTTAGAAATAGTTGGGAAGGTGTCTCTTGGAAATTGATGTTTAAACAAGAAAAATGAAGAAAGGGCAGGAGCAACTCATGTTTAGGCATCCGCTGTCTAGGAAAGTAATGACAGGCAGAGAAACAACCAGCCCAAAGGCCATGATTCAGATCTTAGTCTTATGTGCAAGATGGAGACACACAAGGAGGCCAGTGGGGCTAAAGCTTACTGGAAAGTGTAATAGGAGAAAAACTGGTAATGAGTTATACCATGGTGTAGCTAAGGGCGACTATGTATATTGTAGTTTGTCCTTACCCACAGTTTTGCTTTCTAAGGTTTCAGGTACCCATGGTCCAAAAATATTAAATAGAAAATTACAGAAACAAATAATTCATAATATTAAATTGGGTAATCTTTGGAGTAGCCTAATGAAATCTTTCAGTGTCTTGCTCCACCCCAGTTAAAATGTATCTCATTCTTTTCTCAGTCACATTTGTACTGCACGTGCTACCCAGTTCTTAGTTTCTTAATAGCTATCTTGGTCATCAAATTGATTGTCCTAATATCTTGCTTCTTGTGTTTAGTTAACCCTTATTTTATTTACTGATGAAATACAAGAATAATGATACTGGCAATTCATAGATGCCAAAGAAAAACCATAAGTAGTTCCTTTAATTTAAATATGCAAGTTCTCAACTTAATATAGAAGAAAAAAATATGCTGAGGTTGCTAAGATGTTTGGTAGAAATTAATTTTCTATTGTGAAATTGTTAATAAGAAAGCACTGAGCCTTAGAAAGCCCTGAATCACATGACGATCACTTGAAACAAGAACAACAAGCCACTCACTGCAAGAAGAAATCATGACACAGATTCAGCAGTGGGTTTGGACTGAGAAATAAAAACCAAAAACAAAAATATTACGGGAGAAGCAGCATGTATCAGTGAAGAAGTTACAGCCACATTTCTGGTAGGTTTGAAGAAATTAAATGAGGAGAAAGATACTGTTTAAAGCAAATCTTCAGTAGATGAAACTGAACTTTTCTGGGAGAAGATGCCCAATAGAACTTCCATTTATAAACGAGCAAGGGAGGTAGCAAGGCCAACAAAACCTATATTTTGAGACAGCCCACATTCATGTATCTTTTACTAGAGTATATTTCCATCATTCTATTTGTATGTGAGACTTTTTTAAAGATATTTATATAGAAAAAATAGGATATATGTAGAGTGCAGTACTACCCAGTTTCAGACATTCATTAGGGAACCTGGAACATACCCCCTACTGTGTAGGATTTGTAGATTATCATTAAGATTTAAGAATTTCCCTTAAGAATGATGGGAAAACACTGGAAAATTGAGCAGGTAGGGAATGGCATGATCTAATTTATGTTTAAAGTACCTTTCTGAGTATTTTATATACCCAGAAATGAGAGGAATACGGTAAAGGGCAAAGGTAGAAACAGGGAACCTGGAGGCCTCTGCAGGATCCTAGGGAAGGTTCGTCATGGCTGGACATGTGCCTAGACATGAATAAAACAATAGTAGGGATAGAAGTGTTTTTGGGTTGGGTTGGGTTGGTTTGGTTTGGTTTGGTTTGGTTTGGTTTGGTTTGTTGTTGGTGTTGGTGTTGGTTTTTGTTTTTGTTTTTGTTTTTGTTTTTTGGTACCAGGGATCGAACTCATGACCTCATGCTTGCCAGGCAGATGCTTATGCTATTGAGCTAAATCCTTGGCCCCATAGCAGGTTTTTGATTGAAGAAATGGGTAAATGGTAGTTCTGTACCATGGAAGAGAAAGAAGTAAGTGTTTTAAAGGGGAAGATAAGAGTTTGGTTTTGACTGTTACCTTTGAGTTTCTTATTAACCACCCAAAGGGAGATTCTGAACAGACAGATATAAAAATGTAGACTCAAGGCAATATTTCAGTGGAAATCATAAACTGAGAATCATGAGGGTTCTAGGAGACATGTGATAAATACCTGTCCTGCATCAGAATCCCCTGGCAAGCTTGTGAAAGCAGATTGCTGAGTCCCTCTGCCCATTTTGTGATTCAGTTGGTTTGAGGTGGATCCCAAGAACTGGCAGTTCAGCAAATGCCCAGTTAATGCTGAAGCGGCTTGTTTGGAAACTGCTGACCTCTAAGGAGTGAGTGAAGTCTGTAGTTACCCAGCACATCTGAGAAAGGACTCAGACTATGCTTGGTCATATAGGTACTGGCCTCTCGGGCTCCATGTAGGGTCTTAGAGCAGTACTGTTTTAAAACTCTTTGAGTGAATGTTAGGTGCAGCTGAGGTAGAGAGATATTGGGAGGAAAATTTTGAGGATCGAACCATAGGGTACTCAAAAATGTAAACTGAATAGGACAAAGAAATGCTTTTAGAATATGGAAGGACACTTCTGGTGCCCAGCACAGCTAACTTTCCCCATAGTTTTCCTTGCATATGACTTTGGAGGATGCCAGTATTCTCAGTTAAGATAATATATTGATCACAGAAAAGTTTAGGGGTAAATACTTCCCTTAAAAAAAAAGTACAGCATATTTAAAAGTATCCAGACCTAGGTTGAGTTTCAGTTGGAAATATTGTCACAGATGGAAATATTCTCATAGGAAAAAGTTTTTTTTTGTTTTTGTTTTTTTTTTTGGAAAACCACTCTTGTTATAAAATGTGTCTGTATTTTCAGGCCAAATTCAGTTAGAAGTAGAGCCCTTTATTTTTATAGTTATTAGTTTGAGTTCATTTCACAAAGAATCCAAAGATCATGTCATTTTAATTTTACATGAAAAGAGTAAATATGTAGAGAACTGAACCTCAATGTATAATTGTTGCTTGTTTGTTTTTGTATGTGTGTTTTGGGTTTTTTGGTTTTCAGTGTTTAATTTTTGGTTTAGAAGCAGATGAAGAAACTAGCTTAGAATTCCCTCTTTCAGTACTACTGATGACTTGGAGTTGGACCTTTGCCCATATTGCTTTGCTTTGCTTTTGTTTTCTTTCTTTTTTTTTTTTTTTTTTTTTTTTTGGCTTTTGAGACAAGGTCTAGTGTATAGTTCACCTTGATCTTGAACTCATTATAGAGCCCAGGCTGGCCTAGAACTCACAATAATCCCCCTACTTCAGCCTTCCAGGTACTGGGTTTAACAAGCATGCGCCATTACACCTGACCTATACTATTGAATTAAAGAATACTAATATACTTCTCCTTTTGCCCGGAATAACCATCCCACTTGTTAGCCTAGCAAACTCTATCCTTCATGACCCAAACGAAATCTGTTTCTCTTGCCAGCCCCCTCCAGCTGGAGAGAATTCATCTCTCCATAAAGTACTTCAGCAGGCCTTGAGGGCAAGAGCAACATCCTTTACATTACCAGTGCCAAGGACAATGACTATCTAGCAGGGTAGCTCCTATGAGGGCCAAATTGAACACCAGTTTTGGAAAATCTTCAAATCCAAAGAAAGTCCTAAAATTGATTATTTATATAGTTTTCCTCCTATGGCTTAGAGTAATCTTTCTGACTTTGTGTTTTCATACTTTATTTGATCCATTTTCCCTCTCTCCTGAAAGACTCTTAACTATAACAATTACTCTACCATTTTTTCTCTTAAAAACAGAAGCCGAACTGAGTGTGGTGATGTATGCTTGCAATTCCAGCACCCTGGGAGGCTGAGGCAGGCAACTAGCAAGTTGAAGTCCACCTTGAGTAATAAAAGTATTAATGGAATACAGAACATGTTCCTTTCTTCCTGTCCGTTCCTCATGACCTTTATCATGCCTTAGCAAGACTCTGTCTCAAACATTAAAAATAAAAAATACTGGAAGTGTAGTTTAGCATAAAGGCGCTTGATTCACTCCCCATTGGGGAAAAGAAAAACAAAATAGCATTACAAAATCTGTCAATCTAAACCAGACCTTTATGTAATTACAACTTTACCTGATTCTGATAGATTATATAGACAGAAATTATGTCTGTAAATGTAGCAGCAAAGATCTGGAATTCTTTAATATCCAATTTTTTCATTGTTCGTGTTTTTTTAAATACACATCTAGAGCCAGGTGTGGTGGCTCACACCTGTAATCCTAGCCCTCAGGAGGCGGAGGCAGGAGGATCCTTGCGAGTTCGAGACTTGCCTGGGCTACCAAGTGAGCTCAATGCCAGCCTGAACTGTGCATAGTAAGATCTTGTCTCAAAAAGACCCCCCCTCAAAAAAAAATCTATCAATAATAATTAACCCCGCCTTTACAGAAAATGGTCAGTCAAGAACAGATTGTTTATGTGAGAGTTTTATGAGTACCCAGCTAATCTTCCCATACAAAGTAGCCAAAGTCACTGGCTAGATAAACATGGAGTATTAAAATGCTAGCTCTGGCTAGAATTTGGGCTCCAATAACACATAAATAATAAACTGCAGATATTTGAGAGTGAAGACTAGAAAAAAATGCTATTTGTGTAAAAGATATATAGTCTTTCAAGAGCATATGTACTTGCTAAATATTTGAATTGTAAAAGAAAAGTATTAACAGAATATTTCCTTCTTCTGCATTCCTCATTATCATGCCACCTTCAGAATTGCTACTGGTATTAGAGGCACTTGTGATCTGGGCACAGCCCAAAGAATTTAGCTTTGCCCTTGGCTAGGCCTTGTTTCTGGCCATGTTGTGTCCTTGAGAAGATGACCACTGCCTTACTACCTGGGCCACCCCAGTGCTGGAGGGGTTAGTGCTCCCGAATTGCCTCCCTAGACACACACTTTCAAAGAGTTTGGCTATTGCTTAATCCGGGTTTCATTCTGCATCTCTTGCCTCTTGAAAAAGCATTGCTTAAAACATCCAAGTGTATGTCATGCAATGGACAGTGATGTCAGCAAGTTTAGCAAGTGTTTATTACCTTTAAATATAAATAACAGTGTTACTATTTTTAAAAATCCACATTGTTCAAAATAGCACAGTGTTTTAGCTGTCTCTTTTAAAAATTGTTTTATAATAAGAGTTTACATGCATTCTTCAGTGTAATACAAATACAATGAATTTTTAAAGGCATTTAGAAAATAGTATAATATTTTTGTGTGTAAAATTGGCAGTTCCATAATTAGGAAAGGCAAGCAGTAATTAAAATATGCATTGAATTTTTAAATTTAAAAAATAATACTCTAAAAGATACATTGCTTAATCCCCTTCAAAATTAGCCCATATTGTGGCATTAAAGAATGTGTTTTTCCTTTTGCTAGGGATAACCAACCCACCTGTTAGCCCTTCTCGCTTCAAACACACTTATTCTATTGTTTTGCCACTCTCTGAAGCAATTTTGGAATTCTAAAATACGAGTCCTGCTGTCAAGTACCATTCAGTGGAAAGGCAGACTGGTAAAAACTGATGTATCCTCATCTACTTTATTCATCAAATCTGACATCATGTAACTTCTCTTTCCCAAAGTTAAAATGATCATGAAAGTAAAATATTTTGAATCTATTCAGGACATCAGGGCAGCCAAGACAGTAAAACTAAAGCTCATAAAAGAGGACTTCCAGAATTGCCTCAGAAAGTGGCAAGAACAATGGAATAAGATATTTGAAGCAAAGGGGGATTTTGAGAGGGATTCATGGCAATGCTGTGTTTAATATAAATTTTAAGTTTAATCATTCACTGTATTTTTTTTATCACACCAAGTACACAGAATCCATGTTGCCTAATATGTACTACTGATTTTAACCTGTTGGTTCCAATTTCACATATTTTGTGCTGCTTTCCTCAAATTACAGGATTCCCAAACTGTATATCTTTTTCCCCCTCCTGTCATGCAGAAGCAGTGTCAGGATTCCTGCCAATCAACCCATGTGTACTACCTTTGCTCTGAAAAATGTAGTCCCTTTTACCTGCAGAGCATAGCATGCACTCTTACAGTGTATTATCTGTTAGATGCAAATGACTCCAGAGGAGTGACATATGTGGCACTTTCATAGCTACTCATGTTTACAGGCAGAGATGTCACAAAGTGTTGGAACCCAGAATGAGAAATTTGTAACAAGGAAGGATGGAAGTGAGCAAAACTTAAAGGAAGGAAGTGCCTGGGCTTTCATAAGGGTTGTATCCATCCGATTGTACAGAACAGTGATCAAGTAGAAGGAAGGGAGCAAGCAGGCATTCAGCTAATCTTTCTCCTGGGGGCCCAGGTGGACAAATTGGCAACCCTGTTCACCACTTTTTTTTCTTCTCCCCTTTGTATCATAAGAACTACTAATCGGATCCATGCTGCTGCAACTGTGGTTAGTTATTAACAGAATAAAAGCAGATTTCTTCAAAAGAATGGGTGGGGAAAAAACTGTACAAAATTGCAAGGTTGTTAGAATCTTAAATGCACAGCAGTCAGTTTTTTCCCCTTATTCTGAATTATACGATGAATACAAGTCTTTCATCTGTCACTATACCCATTTCTTCAGAAGGCAGCCAAGTATTAAGCTTCTCAAACAAAAAAGGAATCTTAGAAAGAAGAAAAATATTGAGGAGGAATAAGAATGGGTGGGGGAGTGATTAGGTTTTGTTTTTATTAATTTGTCCTGGTGAGAGAAATATAAACTGCCTGCTGTATTTGGTTTCCCTCTCCTGCTTCTTACATCAAAGCAAGGATTAAAATGGATTTAGTGAGTAGCTGTTCCACATTTTGTGTCTGGTTCTGCATGAGTCAGGTTCACAGTCTCCCACTTTTGCAATGGATAGAATGCTATGGATCTAGACTTGCTCATGTTCTATCCAAACACATGTACTTCCCTCTCCACAACTGGATTTTTCCAAACCTGAAAGACCTTTGCATTATAGACCAGAGTTTTAAAGTTATGGAAAAGTATGTAATTTGGTGAGAATGACAGATTTTCAGTGTAATAGTTTGTACAGTTCAGCCTCTTTGACATGCAACAAAAGTTACCTCTTTTCTCCTCTACATCCCCAGAATAAAAGTGACTCCTGTTTTAGCCCGGTCACATCATTGCACCTGTTGCTATTTCTTATCCCTGTCTTTGCACCTAAAGTTAGCTCAGGTAACTTTTACTTTAACTTTATTTATTGTCTGTTTTTTCCATAAAAGAAAATAGTTTGTTTGTTTATTTATTTATTTATTTATTTATTTATTGCTAGAGTTATTAGAAGGAAAGAACAGATACAGTACATATTCTGGCACGCAGAGTGATTCTCCAGGTTTGGCATTACTGTGCGTGTCTGTTGCCAGGTCAGGCCAAAAGCTGCAATCCCATGTCCCAGAGCATTTAACCCAATATTCCTGATGAAAAATGTTCTATGTTAGTGCTCAGAGTCTACTGTATGTAAATGTTTTCAAAAGTTCAGTCAAAGCTTCCAGTGATCTGAACAATAAAAGCCTGGAAGTCTGTGTTTAGCCCTCTGTCCTCTGATTTAACTTGTCATGTGCCTTGTGAGAACCTTTTTAGTTTCCATGCCTCATCATCTTTAGAAAAGTGTCTACTCCAAAAGGCTGTAATGAGTATCAAATGATCAAACTGTTAGATTGACTTCTATATAACAGACATTGTATAATTTTAGTGTATTTAAATTAATGAAAGATAGTAATAAAAAAAATTCTGGTTGAATCTAGAATTTTACATGAACAACAATTTATTATTGCAAGTTTACCTTTTAATTGAGGAAAAGTACCCAAACACCAAAGCCAAAGCACAAAGCGTTAACAAGACTCCTGATCAGGTCTTAACAGAGACTGCATTATCTTCTGATTTTTCCTTGTTACCTGATAGGCCTTTATAGCTAGTCAACTTGTATTGTAGCAATGAGATTTATAAAAGCACACATAACAGTAATGAGAACAGCTGAAAAAATCTTAATCCAGTAAGTGTTTGTTTGTTTGTTTGTTTGTTGGAAAACTGTCAGGTTCATGGAATCAAAAATCTCATTTCTTCAGTGGTGTTTACATACCAGAAATGAACTGAGCTATAACAAGGAAAGATTTGTCTTCTAAGACAGGTTTAACTCTAAAATTTAAAATGTGAATTTGCTGTGATCCTTTGCCTTTCTTGTGTTTTATACTGCTTGGTTTTATACTGTTCTAATTGAAGGTAGTACTATTTCACAATAAAGAACTGGTTCAACAATGTATTTACAGTCACTGCCTCCATATACTGTACCCCAAAGTATACCTTCCAGCATAAAAGAGATTCTATTTAAAACACATAGAGGCATTCATGTATACATCCCACACTGAACAATCCTAAGTATTTTAAGTCTATATTCAGGCACTTTAGATAAACTGATAACCACTAAGGTGAGATGTGAGCAGATTCCGTATTTTAAGTGTCTGTTTTTGGAGCATTGATTCTGAGAGTGATTTTGTTTTAATATTGAAGCAAATGAAATGAAAGACATTGCACACACAGATGTTACATGAAAATAACTTGTTGACTTTCTAACTCAATTAAGTAAATGCCTAAGACTAGAACAATTGATAAACTTAGGAATTATTAAAAACACATTTTTTACTCTTTAAGAGTCTAAGGCAGGATAATCACAATTTCAAGTGCAGCCAATGTAACTTAGTGACTTAGCATGACCCTGAGTCAAAAAAAAAAAAAAAAATCCTTGATACAGTGCAGCACAAAGACCCTGGCTTCCATCTACAGTATAAAAATTTTTTTTCTTACCCACATCATCAGGTATTATATGGTAGTTTAAAAATGACTAGTGAAATAGTTGTTGCTTATATTGCAGATCTACTTCATCACATGGTGCTCCAGTTTACTACTAAGGTAGATAACATACACAGTGATTTCCATAGCTGTGGAGTATATCATGCAGTACCATTTGCTTTAAAAAGTCAGTTTGTCACTTATTACAGCAGAAGAAACATTCCTACCCAGTACTTCATGTTTCAGAAATTGAGTAACTAAGTAGAGCTCATGGTAAGAATTTATATGGCTCTTATCAGTAGGATTTGCAGAGTATAAGAAGTACATCTTCCAGGAGATCTGTAAAGTCAATCTGTGGCTGTTGAGACTATGATCTGTTTTAAAGATTTGAAAATGAAGGGCCATGGGTTTAGCTCAGCGGCATAAGTGCATGCTTGCCAAACATGAAGTCATGAGTTCAATCCCTGGTTACTAGGAAAAAAAGAGATTTGAAAACGAACTGACTTCCATAATATAATAGTAGAATATAGTGATCTAATGTCTTCACTTTGGATGCAGCAGAATTAATAGTAGGAAGTGGAAGATGAACATTGGTCTTAGACACATTGTATATGTATTTGATAATAATTTCTACAGTATTTGTTTTTGTTTTTACACCTTACGTAAATGACACCATTAAGAATTCTTGAAGAGTGGAGCAGTACATCAGTCGTTAATTGCTAAAAGTGGTAAAATGCTAACTGACTTTGTAGCACTGTTCCAGAAAAAGAACTGGATTTAAATCATAATTATTTGCAAAGTGTCCGGAAGCAGTCCTTGTTTCTTCATAAAATTTAAAACAATCTTGTTGAATCACTGATAAAAGTGTATCATTCAAGACATTGCACTGTACATTAGTACTCTGGATTTTCCTTTAAATTCATTTTAGACTTTCAAACTTACCATCTCCAACTTACCTAACAACTTGTGTAATAAATATAAATTTTGGATATTCTTGTCTCTATTTACTTTTGTCTAAAGTCAACTAACATAGGAAAATTAGGAGAAAAAGTAGTTTCTGGCACTAACATTGAAGTCTAGTGGTATCTGTCATTTAGGCTTCAGGTTTGCCCTGTTGACCAAAAATGAACTGACAAGTGGTTTGTTTGTCAGAGGTTCTCAAAGTTAGTGTTCTTGTATTTTTTGAGTTTTGATAATTGCATGCTGTACTAATGGTGAGAAGAACCAACCTAAAGTAGTTTTTATCTCAGTAAGACTAAATGTGGGAGCCTGTTCATCTCATGCTTATTTTCTGAATTTCTCTGTTTCTTTTCTGTAGCTGCTTTGGAACTACAACAGCTGATTTGAGTAATTATGACAAAGAACATCAGGCCTGCAAAAACCTGTAATAGGCAACATGCAAGCACTAAAGGACTTGTACTGTTCTGCCTTTATGGCATTCCCAGTTATAACCATTATGGTTGGCTCTGTCCAATCTCTAGCTTTCCTTGATGATTCACCTCGGCATCTCCATTTCTTGTGATCTCCAATGCACCTTTACATTCATTCTCACAGCTCCAGACAGCCTCCTCTTGGGGGATTCTCAACAGGAATCAGATCCTGTCACACATTTTTGCCTAGCTTTTTAGGCCTTTCTTGAAATCTTTCTTAAAAGTCTGGAAGCCTCTATGACCTTATAACTCTTATATTTTTCATGCCTATAAAACCAGCCCTACATGGATAATGCCGAGGTCTGCCACCAGCTCAAGCAGTAGCTAGGGCCCTCATTCATGACTTCAGTAGCCTCTGATGCCTTCAGTGTCTGAACTTGGGGAAATATTTCCCTAGGTAGCTCTGAATGAGTAGGGTACCCTGAAGCTTTCTCAGAACAGAGTCTTTCAAAGGTTTACCTCATTGAGTCAGCCATTGGTGGAGTCTATCAGATTCCTGAGATGCCCTCAAGGCATCTTTCTTACTGTGCTGGTACAAAGTAGTTGGTTTCTGAGAACCAGAGGATCCAGTATCTGTTCAGTCTAAGAAGCTGGAAACCTCAGAATAAGAGACAAGGATAAAGTGCCACTCTAAAACTGAAGACCCAGAACTTTTCTGTAGCCATTCTTATGAATCTATGTTGAAAGACTAAAAAGGTTAGAATTTTATGTTCACAGAGAATGGCAGTAGCAAAATTGTACCTGCTCGAGCATGATGGAACTTTTTATATGCAAAGTAGATGCCTCCTCTTTCCTTTTTCATTTTGCCTAGGTTGCAAGCCTAATAGTACCACCCACATCAGCTTGCCTGTCAGTCATCTCTGGAAACACTCCACAGCCACACTTACAAGTGCGCTTTACTAATTTCCTAGGCATCTTATAGTCCAGTCAAGTTGACAATGAACCTTAAGCATCACACTTGATCAGGCTGTTATCTGCTCTCTTTATTCATTTCCTGTCTCTAATTGGCCTTACTCATTGCTGTAGCTTTGATCTTCAGTATTCTACAGAGGCCTATATCAGTGAACACAAAGTTATGGTATGTGTGCTGCAACATGCTGTTTGTATCATTGAAAGCTCTAAGAGGGTTGGCATCACTGGCTGATGTGTTGAGGGCTTGATCCTCAGCTTGGCACCAGTGAGAGGTAGAGGAACCTATAAGAGGTGGGGACTAGTGGGAAGCCTTGGGTCACTGGAGTATGCTCACAAAGGAGACGGTGAGATGCCAGTCTCTTGCTCTTTGCTTCATGTATATGAGGCAAGCAGCTTGTTAGGTCAAGCAATCACAGACTCAGACCTACAAAACCATGGACCAAAATAAATCTTTTCTCTTACTAAGTTAATTTAGCTCAGTTATTTGTTATAATAATAGAAAGCAGACTAATAATACTTTTATAACCAAAAGAGTGAATTCTGCAATAATCTGAAGGAAGCTGGATAGAAGCAGATTCCTCCCTACCTGGATAAACATAGGTGTAAAATGGTGAGATTTATTCTAACTGTGAAAGAATAATTTTTCCTATTTGTATTTTTTTAATGTGCTTACATCATTATTGATACAGACAGAAGAAAAACAGGACTCTTAAAACTGTTTGATTCTGATAGTCTCATAAATTTGATTTGGTGACTTTACATGCCATTTTCTCTTAACATAATTATCAAAATGTTATTTAAAGGGTTTCACTTACACTAACGTGTAAAAGTACATAGTTTTGAAGGTATTTACTTAATCCCATTGATTCAAAGAGCTGTAAATTTTCTCCTTTATGTGGACCATGGATAAACTACATTTTACAAGCACATTCTCTTAGTCATCTACTGTGTCAATACTTGAACCTGTATGTGTAGAAGATGAAGTTATCTCTTAGTAAATATATTAATAATTATAGAACTGGACAAAATGGTAGAAGGTTAAAGAAGAAATTTAAATTGGTTTGGACATATGTATCATTAACATCATAAGGTCCTTGTTTCTTTAACAGGCCGAACTTAATATGTAGGTTTCTCATTGCTTTGATAAGACTTTGCACCTAGGCAAACAACCTGTAGTGATGCTTGGCTGTGACAGTATTTTATGGATCATGAAATAGATTTCTTGTAGCCTTTTTTATGTTTACCTGAAATATTGTACAGAAGAGCATTGTCTTTAGGCATGCACATTATAAGCTGAGATGCCCTGTGTTAACATGGAATTGCTATTTGTTTTTACAGTCATGAGTCTATGAATCCATCCTGTCATGCAATAGTGATCATTATAATGTAAGCACTTAACTGTCTTACAGCAGCTGATTTCCCAGTGACACTTTCAGAGGTCAGTGTTTGGCTGCAGAATGCATTGAATTTCTAAATGGATTGTAGATTGGGGCCATGAGATATTTCATAGGAAGCGGGTGACCCCACATTGGACATACAGCCATTTTTGTAGCTCTGTGGCCAACTTGATGATCAGTATTATTCTTGAAATTGTTTTGTTCCAGAATGTTGAAAGCTTTTACCTTACATTTAGTTACTTGTCATTAATACTACCTTACTATAAATGTCTTATGCAAAGCAGATTCTGTGCTGTTGGTCAGGCCTTTTATCCCACTGGTTATAATGCTTATGTAGGAACTTGTAGTGGTTTCACAGTGTCTATTTCTTGAGGTCCATAAGTTCAGGTCTTTGATGTTTGCTTTATCTGAGAACAAGATTGGCAGTGGAACACTCAAAAACACTAAGAAATATATTCATAAGTTGTACATCCTTCTCTGGAAGTGAGATACCTAGAGCACTTAAAAACAATTTGAGGATTGTTCTGCAGCAATATTTAAAAGCTGTTTGTACCTGTTATCTAAACCAAAAATCATCTTTCTGTCTCTGACTGTCACAGATATGACCTTTATTAGTGAGTTACGGGTTACAGTCCCCAGAGAAGCCAAAACAGAGACACCATGTTATAGTAACACAAGACAGTTGTTGTTGGCTTAGTGTGTTATTACCTGCAATTGGTAAAAGTAGTAGTGATATTCAGGATATTCATTTCCTTCTCTACTATGTTACGGTTCTTTTTTAGCAGTAATATGTAACTATGGAAGAATAAATCCTGTATAGCTTACGCTAGCATGGTCACATGAATACCATATCAGAGAACTGTGCAGATATGTCTATATATTTATCTAGATCATGGACATCATAGATTTAGATATAGGTACAGATATATACAGGTGTATCTCTGTGTCTGTTGGTGTATATTTCTTTTATTGTAGGAGGAGGAAAGGATAGAAGATAATATAGCATGGTCTTCATGCCATGAATGCTAGTGACTTGAAGATTATGCTTAATTCAATATTTAATTCTATTATATTTTCACTTTTAGAAATGCATCTAAACCTCTGAACTAGAAAGTAAGTTGAGATCATCAACTACTTATGATGATTTTTCATTTCAAAATCCTGTCTCTTGCCTTACACATCATCTTTTGTCAATAAAATGCCTTTTCATTCATATGCTGAAATTATGATTTACTATGTATTCATCATGCTAAGTGAGAGATTAAGTGTGAAAGGCATGATTCTTGTCTCAAGAAATTTACATGATACATGGAAATGATAAACTATATAAATGTTAAATACTTGTAAGTGGACTTTAAATAGATATTCTTGATTTATTAGCAGTAAAAATATGCAGAATAACATTTCCTCCTTTAGCAATAATATATACTGCAATTTATGTAGTGTACCCAGGATGCAATAGTCTGCTGGTATTACTGTATTGATTGGATATTACCAATGAGTAGCTGTCAGCCATTCTATATACTTGCCTACCTGGAGGCTAATTAAGACTCAGCAAACTGAGTTTGGCTCATTGGTCTTGAATTTTGATAAATATATTGAAGTGTATCTCAGGTTAATTCATCTGTGGGTTTGGGAACTCACTCAGTAACAAATTTCTCCAGATGTTTTGATAAGTACATTTATCATATTTACTCTTCATTTGATAAAAATAGTTGAGATATTACTCATTTTTTAGCCCTTTCTCTGTGTGGGTCTATACTTGTTGTTGATCATAAAATTATATGTAACTGTCCTGGTTTTGCACAGTTGCAGTATTAATACAAAGGATTTCCCTGTCTCCACTTTATGTCATGTTTTACAGGCAGTCAGATGCCCCCTCAGCCACCTGGAAACCAGTCAGAATCCAGTTCCCATCCTGCCTTGAGCCAGTCACCAATGCCACAAGAAAGAGGTGAGTCTTCTGTTCACATCCTACCTGCCTATCATGCTTTGAGTATCTAAGACCCATCTGATTCCTCATAAATGCATCTCTTTATAAACGATTGCTTTTTAAAGTTCCTGTGATTCCTTTATCAGATAGACAAGAACCTCCATGTAACAACATCGGGAAGGAGAATTCTTTCTTACAGATTAGATGACATTTTCCCAAAGTGCAGTTGAAGGCCCAAAGATATGTGTCTATATAGCATGAAGAAACATAGTCTGTACGTGATTATAATCTGATTGATCTACATATGCATTGATAACTATGTATATTTTAATTTGGACATTGATAAATTTTTATAGTATATGTGTGCTTGTGCATGTTTTTGCTGTGTTGACCAGCCACTTGTTTCATCATATTTAATAGTAGAATTATAAACTCACTGCAAGACCTTGTGATTTATAATTGTAAGTTCTTTGAACTAGAACAGACCTGGAAGTTCACACTATAGCTATTTCAGTTTACAAATAAAGAAACTGAGGCCCCTAGAAGTTATCATGACTTCCTCATTCCCAGAAGCTAGTTAGTGTCTGAGCTAACATGGAACATGGAATTTTCCTAAAACTTTTAAATACAAGTTTTCACACACACACCAGCAGATTTGTTGTACTTCACTCAGTGCTTTGTGTCACCCTATGGTATATTTGTGCTGCTTTGGTGAGACCACAGGTTTCTCCTGTCCACCTTTGCCCTATTTTCGCAGCATTGGTAAAGCATTGTTGGTGTTATGTAGGTGGTGGTGGTGATAGTAATCCAGACTGGTATGGATCAAGGCTTCTGCACCATCTCATGCTATGGCAGTCATTTTATGTGAGTTGTGCTTCAAGGCCTGCCCACCCTGTTCCACAAGAGATATTATTTTCCTCTGTGCAGATTTGGAGGACAGAATATGCCAGCTTGGTGAATGATACTCAAATGGTTCTTGACCCCTGACATTTATGGTTATTTTTGAGTAAAAATGATATTTCATGCTTATTAGAATTATGAGGTTTAAATTATTTTACATTTTAAAAACTCAGCAGCAAGTTAGAAAGCAATGCCAGTAAAAAGATGATGTATCATTTGTGTTGAAATGAATGTTTAATAGTTAAAATGAATTTTTCATTGTCTAATATTTTATTTCACTTGTTCATTATATTTTAAGGTATAGTTAATACTTTAATTTCTTATCAAGATAATAAAATTGGTTCTAATCATAAGATAGTTAATGTTTTTGAAAACTTTATAGTATATGCAGATCACACACAGGACAGACATATTAAAGCCTGTTGTTGGCCTGCATGGATTCCAGTGGGAAAGCTGAGTGATGACATTTAAACCCTGCATTTTGACAAGTACTGCTGATGCTCAGAGTTTCAGAAACATACTTTATAAAACACTGCCTTAATGCTGTTTTCTAATAGTCCTCAATGTTGTGTGAACATGAGCATTTGTTTCTCTGAGCCCTCCCCTGCGACCTGCTATGTGTCCACTCCTTTGCATCAGTTTCTCCTGTGGCTACAGCCATCTGGATGTCCTTATACAAATCCATTGAGAGAGAGCTTACCAGTGCCACACTCAGGAGAACTGTACACACTGTTTCATTGGCTGTGGGCTACCTTCTATGCATTGCTGAATCAGGGAGGCGGAAAGAAAAGGAAAAACTCTCCTCCCCTGAGTGCTTGCTCAGGCTGGACCCAGAACTGAAGATATTTGTTGTTTAATTAATGTCTAGTTTGGCTCTTTACCAGCATTCATACTGATATGTCATAAGACTGCTGATGTCACATGTGTCACAAGGTGAACAGCCCCTTGCCAAGAAACCCTGCAGTGTTAACCTTAAGGAAATACCGAAAAGGCTAAAAAGAAACCCCTTCCTGTCTCCAACAGCATCTTTCTGATCCTTATAGCTGATAGGTATTAAGATATGAAAATATACAGAATCAAATGTGAAGAAGGATCACAAGGAGTAAACCAAGTCAGACTTTTGACAAACTAATGCACTGTCAAGGCAAAAATCTAAGCATTTCCAATAATGTAACTTTATAGAAATTATCATATTTGTTAATTGCTTCCTCCTACAGCCTTTATTACATGTAGTATGATTTAGGCAACATGACAAACATAACAATCTGGATGGTTATTATGACCAATTGCTTCAAGTGGCATATTAATAAGCTGCTAAATCTGGATTTGTACAAGTATTTCTCCAAAACCTCCTCCAGAAGACTGTGCCTATAGTGTGTGTTCATTGTCTTTTGTGTCTCCTATTAGTCAGCCTACTAAAAAGCAAAACTTCATATGTTAAAATGATTTATAATGTTAAATCATGCATGTCATACTTTAAATACCCTCTGAAAGTGGATAGCAAAGATGAAAACAATTTTATTTAATATAAAAACTTAGAAAGAAATGTCAGTTGCTAATAATGTTTGATAAAATATAAAAACTCTTGTTTATTTTACCATCATTTGATGTATACCAGCCAGCATACCTGGTAGTTGATACGTCAGGTAAAAATATAGTTTCTCTATTACTAAGTGCTAAAACACACAAAGTCAAACAATTTTTTTTTATTTATTTTGTTTTCACAAAATGAAGACAGTAAGATTCTATAGTATACTTATTTTCTGTAATATATCAAAAGATACGTTTTCTTTCATGGCAAAGACAAGAAATACACTTAGACACAAGCCCACAGAGCCAGAGATGATGTACCCACTGCTGTGTGGGAGTCCTGCCCAAAATCCTTGTGGGTCCGGTGGCAACCCTGGAGCCAGATCCCTCCAGGCTCAAGCAGCTTCATTCATCCTCTATTGTCTTTCCTTTCTGCTTGGTTCCTGTGTACCTACTCAGTAAGAAAATACATTATAAATGACCTACTTGGGATTTCACAAACCTTATAGTACCCTGGGATCTGAACTACCTTGGCATGTACAACCAGTATGGTGCCCATACACCCTGAATACGAAGTAGCTCTCCAAGCCCCGCCACCCTAACCCATCCATCTCTGGTTTAGTAGAGATGCCTGGTAGTTCTACTATTAAGTCTCATCAAAGGGCATCAGTCTTTAATCCATTCTCCACATTGTACATAGGTGAAAACAACGAAGTTTCTACAGCTTTGTATTTTTTATATATAAAAGATGTTTGTGTGAGTAAATACAGATATGGCAATGCAGTTTACAAAAATGAGAGAAACTTCAGATATTTATTGGCCTGTTTATTTATTTGTGTAGTGTTGGCTCCTTTACATTTTCACCTATTTTCCAATATAAAACTTGAATGTTTACTGAATAAAAAAAATTAGTTCAAATTATTTAGTCTTCATTGCTGACATAAATTTAAATGAAGAAAAGTCAAAACGTCAGTTTGATATTCTATAATAACACATTTGCCATTTTGTTCTCATTGTAAGTCAAATCTCTCTATAGACTTCATATAACATACAAAATTGCTATTAAGTCATCTCACTAAAAAATAAAGTAATATAAATTTGCCTCCTAAGCATTGGAGGAGTAACAATAACTGTAAAATACTAAAATAAATTTTACAAGAAAATTATAGTGACCAAGTTTATATTAGTTTTACTTCTTAATCTTTAACATGTGTTTCTTTAAATTTGAAATAGAAGCATAGGAAATGACTTACTAATATGTTGTTCGGTTTTTTAACAAGGCATGGTGAAAATACAGAGTATTCATCTGAGTAGATAAGTAAGTATAATGATTATTAATGTTAAAGTGATCACATTTTTAACCCTTATAACATATTAAGTTTAATGAAATTAGCAAATGCCATTCTGGTTTATTGGATTAGTCATTAAGTGAAAATGCTGAAAAAGGCTTATTTATTTGGACAGATATAGAGAGGTCAGAATCAGTTTTTTGAAAACCTTTTAATCGAATTCCCTTTTCATTTTCACAGTGGTATCTAGTTAAAAATTCATGTTAATACTGGTGACTTTCTAACAGTCTGAATTAGGTCTAGATTGTCAAAATCAACACAGGCTGTTTTAGCCCTCTTCATCTAGCATACCAGCAGGAACTTTCAGAGCTGATCTGATAGTATTTGATTAATTAGAAGGAAGCAATGAGAATTTAATTAGTCCTTCAGCTAGGCTGGAACAGAACCTCTAAGAACTTTTTCTCCTAGACGTGGATTATGAGAAGAATTGATGCTGCTGCAGGACTGTGATGTGCTGGGAAATATATTCTCTACTACAGGCAGTTCTTTGGCACCATTCTGTGATCCTCAAATCTGCACAAAGCTTCCTTGAGGAAGTCTTCTGTAATTGTTGAATAGCAACACAAGGTCTTGATTTATGTCCCCCTTGTCAACTATCTTCATGA
This sequence comes from Hydrochoerus hydrochaeris, assembly GCA_004027455.1. Classification (NCBI taxonomy): domain Eukaryota; kingdom Metazoa; phylum Chordata; class Mammalia; order Rodentia; family Hydrochaeridae; genus Hydrochoerus; species Hydrochoerus hydrochaeris. Next base: position 1,088,368 of record PVLA01000002.1, read on the forward strand.
TGAGCAGGTTGACTGTACCCCTTGGGAACTGATTGTTAATGTATCTGTAGTACCAAAATTATGCAAGCTGGACAAGTCATATTTTCCTGCTATAGTTTGAGGAAGTACCAGGAGAAAAGAGGGAACAACATTTTGCATCTGTGTAAGTTTTGGGTATTTTGTCCAAAGAAATAGGGTTCTTAATAGCTGTTTGTCAATAAAATTACAAAACCTTTAGAATCTAATCTTCACAGTGATGTTTATTAATAACTACATTTTTATAAAAATAAATAGTGCTGTTATTGATCAAAAGTATATAATAGATGGAGGTGTAGGGTGTTCTATGTGCTGCCACAAAAAGTGAATCCGAATTTCTGTATTTCAACACTGGGGTTTTAGACTTTTGTGTTTTATATACATGATTAAATGCAATATGTCTTCATTCTTCTTGTATTTTTCTTTTATTAACCCAAATGTTAACTGTCTTAGTATAATTTTTCCCACCAATTATTGGTATAGTTTAGCTTTTTCAAAGTCTGAGAAGAATTCCACTTCAGATTTCTAGCCACATACAATCTTACAGCAAATCTTTGTCTTAACTTCTTAGTACTATTGCAGGGAAGAAATCTCTTAGAATGAATTAAATATCCTTTGTGGATTAAACAGAGCTTCTTTAGGGCATAATTGAATCCTGTTTCTGTTCTATGACAGTGACAGAGTTTGGCTTATGATAGATGTTCAACACACAACACCCAGCACACAGGAGTCATTCAGTTTTTACACCATTCCAGGATTTCAAGACTCCAGGTTTAGGACTCAGAACAACCAAAGATTAAATTATTTCTTCTTAAATTACAGAAATTTACTTTCAGCTAGTCTGGACCACTGTAAATGTTTTCATCTCCCGCCTCCTTTTTCTGTACCCCATTCTTCCCAGAGATGTTTTTCTCACTGGACAGTCACTGGTTTCCTTAGCTAGACTCCCACATCTGGATCTGGCCACTAAGTAAGCTTTTGAGTGGCCTCCTCTACTTGTTCTAGCCATATGCTTTATAAACCATGGGTATTGGAAGTAAGTGAGAATTTTGAAGTTTTTAAAGGTACCAGCTGTTTTTATTGTAGTAGTTATACCAAAAGTTGGTTTTGAAATTTTAAAAATTATTTTTTAGAACATGAACTGACATTTTATTAACAACAGATTATCAAATCAGTACTGAAATGAAGGAGGCTATTAAGACAACTGTCAGGAATTAGAAGCAGGGCTTGATAATTTTGTTCTGTGTTTATAAAATATAGAAAATGTTTTGTTGCTCTTTCTATTTGATTCTAAGCTGAAAGTATGACAATAAATCTCTAGATTTTGAGATGTTTCATAGGATATAATGGTTGTTAGAAAATGTTCTTGTAATCTACCTTTCTATTTCTAGAGAGATGATGCATCATTTTTTTATTGTGTGTTGTGTGAGTGTAGTAGAACAAGCATGTTGAACTACTGAATGATATTCTGCTCTCATACCAGATGCAATTAATGCAACTTCAGCTCTTAATTGGGGATCCCTTTTTTATGATCCATGAAAAATGAAAATAAACTCCAATGAGAGGTTTTATACAAGACAGGATATTTAGAATTTGCTCTAAAAAGCTGTTTCTAATTTATTGATCCTTACACTTGTGCCTCTGGGCTAGACAGTGGGCCAGATCAAAGCTCATCAGTAGTGGAGGAAACAATGGCATAGATTTTGTGTTAGTTTTATCATTAAGTTCTTTTAAAGTCTACTGTCCAGAAATGTGTTCATCATAAGATTGAAAAAACTTATATCACATTCAATGTCAGTTTTATATTCATTGAGCAATTGTCTGTCTTCTATATTTTAAAAGGATAGTTTTGTTACTTCTGTTAATTTTTGAATGGCCGGTTAAAGTATACTTTTAACAGTTAACATTTATTTGTAATGGGCTTGTTATTCTTCAGTGAAAATTATTTTAGAACATCTGGGTCTTAGGTAATTCAACAGTGCATATTTCAGGCATTGTTTTATACCAACGTTTTTCTCCTTCTATGTTCCCTAGCTCAGTCAGAAACCATGGTCTGCCTTGTTTTTGCCTTTTTTTCTAGTCCATAGTCTAGAGCCTATCTCTGATACCTTTTCCTTCCCCATCTTCCCCAAATGAATGGGTCGCCAAGTTTTGCCAGCTTTTTTGTAACATTTGTAATGTGGTAGCACATCCCCCATTCTAAGAATCAACTGTCTTTGTCAGGCCCACCAAGGTACATTCAACAGCCTCCAGCTCTTCCTTTTTCTAGTCTTATTCATTGCCAGTCCACTTTTCCATTCCACATCCCAAATAGTCTTTCCAGAAGACTGGACTCTCTTCATAAATATCTTCAGTACCTTTACTTTGGAGAAAGGTAAATTGATTTGCTGTTGAGACCCTGCTCTGTCCATTCCTGGCCTCCTTTTCTGTTCTTCACTCATTGCACACTTAGCTCCCAGCATCCTGCCATACAGAGTCTCTTGTAGGACCTTCATGTAAACTTCTCTTTCTAATTGGAACAGTTTTACCACCTACATTAATCCAGTCCCACTTCTACTCTCTGGTCATCATGCCTTTCTTTTTTATTGATCCTTCAAATCCTGATGGCCTGGCACTTGGCTCTTGGGTAGTGAATGAAATATGGTGACCCTGACCCTCAAGAGGAGAGCCAAAGTACTCAGGGCCCACTCACAGTTAGGTATTCATTCACATTTCAGGACCAGAGCTCTGTGAGAGCCATGATGACCTCATTTTTGCAATGCAGTGCCTCATATTTTACATGCTGTGTCTTATTTTAATCTGCTGGGATTTTAGAATGACAAGATCTGGAATTAGATGCAAACTTTACCATTCGCTAGTTTTGAGACCTTGGGTAATTAATTAAATCTCAGCTTTCTCATATGTAAAATGAGGATCAGATTCTACAAAGATCAAATGAGAGAGGGTGGCACCTGCAGTGCTAAAATTGCAGATCACTATGAAAATACGAATAATAAATACCGACATCAGGTACAAAGAAGTCAGGGGCAACCTAGGTTGAAAACCATAAAAGTTAGTTTGTTAGTTTCTTCCAGTACATAATCACATACATGCACTCTCTTTGCCCCCGGCACTGAGGGCAACTAACTTGTGCAGCTAAAATTTTAACAATTTGTGTATGAGAAGGCAGGGTATTTTGTCCCAGTCTACCATCTGGGTAATCAGTGGATTATTTTAATCTACTCAATGATAGATGATGTAAGTTTAAAGACTAGTTAGTAGATAAAAGAATAATGGGGATGAATGGCCACACTTTAGATGTTATTATATGTGGCCCATATATAGGGTGCTGCAGTAGCAAGGAAAAGGAGGAGGACTGATTCAGTTAACCTAAAAGCCCAGCTGGTAAAATGCAGGAGCCTGGGTTAAAGCCTTGAATGGGCCATTAGTTTCTGTCTTCCTCAAAGCAATTCATATTGTGAAGAAAAACAGGGAGCACATAAACACTGAAGATATTAAAATGTAACAAGAATTTTTTAAAATCTATTTTTCTCCCCAAGTGGGAATATGACTTATTTGTGAAGAGAAATGATCCTGTCTTTCTTTTTTTTTTTTTTTTTTTCTGTCTATCTTTCTAGTTGGGGACATTCAGCTGAGGTGGTGCTCTGTGTGACCATTATTTCATACACGTGGTGAGACATCTTTTTTTTTTTAACTGACTTGCAGAAACAAGTCAATGATTCTGTGAATTTTTTAACACATGCCAATATGAAAATAAATGTCCATATGCCAAAGGAAAATCGTGCTTTCCTTTTGGTGGCATATGGAACCTTGGATGTCTGATATCCTTGCTGTATTCTCTTCTGGGTGACAAAGCACCTTTGAGAAATTTCAGTGCTGGAAAATGGGTGCTGTGCTCTCCTGTGTAAGCCTGGGCACTCTATTTTGTTTCATGTAGTACAAACCATAATTTGGGCCCTGTGCATGACTCACTTTTTCTAAAAGACTTCTGAGTTTCTAAAACTCAATACTGTAGATTTTGTTTTATACCACATGAGGAGGAAAAGAATATACAGTTGAAGGCAATGAACCATGGAGAACTATGTCTCCACACTTACTCTTGCCAGGCTCAGTGGTAGACACCTGTAATCCCAGCTACTCAAAAGGCTGAGGCAGGAAGATTGCAAGTTCAATTTTAGCCTGAGCAACTTGTCAAGACCCTATCTCAAAATAAAATTTTTAAAAGGCCTGTGGTTGAAACTCATTTCAGAGTACTTGCTTGGCATATTTGAAGCCCTGGATTCAGTACCCAGCATTGTAAGGTGAAGGAAAAGGAAAACTTCTTGGCTTTGTATTTAATAGTGAATCTCTGTAATGGAAATTAAAGTGGCATTTTTCTGAGGCCTGATTCTTAACTAGATCAGTGGAAATTCCCTAACCACAAGTGAAGAAGCCACATTTCAACCAAGCATCCCAACTGCAGAACCCACCTTCCTCCTTGGCTACAGCAACTCTGAGGTTGGCCATGTTTTCAGAACTGTTGGTCTTTTCCTTTCTTTCCTTGCTGTCACCTGTCATCGTTCAGTTGCTCTTGCTCACAGTAGTCCTTTCTTCAGTAGATATCTTCCTTCCCTCAGAGATGATTCTTTGAATACACTGTACAACAAGGAACCAGCAACATGACTTGTCAAGCCACTTTAATACAGTAAAAGTTAGTGGATCCTGGCTAGAAGATGTTCTGTTATTTATTGAAAGTCCCTGTGTTTGATTCCAGTTCCATACCATACTCCAGATATCTCGGTTGAGTAGTTAAGAAGAGGGTGTGTTTTGAATCCCCAGGAGCTTGCAGTCTGGAAAAAGAACCAACCACAGGAACAAATGATGATAGTACAGTGGCAACTGCTCCACCATGTAACATACTGCCACTTTGCTAGTATGTGGTAGTGTATACTTTCCTCCAGCCATGTGGCCGAAGTAAGCATGAGCCAGAGCTGTAAAAGATGGTGGAGTTGAAGGGCCTTCTGGACATGGCATGTTCAACAGCAGCACTGCTAGCATTTTCTCAGTCTGTCTCCCATTAGTGGGCATCTTTCCCCCCTGACATGTAAAATATCAGAGTGTACTGCACATGATAGGAGTAAACCTTGTTTTACGAAGTGGAGAATGTGTGGAATGGTGTATGTATACTCACATATGCACATTATATTATAATATAAAATCTTTCCTAGCTGGACTTGATGGCATACACTTATAGTCCCAGCTACTTAGGAGGCGGAGGCAAGAGGATCACTTGAGACTTGGAGCTAGAGATAAGCTTGGGCAACACAGAGAGACCTTGTCTCCAAAGAACAAATAAAATGTTTCTTGAAGTGTGAGGTTATAGCTCAGTGGTAGAGAAGGTGTTTAGCATAAAGAACCTCTATGTTCAGTTCCCAGAAACCGAAAGGGGGGAAAAAAAGTTAAAATAGCTAATAGTGAACTAAACTGATATCACATAATACATGCTCATTAAGTGTCAACTATTAATAGGCCAAGAATAGCACCCTCCCTAGAACATGAAATAAATATTGGCTGAGTGATGAGATGTACACTCATTCATTTGTGATCTGAAGCAACCCAATGCCTCCAGGCAGCTCACAGTATCTGAGTGATGGAAACCCAGTGGGGACTCAGTGATGGGGCAGGAAGAATCAGTAGGACCAAATGCTGAGAAGACATGTGGCTGGGCTTGGAAGTGTGGCCTTCATTCTGAGTTATTTATTGGGTATCTGTTTCCCATTAGAATGTTTGCTCCTTGTCAGCACTTGGCATTTAAATGATTGGTAAATGAGAGACAAGAGAAGTAATACCCCGTTGGCTAAAATGTTACTGCTTTTTATTGTACATAAAATTATAAGTTTTTATATAATTTTAATCATTTTCCCTCATTGGTAGGATTTATTTTCTTTGCAATTACATTTTAAGTTCCTCTAGTACAAGGATCATATCTTTTGCTTTAAAAAAATACTCTTATTCTTAGCACAGTTCTATGAATGTTAGAATAAAATTGGGTCATGCTGGTAGAAGATTTGTATAACATTATTATGAATTGAGTTACCAGTTTGATAGCTTAGATGGAACTCACACAGTGAATAAAGGCTCATAGAATCACTGCAAAGGCAGTAGTACTGCCATCATATAGCGTTTTCTTGGTTTTTCCAGTAAAGAGAAGTACATTTGCATACACTGTTCTTACTTGACTTTTAGAATGATCTAGTTACCCAAACAAGAAATGTATTCTCTATTTTATACACTAAAGCTCACAGGTCCCACTCAAGGATTGGTAGAAGCTTCCAAATAGATAAGTGTGTGCATGCTTCTCTTCTTCCAACACATTACCTGTGCTCTGAGAAAATCAGCTTTGCTTGAAATTTTTTTCCTAAAGGGCAGCAGATTTTTTGGGTTAATAATGTGTCTCTCTTCATTTGTATTGTGGTAATACAAATGTTTGTGTTGCATATCTATGTAAACCAGGACTCAAAAATAATAAATTTATTTACCAAAATTTTATTCAGTTCTCATCCAGTTTGATTTGCAACCAGAATCATGGAGAGAATTGAGTTCTTGAACCAAGGTAGCAATGTATTTTTAAATGGAGTTCTAAGAAACATTGGAGCTTTTGTTTTGTTTTTTTAGAAACCTTGTTTTATATAATGTAAATAAAATTTATCTAATTTAGTTTATTTCCCAAATTTGTATTTTCTTATTAGGTGCTTTCTTGGAATGTCAAATTCTGTAATGCATTTAGTAACTCAATACTGTATACTTTCATAATGTATAGAAAATTCATTTATACTTTATAAATTTCCCTTACTAGAAAGTTTGCTTTTCTAAATTCAAATGGTTTATACCTAGAAAATTTTCACACCATTTTTAAAACTTAGCTGCGGAGAGAAGACAAGATGGCCAATCATTGAGCAACAGAATACAAAGCCTCCCAGGAGAAACAATTCATATGCCAGAATAAAACACCCTGGAGAGACCCAGACAGAGGGAGATGGATCTTCTTGACACAGGAAGAAATTAAAATGTAAAAAAGATCGTCAAATACTTCAGGACTACAACTGAAACAGCTAAAAACTACAGGACACAGCGTTTTCATGATGACCCATGAAGTTTGCACCAGTTTGAATCTGTGCCGGCAGGCAGAGCTGCCCAAACTCATTCCCGCCACCACTCACAGAAAGCACAGCAGCGCTGAAGTTGGGGGTTGGTGAGCCCAACGGACAGCGGAGAGCCGGTGGAGGAACCTTCATTGATCCACGGTCAGTGCTGGGAGTGAGACACCCCCGCCATGGAAAGGCCGCAACCAGGTGGGCGACACGTTGGAATCGGGCAGGACAAACCTGAACTGGGAGTGACAGGAACTTCAGTTGGTTGCTCCCTCCCCAGAGCAGATTTGTGTGATTTGCTTGGACTGGGCCGCACCCCTGGCTGGGACCCAATGAGACACCCCAAATCGATTCCCTACGCCTAGCACGCACTGACCAGGTGATGGCCCCTGAAGTTTGGCTGGCCGGGTGGGGAGGGGCAACCATACGCAGCCTGCTTACACCTCAGTGACAAGAGCAGACAGGAAAGGGTGGAGTTCCCTTGCCAGCGTGCTTCGGAGGAAACGTGGCCAATAGGGAAGGGGCTGGGACCTGCACTGTAACCTGTGTGGAGGAAGCCAGGAACGTGACAGGAGAGAGAGGCAAGAGGAGGCCCCCAGCCCAGAACCCTGAGAGCACTGATCCAGGAGAAGGTAAAACAAGGGAGACTGAGGGCGGCAAACACGCAACATCAGACATGGCTTCAATGGACATTAAGAGATATCTTTGGGACCTTGTAGATGAGCTCAAAACTGAAATATTAAATCAGGTAAAGCAGGATATGAGTAGAGTAATAAAAGAAATGCTCTCAGGAAGCATCTCTCAGGATGATACAGACAGAAGAAGGGAGGAACACAAAAAAAGGAGAGAAACATTCGATAAAGGATATAAAGAAAATATAGAACACATGGAGCAGAGTCAAAGAGACTACCAAGAAATTAAAAATTCCATTGAAAGCTGGCAAAACCCCTTAAAAGAAACTAAGGATAGACTATCAAAACTTGAAGACAAGTTTGCAATGTGTGATCATGAAAGGAAAGATCTCTTAAAAATAACAAGGAAACAGGCAGTATCAATACAAAGGCTAGAAGATGACAAGAGAATCTACAATTTAAGAATAAGAAATGTGAACGAAGAAGCAGGAATACATACAGGCAAATTACAAAGGCTATTCATGGAAATAATTAAGGAAAACTTCCCAAGCACGGGAAAAGAAAATGACATTCGGTTGTGTGAGGCATACAGAACTCCAGCCACCTACAACCAAAACAGAGCTACACCCAGATGTATAATGATCAAGATACCAGAAACTCAATATATAAGCAATATTAAAAGCTGTCAGAGAAAAGAAACAGATTACCTATAAAGGTAAGCCCATCAGAATCACGGCTGACTTCTCGAAACAGACCATCAGATCAAGAAGAGCTTGGAGTGAAGTCATCCAAGTCCTGAAGGAAGGTGGCCTCCAGCCAGATTGATGTACCCTGCAAAACTGTCACTAGAAATTAATGGAGAATCAAGATGCTTCCATGACAAAGAGGAACTGGGCGAGTTTGTGACCACCAATCCAACCCTGCAGAGAATGCTGAAGGACATTCAAGAGAGAGAGAAAAAAAATACCAGGATTTTAGGAACAGTGGCAGAAAGGCCTCAATGAGTGGGGCAGTCAGTAGAATGAAGGAGGAAACTAAACAAAGGCAGAAAAGTAGCATAGCAGAAATGAGGCAGAGAAGATAACTAGAAACTCTAACATAGATGGCCTTGATACACTATTAATAGGGCACCAGGATTTAAAACCTACATTACTCACACTACTCTGCTTAGAGGTATTATATTCTACCTCTACTAGATTTGAGGGCACAGACAGTAATCCTAAAAATAACAAGATATAGTACGGTAATCATCCTTAATTTCCTGTTAACTTAATCTAAAGCTCTGTAAAACCTACACAGTTTTACCATGACTGATCGTAATCGAATCTGGTTTGTTGGATCACTGTTTTGTATTGATAGATTTTATTCAAAGCTGTTATGATTGATAGTATCAAGTCTGAGAGTATAGGCAACTGCACTTAAGATGACAAGATCCACAAGAATATCCACTCTGGTTTGATTATTACTTGCCTTTGAAGTTTTATACTGTCTACAATGTTTTATTTTTACTAATATTGTTATTTACTGCTATACTCAATTAAACTTATATTCAATTATGCCTGATGATATAGACATTCTATTGAAGATAATAAGAAACAACACAGTACAGTAATCATTGTAGATCACCTTGTACTGTGGTTTTATACGACTTTTTGGTTTCATGTTTTCATAGGAGTTTGTTTTGTTTTGTCTTGCTAAGTTTTGTTTTTCCCTCTAACACAGAAAGGATAGAAATACACGTAGAGATTCATGCATGTGTAGCTGTTCACACTCACACTGTTTGACTATCTACTTTGTATGCTTTAATTTTGTAACTTGAACAATTATTTCTAAGAAGATAATATGTAATTTATTGACTAGTGATTTCTTATTGTTTATCTTTTTTTGGAATTCTGTATTATCTCTACCCTTTACATGCTTTTCTCTTTAAATAAAATCTTACAAAACAAAACAAAAAAACCATATAGCTGCATTCTCTCAGATATCAGTTTTTCTATCCTGATGTTATGTCTCAAGCTGCCACTTTATAATTTTCTAGTAGTAAAAATACAGTCAAATGAATAGGCCACCATAAATAGGTAGAGAAGTTTTGATTGAAACTTGATTTTTTTTTCTTTTTTCTTTTTCTTTCCTTTTTTGGGGGATACATGTAAATATTTCACTTAAAATAAAAATTTTAAAAATGATAGACAAAAGAAGCCTTCTCCAAAAATGGAAATTAGAGTCCCAATTTAGCTTTTTCCTAGGTGAGAAAAATTTTTAAACCAGTACCTTAGCCAGCTTGGGCTAGAAGTGTTCCCACCACCATCGAGCACTGAGTTCTATGTTAGCAGATTAGAAACAGAAGCTGGAAGGTGAATACAGGCTGGCGTCTGCATAGCAGGTGTGGAAGTCCAGACTGATATCTGAGCCTGAGCTCCTGTCAAACCAGGCTACCTTCTGCCTCCTGCTTTTGCAATATATAATAGTAGTAATCACTGATATTTATTGAGAGCTTATGTGATACCAGACCTTCTCACTCATAGCAACCCTGTGAAGTAGATATGATTGTCCCCACTTCACAGATGAAGAAATAAGTGGCAGACATAAATAGTTTCTATTGTTAGAATGAAACATAGAAATGTTTAGCTGGTGTCTGTCTCATTTTTCATCAACCTATTTAGAAGATTATGGCAATATTTCATAACTTCTAAAAACTTTTTTATATGGGGTTAGTGGTAGCATTTAGTTGTTAATATATATATTTCTTTATCTCCTAATTGGTCTTCCAACCTTTAATTTTACTTCCCTTCAATTCATTCTTCATCCTGCATTTTGGGGTAGAATTAGCTTCAAAAACATGTCAGGTCCTACCATTTTGTCATTATGACACCCTATGACTAATGACAGTATAAGCAAACCAAAAGTCCAACTTTCTGCAGGATTGCAGAGCAGGGCTTTGAGCCTATCCGCCATTGGGCAGTGACAGCCTTGTCTGCCAGAAGTAATGCTTGTCATTAGCAGATGGTAACCAATGATGCAAAAAACTGCTATAGAGAAAGAGCCGAAAGAGTCATTAAACAATGTTCATAGTTACTGTTGATAAGAAAGATACAGAGTAAAACAGCCACGCGTTTGTTCCTTGTTGTAAGAATCATTTTGGTTTATGTCTTGTACTCTGAGTAACTGTTTTGAAAATAACAATACACAATATAATTACTTATTATTTTGTTATGAATTTTTATTTCATTTTTCTATAAAATTTTAAAAATTATAATTACCTCTGAAAGAATTCACTGATGCATCATTTCCCTTTGTCTGGGGAGCTCCGATAGGAGATGGGGTAGCAGGGCTACTTCCCATATGCACCCTTATAACCCTTTGGAACATGTACACATTTACATGTACATAGTTACATAAGTGTTGAGGTGATATGTGTGCCATGTATTTAAATAAAACAAATACAGAAATAAAGTCAACTTGTTCATTCTAAGAATTAAAAGATTCTTAGCAGTTTACAAAGGAGAAACTTGCTGGATTTGTTGGCATGCTTCTCTAATTCCAGCACTCTGAGGCAGGATTACCACCAATTCAAAACCAGCCTGGGCTATATAATGAATTCAAGTCTAGCTTGAACTACCAGCAAGGTCCTCAAAAAAACCAAAACAACAACAACAAAAAAGCAGAAAATTACCATGATCATCTCTTAACTTCTATATTACCTGATACTTTTTGGTGTGTTCTTTCACTTAATTTTTATAGGAAGATCATCTTCATTCTAAGATGGGGAAACTAAAGCTATGAGAAAATGTGCCCTGCAATATATTTATATTAACTCAACTCTCCCCTACTTAATTCTGAGCTCCTGACACTAGACTATAATCTAAGCTTTCTACTCCCACTCTAGTATTGTCGTATAGTGATGGCTGAGGCAAAAACCAGGGAAATTATGTCATCTTCACCCTTTGTGGTTCTGGTGAACATAGAGAAAGAGATAACTTTTAAAGAAAATAATAAACGATATTTTAAGGAGTTTCTGTAAGTGGAAATCATTGGAAAATAGAAACAAATTTAGTTTTCTAGTTTTAATTTCCATGTGAAGAAGCAGATTTAGCATTTGACTTCACTTCAACTATGAATGAATCCATGTGAAAAAAACAACTCAAGTCTGATGATATTCTACCTCCTTTCCTTGTTTCTGGAAACACTTTCTCAAGATATATAGATATAGATATAGATATAGATATTAGAGAAAGAGAGAAGAGATACACATTCATGCACCATCTGTATAGAATTAAAACACCTGTTAAATAGGACTCTATCTGAAACTCTTGGGAATTTTATAGTAAAGCTTAGATAAATATTTCATGTAACATGTTAAGATGCAGTCATTTATAGTAATTTTAGTGCCCTGATTTCTGTTTGTTTTCAGATTAGAAAAAGCAAATATTTTCTATGATATTTATATCTGGGAGCTGCCAGTTCAGCCCAACTTCATAAGGCTTATCTTTATAAATAAATTAAATAGCATAATAAGCAATGACTCTGCTTTTATGTGTCTTTAAGTAGAAGCAGTGTTAAAAGACCTCTTTTCTTCCTGAAAAGTAAGCCCTGCTCTTTGTAAACAAGCACAGTGTATCATTTACCCTCCCAAATTTATGCAAACCTTGGATCTAGGTGTTACCTCACATTGTGCTGCTGCAGAAGACTTTGTTTGTAAGCTGCAGCAATGGGTTCTCAAGAGCAGGCAGCAATCTACCACTCACAGGCCAGCCAGGGCCTTCCCTTGATGACACAGGCACTCTTGATAGCACAAGCTCTTGGTTCTGTTCCTTCTTTCTCAGTCTGTGTTCTGTTGGTGTGCTATTTTGATGATAAAAGTTTCTTCTTAGATCCGTCTCTTGATTTTGGCACTCTATCTTAATATATTGGGTTCAGCTACTGATAAATGGATGTACCTGATATTATAGATCTGCATAAAAAAAATTTTCTGTATCCATTTAAAATATCAGTTCAGCAAGCACTTACAGTATGTGCTAAGCACACTATTCGTATGTATAAGGAATTCCATATCCATTCATTCAAAATAGTTTTAGAATTTACTGTCTCCCACACACCCTGAAAGACCTGTAGAATGCAACAGAAAGCACAAGTGTGATGCTTATCCTCACAGATCATGTGGATTAGTGTGAAAGAGATGATTAGTCAAAAACTAGTCATAGCAGAATGCTTGCTTACAGGTTATAAAGAGTGATATGAAGACAGATGAGTGAGAAACAGCAAGGATTGGCCATAGAAAGGTCAGAAAAAACTGACGTTAAGGATGAGAAAGATCCACCAATATAAAGAGTACTTGAGAAAAGAGTGAACAGAAAAGAGTAAAGCTTTTTTGAAGGAAAGAACTTGACACTCTCTTCTAGGAACTTCTGACCTTCTCAGAAGGTCAGTGGACATTTGCAATACCAGAGAGAAAGAAAACATTAGGAAAGAAGGAGGTGGGAACTGTAAGACATGTTTGCATTTGATTCCCTAGTACAGTGGGAAGATTTGAAGGACTTTATGCAATGGAGAGATTTGTTCTAATTTCTTCTTTTTGTTCTTGAAAGATAATTCTGACAGCTTTTGGAAAGTGAAGCAAAAGGTGGCAGCAGGATTGGAGGGGTAGTGCTGAGAGATCCCTTAACATGTTCCAGCCTTCTTGAACCACATGCGTGACTGTCCCATCAGGTGGCTTGTACCACTAGTGGTACAAACAGATTTAATCACTTTTATTGGTCTTTTTCTTAACAAATATAAAACCACCAGCTGGGGCAGTCATGCACATAGTGTTGGTGGTTCATATGAGACATATGAGTTACAACCCCATCAGGACCATGCTAAACAACTGCAGTATGGGAAAGAAAAGCACACAGCTGAGGCTAGGCTTCACAGAAGTGGAAATGAGAAGAGCAGCTCGAGATGCATTTCAAAAGTAGGGTCTGCAGGATTTGCAGGTCAATCAGTGGTACGTGGAGAAATAAAGAGAAGTTTTTGACAAGAGAACTGGGGTGACTCAGAGTGCCACATATGGAAGTGGAGAAGATGCCTGCAAAGCAAGTTGAAAGAGGAAGTCAGGGTCTGATACAGAGGAGTAGTGTACACACGGGACCTTCCAGTGGGTTCCTAAGTACCCGAAAAGGGAGGGTGTGAATCAGTTCCCTGTAGGTTGACAGTTCAGGAATCCAGATGAACAGTTCTTGCCTTAGGAACTCAGGGAAGGTGACAATTCTGTATAGCAGAAACTGAGTGCTATACAGTTTTGTTGTGCAAAGGGTAGCATGTTAGGAGCCTAAGACCCAGCAAGAATGGAGGCTTCCCAGCTGTTAATGTTGCTTTTTCATAGGGGCCTTTTCTGTAAGAATGCATATAGTAACTTGCCTTTCTGGCCCCTTTCCTTTCTCTGGGTGAAGTTCATTTTCTACTGAGTACCCAGGAACTCTTGAGAGTTCATGATAAGGACTAGGTTGTCCCTGTGGCACCCTTCTAGATCCATGTCTGGGATTGAACTGTCTTTAGATATTTTCTTAGGGGACTCTCACAATACTAATCCTCTCTCTTTCCATCTTCCATATAATCCTGTCTTTGTGTACAGAGGTTATGAAACACCTATTCACATTGTTTTCATTTATCTTCCACTTAGGTTTTATGGCAGGCACACAAAGAAATCCTCAGATGTCTCAATATGGGCCTCAGCAGACAGGACCATCCATGTCGCCTCATCCTTCTCCTGGGGGCCAGATGCATCCTGGAATGAGTAGCTTTCAGCAGAGTAACTCAAGTGGGACATACGGTCCACAGATGAGCCAGTATGGACCACAAGGTAAAAACAGATGTTCTCCAAAATACACTGGTAACGGGTGGAGGACATTGTGCTAATTTGCTAGTCCTTCAAGGGTTTCCTATCAGAAATGCATTTTAAGCTTCCCATATGTGTTACCTAATAGAGTAGGAGAGTAATGTAAATCCATAGTTCTTTATATACCCACAGTGAGGAGGAGAATCATTGTAGCCACTGTTCCTTAAGCATTTATGCATCAGACACTGTTAAGCATTCCTTCTGTGAGTGAACTCATCTCTACAATATAGTTTCAGTTGTTTGTGGACAAAAAAACACAGTCCTTGTCCTCAGATTTCTCATTTAAAACTTGGAATTTGTTGTGTGGAGTTTATATTTTGGTGCTCCTTCTCAGTAACCTCCATTAGGACATGAGCTGCTGGTTCAGCAGGATGTCACCCTGTGCAACATCAGGTGAACAGCAGTTGTCACTGTCCCAGTCACCATTGTCCCACTCTTAGAAAACAAGACAGAATCTGTCACAGATGTATGCTTCTCCAAACAGGAAGAGAAAGGAAGAGCGAGAAAATGACTGGAGCTATGCCCCAAATATCCTGTTTACATCCTGCTTTCCTAGAAGCTGCTATAGGTTTTGTCAGATCCACATAGAATCTTGGAAGGGTTGTAACCTGATATGTATTTTGGTTTTTGAAGTCATTTTTAATAGTCATTTGAGTTTAGCACCTTCTTCATGCTTTGTTTACTTAGATATTAAGGATAATTTTGAGAGAATGAAATAACGTGACACAGTTCCTGCGGTTTCTTCATTTCTGATAATCACAGGAATTTTTCAAGTGGAGATTGAATGCCCAAGAAGAAAATGTATTTAATGCTCACCACTTCTGCACCCGAGCCAGGCTAGCCCCTGAAATGCCTTGCATCTCCTAGAGGGCTTGGGTCTTTGAAACCCAGTGAGCATCCATGAACACCCCATCACCTCTGTGGCATTTCCCTTGGGTCTCTCAGAAACTGTTCTTTCTTGTATAGTACTTTACAGTTTGGAAAATCAGTAATTAATAAATTAGCAATGGAAGTAGCTAGGAAAACTCTTAGAATATCCAAAATAAAACTGGGTTTAGGGCTGGGGATTTAGCCCAGTGGCTTAAGCGCCTGCCTGGCAAGCATTAGGTCGTGAGTTTGATCCCCGGTACCAAAAAAAAAAAAAACTGGGTTTAGTGGTACACACCTGTAATCAGCACACTGAAGAAGACTGAGGCAGGAGGAGGATCAAAAGTTTGAGTCTTACCTGGGCATTTTAGTGAGACCCTGTCTAAAAATAAAAAGAGCTGGGATAGAGCCCCCGTTGTTCATTTCCAGTACCACCAAAAAGAAAGAAGGAAGGAAGGAAGGAAGGGAGGGAGGGAGGGAGGGAGGGAGGGAGGAAGGAAGGAAGGAAGGAAGGAAGGAAGGAAGGAAGGAAGGAAAGAAGAGAAGAGGAAGAGGAAGAGGAAGAGGAAGGAGTGGGGGGTGGGAATATCCAAAACATAACCCCTTTCTGTCAAGTCCATTCATGCCTGCATCCATGTGTTAGAATGAACAGACTTCTATGTTTCATGTGATTTTCATTACACTGTATCATAAACAGGTTTTCATATTATTAATTCAAGCAACCCTTGGGAATTTAGTCCCAATGGACAGTAATAGTCCACATGCACCTGTTGGCCCCATGCAATTGTGATACACAGCAGTTTGTTGCTGAGCTGAGGCAGGATTATGAGTCACTCCCTTGTGACAGCCCACCTGCCTGCCACCCTCACTGGGCACAGTGTGCCTTTTCAAAATGAGGATGTTTTTAGCTGCCCTGGAAAAAAGGAAACTATAGAGAATTGAAAAAGCAGTTTATAAATTATGGTTAGCACAGAAAATGTGGACTTTGCTCAGAATGTAATTGGAGACAAAGATTGGAGCCCCTTCCTCTGCTCCAAATAACTGAAAACTGAGCCTTGTACCATCGCCAAGTTCTTTATGGGTCAACTTCTAGTTTAATCTGTAGAAGTTGGTACCTAGAAAGATAATTTCTGTAGAGTAGATTTCTTTTTTAATAAATTCCTCAGTTTTCTGACACATTAAATATGAAGACTTTTCATTTAAGAGCACTGACCCTGGGAGAATTTTCACCTATTTTGCTGGGTGCCCTTGGAAAATTGCTTACTCTCTCTGTGAATTATATTATTTTAGAAATTGAATTATATTATCTTAGAAGCTGGTACCATTTTCATTGTTTCATTAGCCTAAATCTTGCTTTAGTACTAAGGCTTGCTGTACCAGCCCAGGCAATGGATCCCCCAATAAGTAAGATTATAATATCAGGAAGACACTTTGTAGCTTTTAAAAAGATGTACCTACTGATGTTGGTTGGTAGTAGAAAAATTGAAACAAAATTGATGTTTTCTATGCCCAGCATTGTCTGATATTTGACAACTGAAAGGGTTCACAGTCCAAGGCTTGCATTTATATGCCCTTGAACTTTCCACTTCTCCATAGCATGTCCAACCCATAGTACAGTCTGAGGTGTGGCTCTTCCTGGCATTGTGCATAGGTATTAGTTACCATAGGCTGGTCTTAACCATGTTCAAACCCAAACCTGATCTCAGCAGGTCTCAGCAAACCTGAAATGACAGGAAATGACACGTTCTACAGACAGTTCAGCTTAAGAAACATTCTTACATTTGCGTTTCTCTTTGTTAGTTCTTTTAAATAGCAATCCGAATGACTTTTTGTTTTTATTTAGTCCTCTTAACTAACTACAAAATTTTCAGTAAAGCAGTCAGCTTGCATCTCCATATTATAAGTTTTAAGTCTCTGGGAAGATGAACTTTTATAGAAAATAGAGGTCATTAGTCTCTGTTATCAACTGGATGACATTCTTTTAGGGTTATATACTTGTTATTTGTTTTAAGACATCTCAGGGAATGGTATTGTACAACCTCTTCGGTAACCATTTATCATCAGGAGCATCTTCTCCAAAACTGTCATTAATAATAGGCAACATTTATTAAACACATCACTATTTCTGGGATTTTATGTTTTTCACATATAGACCTCTTTATTTTCACTACATGCTATGAGATAGATAAAGTTACTGCTCTGCTTCACAGAGGAAGAAACTGAGGTATAGCAAAACAGGCAAGTGCTTTCTCCAGGGTGCACAGTGACTGACAGAGTCCAGCCCAATTCACTGCAGTCTGGGGGACCTATTCTGTGGGCACATGGAAAGCCTTGAGAAGTTAAGTAATTTACCCATGATCCAAAAGCAAAAAGTGGCAGGACCAGGGTTCAAACCAATGGCAACTGACTGCTCAGTCACGAGTTGGCCATCCCCAAGCTTGCTTTTTTTTTTTTTTTGGTACTGGGGATTGAACTCATGACCTTGTGCTCACCAAGCAGGCACTTTAGTGCTGAGCTAAATCCCCAGCATCCCCAAGCTTCTTGCTGTACTTTCATTTATTGAGCCATCAGGAAAACAGAAGCCAGAGGCTAGCTGCTTACCTTCAAGGAGCATTTTAGGAATATAGGGATGGAAACGAATCAGAACACTATCATAATTAAAAGAATTCCTACAAAGTAAAGAATGTTATAAAATCAGAGTTATGAAATTTACAAATAAGGTGAAACCAACCTAACTATAAAAATGTTTAATTATAACATGTATTGTAAAATAATAGTTTTCTACCTTCAGGAATGCACATGTAATAACTACCCTTGCAAAGCATTTGCAAGTCGAGAGGGCCATAGCGAGTCACTTTAATAGAAAGCAATTATGTAATTAACATTAGCTATTAATAAATAAATTTATATGGGGAAAAGAGCTGAAGTCCATTTCATCTTCATAGGTTTTTTTTTTTTTTTTATTTCATAAGGACAAAGATTCTTTCCAGTTTGATTTCGTGCTCTCTAGGAAAGCATCTGTCATACTGACCATTCGCAAATACTTGCAGTGTATTTACTATTAATTGTAATTTTGACTTGTATGAAGCTAATTATTAAAGCCAGTAGCACTCAAGAGGTAGAGACCTTAGATTCCTTTTGGCTCACTCACTGACCCAGCATGCTGTTGTGACAGTGGGCAGCAGTTGTCACTCACTTGTGTAATAGCATCTGGGAGTCTCTGCAGGGGTACCACATACAGATATATAGATTGTATGCACTGACATAGCCCTGGTTTTCATTTTTTATAGTGTGTGTCTTAGGAAGCAAAAGACTTTGAAGTAGGTAAATCTGATGGACTTTTTTTCTCAGTTGTGTAAAATGTAGTTTTCTGAAATTTTCCTCTTTTCTTTTTTCATAAAGTCAGAAAAGGTAAACTTTAAATGATATTCAACTGAAAAATGACTCAAGTTCTAAAATAATGACATAAACACTAATAATCTTGTACCATTTTGCTTCTAGAAAAAACAGGAATAAATATTAAAAGTTAACTGTTTGAAAGCATCTAAAGGCCTTTGTTGTCACCATGGCTCAGGATTTCCAGCTGTACTCTTTTCTAGTCTAGATTGCAAGTCTTGTGACCTAGTAAGTCATGGATACATCACTTTTGGTCAGACACCTTTACAAAGGATAGTGCTGGACAAGAGAAAGGTCTTGGTCTTCCACTCTCTTGAATATAGACAAAAACAATTGTAATACACTTATATATTATGGTTGTAATATACTTGATGGGATATAGATTATTGTTCTCTTATTTACATATTTAAATTGATAATATGAAGCAAAAGGATTAATTCTATATTCTGTATTGTTTTGTTTCACTAAAGGAACATTGTCTCTGTCTTACTAATAGCAGAAAATCAATTAGATCATTTTTTAGCAAAAGAGGTTTAATGTAAGGAAGTCTTTTAGTGCTCTTTGTTCTTTAATTTTAGCTTAAATTTAACAAGAGTTACAAGATATACGCATGACTTTTTCTTAGATTGTTAATCATGATTTGATCAAAATCAGTGAATTAGTAAAAAAGTCAAAAATTATAGTGCAAGTCAACTTAAAGAAAAAGATCCTCAATCTTGACTTGTATAAAACTGATTATTAAAGCCAGTCGCACTCAAAAGGGTAGAGTTCTTTTGGCTCACTCACTGACCTCGCATGCTGTTGTGACAGTGGGCTATCAGTGCTGCCACTCTGGATCAGGATAATTGTTTACTACAGTGCAGGAAGATCTAGCACATGGAGTTCTGCAAACTGCCTTTTCCTAGAGCTGGTAATTCTGCCATTCATCAAATGTTTGTTTAAAAAGAAATTACCTGTTGAATCACATTTAACAAATCTGTACGAAAGTCCCCAGATGATTAATTTTTTTTTTTTTTTAAAGTCCCCAGATGACCTTCAGAGGGCTTCCTCAGATAATAGTCAAATAAAGATGATAGAGAATGTTCTTTTTCTTCCTACAGGACCTCCTTCCCCACTGCAGTTGAAAGTCTGTATGTCCTTGACAGGGGTAAGGGGAGCAGGACAGCTCTGCACCCTAGAGCTCCTGCAGGGTATGATAGTAGATTCCTTTCTTTCTCACTGTAGAGGCTTTGCTGTTTTATACTAAAGTACAATACAGTAGTTAATGTTTTAAAAGGTCTGTCTCCACAGCAACTACATGATAGACAATCTGGATGAGACAACTGGTTTAATGACAAGTAGCTTTCTAAAGGCTGTGTACCCAGAACCATTTCTGCCATGACATCAGATCTTAACATTATGTTCTATTCATGTGCCCTGGGTCTCTGCCCAATAATTAGCCTTGGTGATCATTTCTCTAAAGACCCATTGCTTCTCCCAGGAGAGGCAGGGATACACATACAGCTCCCTTGCCCACAGCAGCTCCTCTCTAGCACTTGAACCACTGTTACTTTCTAGAATCGTTACTGCTTCATTTTTCTTCATCATTGTCATTACCTTGGGACTTTGTCTATATTTATTTTTCTCTCTCTGCCACCACAGTATAGGCCCTCTGTTCCTGTTCACTTCTGAATATCAACCATTTGTGCTCGCTTCGGCAGCACATATTCTAAAATTGAATATTAACCATTTAACACAGAGCCTAGCTTATAAGAAGCTCTTAGTAATAATTTTTTAAATGAATGAATTTACCTAAGACAGAGGAGTCCTGAGACACTGGCATACCTCCCAGCCCGTCTTGTTGCTTAGTGGATTGACATTCAGTGCCTGCAAGTAATTTACAGTACACAGTGTCTCATCTCTGGGAAATGAAACTAAGACTAATTTTTGTCAGTTTCTGTGCTTGTATATTTTCTGGATTGAGTTTGCAACACTTAAAATTCAAATTTTAGAGGAGTTAATTGTTGAAACATATATTTGATAGTGAAAACTTACCAAAAGTGAAACAGTAAAGTAATACCATAAGGTAAGATAATAGTTCTGTCCTTGTCTTTTACAAACTTCATGTTATATGGTTATCATTTTTAGAGTTTAAATATTTTAAATCATGTTAATTTAGGAAAAATACAATGCCTTGTATACTGGTTCAAAAAATAAATAATTCACTTCCACAGATACTAGGATTTAATGTAACTTATGCTAAGTCAACTTTCACCTTAAAACCATTTTTAGTCTTCTTAACTACTTGATCAGTTTCCCTTATTAAAATAGTAGCATTATATGATCATTATAAGTACAAAAAGTCAGAAGTTTTTAAAATAGAACTTTTTTCACATGAAAGGATCTTAAGTACAGTAACTAACAAATAAGATTACTGAAAATAATCACTTGTCATTAGAGAAGTAAAAATTAAAGCCACAGTTATTTCTATTACCTGCCTATTAGAATGGCTAAATTTTTAAATGTTTAACAATTTGGTAGTAATGTACACAAAAATAGCACAGCCAGAGTTTGCTAGTGTATTATAAACTTACACATATACCAACTATACAGTCCTTCAGCCTCATTTCTAAAGTTTTATCAATAATATTTTTATACACAAGCTTGTCACAAATGTTTTCAGCAGCTCAGAAACTGTAAAGTGTCCACAAGATGTAATACTACTAATCAATAAAAGGGAGACTACTACTTTTTTTTTTTTTAAAGGTACCAGGGATCGAACTCATGACTGCGCATGTGCAAAGGCAGGTGCTTATGCTTCTGTGCTAAATCTCCAGCCCAAAAGGGAGACTACTAATACATTCAGTATTGTGGATGACTGTTGAAGCACAATGCTAAGTGAAAGAAACCAGATCCTATGAGACTATATGATAAAGCAGAGAGAGAAAGAAAACTATAGTAGGAAGAATCAGATTAGTGGTTTGCAGGGCCTGGTTATAGACTTATGCCTGACTATAGAAGGGCAAGAGAGAACTTTTTGTCATAGTAGAAATATCAGGAATCATGATTGTGCTGGTGCTTTGCTTTAATTGCATATGTTTTTTGCTGAATATAAATTAATAAATATGATTTCATATTATGTAATGTACTACTATAAAAATGATAAACATCATTGACTGAAAAACAGTATGTGTTTTGCCCTAATTCACAAATACACTTATCATAGTATATAACTGCATTTTTTTCCCACCCAGGGTTGAGTGTTTTGTTTATGAAGCATATCTTTTATATTTTCCTCAGTAGAGGTGAATAATGTGTAGAACCTTGCTTATAATAGTCACCCATAAGTAATTGTTAAATGGTTGAAGCTGAGAAAGAAAATCTCTTGTGTGAGTGGAAGCACTTAATAGTTTAGCAGTAAGCTTGGAGCATTGATTATGACTACTAAATGTAAACGTTCTAGAGTCAGATGCAAAATTATTTGCAATTCTCCTAAAATAGTGATGGCAACTTGAATTGTTAACTGGTGCTTCCTCTATCTGGTGCTTGAATATAACTCCTGGTGGGTTGAAATCTAAATTCATTTGGTGACCAATTTTCTAAAGCTGGTGTGCCAAGATGAACCCACTTGAAAACTGTGGGCTCTAGGACTTGGCTGGAAGACCAGTCCAGCTGAGGTGGGCTGGCCCAGCATCTGCTGCCTTCATTGTGCTTAATGCTGCATCCATCTGTTTTCTGTCAAAGCTAGTGCCAACAAATTACTAATCTATTAGTGAAACATGGAAAAAAGATTGTACTTCTCATTCCTAGTTTTTCCTCTTCCTTTGCTTGTCTTACATATTTAGTTTCTATTTATTTTGAGGAGAAAGATATGTTATTGGTTATGTGGATGGGTAAGAGGGCAAATTATATTTTCTCCAACCCACATGTCTTTAAAGGATGGTGGGGAAAGATCATCTTCTTGTTCCACTGGTGGATGATGACGAGGGCAGCTGTCATTCATTAGGCTGCTCTGCCTGGCACTGTACACTTCACCTTACCTGCTACCGTTAACATTGCACTTTCCAGATGACAGCACCACTGTGCAGAGAGGTTAAATAATTTGTGAAGGTCATGTGCCAGAAAGTATCAGCACCAGTGCTGAGATCCTAGTTCTAAAATCTGTGCTTCTTCCCTTGCTACATTGGAGTAGTCATTTGGAGCCTTTAAAGTATGTTTTTATCCAGGTTGTAAAGTCAGTGATGAATGTCTTAAAAGTTCAAGGAAAATAAAAGGGGATTTTTGTACTTCTTCTCCCAGATAGAACACTTCCCCAAATGTGTGCTTTTGTGTCAACCCAATTGATTGGTGAAAGGTAGCTATGAGCCCGGTGCTAAGTGTCCTCCTCAAAGTGCATACACAGGCTTTGTGGGGGCAGTGGTTGTACCCCATGGTGGCCCTGGCAGTCACATAGTGCTTCTTGCTAGGAAATAGAGTCTGGCTGCCCAGCAAGCTCAGCTGTGGAAAACAGCCCTGAACTACTTAGTCCATATTAGGAATGAGAACTGGGAGTAGAGTGCAGAACCACTGGCTTCCTAGTGACTCTTTTCTCCATCTTCACTAAGATACAGCCCTTAATTGCCATTGAGACCCAAGATTTGAGAACTCAAAGGAACAGCACTGTAAGCAGAGGTCAAAAAGATCAGGCCTTCTTTCTCTAATAGAACCACATTATGAGTATAGTCTATAATAGCTTTGTCCATATACTTGTTTTCTAAAACAAGATTTAAGTGTTACTTCATTTCTTTCAAAAGCAAAGAGAGCACTATGTTTCTGCTTACCAAATGAATCACTTAGCAAGCACTAGGGAGAGTGGAAAGTAGCCCCTAACGAACAGCATGGGTATGTGTATTAATTACTTGTACATTCAAGTTATGAGCCAGTATATTCATTTTAACAAAAGCAAAAGGTAAAGAGGAGCACCGCATTTCACTAATCTTATCAGGTAATCTAGAAGTGAGGTTCTCCCTGAGAATAGAAAGGAAAATGAGTCCAAGTTTCTGTTCAAAGAGAAGAGCTTGGGCAAAAGGCCTTTTGAACAAGGTGGCACAGGGCAGACAGCCCATAGGCTTGTGTGCATCCCACAGGGTGGGAGACTCAGGGACACCTTCAAAACCTTCTGTGAGGAATTGAAAACTAATGAACAGGTTCAATTATTTGTAACCTATTACTTGAAAAGAGTTGTAAGGTTGTTTCTGCACAGCCTGACTATGGAAAGCACTTTGTTTTTGCAAAGCAGCATATTCAATGTGAGGAGCTGCCACTAACCTAATTCCTGTATAGTTAGGTCCCTGAAGTACTTATGGCCAGCCTTGCCTGCTCCTGCCCCTATACCCAGCATGTCCCTCTATTTCTGACTCCCTAGGTCTGCTGTTACCTCCCTGAGAGAATCCTCACTTTCCTTTAGCCTCCAAGTGGTGCCTGGTTTAAAGACACTGCTGGCTTGAACAAGGTCCAATTTCTCTTGCTAGTATAGCAATTTATTAGTGCATTCCAAGATTGATCCACATCACAGGTCAACTAATCATGACCCACTTTGGTCCACTACCTGTTATTGTAAATAAACTTCTGTTGGAGCCTACCTGTGTGGCTGCCATCAGGCTACAGTGGAGAACTGAAAAGTTGTACTCAGTCCTTTGCCCCAAAACATTTACTATGTTGCCCTAAGATGAAAAATGTCTTAATGTGAACAGCACATCATCAGGAAGTTTTAAAAAAAAAAAGCTTCTCTTGTGATATACCTAAAAAGAACAGACACCCAATAAGTTGAAAAGTCTATTGAATTTCTTGCAGATTTGTAGGCAGTACTGCTTTATGTTTGTGATTTTAAGAAAAACCTTATCATCACAACTTATCATGACTTAATATCATAATTATGATAATATTATTATATAACTATGCTATTTCTTAGACATCAGAGAAGCCAGCATGTCAGAGTGTGGTGTTCTTAGACTTTGACCAGCCCTGTGCATTAGGTCCTAACCTCCAACAGGAACAGTAGCTTGACCTCCTAGGCTGTGTATAAGGAATTGATGAGTTAATACAAAGAACTTGGAGCTAAGCCTCACACATTGTAAATATTAAGTATTTGCTTTTATTATTGTTAATCCAGTACTTTCACTAGAATTCCTTGAAATGTTCTTCCCTGTTTTCCAGATAAATCTCAAACTTAAAAACCTGGTTCTCAGGCTGGGGATGTAGTTCAGTGGCATAAGCACCTTCCTGGCAAGTGCAAGGTCCTGAGTTTGATTCCCAGTACACACACACACACACACACACACACTCTGGCTTTCAGGAGCCATAGCCTTTTCCTCCTCATACCCCACAGCTTCAGGAAACTCCTCAGTGACTAACTTGAACATTCTCTTGCCTCTGTACAGCATTCATGTTCACTAATTTATGAATGTTCTTCCTCCCCCTGCCCTGTCCTTATCCATCAGTAGACCCCAGTATTTCATATTTACATTCAGGCTACTTACCTACTTGGTCCTGACTTTTCTTCAAGTGCTCAACATCAGAGAGAATTGTCTTTGTTTTCACAGGGAAGACTATGAAAGGAAACAAGAGTACAGGTTACCTAAGGGCCTACTGTAGCCTCTCAACTCCAAAGACTGACCACTTGTTCCAGAACTGCTTGTTAAAAGAAATACCAACTCACAGTTCCATGGAAACATCTCTGGTCCCCCAGTCCCAATCACACCCACTCTTAGCTTGGTCTTTGTGCTTTTAGTTTTGTATTTTTCTATCTTTACCCCTCCTATTCCTGCATACACACATGCACACATGCACATGCATATGCGCATACAGATTGTAAATTTCCAAAGTACAGGAATCCAGGTGTGTTAACTTGTACCAGAAACCTAAAACAGTTTCTGGCAAATGATGAATATGTAGTTATGTTAGATGGATAAGGAGAGTCTTCCCAGAAATAGTAGGATAGGACTAAGCAAGAATATATAATATACTTTCTACAAACAATAATCTTTGGCATTTTTTTCAGTAGTCATTTATTGAAAGCATCATGGTTTATCAGTTCAACACAACAGTTCAGCACAGTTCCAAAGTCAATTTGCTTGAACTTCAATCTAATCTACTAGCTCTTGACTTTCCTTACTTGTAAATCGTGGTATCTTTATTTCATATGGCTATTTGGATAAATGAATGAATTTATTAAGGCAAAACACTTAGCTGGGTATCTGGAACACATTGTGGCTCAACAGTTAATTTCGGCTTTGGTATTATTGAAGTTCTATCATGTTTTCCTTTACTTGAATTTAATTTATATACATGCAATCAGAATAAGTGATGTATAGGAAAAAAGGGAGAAAAACTACAGAAATTGTGGATGCTATCCAGATACCATTCTCTTCCCTGTGTGTACATCCCCTTCACAGGGTTGGGAGGTCAGTCATGACCTCTCATTTTAGCTTTTTCCTGTTTGTTTATCCTCCTATCACCATTTTGTTGTGCTCATGGTCACACTAGTTTTTCTAATCTAAGATACAACACTAAACACATCAGCCATTTTATCTGGGGCTCAAGCAAAATTTTAAAAAGGTAGTTCTGACGCTGGAGAAAAACAGTATTGCACTAATGTCAGGAGGCCCACACAACACCATCCTCTAGAGTCTTGAAGGATAATTTTGGCTCTAAATGCATGTGTCCTGCTGTAACAGTTGGAGGGAATGATATGTTAGACCTGTCTCACATTAGACTGGGAGCTGAAATTATGATTTGGGTTCAAATGTAAGAATGTAAAATGTTGAACATATTAAAGTAACAGTCAATTCTAATATCCCACCATCAAAGTAACCTGCTTTCCCCCATCAATTTAAGAGTTCATATGGGCTTTTTGTCTTTGGGTTCACCCTCTTGGACCTTAGGAATGTGTGTAGAAAGCATATTTAGAGAGTGTTAGCTCATCCACACTAATAGGAAGGGCTAGTAGATCATATTAATACTCAGTGATAGCACATTGTTAGGCAAAAAATATTTCCTGTGACTGTTTTCACAAATTTGAAGATTAGAAGGTCTTAATTTGTGTTTGCTTTTTGTTTAGGTAACTACTCCAGACCTCCAACGTATAGTGGGGTGCCCAGTGCAAGCTATAGCGGCCCAGGACCTGGGATGGGTATCAATGTCAACAACCAGATGCATGGACAAGGGCCAAGCCAGCCATGTGGTGCTATGCCCCTCGGACGAATGCCATCAGCTGGGATACAGAACAGACCATTTCCTGGAAACATGAGCAGCATGACCCCCAGTTCTCCTGGCATATCGCAGCAGGGTGGGCCAGGAATGGGGCCACCGATGCCTACTGTGAACCGTAAGGCACAGGAGGCTGCTGCAGCTGTGATGCAGGCTGCTGCAAACTCAGCACAAAGCAGGTATGCCACTCAGGATAATGCTGGGCTGATGTTCTGTATGTTGACATGTGATAGGCTCTGCTTCATTTCCCTGGAGTGCATAAAAAATAGCCGCATATACTTTTGCTTGGCTGTTGGTTTTTTAATTTGGTTTGATTTGGTTTTTGTTTTGTATTTTTCATTACATATATTCTGTAATGTAAAGGTTAGAGAATTATGTAAGTAACAACATGTTACATGATCTATGGAGGAAGGAATCTGAGAAGTGGGCATGTCATTTTTGTTGGAGGACCTTGAAATGTCTGTGGATACTCACTGCAACCAGTAAAACAGAGCCTATGTAGGAAAGTGGTTCCATTTTAAAAAATAAGTTTGAAGCAGGAAATACTAAAGCCCCACCCGAGTTATTTAAAATCTAAAATGCTGAAAAAGACATATCCTCATCTCCACTTTTTTTGACTTTACCATAAGAGTCTTTATAAAATAGAAATTTTAAGTATGTACAAATGTATATTGCATTTTGGTCTAAATGTGTATGTGTAGGATTTATACAGTGCATATCCTTTTGTTATGTTTTACTTTTCTGGTCATGCCTCCTCATCTGTCCAAGTCAAAATATGGTTAATAAAGCAAAGTTGATGTATAAAGAAGTTTAAGTTGATAGAGCAAGATTTAAACTTCTGTTACTTGTTTGTAGACCTAATTCTAAATATTCTTAAATCTTGGTTCAAATAAAAATAATTACAAGTTTATAAATCAAAGATGACTATGTTTTAAAAGAAGCAGATGTAAATATATTTTCAAAACAAAGTACATTGAAAGTTGTTCCCCTGTGGTATCATCAGAAAAAAACATAGATTCTAGCTTTTATGAAAGGGAACTACTACTAAACAGCAAAAGCGCATGCGTGTGTGTACACACGTGTGTGGGTGTAGGTGTGTGAGTGTGTTTTTAAATGTGCCCCTTTGTTCCTTTTCTCTGAAGCTGCTATTTTGTGAAAGTAGGAACCCCTTCAATCTCATTGTTTGCTCCAAATAATAATAAATTTCCCTTGAAAAATTAAAATAAATCTTCCCCTCTTTTCCTTCCATCCTTCCTGTTATACTTCTCTTTCCCCTCCCCCTCTTTCTCTTCTACTTCCTCCCTCTTTTTCTTTTTTTTTTTTTTTTTTTGTACCAGGGATCGAACTCACAACTGCATGCTTGCAAGGCAGGCATTTATGCCGCTGAGCTAAATCCCTAGCCCCTTCTCCCTCTCTTTTTCTCCCTCCCACATTACAGTCATTTAAAGTCTATCTTCTGTCTTGCAGCTGAACCCATATAGGCTCCAGGGCCTTAATGGCAAACTTTTTAGAGCTTTCAGTGATAATAGACAGCCGACTGTGTGTGTGTTCCGTGGGTTTGCCACTACTGCTCTAAGGACTGTTTGAATAAACCTGTCTGTGAAGGCTGGTTTAGCTGTCCAATTGAAGTTCTAATTTAGATTTAAATGGATTGTCCGTGGTTGGAACTCATAAAAGCACAAGTTATTTTCCATCTGTTAAGTAAAAAGTATGTGATTGCTTTTGGCATGAGGCCTCTGTTGGTGATTTGAGAGGAAGAAAACCACAGAGATTAAGGCAGAATTCTGCTTGATTTGTCTTTCTGTGTTCTCTTTCTGAATCTGTGCATGTATCTTACAGAAATTAATTTGCAAAAATACATCTTTTTATTTCCTTATCCTAATCAATAGACCATTCCTAAGTCTTGCCTTCACAAACTGCGCATTTAAAATGGGGCTATTTTTTTTTTTTATTTTACCAAAGTCAAATCTGTAAACTGAGATTACATCTGAAATTAGATCTCAGATTTGAGATTAAATCTGAAAATCTTACTTTTCTCTTTTCTCTGCCCTCTCCTCCACTTTTTTCTTCTTTTAAGGAACTTTACCAAGTTCCACAGCCTGGCAACAGCTTGATTCAGAATATTCTGCTTATTTACCCCATTCTGTAACCTTCATACCTATGTGTGAAGCAACATGTGAACAGGGACTCAAACTTGTGTTTTAGAAGAAATCCAAAGAGGCTCTTCTGTTCTACTTTAAGCTGCCGTACGTTAGGTCACCCACTTATCCTAGCCAGTCTGGGACTGGTGGATATCCCATGTTTTCTTCCCAGCACCCCAACTATGGCAGGTCCTAGGCTCCTATGATGCACCATGCTGACCAGCACTGGTAGGTAGCATTACTCCCTGGGCTTGCCAAGGCAGCCTTGGGCATTTTTTAAACATGCCATCTGGCTGCAAAAGGAATCCAATCCAAGGAATTCAAAAGATCTCACAGGAAATCTATGTTTGAGGGGCTTATCCTTCTATTTTTATTTGTTGCATTTGTTGTTTGGGTTTTTTTGTGGGGTTTTTTTGTAAAAAAAAAAAAAATCTACTGAAGTGAGCACTCTGTTGTTTTTCTTCTTCACACTTCTGTGGCAATTTAGAAGAAAATCACATGCCACCCTCTGGGTCCTGTCTGCATGACTTTTGGCATGACTGCTTTCCTTCATACCTGAGAGGGAAAATAATAACTTCTGTCTCCATAAAAGCAATGGAATTACCTACTCTGGCATCCATTCCCCTTTTGCTGTTGTTTTGTCTCGGAATCTGTGCTTGTATAGCTCTTCTGTCATGACTTTCAGTGATCATTCTTGCCACACGCTAAGATGCAGTCACACCTACATGCACCCAAAGCAGCATGGTATGTGTGTGACATGAGACTCATGTAATAGGATGATCTGGACTGCTCACTTGTATGTAAAAGAGGTTTCATTATGGCATTGCTAAGCCAACAACTGTGACAGTGTTGTGTTATTTCCTTCCATTGGGTATTAGTATATCACAGTGACTAGTAAAATACAACATAATAATCCACAGAATTTTCCACCTAATCATGATGTGGTCATTTCAATATAGGAATACTAATTTCAATACAGGAATTACATAACAACAAAAAATATATCCTCTTTGCTACAAAATGATGTAATACCAGATTCTGTCACCATTTTGAAGGTAAATACTCTTAAAGCATAGTATTATCATTGAGCAGTTTACTGTTATCATTTGATGTATATTAAAGATAACATTGTCATATACAGACTTAATTGCGATTGGTACTTTTGATAGCGACATCCCTCACCTTTTGGTAAAAATAAAACAACTGTCAACTAGCTTTGTTTAAACAGTAAATTTAGATAACTATGGTTTCACTATTTTTATGAATGCATGCCACAGAAAGCTTTCTAACAGTTTTATATTCTATATACATTTAGCCAGCAAAAGCAAATGAACACTTTGTAATTGAGAGCTCTAAATTCTGTAAACATGGTCCTTAATGTGGACTAACAAATATAGAATTCTCTAAATATAATCCTCAAGGTAAAATAACAACTACAGAATGAAGTAAACATACTTATTCTTGGGAAATTTTCTTGTCTTCCTTTGTTTGTACTTTCTCTCAGCATCTTCAAGGTCAGTTTGGATCAATAGGAAGTAACTGGGGAAGAAAGGCATTTTATCATCAGCTGCTGATCCATAGGCTCTGTCCTTTACCAACTTAGGAGTGCTGTTTAGACCCACAAAGCTAGTTTGACTGTGTCTTGCCAAGCCACATTAAGCAGCTGTGTAAAATGAGTTTAAATGGCACGCATCAGAGTAAAATCTCTTTCACTGGGGCAGAAAATCAATGTTAGCTAACCAGCACAAGAAGAACAAATCTGTACTTCAGCCAGTAGTAGCATCCATACAGCTTCCTTAGAATACAACACCTCCTCCTTAATTAAAAAAATTAAAGAAAAAAATGTTGAAATATTCTGAATAAGTCTTACAAAGCACATTTGGCAAAGGCTTGTCTCTGCAATCCTGTGCCTATTGGCTGTGCATTCTGCTTTTCATGTGTGCAGAATTCTTTCTTTAAAAGGAAGAAATAAAGTTTTATTTATATTTTAAATCTTTCTGTTCCACTTTGTAGAGCACATAGCCTCTTGTGCCTTTTTTTCTAAAGCAGAAATGAATGCAAGAAAACATGTATGTTACATATCTTAGTGCTATGGGTTCATTGAATTGATTTTCAACATGCTTTTACTTTCCTTATGTGATAGTTCATTGCAGCACACTTCTGTTGTTGGTTTTGTTTTTGCTTTCTTCCCCCAGTGACACATCTGTCAGTGAAAGTAAGATTGGTCATTTGAAAAACCAGCTTTCAAAATGTCAGTTTCCCTTCAGGAAAGGAAGCAGTAGCTTAGACTTTCAGGAGCTCAGTACTCAGTTTGTCATAATGGCATCTGCCTCGTGTCAGAATCCCAAAAGACCTGGAGCTTGTGAAAGAGTCAGAAAAGGACAAATTAATGATGAAGGTGGGACGTGAGTCAGAGTGTGTGCCTGCAGTTAGAAGCAGAAAGATAGTATAAAATTGAAGAATTATGCTTCAGACTTTCTCAGCTAAATTAAACATAAGACAGTATAAAAGCAAAACCACAAGTTTAACTGGTTAGAAACCATCTTATTAATTTTTTAGGGTGTTTCTATAAGTGTAACCTACTTTTTGAATAAGTTAATCGTATGAATATAGATTATTTCTTCGTTAGAAACCATCTTATTAATTTTTTAGGGTGTTTCTATAAGTGTAACCTACTTTTTGAATAAGTTAATCGTATGAATATAGATTATTTCTTCATTTTGACCTTATGAGTGAAGGAATTGTTCATTTTAGTTATGACAAGAATTCAGAAGATGTTGGATGTTGTTTAGGGTTAGGTTAGTTGTGTGGTGATGCCCAGTCATTTGGAATTGATGGTTTATAAGTAATAGCTATATGGAACTAATACACTTTTTGCCCAGAAAGTGCATTGCAGTGTTTAGTATTAAAGCCGTAATTAATACAATATTATTTTGAAGATTTGAGAACCAGAGTTGGAAATATTTCTTGGTCCTGGTAAAACCCAAATGTTAGCGGTTTTCTGTATCCAGGTTGGAGGATTCTGAGCCATAATCTGAGCATAAGAGAGTCATAGACTGCCAGAAGTTTGGGAAAGACCTCTACCTCCTGAAGATGCCTTGACATGAAGTCCAGGCTATAATATAGCCTTTAAGATTCTTTGAATGACTGCATGGTCTGTAACCTTGACACACATGTAAAATAACTTTACCTCAGTTTTTTTTTGTGCTTTGCATCCATTTTTTATGTTTCTGCCAAGTAACTGATTTGTGCATCCGGATGTTTTAGAACTATCTAGGTTTTTGTCCTGAAAATAAGCTCTGAAGAAGAAACATGAGTTTACTGAATCTGCTATAGGTCTAACAAGCCCCAGATCTTTAAACTACAGTAAATGAATAAACAGATTTTAATTTCATACAGCCTGTCATACCCAGCATTTCACATAAACTTAAAGAAAATGTTAGGTGATTTCAGACTATTTGAGTCATACATCTGGCACAATCTGTTAAGATTTTTAATCTGTTTTCATAAGAATAGATTCCATTTCAAATATAGAATGGTATTTTCTTAAGCTAGAAAGAATTTGGACACTATCTAGCCTCTACTTCCTGATCATATGGTGGAGGAAACTGAGACCTCAGAGGTTACACACCCTGGGTCATTGAGTTGGAGACAAGACTCTCAGCAAAGGTAGCATCTCTATCCTTCTTTATTCTACAGTGTACTATTCCTAAATGGAATTTTCTTAAAGCATTTGAGTCCTCCTTTGTTTCTACTGGGAGTCCTATTATTAGAAACCAGACCAAGTGCATGTCTGAAGCAGTCACTCTGCTACACCAAGGAACAGTGTACATACCTGCACCTCCAGGGAGCGTGAGGAGTTTGTTACTGGGGCCAGTTGCCTTCCAAGCTACATAACAGTTACCTGTTGACACACTGATGGGTTTGGATTTGGGGTCTTTTTTTACCATTTAATTGCCCATGCTGATGTTGCTTCAGCATTTAACATTATTAAGATTGGCATGTTGCTGTTGAAGAAGTCTGAGTCATAGAAGATTATATGTGTGGATACTTACTGTGTAGTAAGGGGACAAGGACCACCACCATGTTGCTGTCCCTGAGGAAATCCCCAGTGAACATCAGAAAAAGGAAAACTCTCAGATTTCCTAGTTTTTAAAAATTAAGTAAAAGGACAAAATCAGCTTGAAATTTCACTGCTTTTGATTAGGAGACTGATGTATTAAATACTATGAATATAACTATATGTACCTACATCTTAATGATCATATCATACAAAAATAAGGACCACTAAAATTGGTTGCTTAATATTTTTGGTTTTAATCAAATAAGAAATTGGAAATTTTAATTAATATTGTTGTTGTTAGCCACACATTAACAGGGTGAATAAACTCCACAAAATCTTAGCCAAAGATTGCTAGGTAAATAGCTACTCAACTACTGAAATATTTGAAGTACCTAGACGTCTTGTACAAGGATGTGGCCAGCAAGGATGCTGACTCTGCTCAGAGTCAGCTGGATCCCTTTACAGAGACTAATGAGTCTTCTGACTTGGGGTGGACAATTGCTTATATCTGTGGTTCCTGTGCATCTCACGTCCACATGCCTTCCAGCATCTGTTCTTCATGGAGATGCATTTGTAATTCATACCCTGTGTTGCTGTTTGCCAACAAGGCACTTTTTTGATGTTATTTTCTTCTGAAGCCAATATGACGCAATTCTGCTGATAGATGAGGAGCCACCGATGTGGAAATACATTAATGGAAAGAATGCATTAAAATGTCAAAGAGAAGGGGCAGAAAACTTGTGAATGTGTCAGGCCTGGTGATAGTGGCGTCTCTATGCTGAAGAGCAATGAATGATTTGTACTAAGATTTGGCCCTTTGGGTTTTCTACAATTAGGTTTTAATATAATAGCTGTGATTTGAAAAGTCATGTTATTGAAAAAATTTCAAAGGCTAACAGTTTTTATTTGTTCAATTAAATATAGGCCTTTGCATTATCATATAAATACTATGCTTTCATCTTTTGGTCCTCTTTTCCTTCAAAATTTAGAATTTCAATGAATATTATGTTGATATTTGAAGGTTATGATTTCAATTAAATTTTCTGGAGTTACAAAACTATTTTGGAAGCCATAATCCTAAATCTTCAAATCAAAAAACCGTAAAAAAGAACAGAAGAGGTTTTAATGGTCTCAAGGAGTCAAAGTGTGAAATGTACAGCACACCTTTAAACACAGCCCTAGGAGGAACAAGGCCCATTGCACTAGTTTTAACAAATCCACTGGACAATTCATGTGTAGAACACAGGCTCAAGCCTTAGGCTAAATGCATTGGTGACAAGCTTAGGGAAGAAAGAGGACAAAGGTGCAACCAGGGCCTTTATTTTTATGTCTGATGTGGGCACTGAGGAAGGCACCTAGAACTGACCCACTGGATGAAGTTAGAAGGAGCATCCGTTGGAGCAGAATTGATACCTTAATTTCAGCAATCTGTTGATTTGGGAGCAAAATTTGTATCCCCAAACCTGTTTTCACTTTTTTGCCTCTCGGTATCCTGTGGGACATAAGGGTCCTCCTCCTGTTAGTATTCAAAGTGTTTCAGTTACTTTTTACTCATCAAAAGGAAAGGTTTATTTCTTACAGTTTTTGGAGGTTTCAGTCCATACTCAGTTTGCTCCAAGGCAGGGTGGCTTGGCGGGGCCACAGTTTATGGCAGCTGCAAAACAGCAAGCCAGAGACTGGCAAGAGAGAGAGACATACACCTTCTTCCTGTCATTACATTGTATGCTGGCTCTATCCCTAGGTGGGTGTAGCACTGACACCATTATCCCAAGCACTAAACAATGAACCAATCACAAATGCACAATGCAAACGCATGAGGTTTATGTCGGAGACCACCGACATAAGCTATGACACAGGGTCACCCCCAAGTCTCTCCACTTTCTCCTTTGTGAATCTCTGTCCCTGTCTGACCTTCCTGTGGCTGGCTGCTATCCTCCCCACCTGAGATTGTTCATGGTGACTGTGAGGGATAAGGGCTCTGCCTCTCTTAAATGTCTGGCGCACTTGTCTTCTGCCCTCAGTACTATTAGCATCTCTACCCAAATGTTCACATGCACTCACACTAGACTTGAGATCTAGAACAAACATCATGATCTACCCACTCAGGGAAAGTTCACCAGCATTGCCCAGCAAATCCCACTTATCAGAAGTTAATCTCAGCACTTGGGATGCTGAGGCAGAAGGATTGCCACGTATTCAAAGCAAACATGGGTTACAAAGTGAGTTCAAGGAAACCTGAACTGCATAGCAAAACCTAGATGGGTTGGTAGGTACATAGGTAGGTAGATAGATAGATGGGGAAGGGGTTGCCGAAATCGCACATGTTTCAGGTGGTGAAGGCCTGTACTGTCCCCCTACAGGTCTTTCTGTGTGATACTGGAAGTGATGAGGTTTCCTTAACCTGGAGTTGGATAACCTCAACAGTGTTCTGTGCCAAAGGTAGTAGGAAAACTGTGTAAGTGGTAGAGTTACATGTATGTTCTAGGCCTTAGTATAGTCCAGTTTGGAAATTATCATGGATGACCTTGTAAAGAGCAGCAGTAAGAGGCTAGATTCTTTGGACTGCTCATGGGTACATTAGTTTAGTGGCATTAAGGACTGAGACACAGCCCCTGAAGTTACTTTTTATCTGAGTCTTTGTTATTTTGAACTTCACTTTTGCCATCACATAAATTTAAATTAAACTCAAAGCCATGAACCAGTAAGGGTCTGTCTCTTGCTCTGGAAATTAATTAATTATTCCATGTTATGTTTCCTTGTTAAGATCCCTACAGGTGGGCCTGAGTTTATTTCTCTGCTGCTTCAGAGGAGAGGGGCTGGTGAGGACATGAGGAACTATAGGCTGGCCCAGCCTTCAGGCCTTACTAGTAGCATTTTCTACCCTAATTTTGAAAAGTGTATTGTTTTATCAAGTTGAGAAACTTTGTGACTCAGGCCATCTTAACTTAGGAAATCTCTAGATTTTAAGAGGATTTTTGAAAACTCAAAAATAATTTTATGTTCCCTAAAATTTTGTTAACAAAATACTGCTGTGATACATTATATGGGATGGAGAACTGAAGACCAAAATTAATTTTAAGGTAACTGACTTGTCCATTGAAGAACAAGAGATATAAAGGCTGTATGTCAGGTTGAGGCTTGTGATAGGGTGGGGGGTATTTAGCAGTATATGCTAACAAAGTCACTACTGCTCCATTGTGGAGTTTTGTTTTTGTTTTTGTTTTGTTTTGTTTTGCTTTTTGTACTGGGAATCAAACCCAGGACCTGGTGCTTGCTAAGCAGGCATTTGTGCCACTAAGCTATATCCCTGGCCCCTGCTCCACTGTTGAAAAGGTTTGTCTCTTGAGCTGTTGAAAAATAATGTTCTTCCTCACCCATTCTTAAAGGGAAAAATTAAGCTAAAGACGTTTCTTTTACCAAAGGAAATAGGGAGTTAGTAATGTGTACCTGGAAAATGGCTATTAATTGTGCATCTAGTATTATACAGACTGCCTCAAAGAAGATCACATTTTGGCCAACAAAGAAAGATCAGGA
Source organism: Hydrochoerus hydrochaeris (assembly GCA_004027455.1). NCBI lineage: Eukaryota > Metazoa > Chordata > Mammalia > Rodentia > Hydrochaeridae > Hydrochoerus > Hydrochoerus hydrochaeris. The sequence continues at coordinate 1,125,246 of PVLA01000002.1, forward strand.
AGTTGTATGGTGGGCTGTTCAGCTCTGTTTGTTTGTTTGTTTGTTTGTGTTTGTTTGTTTGTTTGTTTCTGCCACTTTCTTCCAAGGCACCATCATTTCTTATCTGGACACTGGCAGTGGCCTGGTACCTGAAGGTCCCACATTCATTCTTTCTGCCAGAAAAACCCTAATCTCTTCCTTTGCCTCCTTGAATAAATATGAAACCTCACAAAACTATGAGGCTCCCTTTCTTGTCACGCCTGCCCAGCTTACTCTGGATGCTGCAGGGCCCTTGTATCTGCTGTTCTTTCCTCTTCATCCATGCAATTCCCATATGACCTTCAGGTTTATGAAAGTGGTACATCATTCCCTTTGGGGAACTTCCTGCCGTTTTTATAGTAAGTTCACATGGTGTAGTGACTTTACGTCCATGCCACATGCATGACTGCAGCTTCCCATTGGCTGCTTTGGTAGTTGTTTTGTTTGTTGTTTGTTTTGACCACTATTATGTTCCCCTGTCCTCAAGCTTTTGTGCAACAGCCATCCTAGACAAATGGTTATAATTGCTAAGTAGAAAATATTTCTGATTAATTTGAGTTATTTCTAGTGTTTCTGATTAATTTGAGTTATTTCTAGTGTTTCAAACTTCTATAGTTTTTAAATCAGGGGCACTTTGGTTTTTCTTTGTATTCATTTAATAGTACAAATACTTCTTTGACTTCACAAGACTGATTTGTAGCCAGAACTACTGGCTTGTTGAGATTATAACATTATGTTTGCCACCAACATTGCTAATGCAGCTGCTCTAGGCATGCTGATTGATTAGCCACACCAAAATTTGACTCTAGCTTGCCTTCTCTGTTTCCATTGTATTCTTTTGGGGGTATACATTGTACTTTTCTCTTTAGATGTTAAATTTAACTTCAACTGGATTTTTCCTTCTTAGTACTGCTTTGAAACATTTACTATATAATTCTGTTGGAAATCTGTTTCACCTGTGTTGTGTGTAAAAATAATTTGTCTATAAAACATTAAAAATAGGCCATCCTGTGTAATGTAATGCATTTGTTACTTTATTTCTCCAAAGAAACAAACTGTTACTTTGTTTCTCCAAAGTAACATATAAAAATATATTCTTCTGCTATTGGGACTTTTCAAGATTTCCAGTTTTGGCTCTAACTGTTCAGTATTGGCCTAGAAAAGATTGTCAATAAGCAATCTTTTCTGACTTCATAGCTCAGTCAACACCTACGTTAGCAGACTGTATGGAGAAAGATAAATATTTGGCAATTGTGCCCAGTATGCCAATAAAGGGTATGTTACTTTATGTTCACTTAACTTAGAATGGCATGTGTAGTGGGTATGCTGGAATCCTGCATAGGACAGCTTCACCAGCTGGGCTTTTGAAGGGGCTTCATTTATGTGTACTCTACAAGGTTTCAGTCAAGTATCTTTAACTGCCAAATTCAATCTATAATGGGGATCTCTTTTCCCCTTTTTGTCTTCACCCTGAACCTCTGGAAGTTGTCACTTTAAAATTGGTGTTGCTTCCACCTCCCTCCAAGTTAGCCCCTTTTTTTGGTAGTTAAAAATGTAATCTCTGAGAAATCTTCAAAGTGAAAAAAAAATCTATAAAATGTATAAAAATAAAAACCTGAAAAATCTGTATGTGGATGTGTGCAGAATAAGAATCAAGAGTACTTCCAAAAGCGTATTTTCAGTTCCCTCTTCTGTATTATCCTCCTTATGATAACCTATATTTTGTTATGACAGGTCTTACATATACCTAGTCCAATTCAAGACTGATTCAAATCAAGTTCTTGTGGTTATTCTGCAGGTCAGCATGTTTATATAACAAGCCCCACATCATACTGCCATAGAAAGAGGGAGTAATATGGGGCAGGCCTGGCCAAGGTGAGCAAGGGCTGTACAATCAGCACACTGACTCATCAGCACCACCTTACCTGGTTATCTTCACAGTGCATTGTCTAGAACTACCTTAGTGCCTGTCACCAACACAAAATCAATTGAAAATGTCTACCAAAGTATGAATCCCCCCCCCACCTGCTGAGATATGATGGGCATTTATTGCCATTGCCAACGATTCAGAATCTGTCAAAACAGGACATCAGTAATCTACTCAGAAAACTCTGTAAGCATGTAGACCCCTAGAAATGATAGCCAAGTGATTCACTGCACCAAAAGTCTGAGCAAGACAGTCTGCTTTTACATAGTGAAGATGATTTCCATTGCCACTGTGAGGGACCACAATTCCCCAGTGACCAGCTGCTATGCTTGAGACCACACACAGCTTGTTTTCCTGGAAAGATGGTTTCCTTTTGCTGCCTACAGCACACAGAGTCCACTGTTTTCTAGATATGGCTGTCCAGTGAACTAGTTTTGTCACAAGCACTACCACTCCTCACAGTGTAGCACCTCTCAAAAGTCTGGATGCCAGGAAGCCCAGAGAGGGGACTGAGAAAGCACTGTTGTATTTGGTCATCTTTCTACAGTTAAGATTTCATAAATGAAACTGATAGAACTGTGTCACACAGGTAGCAGTAGTGCCATTAGACTTTTATCAAATGTTAGCAGAGTTAGAGGACCTCTGGATAAAGAAGTATAGTACACTGGAGTAAAAGCAGGCTTGAGGAATTCTGCTTCTTTCATTTACTAGCTGTGTGACCTTAGGCAAGTCACATTTTATTTTTCTGATATTTATCTTTGTTATTTGTATATGTACATAATTCTACCTTCCTTTAGGAATTTAAAAATTAAATGGTAAAGTACCTAGAAACCATACCAGCCATGTTTGTAGGTATTTATTAAGGTATAGATGTTGTGTAATTACCAGCCCCTCCATGGTCAGATGTAAAAATTGAGACCCTTCAAAGAATTGCAGTAATTTGTTCCCAGACCCAGAGAGACAGAGTACAGCTAGTATCAGAGAAGACATCTGGCTTTCTAACCAGATTATTTAAACCACAGCTATGACTTAATTGAGAGCCATTGTGACAGGTGGCAGAGATCCAACACACAAACTTTTAAAGTCTTTTGCTTTTTTATTATTTTAAGAGTATTTTTTTAAACTGTAGGCTTATGCACTTTTGTCATCGCATGGTGACTAAAAATGAGCAGTGGTGATATGGGAAAGAACAGTAACTAGGGTTGGATGGTTACTTCATTTAATCCTTTGCTTGTTGAATTTTATATTCTGATTCTCTGTTCTACCCTATTATAGACAAGTCTATATTGGTTACACTATCTGTGAAACAATTTGATGCAAACTTGAAAAGCTTTACAATGCCATTGTACAGTAATAAATATGCTCTATCAATTCATTGCTTTTACCTATGTTTTTATTAACTATCTTATGCAAAGATTAATTGGGCCTAGATCTCCATCTCACAAGGCTCAAATATATGGAAATTGAACACACCCAGGAGGGAGCTCAGTACTGTACAAGGTACATTTGTGGCTTGCATCAAGATGACAGAGGTGACTTCTAGCCTAGAAAAAGGAAAGTTAAGATCCACTTAACTGGATCTTAGAGAAAGGATCAAAATTGAAAGTCAATAACTTGGAGAAAGTCTTCCAGAAGATATCCTGTTCAGAAATAAAATGTGCCCCTGAGTGATTTACCTGCTAAGAACTCGAGAGAATGACCCAACAGGAGATGCTTCTGCAACTGACATGAGTGCTAAATTATCTTTATGGGAGTGAAAATATCAGAAGGGAACCAGGATACTTGAATTAGTACCAGCAGTTCTCAGGATGATGCTGAGACCCAAACCAGATATCATATGTTTATAGCTTCTACAGAATACCTTTAGACATGTCTGATGACCTACAAGATAACCTGATGTCAGTGGATGAGCTCATGTCTGTCCAGGGCCTTGTAATAGCAGTCAGCCCTTCACAGTAACCAAAGTGGGTCTTCGGCAAGCTGAGGCTCCAAGTCCTGAATAACAGCCCCTCTCCTAGACATTTACATCCACTGTTCGTTTATCAGACTTCTGAGAATGATCTTTCCAAGCCATCATTGAATATTGGTACAGAATGTCTTTGAATGGTTTGTTATTAGGGAAAGGAAGATCTTAAGCTTTTAATACTTTGATTTTTTCCAACTAGTCCATGTTTATTTGAATTTTTCTACAAGGCAGGAAGTCTACTGAAAATACATATATAAAAAGAATAGTAGATTGGTTTCAGAAAGTGATTTATGTTAATCTTTTAAGGAATCTCTTATAAAATGATGACGAGGGATTTAGCTAGTAGTGTAAGCACCTACCTGGCAAGTCTGAGGTCATGAGTTTGATCCCCAGTACCAAATAGATAAATAAATATAAAATATTGACTGTTAATACATTAAGAGCTGCTACATGATAGTTGAATGGTAGTAGAGCAAGAATCAGAATTAATGTGGAACAGATAAAGCCTTCTTAGATTTACTCTTAATAGTAATATTACCAAAATTTTGAAAAGTTTTTAAGGATACCTATTTATATAAAGAGCACTTGACTATAAAGACTTATCTTGGTTACTTTTCTCATTGTTGAGACAAAATACCCAATACCCAAAGTTAAAGGCAGAAAAGTTTATTTTGGCTCACGGTTTGTAGAGGTTTCGGTTCATAGTTGACTGGCTGCAAGGCAGGATGGCATGGCAGAGAGGGATCACAGAGGAAAAACAGCTCATGGCAGGCAAAATGTAGCAAAGTGGTAAATCAACAAGTGACAAGCAGCAACAGCAATATTCTTTCTTTCCCTTATATTTTATCTGGATTACCTGCTCTTAGGGTGGGTAACAGTCACATCCTGGGTAAGAGACCCTTAATTCTCATATTGAACTGTGAGTCCGTCCCAGCATCACATCCTTAATCCAAGTATCACACACTAGATCCAGCCACCTCAGAAAAGCCCCACATATGACCACATGAGGCTTTGGAGGAACAGCTAGATGCAAGCCATAACAAGATGGAATATTTTAAAAGTTTTTGCCATACTGGCACTATCTCTTATTCCATTGGAATTATCCCTGGGAGAAGAAAACCAATGAGTCATTTAAATCTACCAGTGTCAAAGAACTGGTTGTCTCATTCAAATTAAAGAGTACCCTTTTCTTTGCAAGGCTAAAGGAAAGTTGCCTCTTGCCAACCCACCATAGGACAAAACTAAGTTTCCAAGAGGTGATGTCATCATTGTGTACTGTGAGGGGCAAATATTCTGCCAATTAGGGACACTAGCCAAGGTAGCTAATCTTAAGTGCCTGTCTTCCCTGTAACAGAGAAGTTCTACCAAGAATGAGTAGAGCTCAGGGGTCCACTATGTAATTTGACTAATAAGAAATTGCTGCGTTTCTAATAAACTGTAACTTTGTAAATAATAGAGTTGAGAGCTTTAGCAGTTCCTTCTCATTTCATTAAATCAGAAAATTTAGGGCAAAAACATCTTTTAGTAACATCTCCATTTGTTTTTCATTTTTTTACTTATGGTTTTGACGTGAAGATGCTAAGTAGTATTGATTAGACAAGTCTTGTTAAACCTTAGACATTAATTTTAGTTGCTTTTGTAATTCTTGTTCTTATTTTAATTTCTCTATTCTTATTTATATTCCTGTACATAACTAGTAAGTTGGAACAATCGATATGATTATTAATGTGTAATTTATTTGTGTAAATGTAATAGATGGAGTTTTTGAATGATGTTTTAAACATTTAATAGTAGAGTTCAACATCTATCTCTAGGAAATAGTCCATTTTTAGCAAACATAAAAAAGAATAGGTCCACCCTTCTGAGTGCATTCTTAGAGTTGACTGTCAAGACAAGCTGCCTAATATGCATGGTCAATACATGTTCCTGTGGTTTTATCTTCGTATAGGCAAGGCAGTTTTCCTGGTATGAATCAGAGTGGACTCATGGCTTCCAGCTCTCCCTACAGCCAGCCCATGAACAACAGCTCTGGCCTGATGAATACACAAGGGCCGACTTACAGCATGACACCAGCTATGGTGAACAGCGCGACAGGTAACCTGGCAGCTCTGTCCCAAGGACTGCCTTGTCTTCCCCTTTCCTCCTAGGTTTCCACAGTGAATATGCCCAGACAGCTAAAGGCAAATAGTGGAAATACTTCCCTACTTCTGGTAATCTTTTCAGTGTTCTTGAGACTTAAAGATTGTTACATTTTATATAAATTGTTTTATTCTTTCTGTGTTTGTATAAGATGTGTACATATTTCCAGTATCACTAGAAATTGTTTGCTGGGCACCAAGTACACCTTATCTTTGAGAATTATTAGCAGTATTAGAATCCCCCAAAACAAGAACTCACCATTTGACAGGAGTGAAGATAAACATTCAGAATCCACATTTCAAAGGAAATGATTGAAGAGCAGAACAAGGGGTGTTCAGAGAGCTTTTTTCCATTTAGGGAAACACCTTTAAATGTATATATGGAAACAATGACTTCATGAGTACTATTTGCAGATTATCTCTATAGAAAAACTGTTTAAAATGTTTCATATGTTCTTTAAATGCACTTTATAATCTCAGCAGCTGTATTCTTTAAAAAATCACCTCTGATTGTTACATTTGAAGTAGTTTGTGAGTTTGGGGAAAACATCAAGAATGTCTGCAGCCCTCCCATTTTCTTCACTCTCAGACCTTTGAGCCTAACAACCAGTGGTCCCCTCCATAAGTTCCTGAACTTCCCAAAGATAAAGAATGCTGGTTCTATAGTGAGGCAGTGCAGTACATTTGACTGAATGGCAGAGACCCTACTAGTGAGGTTTGCTCCTTTAATTAGTTAATGCAGAATTTGGTTTAGCTGTTCTGTGTCTGGATTTTAAAAAAAAAGACTAAAACTGAACAAAGCAAAACAGAATAAAGCTAATCAGAACAGAACAATGCAAGTAATATCTGTTTTGGCTCTTAATACAAAGCTACAAAGAATATGCCCAAGGCTTGCCCCAAAAATGGTAAACACACTGCTTGGGACACCCTGAGAAACAAGGCTTTGAGTTCATCTGTGTATGGGTGCAGCAATCTGCTCTCAACTGTATCTAATGCCCTTCGGTAGAAAACAAAATAGGATGTGTGATATTGCCTCCTACGTGCCCCAGCTACATTCAAGCCAGTCAGATTTTTATCTGTAGACTTGACTTGGTGATATACACTGCTGGGGCAGTCAAGTAAAGTAGCCAGATAACAGCTACACTACACTGACCTGATGAGTAGCATCTAAGTGTATTATACTCTTTTTAAAATAATTTTTTAGAGAAAAAAATGAAACAGAATAAAGCCAATCAAAACAAAACAGTGAAAGTGGTACAGGACTTCAAAACAAGATAATAAGAAATCAACAATGGCTGCCATAATGCCTCTTGTTGTCTTCCAAATAGCTTTCCATACCATCAGATATATTAAAATCAAACTAAACAAAAAGAAGAAAACCAGTCAAAACAAAACATAGTGATACAAGATTTCAAAGCAAGATGAAATCAATAATGAGTACTATAATGTCTCTTGTATTCTTTAAAACAGCTGTCCATACCATCAGACATAATAAAAGCAAAAAGAAAAAACCAACACATAACAAACAAAAAATAAAACCAATTAAAACAGAAGAATGAAACAACAGGACTTTGAAAGAGGTAATAGGGAATCAAAAATGGCTACCATGTTGCATTCCATTATCTTGAAAATAGCTGCCCATACCATCGGACACAGTAAAATCAAACAAAACAAGACAGAATAAAACCAAACCTAACAAAACTATAAAAACAATACAAGCACAAGCATTTCCTTTTTTTTTTTTTTTTTTTCTTTTTTGGTACTGAGGATTGAACTCACAACCTTGCACTTACCAAACAAGCGCTTGAACCACTGAGCTAAATTCCTATGAAAACAATAACAAGAATTCAAAATAAGAAAATGGGAAGTTAAGAATGGTTATCACCTTTTGTTTTTAGATGTTTCCTTCCCTATCATTTTCATAATATCTACTGTACATTTTGGATCCCACTAACTCCTTCAGTTTCTTACACTAGGAGATAACATACTGTTCAACCATATGAGTCTGAATGATTTCACCCATGTTCATGATCTTAAGTTGCATCCATTTACCTACAAGAGCCTCGTGATTATCCTTCTTTATAGCTGAATAGCTTTCCGTTGTATGAAAATACCATATCTTTTTGATCTATTTTGAGGTTGATGGGCAAGCTACTCTTGCTTTTTTGTGGTTCCTTGTCACATGGAGAATTGTTTTCTCTCCTTTGACCTTTGGTCTATGAATTTTCTTTTGAGTTAAATGTGTTTCTTGAATATCACATATTCATGGATCTTGTTTCTTGATCTACTCTGCCTGTTTCTTTTTATTGGTGAATTGAGGCCATCTACATTAATAGTTACAACTGGCATGCATTGGCTTATCTCTGCCATGCTATTCTCCTGCTATTGCCCCCATCCTCCTTTCCCCCTCCATTCAGTTGCTTGCCCTATTTGGCATTCTCTCTCTGCTGCTATTCCTGGAACCATGGTCATCTTTTTCTCTCTCTAGAATATCCTTCAGCACCCTAGGGTTGGTTTGGTGGTCATGAATTCCTTCAGTTGTTCTTTTTCATGGAAGTATCTTATTTTTCCATCAATTTTGAAAAATAGTTTTGCAGGGTACATCAATCTGGGTTAGAAGATGTTTTCTTTTAGGTTCTGAAACACTTCACTCCAAACTCTTCTTGACTTGATGGTATATGTTGACAAGTCTGTCATGATTCTGATTGGTTTTCCTTTATAGGTGATCTGTTTCTTTTCTCTAACAGCCTTTGATATTCTGTTCTTGTGCTGAATTTCTGGGATCTTGATTACTCTATGTCTGAGTGTAGATTTATTTTGGTTATGGCTAGCTGGATTTCTAGATGCCTCGCATATCTGTGCACCAGGTCCTTTTCCCATGTTTGGGGAGTTTTCTGCGATTACTTCTGTAAATAGTCTTTTTATGTCATTTATGTTGGCCCCCGCTTTTTCGCTGACATCTATTATCTTAAATTATTTTTCTTTGCATTGCCTTTTGCTCCTTCATTTTGACATTTTTCTGGATTCCTCTGGATAAGCAAGGCACAGGATCCCAAGCACTTAACATGTTCACTGGTCCCCCACACTGTAGGAGACTGGGCAAGGCACCTGAATTTTTCCCAAACCCAGTTCCCAGGGAGGCAGTGGGGCATGGGGTAAATTTCTCCATACCTGTGCAGCTACGCAAGGCATCCCCAGTGGCCATGGATGCTTGCTAGTGGGGCCGTTTTTTCTTTCAGCCTGCTCCCCTGATGGCAACAGATGCACAGGGGCATGTTTGTGTGATTCTCCTTTCCCACACTAGCTGCCACAGGAAGCAAAGCGTCTCTGGCCTGTGGGCGCATAGGATGTGTCTGGCTGTGTCTCCCTGTCCATGCTGGTTACCTGAAGGAAGTAAGCTTCCCAATGACAGCGTACACTCAGGGGTGAGTCTGGCTGTTTCTCCCTGCCTTCCCTGGTTCCCTGCAGGAATGCATGTCCTGATTTATGACATGTCAGGAAAACATGTAATTAGGGCCCTGGCTTCCTCAACCACCTTTTTTCTGTCAGGGGTGCCTTCTGCTTTCCTGGCTTCTAGTATTAGAGTAGAGGAGAGGCCATGCTTTACTTCCCATGTGAGCTTCTAAGTCATCCATTTCTAGAGTCTCATTTAATAGTAGCATTCCCTGATTATTCTCTCAAAGGTTTGTGAAAGAGGCAAACATAACTAATATTGGTAAAAATAGTTTTTAAATCAATAAAGTAACCCTTCCTGAAGTTAAACAGGCAGTTACTCATGAAGAAAGATGGGTATTTTACATTAGAAATGAAAGTACAAAGCTCCAGAAGTTTGTTGCAAACTGCTGAGGAAGCTCAGCAGTTTTTCCCAGGTGACAGAGGATCTGGGTTGTGACAATCTAGACAAAACTGTATGTTTTGTCTGTCTTCTAGAACTGAAATTACTTAGACCATTTAAATTGCATGATAAATTTTTACCATGTAGCAGTTCTCAATTTTCCCTTTTTTGTTTTATTTTTTATTTTAAAGAGAATAAAACAAACCGTAACAAAACAGAACAAAGCATATCAGAAGAAAACAATGTAAGTGACCCACATTTCAAAGCAAGACAACAGGGAATCAGCATTGGCTACCATAATGTCTCTTGTTTTCTTCTAAATAGTTGTCTAATCTTCACACACAATGAATTCATACAACACAAAATAGTATAAAACTGCTCAAAACAGAGTAATGAAGGCATTATAGGCCTTCAAAACCAGACAGTGGGAAAATCAACAATGGCTACCATAATGTCTCTTGTTTTCTTCAAAAGAGCTGTCCATACCTTCATGTATGTTGAAATTAAATAATACAAAACAGACTAAACCACTCTAAACAAAGAATAAAATCATTACTGTGTTTCACAGCATGACAATAGGAGATCAACAATGGATACCATAATGTCTCTTTTTCTTCAAAGTAGTTGTTCATATCATCATGTATAATACAATCAATTCTCATTAACTATTTAGGAGAAGGTCTAGGCATGTATAAGCCTCTACGTGTACATCTATCCTTTCTATATTAGAGGGAAAAACAAAACTAAAGAAATCAAATTACTTGAAAAACAAGTAACAAAAAAGACAAAGAACAATAGCTAGGAGCCCAAAACAATGACGATATAGGCCTTCAAAATGAGGTGAAAGGAACACAACTAAGGTTGTTATTTTACATAGTGATCTTCAAAAGAATTCCTTAGATCACTAGAAACAAACATGCAAGATTGAGCCAATCCTATAAATGTTAACTATTTTGTTCCAAGAACTAATAGAATTTGTAGCACAATCATCTTAAATATCTTGTGTTTATACAAATTGAAATATTTTTTTCTTTTCCATTCCTTTTTTTCCCTCCTTTTCCCTGCAGTATTATTTTTTTCCCCTGTGAGCAGATTCTTACCCTTTCACAGTATTGATTGAAGATTTTGTATCTTATGTACTCTTACCATATCTTATACTAGGGAGACAATCTGGTATTTATGCCTGTGAGTTTGATTTATTTTGCTTATGAGTATGGTCTCAAGTTGCATCCATTTACCTATAAAAATGTCAGTGTGATCATTTTTTATAGCTGAATAGTACTCCATTGTGTAAAAGTACATCTTTTTTATCCATTTCTCAGTTGATGGGCATTTAGGTTATTTCCAAGATCTAGCTATTACAAATTGTGCTGCTATAAACATGGGTGTGCATATGTCACTGTGATATGATGTTTTCAGTTCTTCTGGGAATATGCCCAGAAGTAGAATAGCTGGGTCAAATGGGACTTCCAATCCCAGCTTTTTGAGGAACCTCCAGACTGACCTCCACAGTGGTTGCACCAGTCTACACTCCCACCAACAGTTTCAAAGAGTTCCTTTTTCCGCCGCAGCCTCTTCAGCATTTGTTGTTGGTAAATTTTTTGATCCTGGCCATTCTTTCTTGAGTGAGATGGAATCTCAGTTTTCTTTTAATTTGCATTTCTCATGACCAGTGTAGCTAAACATGTTTTCATGTATTTATTTGCCATTTGTATTTCTTCATCTGAGAACTCCATATTCATCTCAGATGCCTATTTTTGGATTGTGTCTTTGAATTTTAGAGGGTATGATTATTTTAGTTCTTTATATGTTCTAGACAGAATTCCTTTATCCGAAGGAGAGTTGACAAAGATTTTTTCACAATTCGTTTATTTCCTTTTTGCTCTGTTGGAGATTTCTTTTGACATGCAAAAACTTTTTAAAAAGACAACATCTCAGTTATTGATTCTGGGAAGCATTTCCTGTGTGGTTTGATTTTTGTTCATGAATTCTCTATCTACCCCTATGTCTTCAAGATTTCTGCCTACTTTGTCTTCCAGCAGATTTAGATCTTTGATCCATTTTGACTTTAGCTTTGTACATGGTGATAGGCATGGGTCTAGTTTTAGTTTTCGGCATATAGAGAACCAGTTTTTCCAGCACCATTTATTAAAGAGACTTTCTTCCGGTGGATGTGTTTGGCTCCTCTGTCAAAGATAAGGTGGTTGAGTGTGTTTGTAATTGTAGCTGTATCTTCTAATCTATTCCATTGATCTTCAGGTCTGCTTTTATTCCAGTACCATGGTGATTTTTTTACAGTAGCTTTGTAGTATAACTTCAAGTCAGGGATTGTGATGCCTCCTGCCTTGCCCTTATTGCCTTTGCTATTCTCTTCTGGTTCCAGATGAATTTTAGGAATGATTTCTCTATATCTGTGAGATATGCTAGTGGTATTTTGGTTGGAATTGTATTAAATCTGTATAACAATTTTGGGAGAATGTCCATTTTCACAATATTTGTTCTTCCTATCCATGAACAAGGAATGTCTTTCCATTTTCTGAGATCCTCTTCAATTTCTTTTTTCAGGGTATTATAATTTTCGCTGAATAGATCTTTTACTTCCTTTGTTTTATTCGTAAGTATTTCATTTTTTGGATGCTATTGTGAAGGGTGTGGTTTCTCTTATTTCACTTGCACACTGAGTTTGTTGTTTGTGTACAGAAATGCTGTTGATTTTTGAGTGTTGACTTTGTATCCAACTATATTGCTGAATTTGGTTATTACATCTAGAAGTCTTTCAATGGAGTTTTGGAGCCATCTATGTAGAGTATCATATCATCTGCAAATAGTAATAATTTAACTTTCTCTTTTCCTATCCTTACTCCTTTTATTTCTCTCTTGTCGAATTGCTGGCTAGTATTTCCAGTACTATATTAAATAGGAGTGGTGAAAAAGGATATCCTTGTCCTGTTCCTGATTTTAGAGGAAAAGCTTTCAGTTTTTGGCCATTTAATATGCTGGCTGTTGGTTTATCATAGATGGCGTTTATCATATTGAAGTAAAGACCATCTATTCCAATTTTCTGTAGGGTTGTTAACATGAATGACTGTTAGGCCTTATTGAAAGCTTTTTCAGTATCTATAGAAATGATCATGTGATTCTTATTTTGGGCTCTATTGATATGGTGGATTACATTTATTGATTAGTGTATGTTGAACATCCCTGCATTCCTTGGATGAATCCCACTTGGTTGTGGTGTATAATCTTGATGATTTGCTGCTTTTTGTTTGCTGGTATTTTGTTGAGAATTTTTGCATCTGTGTTTATTAGGGAGATTGGCCTGTAGTTCCTTTTTTGGTTGGGTCTTTCTCTGGTTTTGGTTTTACAGTAATACTTGCTTCCAGGAATGAGTTAGGGAGAATTGCTTCCCTTTCAATTTCATTGAATAGTTTGAGGAGTGTTGGCATTAAGTCTTCCTTGAATTTTTGTAGAATTCCACGGTGAATCCATCAGGACCTGGGCTTTTCTTTATTGGTAAGGTTTTAATTACATTTTCAATTTCTTTAATTGAAATTGGGTTATTCAGCAGTTTTACCTCTTCTTGATCCAGCTTTGGTTGTTCATGTGTTTCTAGAAATCTCTCTATTTCTTCTGTGTTATCATACTTAAGAGAGTAGAGGTCTTCAAAGTAGGTATTGATGTTCTGTATTTCCACAGGGTCTGTAGTGATTTCACCCTTTTCATTCCTTATTACTTGAATTTGAGTTTTTTCTTTCCTTTTTTAAAAATAAAGTTGGCTAGGGGCTTATAAATTTAATTTATTCTTTCAAAGAAGCAACTCTTTGATTCATCAACTCTTTCTATTGTTTTCTTAGTCTACATTGCATTGATTTGTACTCTGATCCTTATAATTTCCTCCCTTCTTTTGGCTTTGGGCTTGATTTGCTTTTTCTAGATGTTTGAGGTGTAGCATCAGGTTGTTTATTTGTGTTCATTCTGTTTTCCTGATGTGGGAATTCACCACAATAAAATTTCCTCTGAGGACTGCTTTCATTGCATCCCACAGGTTCCAGTAAGTTGTATTTGTATTTTCATTTGCTTGCACATACTGTTTAATTTTTTTTTTTTAGTTACCTCTGTGACCCACTGATTGCTCAGGAGTGTGTTATTTAATTTCCATGTGTTTGTCGAGTTTTTGCAGTTTCTTTTGTCATTAATTTCTAGTTTCATGGCACTATGATCCAATAACATGCATGGGATAATTTCAATTCTTTTGCATTTACTTAAGCATGTTCTGTGGGCTAGTATATGATCTATTTTAGAGAATGTCCCATGTGCTGCTGAGAAGAATGTATATTCTGTTGTTTTGGGGTGGAATACTATACATATCCATTAAGTCCATTTGTTCACAAGTATGATTCAGTTCTGTTATTTCTTTGCTGATTTTCTGTCAGGTTGATCTGTCTCTTTGTGTCAGTGGGGTGTTGAAGTTTCCCATTATGATTGTGTTATTGTTTATTAGATTTTTCATTTCTGTTAATACTTGTTTAGTATAGCTGGGTGCTCCTAAATTTGGTGCATTATATTTAAGATTGTTATCTCTTTCTCTTGAAGTTTTCCCCTAACTAGTATGTAGTTACCTTCTTTATCTCTTTGGATCATTCTTGGTTTGAAGTTAACATTGTCTGCAAACAGAATAGCTACCCCTGCTTTTTTTTTTTGGGGGGGGGGGTCCTGTTACATGAAGTATTGTTTTCTGTCCTTTCAGTTTCAGTCTATGAGTTTCCTTTTGGGTTAGATGGATTTCCTGTATACAGCATATGATTGGATGTTGTTTCTTGATCCATTCTGTCAGTCTGTTTCTTTTAATTGGTGAATTGAGGCCATTTACATTAATGGTTATAACTGATATATATTGGTTTACTTTTGACATGTTATCTTTCTGCTGTTGGTTCTTTACTTTTCTCCTCTGTTTAATTGTTTGCTTTGCTTAGTGGTTTTTTTCCTGTATCTATCTAGAAAGTCTTTCAGTATTCTTTGCAGGGTTGGTTTGGTGGTCATGAAATTCTTCAGCTGTTCTTTGTTCTGGAAGTATCTTATCTCTCTTATTTTGTATTCTAGAGTTTTGCAAGGTACATCAATCTGGGTTGGAAGTCGTTTTCCTTTAGAATCTGAAATACTTCACTCCATGCTTTTCTTGACTTTATTGTTTGTGTTGAGAAGTCTGCTGTGATTCTGATAGGTTTTCCTTTATAGGTGATCTGTCTTTTCTCTCTAGCAGCTTGTAATATTCTGTTCTTATGCTGAATTTCTGGGATGTTGATTATTATATGTCTAGGTAGTTTTATTTTGGTTATGGCTATTTAGAGTTCTATATGCTTCACAGATCTGTATGTCGGTTTCCATTCTCATGTTTGGGACATTTTCAGCTATTATTTCTGTAAATAGTCTTTTGATATCATTTGTGTTGTTACCTTCTTTTCGTTTATACCTATCAATCTTATTTTGTTTCTCTTTGCATCATCTTGCACCTGTTGAATTGTTATTTGGACCTCAAAGCCACAAAAAATAATGAACAACAAATATGGCACAGTACCCTGCCCCAAATGTTGTGTGTATTCCTGAGGAATAATCAATTTAGCGGGAAATCATGAAAGGTTTATTATTATTATTCAGATAATTCTACTATTCATTATCTTATACAAAGGAAATATGTTCAAAGGCCATTTATTCCTCTTTGTGAAGTAGTAGTTTTATTGCATTGTACATTCTGAGATACTGAATTTTTAATCATTTAAACATCAGATTTTCTCTACACATTTATGTGAATTTTTTTTCTGCTTTATTAAGCCAAAAGAAACCCAGTAGAAAGTAATTATTCAGCACATCAAAGGAGCATTGACCATTTAATATTTACTGTGTATCTTTTGATAGGTCCATGTGAATCTGCTATAACTGTGTTATTCTCCTAGGGAACAGAAATGACACAGGGACATTACAGTGTAGCTCCTGATGAGGATTTGGGAGCTAAGGTGTAAACTTGAGTAGCCATGGGTCAGGAATGACTTACCATCACATCCATCTTCTTGGTTTGAGCCAGTGGAAATAAATTACCAGTGATAATAGTAAAACGTTTCTCCATTAAAGTGTACTTTCAGAGAAAGTAAAAATATTACAAATGCTGACCAAGGCTAGTAGTAGAATTTTCTGCATCTCAGTTAACAGCCAGTACAACTGGCATTCTAGCATTCTCTTCACTGAGTTCAGACAGTTGTAGAGGACCAAAAAAATCTTCTGGTATAGTGATAAATTGTTACAGGGTTCAGTGAGTGAGTAATTATTTAAATGGAGTCAGTGTGAGTACAAATGTGATGACTATTTTTTTACTTAAAATGCTAGAGGAAGCTATATGGTAAGCAATGGGGATCTTTCCCTCTGAAAATGCTTTTTTGGTTCTGTTTTAACTATTTAGATTAGAAGGTTAGAACTTCACGTTAAGGGAAAAATTATAAATCATGTGTAACATTGTTAAATATACCCTTATACACAATATATGCATTGTTAGTTGAATTATACTTACTTGTATTCCATTTATAATATTTATTAGCCATATGTTCATTTGCATGTAAGCTGTCATCTTAGAGTAGACATCTAAATTTAAAAGCATAGATGCCTACCATCTATACTTTTGAGTTTGCTTTATATCAGAAGACACTCCACAAAATGTAGGCCATTTGCACTCTATCCAGTAGACAGTAAAGGGGCAACCACATGCCACTGCCTTACTCTTATACAGAAATCTGGTCAAACTGCAGTAGTGAGTCTTTCTGTCTCCCAGCATTGCTCAGTCTCACATGCAAAGTATCCTGTTAATGCCTAGCCTAGTTAGGGCATAATAATTACGATAGCCTTTTACAAAGAAAACAATTCATCACACTGCCATAAAATTATGAACCACCTATTTCACGATCTCTGGAATGCTTGTTAAAACTAGATTCCCAGGTTTCCATCAAAATTTCTAATGGACCCAGGAGTCTGCATCCCTAACAGACGAAATAGGTAACATATGCCGAAGTTCAAAAAGAATTGCAGATTTGGGGGTACAGTGATACCTTAGTTCATGAACACTTTTGTTTGCGGGCAGTTTGGCTCACAAACAAATGTTTGGCAAAATTTTGTTTTTGTTTGTAAACTCTGCATGGGTTGATAGACAGGACTGTGGCCATTTTTCCCATACAACCATGAACATGGCCATCTTTTCCAAAGTCATGAAACAAATGAACTGAAGTACCACTGTATTTTGACAGTGCAAGCAAACCAAAGTACCTCTGTAATTTGATCTTTTGTCACCTGACACAACTACCATCAGCTTTGTATGCATTAACTATTGACCAGACAATTTGCTGTTTTGGGACTTTAAAAAGGCATACAAAACTGCCTAGAATGTGAACTTACCAGCTGGATAGCTATATTCTTAGAACTTTAGGGTCTTCCATACTGGAAATTTTAAGCCCTTAGTACTCCTCATGATATTTGATTGCCCACGAAATTTACAGAAGTGTATATTGGCTTGCTTTAAATTAATGATTTTAGGTGAATCCTTTGAAAACCCTGAAAACCAGCTCTTGTAAACAAGGGAAGTGCATGCTGAGATCTTGCCAAAATAAACTGGTGCACCAGGGCTTTCCTGGCCATTCTTCTAGAGCAGCCATATGTAACAACTTTGCTAGTATGGCTGTACAGGGAGCACCACTGGTACAAATTAGGGATCACACCTAGCCTTCAGCCTCTCACAGTCACTGTCCCCAAAGGAGGTTCTCAAAATGGGGATGTTCAAGGGATTTTCTTATGGCCTTGCTGAACCAGCAGGAGAAGAGTGTATTGCCTGAACTTTTTCCATATCTCTTCTATGTATCAAATGAACAATGCATTTTATATTTTGCCATGCATATCAATAGTCATGACCATCTACAGGTATACACACAAAGTTAGGCCCTTTGTGCTTTCGTAAACAAGGAGTAAAACCTTTTCCAGAATGTCGTATATTACTATCAAAAGAAAATAACTGAGTGTGTTTCTGATCCTATTTTACTGTCTTCTGGAAATGACTCTGCAGCCTTGTAGGGAAACTGAAAGAGGCTTAAAGAAAAAAAGAATGAATATTTAAGTTCAATTTTACTTCTTCATATTTTCTTTATGTTCTTTATGTTCTTTTGAATGTGTATTAAATACAGGGCAAAATAATTGCCGTAGGACCATGACCCAGGCTCTTTAAGAACTTTTTCTGACTCTTACATTTCAATGATATGGCCAGAGGCTATGCTTGAAATGTATGTACAGTGCTCAGGCAGCACTTTTTGCAGCCACAGATTCCTTACTGTTTCTCCTTGCATTTGAATTTTCCATACTGAGTTGCTGGTGTCAGTGAGAGAAGGAACAGTACCTTGACTCATCCTTGGGATCATAGTAGGTCTTGCTTTTTCTGAGAAACAAGAAAAAAATAATGCCCCTGGAGTATCATTGCCCAAGGAGATGTGTGACTCTTTGCAGTGACTGATTGAAGATTCCAGTAAGAAGTCAAAAAATAAGCATTTCTTCAAAAAGAACAGTAAAAGTTATATAGTAAAGGAAGACTTTATGATTCACTTGATAAAATTTATACTGTCAGACAGAAGAATAATAAAACTATTATTCTACATTCTATCTTTATCTTTCAAGACAATAAAGCAATGTAATTTTGAGTTTTTATATTTGCATATCTAAAATGTCATATAAGCTATTTGAGGAGCTTTAAATCAACATAATGCTTATGTTTATGTAAGTCTGATTTTTAAATCAGTAAAAATTATCACTAATTAATATAAAACATATTAGCCTAGTTCCTTATTAAAATTGCCTTTGTTGATAATATGAAGTATGATATTATTATTTGTAACTTAAAAACAATATTCAAACATAATTGTAATTTTCATGCAAATACAACTGAAAGTTAGCACTGTTACATGACCTCCCCACTTTCTCTGGAATTGTGCTAGCTATGATTTCTGTGAACTCATTTTGTAGATAAGAAAAAGGACACATGGAATTTCATATACAAGCCCCTCTTTTCACACTTAGCTGCTTTTTTAAATCTTTTTATTCTTCTAAAAAGGTTGTTTTAAAGTATACAGGTTTACTAATTCCTGTCATGTTAGACCCTAGAGATAACACTGCACAAAATCAATTCGCTACTTTGAACAAGGCGGTCTTCTTGGTTGTAATCTCTCTCAGCTGCTTTTTTGAGGTTTCACACATTCACAAAAATAACAGCATTTTTAGCTGATCCCAATAGATTTTTCTCTGCAGCTGCATCACTTGAAAAAGCTTTTTGTTCCAGTTCTTAAAGTCTACGTATTGAAAGTAATTTGAAAAAAAGAAAAACATCCTAATTATGATTTGTGTGTGTTGTGATGACTTTAAGGGCTGACTGGGCTGCAAATGGGCTTTGAAACACTAGCCAATGTGCCTGTGAAAAATACAGGATTTCAGAGTTTATTATTGAGTATGCTGATGTAAACTTATGGGCACGTGGCAGGGTAGGTTTTTTTGGCAGGACCTATGGTCTCAACCTGCAGTGATGCTAACGATATTAGCAAATTAGCACCAGAGAGCTTGCCAGCTAATTCACCCGAGCCTGCTCACTCTCTCACTGCTGTAATTAAAACTAATTATTTTCTAAAACATAGTAATACATGAATATGTGCAATAATCATTTTGTAGTGGGCAATCTGTGGAGCCTTTTTTAAAGCTGGTGGTTTTTTGTTTTTTTGGCACACTGTGTTCCATGTGTCCTTCCTGATAAGCCAGCACTTGTCTTTGCAGAGTATGAAATGAGTCCTACACATAGACCTCAGGTTCATGTATTTTTACAGGTAGTGTTTTCTGGCCTCCACTGCTTTATAAGGCTTGTCCTTTTTCTCCTGTCCTCTAGCTTCCGCACCTCATTCCGCCTTTCACACGTTTGTTTGGTGTTTCCTTCATAGCCCCTCAAGCCCAGGGTTGTGCAGATGGTTTTCACAGTGGGGTTCTGTAGAAATTCAGCTGTTAGTCCCTGGATAGCTACACCAATTCCCTACTATAGCCTTGTTCTTCCTTTAAAAAGAAATCAAAACCCATATTTTTAACCTGAAAGTGTCTATTAGTGTCTGCAATAAATGTGTATGGATCAGTTTTTCTCTGGTGAGCCTTTATCTAATGCCTAGAGGAGATGATTGCATTACTGAGCCTAGAGAGAGAGAGAATGTGTTGGCTCTGGAGCTGCTGTGGGTATCTGAGCTGGTGGTGAGCTGCCAGGGAGGGCTGATGACTGCAGAGTCTGTGCCAGGCTAAGGATACCAGCCCCACTGCAAAGTAATTAGAAATCCTTCCCTCATAATTTTATTTCTGATTATTCTTTTTAGAGTCATCCATATGATTGTGTTCCCTTATTTTAGACTAGACCATGTGCAATAGATAAGAATTTCAAATCAGGCAGTAAATACCAAATAATTTTACAAACTGTAGATTACTTGGATTAAGGAAATTAGTCACACACTCAGGTAAAAGCCACACACACCCAGCATTCGTTTTCAACACCTGATGAGCACTTTAAACATTTGGCTTCTTTCCACTTGAGGCTTACTCTGATAAAACTATAATAATTTTGAAAAACAAAATATAAACTGAATTTCACTGGTTTGGGTTTTTAATGTACAGAATGATTATTCATTCTCTCTTTTTCTCTCTTTTTCTCTCTTTTTCTCTCTTTTTCTTTCTCTCTCTCTCCCTCTCTCTCTCTCTCTCTCTCTCTCTCTCTCTCTCTCTCTCTCTCTCTCTCTCTTTCTTCCAAAGAAAGGTCACCAGAATGTGATGCTATTCAGATTTCAGAAATCATATACTCCTAGTTATCATTTCTCTGTTCTTTTATTCCTTCAAGGAAAACTCAGGTTCTCATGATTCATTCAGTTCAGTAACTTGTGTTGGCAGGAAAACAGTCTGACAAATCACATGTATAATCTTGATTCTTTCTCCTGTTTTCGATTAGCATCTATGGGTCTTGCAGATATGATGTCTCCTGGTGAATCCAAACTGCCCATGCCTCTCAAAGCAGATGGCAAAGAAGAAGGCACTCCACAGTCTGAGAGCAAGTCGAAGGTACTTCCTCCCCTGCATGCGTGTGGGTGCTGCCTGGCCAAAGCTGCCCTGCTGTTATCTCTTTTCTGGTGTTGGCAACATTTTTTCCCCACTTGGTTTCTTCTGCATGCTTTCATTTTGTTCAATATTTTCATATTCTTTTCTTTCCCCACCCCCTTCATGGTGTGGATCTGAAAGTTACTAGTTCTTATGGCATTAACTCATGGTGGGCAGGGGGTGGAGGGACAAGGCCCACCTAAGAAAACTGCTTTGGGGGTGGGGAGAAGTAAGGGATCTTGCCTGGTTTTGATACTTGCAGCCATTTTCTCTGCCTTCAGTTTAAAGCTTCCTGTTTTGGCCGCCTCAGCAACAACAACATACTTAATATTTTGCTTTCCTGCCTTATTTGATAAGTAAGGTGAACAGCCTTTTTTTTTTTTTTTTTCCTTTCTTCCTTTCATGAGGGGTAACCCATGCTTAGCATTCCATGTAAGCTTGAAATAAGCATGGTGGCTTTGTGGCCTTATCCAGCATCCAGCAAACTTACCGAATCATACTAATTAAGAATGTTGTTTGAATACCTTTATATATGTGTATGTGTGTGTTTGTACATGTCTGTGTGTATATATATATATATATATATATATATATATATATATATATGGTCAGTCTGTTAAACTGGATGTACTTTTTGTTATTTTAAATAAAGTTTGCCCTACCTTTGTCATTTTTTTTTTTTATTCCTCTACCACAGGATAGCTACAGCTCTCAGGGTATTTCTCAGCCCCCAACCCCAGGCAACCTGCCAGTCCCTTCCCCAATGTCCCCCAGCTCTGCTAGCATCTCCTCCTTTCATGGAGATGAGAGCGATAGCATTAGCAGCCCAGGCTGGCCAAAGACTCCATCAAGCCCTGTAAGTGGCTCTGGTTGTTTGTTTTTTACTTTTTTGTTCTTGGGGGGATTTTTGGATAATTAATTAATTTTACTTTAATGCTTGCTTGATGATTTGTTTTATAAGACTTTTTCTTCATTATTAATCCATGAGAAGGTTTTCTTTATATATAATTGCATTAGTAACAAAATGAGTAGAGTTTGTATGCATTGTAGAAGTTGATTTCTGGTAATGACACTTGCTCTATGATGAAGAATCATCTCTGTTCAAAAATGCACTCCTGATGCTGGGCCCAGATTCCTCCACATAGAGATGTGCTATGCACTTATGGGCCCATTAAATAATTTAATTCTCTGATTAATAGGAACTAATAGTAGTCATGGACTAAAAGGCACATTTTTCCCCAGACTTGTTTGTCATGGGCTGTTCCATCTAAAACATCTTATTTTAAACTGTGCCTAAAACAACTGTATAAGTATTACAAAGTGTGAGTATGGTTTAGCATGCATCAGTCTGTTTCATTTTTGGATCATATGTTTGAAATTAACAATGAAGTTATAGGAATATTAGTGCATGTAAATTTTTAGGTTCATAATGTATAGCTACATTGGAGTCAATTGAGAAAGAAAAATGGTGTTCTGAATGAGACTGCTGGTAATCTTGAAAAAAACTGTTGATTTCCATATGATATCCAAGTAACAGAAATGCTAATATACATATCAGGAAACTATTTAAACCTTCATGTTCTTTTGCTCTTAAGAGTTGTGCCTTTATTTTCCTATTAAAGAAATTAATTCCGGGGCTGGGGATTTAGCTCAGCAGCATAAGTGCCTGCTTTGCAAGCACATGGTCGTGAGTTTGATCCCCAGTACCAAAAAAAAAAAAAAAAAAAAAGAAAAGAAATTAATTCCGTACCATTAAAAAAATGAGTAATGTGCAGTAGTAACCTTTATTCTACATTTATATAGGGTACCAAAAGATCTTTTAAAAAAACTTAACATGCAATTAGTTGCCAAGAAGGCTTAATTAACACACTAATTTTTATAAGATCATGTATTGAAGAGCACAGTTCAGGCAAAGTGAGTTGGGAAGAAGACCCTCACTATGCAAGATCTGGCAATCTAGTCAAAATCCAAAAGGAGGCTGCTATTAATTATCTGTTCACTGGGTTCAACAGAAAGAGCTTGATGGTTTGAAGAATTGGTTGTTCTATTAAATGTTTGTAAAGTTCACATGGAGCTTCAGTGTAACCAGCCCTTTTCCTTTTCAGAGGAAGGAAGGGTGCTCTGCGTTCTCACCTGCCCTGTAGATGTGTTTCAACTTTGCCACACTGAGTGAAGCAGAACTAAGGGGAAGAGAGAACCAGACCCCTTCCTTTGGATTTCTTTGTGCTATTTGCTTTGAGTCTCAGAAGGCAGCCAGTATTATGTGAAGTTTTTCCCATAACGCACTCTTTTTGTTTTGTTTTCTTTCTTTCTCAGTAATAGGAAAAAGCACTTTGAGTCAGTAATGTGCTTAAGCAAACAGGTAGAAATCAAATAACTTTCCAAAAACATTTCTATATTGACTTGAGGGAGAACTTTAGAGACTGAAAATAGTAATCTTTAAAATCTAAGATGATAATTAAGAAGGATTCCTTTTTTTTTTTTTTTTTCTCCGTACCAGGGATCAAACTCACAACCTTGCACTTGCCACGCAGGCACTTATACCACTGAGCTAAATCCCCGGCCCTAGGATTACTTATTATTAAAGCAACTGCTACTAAATCATGTTATATATTTAAATGTTCATCTTGCTGATCTCAGAATTATAAAGAATCACTAAGATGGATGCTATACACTAACTTACTAGTCAGATTGTCTCCTGTGAGTCCTGTAAGAAATTCTTGTCAGAATCCTATTTTCCACTTAAATATGAAAGAAAAACGAACCAAATTGTTGACTCTTTTTTATAATACAATTGCACTTGAAATTGTACATTAATTTTTAAAGTATTTCTACACACATTATCTCTTTTTGTACCATAATTGTATTTTATTTAAGAATTTGCAAACAAACTTCTGGCTCTAGTGTTAGATAGACAAGAGAATCTGGGTTTGCCAAAATGGGAGATGTTAAACTCTTGCTATATGTTGTGGAAATGGTGACTTTTTTTTTTTTTTAACAAGATGATAATTCAAGAAGGGGACAAAAGGACAGTGTAATGAAGGACTTAATATCATCTGTGCTACCAGATCACTGCAAATATATATGCAATTCAGAAATACTTGTTCTTTCTGAGATACCACTACAATTTGTGCTCAAAATTGCTCTTAATAGTGTCCTTAATAAAGCCTTTTTAACAGCATCCCTGAAATGGAGAAAATAAAAAAGCTGCTATTGCTTTGACAGTGTGCTGTAGGCCAATGTTTTGTTACAAAACATTCTAAAATAAAAAAACATTTGTCCATACACATACACATGTACATATACATATTACCAAGCATATGGTAAAGACTGCAAAGTATAAATCTGCCTAAAAGGCTTGAAAAAATTTACATTTGGGTTTAATTAAAATATATAGAAAGAAAACATTTGTGACTCCATAAGACAGTCTTGCTGAATTTTTTTCAGCATTTTCCATTCCTTTTCTGCCTCCACAAGAGTTTCAGAACAGTAGGACACAATTTTTACAACACTGAAGCAGCACTAGATAGTCGTTAGTCACCTAGATGTTGCCCAGAAAAAGCTAGGTAGTCATTAGAACCTAGAAAAATCTTTCTGAGAATTAGTTTGCTTGCCTGTTTTTCAGTGTGTAAAGACTTTTCATCTAGATGATCCTTCCTGGCTGCTCACTGTCTAGGAACAAGTCAGGAATGAGTTGAACCCAGAAGGTGGTAGAGAGTGTTAATGTACATGCAAGAACCACTTGTTTCTCCTCATGTTCTTTTTTTCAGACACCTAAATCCTGACTGGTAGTAATTGGGCTCCTGAGCAAACCTGATGTCATATGCTAACTGTGAGCAGAGCCTTTTTCTCAGCCTCAGCCTGCAGTTTTGTTTTTTGTTTTTTGTTTTTGTTTTTTTTTTTTTGTGGTACCAGGGATCGAACTCATGACCTCACACTTGCCAGGCAGGTGCTTATGCCACTGAGCTAAATTCCCGGCCCTCAGCCTGCAGTCTTAAGTTGTCCCTACATTCACATCATGCCTTGCTCTTTGACATACTGCATGTAAGATTTTTGAACCAGTTGTTGGTTCTTATTTGAATGCCAGCAGACATGTCCTCTTTCATCTATTTGGGCATTGGTAGAACAAATAATACCTATGGAGGGCCATCAATATAGGACACTGTGCTAAGTGTGAACAGTAAAGAACTTGGGGAAATTTCAAGCTTATAGAAAGAGTGAATATCAGACATATATGCAAAACATACTTTTACACACTATATAATAAAGTGATATAAAGGGGGGAAAAAAGTGAGATAGTGGCTTAAGAGTTAGGCCAGGGTTTTGCAGAGCTTGCACAGAAGCCTGACTACTTCCATTATAGGCATAGCCATTTTCTTACATTATAGTACGATAAAAAATGCTTCATGGAAGATCTTAAAATTATTCAGTGGAAAACTATTAAAAACTATTATCTTCATTTTATTATTCTAATTTTAGGAGAATTGAGATAGCACAAGTTAGTAAAGATGAGAAAAGTTAAACTATAGATAGACAAGGCAACTAAATCATAGGCCTGTTTCAGTTATAAGAATTTTTTCCTTTCAAAAGCAGGAGCAAACATTTCTTCACCCTATTCCTCTGTTCATGATTAACTGTTCATCCAGAACTACTCCCCAGTTTTAGTAGAGAGAGGACCAGGCCAGAAATGTCAAATAGATCTTACACTCACTATATTAGAAGAGGTAGTTGAAGTAATTTAAAATTGATTGTTTTTATTCCTCTTATCCTTAAATTGACTCTCAGACTTTCACTCTTATTCACAAGTGAAATGAAAGATTTTTTTGTTTCACTGATTATTGAAGATAATGTTTTCCCTCATATTCATATTTCAAATTTTCATGTTTGAGAAGTATGCACCCTTTTTTTGGTGTACCTCTCTGAAAGAAAGACAATTTGATACTGACATTTACCTGATTATAACCTCTTGTTAAAGATGCAGTATTACAAATGTAGGAATCTAATGTCTGTATTCACTTTCCTTTCCTATTCAAATAATCTTCAGGTATAAAAGTATGGAAAATGAGTTTTAAAGGCATTAATGCTTTACATATTCTGAATGTATATATTGTATTTAAACAGATATAAATATTTATGTATTATTATACATTTTTATCTAAAGTAATTTATATGTGACTTGAAGTTTAACCTTAATACCAAAGTTAGTTTAAAAGAGTATACTGTTTTTTAACATTCCTCACTTTTCATTTATACCAACTGTATCATCTTTTTTTTTTTTTTTAATTTTACATACAGATTTTAAAACCAAAGCCTTAATATTCAACTAAAATGGCTTTGGAGCATGGCATATTAGACAGAAAGTGGCTACTCCTCCCAATCTGAGATCTGTATCTTCAGGTATCCTTTCTTAGGATCCAACTTTTACCAGGGGCCACTTCAAGACAAGATAACATCTAACCTCAATGGCCATCATGTTACTGAACCCTCTGATTTTGAAAAGTATGTTTCAAACTATACCATGCTAAATTAAGAAAAAGGAAAAGGAAAATTTAACAAGACCTCTGTTTAAAATAATGGCTCTATATTGCAAATGATAGCCTAGTAAATATACATGACTAAATTAAATAAATTCTTAATTCAGAGAAATCTTTATTAAAAATTTATCAGTGATTTTACACAGTATCCTTGGTATTGCAAAAATAATACATATTACAACAAAGATAGAGATAAAAGATAGGAAAGAAAATACAGTTGGGTTATTTAGGCCTGTGGTACCTGTGGAGTCAATCTAGAGGGTTGACTCCAAGTGATATAATCAGGTACATAAAAGAGCAAGAATTAAAGAGTATCTATATGAGCTACAGAAGCACATCAGTACATGTACATAAAAATAAATGTATATATTTATCCATAGATGGACTGAGAATGTGCTCAATACGTAAACTGAGCATGAATTCCAAAGCAGTATGTTAAGAAATCTAGGGGCCAGGGATTTAGCTCATTGGCACAAGCACCTGCCTGGCAAGCACAAGGTCATGAGTTCAATCTCCAGCACCATATATATATAAAATATATATAAAATATTGTCATCTAACAATACCTTACTTTAATAGAGACATGTAGGAAATTATAAATAATGAAAGCTAATTATCAAGTGCCAAAGCTTTGGCTAGCCATTTGTTTATCAAGCTCTCCAGTAAGCTTGGTATGGCTTCAAGCTTGCATTTTTTCAGCAAACACTGTATGTTTCCTCCACATAATTTAGAGTTTTCATATAGACACACAATAGCTATTCCTTTTTTGACAAGAAAAATGAGGAGTGCATTTAGTTTGGGAGCTTTATGATACTACGTGTGAAATTTTTAATTCATGTTGACCATTCTCTGAGTTAGCAGCATTTTATTTTTTAAAATTACACAAGATTTAATTGGAATCTTGCCTTCTGGGATTCAATGCTTATATCAAAGTTTAAAAGATTTTGTTTATTTTGGTTTAGTTTTTAAGTGTCTAAAAGAGTGAGTTTGAACCCTTTTATAGTCAAAAGTAAATTCTTAATTAAGAAAATGTGTATTTTGTGCCTGAACTAGTAGCCTTCATTCCTAATTGTTGTGTGATAGCAGTAGTTTTATAATCTTCTTCTTGTATTTCTTAGCTCACTGCTTTTTTCTCACCTTCTTCCCTTCCCTCTGCTCTTCATCTCCCATCACTACATGTTTCTTCCTGCACCAGAAGTCCAGCTCATCTACCACCACAGGGGAGAAGATCACAAAGGTGTATGAGTTGGGAAATGAGCCAGAGAGGAAACTGTGGGTCGACCGATACTTGACTTTCATGGAAGAGAGGGGCTCGCCTGTGTCCAGTTTGCCCGCAGTGGGCAAAAAGCCCCTAGACCTGTTCCGACTCTATGTTTGTGTCAAAGAGATTGGAGGTTTGGCACAGGTAAGAATGAGTGAATGAAGAAGGATGCATTACAGATAGGCCCTTACAGAACACATTTTGGTTTGGTTTTGTAATATATGGAATCAGTTTTTTTTTTTTTTTTTTCCCACAAAGGACAAGCAAAGCCTGTGGAAAGTTACACTTCTGAGAGCTAAATATATGTGCTGGAAGGGAAAGATTGGGGTTCCTGGCTGTGCCACCAACTCCAGTGTTACCGCAACAGGAAATTTATTTGGACCCCAAAGTTTCCTTATCTAACAAATCAGACAGTTATAGTAGGTTTTTCTTTAGGTTCTCTGGAAGCTCTAGAACCCTCTGGAATCTGCTATGAGTTCACAGAAAGCAGAAATATTCTGCAAGTGAATGAATTATCTGAGTCATATGTAAATAAAATTCACTATTTCCTTCTATCCAGAACAAGTTTCTAAAGAAATTAAATCACACTAGTAAAGCCATATCCACAGTCCCGGGGTAGCAAGAAAGTCCATACAGTGATTTTCAGCAAGGCTAGTCCTAGAGTCAATAACGACAGGCACTCACACACAGAATTCAAAGAGGTGCTCAATATGGGTTGGGCACATGCCCACTGGTACTTGCATAACTCTCAGAATGAGTTACCCCCCAGAATCTCATGCCTTCATCATGCCACTTTGCTCACCCTAACCCTACCATTTTCTAGTAAGGAGTCTAGGTGATATGGATGTGTCTTGTCATAGAAACTGAGAGGAGAAACACCATTGCACTGATATCTTACTGTGGTCTTTACTTTTTGTATGTCTGCAAAGAATAGATAAGGAGATCATTGGTGAAATACAATAGTATAGTGCCCCAAGGACACTCATGGTGGTAGGTAGCCACATGTGGCCAAGTCTTTCTCAATCCAAAACACATCTTCCCATCTCCCAGTAGTTCTCCATACCAGTTGTGTATAAAAATCACCTAGCAACTTTTTAAAGCTGTCCACCTGGCTCCCAACCCACATCAAAGCAGTGTAGATCCCTAGTAATATACAGAATTAGATACCTAGTACCACACCAAGGTTACAAGTGTCACTTACTAGTCGGGGATGAGTCCTCTCACAAATGTCACTGAAAGCCTACCATATCTCAATACTGTGCTTCTTGGGGCTTACAGGAGGGATTTTGAGCCCTTTGCTAACCACCCCATGAAAGAATCAGAGCCAGTATCTTCAACTAGTTTCAGGGCCCTGCATAGTCAGGTGTAAAATTTTGTGATACAGAACTTATGTGAGTGATCATCAGTAAAGGCATGACCCAGACACACCTCTAGACCCACACCTAGACCTCCCATTGTTCCCTCTGCCCTTGAACTCTCCTGTACCTACCCTTGTGACAGAGATTTTAAAATTAACAGGAGTATAACACACTTAGGGGCACGCCTGGCCACCACTGGGACTCTCCCACAGGTAACCCACATGAGCAGGGAGAAGCAGCCAGCCAAGTTCCCACGTGTATGCAGGTCGTTATTGGGACTTTCCTGCAGGTAACCATTGTGGGCCAGGAGAACCAGCCAGCCATGCCTTAGAGAAACCCAGAGTGTTTGGAAAAGCCTACCTAGCACCACACCACCTCTGGGGAACCTGGGTTAGGAGAAACCCAGGTGCCCAACCCAGTCCCCTACACTGTGGAAGGGTAACCAACATGGGAAGCACCTGGGACCCTATAACTTGCTTATCCAGTGGAACCCAAGAAAATGTCAAGATGAAGGACCAAAGGCAATTTCAGACTCCCAGCCCACACAGAACAAGTCTGGGAAATACAGACATGAAATAAAATGGAAGTCCCACACCTGAAATCAGTGAAAGCATAGCAACTGAAGTAAAGATACAAATTCATGAGGCTATAAAAGTAATCAAATCAGAAATAATATCTCAGGTAAAAGAAGAAATTAGAAACATAATGAAAGAATTGCTGAGCATATGTGAAGAAGACACAGATAAAAAGAAGAGCATAGGAAAATGATGGAAACCTTGAATAAACAATATAGGAAGAAATTACAATGCATGAAACAGATTCAAAGAGATACCCAAGAAATATTTGAAGATAGCAAAATATATTGTGGTATTCATTATTGATTTCCTATTACCCTTGTTTTGAAATCATGTACCACTTTCACTGTTTTGTTTTGATTGGCTTTATTCTGTTTCATTTTTTTCTCTAAAAAATTATTTTAAAAAGAGTATAATACACTTAGATGCTACTCATCAGGTCAGTGTAGTGTAGCTGTTATCTGGCTACTTTACTTGACTGCCCCAGCAGTGTATATCACCAAGTCAAGTCTACAGATAAAAATCTGACTGGCTTGAATGTAGCTGGGGCACGTAGGAGGCAATATCACACATCCTATTTTGTTTTCTACCGAAGGGCATTAGATACAGTTGAGAGCAGATTGCTGCACCCATACACAGATGAACTCAAAGCCTTGTTTCTCAGGGTGTCCCAAGCAGTGTGTTTACCATTTCTGAGGCAAATCTTAGACATATTCTTTGTAACTTTAAGGAGCCAAAAGATACATCCCTGAGCATTTCATGATTTGCTTATTATGCATCATTTAGTCTAATGAAATTAAAAAGCTTTATGAGAAATTTTGAATCCAGAAAGTACTTCATGAAAAATCACTGTCCTTGTTATGCAACAAAGCAGACATTAAAAGGCACAGCCTTCCCCAAAATATTTGCCAGTCTTCATGTTTCATTCATGTGTTTAACCTTCCAAAACCTGTTCCCAAGTAGGAATGAAAAGGCTAAAATAATGTCCCAAATCTTTGCATAACATTTCTGAATCTTTCTCACCTCTCTATTTCCTCTCCTTTGCAAAGGTGGTATCTCCAGCCTGAGTGGAATCAAACATGAAATAGCCTTGCACAACACATGCAACATAAAGACATGTCCATGCCCTGGCTGCTGACCTAATGGAGAAACAGCTCTTGCAGGGAATGATGGCACTGTGTTGGGATTTTAGTTGCAGCATTTGGTGAAGAAGTCTCATTTACCTTTGCCCCAGGGTCACCTTTGCCCATTCCACAAAAAGCCTTTGGAACAGTGATGGCAAACCTATTAGAGCTTTCAGTGATAAATACCCTATCTTAGCACCTGTGCCATAGGTTCACCACCACTGCTCTAAGGAGACGATGAAAATACACAGCCAATATTATAGGCCACCTGGTGGGAGGAAGCACAGTTTTGGTATTAGTTTTCAAACACCTAAGCTGCAAAATAGTGCAGTCGTTGCTCTTTAAATTAGCTTTTAGACATTTTTCTTAATTAGTGGTGGGATATCAATGAATATGAGCAGGCATGTCCATTTGCTCAAGGAACAGCTCAAGAAGAGCCTGTGTGAGGTGCTAGGAGATGCAGCCAGCAGAAGACTAGCAAGTGTGCCTTTCAGTGGTGATCAGCAGGTCTTTAATGACTATAACAGTGAATGCTGTCTGTGCACTACTGAGTGGGAATAATGAACGTTAGTTAAAAGAGGCCAATGAAAAAAAGTAAACCAAAACATTAAGTGCTTTTTTTTGTCTCCTGGATTTAAACAAGCCACTTTGCTGCAAACCAATGATCCTGCCTTTTTTTTTTTTTTCCTAGGTTAATAAAAACAAGAAGTGGCGTGAGCTGGCAACCAACCTAAATGTTGGCACTTCAAGCAGCGCAGCAAGCTCCCTGAAAAAACAGTATATTCAGTACCTATTTGCCTTTGAGTGCAAGATTGAAAGAGGCGAGGAGCCCCCACCAGAAGTCTTCAGCACAGGGGACACAAAGAAGCAGCCCAAGCTTCAGCCGCCATCTCCTGGTAAGTTGCATTGCTACAGCTGGGCCCTGGAAAGCTAAAGGCTCCACTTGGCAGGGGCTGGAGCCTGGACAGCTGCGCAGGGAGGGCAGAGAAGTAAAGCTGAGAAAGGACTTCAGATTTTACAGGGTGAGTGGGGTCTTATTTTGTTATCTGATTGGACCTCCTCCTCTTTGCAGTTCTTTAAGGAAGAAAAAAATAAAATTTGGGTTATTACCATTTGCAGTCAGCACTTTGAAAGCTCTCTTCTTTTGCTTTACCTTATTTAATCAAATTAGACTTTGGATTCTGAGCTATATGCCTTTATTCCTTTACAAGAATTTTCGGATATTCCATCTAATTTGACAGTGCCATCTTGCAGGCCTAACAGGTAGGTTGTGCCAGCTCTTCCTTAGCCCCAGGGCAGATTTATACTTTAACAAAACAAAATTTGGACTTAGTTTTCTGTGTCCCCTGCCCAGCAAGTTCTCACTGAGGGAATTTATGAGCTGCCATGGTAAAGACTCCTTCAACCTGTTTCTGAAATGCCAATCAACTGTGTCCCAGGCCAAAACCAGAGCAAGGCATGCATGTCATACCTCCATGCCCACTGGGCACAGCCAGATGCTCCTCCGTGTGTCTTCCTGCCTCTCTACCTTGCTGTTGGAGACCTGTCTGTCCTTCCTTGTAGCTCTCCTACTGGCCTTTGTTCTTTCTACTGAGATTTCAAATTAGAAATTCCAAAGTCATATATAGTGAAAACTGTAATACTAGTGGCAGAAATAAATTGGCATCATTCTTAGTTTGTCATGGTGAGTTAATGCAGGTAAATTCCTCCATTCTCAGTCTATGTTTGGCCACTGGTCCTGACTGGAAGTGCTTTTATGACAGATTAGGTGTTTATGCCTAAAACCAGAAAAGAAAGTAATTTCCCTTTTAATGGTTTTCTCTAGCTGTTTTCAGTCACCAGGCAGTCCTTGCCAATCAGAGCAGCTCATGCAAATATATGTATGCCCAAAGCACACTTGGAGTGACTATATCTTACTTTAGATATATAAATTCCAAGTATAGAGAGAAATCCTCCACACTAACCCCACCCTTCAGGATTCTAAGTCTTTGCCACTTAGGGTACACCTGAAAAACTGAGAAAGAATTTTTAAAATCACACATTATATTCAGTTGACAGAATGAAAGAAGCTGCCTGTGAACAGCTCTGATACTATTTTTCCAAAATAAAAACCCAGTAGGGTGTAGGGACCAAAGTGGTGATGTCTGCAAAGATCTAAGGATGTATTTTATTTGCCAGGAAAGAACTTGTGTCCCTGAACGGTCTGCAATTGTGCATGGAGAATAGCTCTCACAGCGTGCCTCAGCCCTGGTACAGGAAGCCCTGCCGAGGCACAGATCCTCCAGAAAGCAGAGGCCTTGTTCTCCTAATAGCTGGCTCTTTCCTTTCCCCTTTTTCTAAACTGCTGCCTTTATGGCAGGATTATCATTTTAATGGCACAAAAGAGACTGGATTGCTTATGCACTTCTTGGTTCAGATAGACCCTTGGTCTTTCCTGTAACATAGGAGGTAGTAGAAATAAATCTCCTGGTCTTGACTGTGAAGTCAGTGCCCAACCTGCAGAGTGCTCCAGACCTCACAGAGACCAGACAGTAGGTAGTAAACATCAGTGTCTCTATGGTCCAAAGCCAGATCTTCCATCCCATGCACACCATCAGGTAGCTTCTCTTATTCTTGGACCATCACTGAGGACAATGTCTGTGACACATTTTTTATGTCAAAAAAAGGAAAATAAACTATTCCTGTTTTTCATGTCAGGTTTAAAAACTAATTTCCATCAAAAATAAGTGGTTTTTGATGAAAATTATTTTATAAAATTATATAATAACTTACCCTAAGAATATAATTATAGTTTATCCTTACTGGCACAGTCAGGCAAACTAAAAAGATTCATAAGAAACATTTTGAATTTTTGCTAATGGTTTCTAAACCAACTGCAATCCTAAATCACTTGGCTGTATTCTAAAAGCACCACAGGTCATGTGTCTCTGGTCTGGTTTTGATTTGATGCAGCTCCTATGGATCCAGACTTCAGTATGGTTCATCACTGGAGACATGCCATCCTTCACCTTTGGGGCCACATTGCAGAGGCACGCTGGACCTCCAGGTGCATCAAAAGGAATATAGGCTTGGGGTATGGGCTGTATCTCTAAAGCACCTATGGGCTCTCCTCACACTGAACCCGCAGAAGTTGTGGAGTCCGGGAATCAACACCCTAAGTTGCTCTGCAGGCTGCAGGGAGGAGGGAGTTTAGAGGCCACTTGGGAAGAAGTGGGCAGAGAGGGACAAGGAAGCTCCACTTTCAGTTAGGAAGTCTGTAACCAAAAACCCATCCATCTTTCCTAGCAGGTGGCTTATTTTCTATTATTAGCTGACAGATGATGTCACAAAAACTGTCATGAATCCAACTAGGGAATCCTCAGTGGAAGATAAATGAGAAAGAGGGTCAGATATAAACAAAGGTGCCCTCTGGTTGACCTCTATTCACTAGAGCTGGGACATATCAGCTATTCCCCAAACCTACTCCCCATACCCCTACACCCCCTACCTGCCAGAACTAGGGCACCAGGTTCCTGCTGTGTAAATTACCTTCCCAGCTAGGAGCCTGGCTGTTCTGTCTGAAGTGTGTGAATGTGCTTAACCTTAAGTAACCTTTCCATTGTTTACTTTAGAGTATACATTTGTAGCTTCTGGCAAAAGATAGGGATGTCCTAGAGAGCATGCCAGCCTTCTCTAGTAATGGAAGTAATAGAGTTGCAAGAAGTTGCACTTAGGTTTTTATTTGTTTGTTTGGTTTGGTTTGGATTTTTTGCCCGAAAGTAAAAGAAAAACACTGGCAAGAGAAAAAAAAAATTTATTAGCTGTAAATGTGAATACTTATAAATAAGGGTCATTCCAAAATCAGTCTCATAAGCCATGTTTCCAGGGAAGCTGTCCAGGCTAATGTGGACTCTGTCCCTGATTTAAGAAGCACATAGTTCTCATCTACAGCACTATGTGTGCAGTCATGTCTGGATTATCCTTATGTATTTATACCCACTCTGCCTTTTTAATATGCATTTTTGGGGTTTCACCAGTTTGATATGTAAGCAGGCATTTGTCTTTCTTCTGAAATACCTGTATTTGTGCATTGTCTTTCCCACATGTCTGAGAATTTCCCTGAGTGTCTTTAAGTCTCAAGCACACAGGGCAGTGTCACACATCCGACCAGAGCCTAGCAACCCTGATCTGGCTAGAAATGTCTGAAATGTCTGTACCTCGCTGAGACTTTCTAAGTAGATGCGATACTTATTTCTATTTCTGACTCCACAGTCTACTTTGCAATCAAGGGCTTGTTTAACCTCCATTTCCTCTGAGGTAAAATGTGAACAGTGGTAATTTAGTGAGGCTTGGGCACTTCAGAGGAAAGGAAGCAGCAACCAGTAACATGGCAACTTGTTAATTTCATTAACAGGAATTGTGTGTTGGTTTCTTTTCTAAATTGTTGATTGTGTTCTCCATGAGGGCAAAGGATCTTGTCAGTTATATCCAGGTATTAGAAAGGAGCCTGAGATACAGTAGGTCCATTATTCATTCAATAGGTATTTGTTTAATCAATAAACCAAGTTTTGCACAACTAACATACTAAGAGATATGTTAGGAGACCAAAAAATACATTGTTTTGCAAAGTTAATTTTTCCAAAGTCCCATTGAGTTTTGAAAAGACTGCTCAATTCTGATCTGTGTTATTATAATGTAATACAGTAAGCAGGCATTTGTCTTTCTTCTGAAATACCAGCAACCCAACAGCAATATTAAAGAACTCAAACACAGTGTATTTTAAAAACAAATACTGATTTCA
This sequence comes from Hydrochoerus hydrochaeris, assembly GCA_004027455.1. NCBI lineage: Eukaryota > Metazoa > Chordata > Mammalia > Rodentia > Hydrochaeridae > Hydrochoerus > Hydrochoerus hydrochaeris. The sequence goes on from PVLA01000002.1 coordinate 1,160,949, forward strand.
TAGCTCAAAAACAAGCATGTTAAGGCCGTGAATGTAGCTCAATGGTAGAGTACTTCCCTAGCATGCACAAGAAGCTAGTATCAATCCTCAGTACTGGGGGGGGTGGGGGGGTGGGGAATAGATAATAGACATCCAGGTTTTACATAGTGTTAAATTAACATAAGATACATTATTGTTTTGTATTACTGCTTTTCAGCTAAACACTTCTCATTGTCCAACACTAGGAGCTTAAGTTTTCTAAATTTTTTTCTAAGATAGCACAATAGTCCATTAAGGTACCAAAACTTTCATCCTCTTTATTTACATTCAACATCTGCAATACAGACAACACTGAAATAAACGTTTTAATCCTAGCACCTTCTTTTTATTAGATTACTTTCTTAGGTTGAACAATTATCCTAGGTAAAATAATTATCCTATCAAAAGATTTACATATGTTTTATGGCTTGCAAATGAAGTACATTTCCAAATATTTTACTCAAAAAATCTTACTAATGGCTGAGGTTCAGTAGTAGAGCATTTGCCTAGCATGTGTGAGGTCCTAGGTTCAATGTCCTGCCCATACACACATCTAAAAACACTCACACTAATTTTTACCATAAGCAGCATAACAGTATTTTACTACATTGTTATCCACAGTAAACATTAGTGTCTCTATTGTTTTTACATAGGTAACTATAAGAATGAATTTCCTTAATATCCTTTGGTTTCTCTCCCTCCCCTTTCCCTTGACCTGTCAGCTAACTCAGGATCCCTGCAAGGCCCACAGACGCCTCAGTCAACAGGCAGCAATTCCATGGCAGAGGTTCCAGGTGACCTGAAGCCCCCTACCCCAGCTTCCACCCCTCATGGACAGATTGCTCCAATGCAAGGTGGAAGGTATGTTCAAAGAACTCCATGAGCCATATAAAATCAGATTTGTTTTGTCTTTTGATTTTTCTGGAGAAAACTTCATAGAAAATAAAAATGATTTTTCCTAGTGAGTTTTTAAATGTTGATCAGTACTAGTTTTACTCATGTAATTTATTTTAGATGGCTTTTACATTTATAGATTTCAAGACTGGTTTATTTTCTAGTATTTTTGGAGATAACTCCTGCTGTATCATTAAGCTTTCGTTTCTTTATCTCTTCAGAAGCAGTACAATCAGTGTACATGACCCATTCTCAGATGTGAGTGATTCATCGTTCCCAAAAAGGAATTCCATGACTCCAAATGCCCCATACCAGCAAGGCATGAGCATGCCAGACATGATGGGCAGGATGCCCTATGAGCCCAACAAGGATCCCTTTAGTGGAATGAGAAAAGGTATGGTCCAGGGGTGTCACCTCTAATGCTCTATAACCAGTGCAACTATTCATTCAGAGTATCTTGAGGTTCAACAGCTCTCACATTGCTACCCTAAGTCTGTGCCTTTGGGAAAAAGTATTTAGCATCTCTGTGCCTTATTTTCCTCACCCAGAAATTAGGAAAATAACAAAGCTTGCTTCGAAGATATTGTGAGGATTAGTTAAACCCATGCACACATGGACTGTGGAAGAGTGGTGGGCAGCCACTGGTGAAAACATGCATTTGTGTGATCTGGCATTACTAGTATTGTGGTTGTGTCAGTGTCAGCCAGGATAGTGCTGGGTGCTAGGTAGATTAGTAGTAAATCATACATATTCCCTATTTTCAACTAGCACTCTTGGGAAATAAAAACTATCCAAATATAACTTCACTGCAAGTGTAGAATGAAAGATCATGGTTGGCATTAGAAAGGAAAAGTAAAAAAAGGATACTGGTTGTAGTGGTGCTCAGTGTGGCACTGGGAGGCAGGGAATCTAGGAGATCAGGTAGTCAGAAGGGAAGACTCTGAGGAGATGGCAGTTATTCTACTGTGAGCTGAAGAGTGAAGATGATGACAAGCAAAGAGGGCTGGATCCCTAGTGAGAGGGAACAAGTACCTAAAGTATAGTGAGCAGGGGCTCATAGGCTGTGAGGGTATTGGCCATTTGGGGCCAGAGTCTTTCAGCCTTTATGGCAAATTGATAAGTTTGGGTTTTTTCAACCAGGTAAGACATGCTGTGTGGAAAAATGAGATGGTTTGATTTTTGTGAAAATAAGTAATAACTAGCCACTATGCAGCATGCATTGAAAAAGTTGAAGGTGGATAGGGGAGGGGGGAGATACAGTAGTTTAGGGAAAGAGGTAACAGGTTGGAGTTAGAGATCAGCAGTGGAGAAAGAACCATTGTTTCATGTCTTAGAAGTACCAGTGAATTGGACGTTGAGGCTGCAGAGCTCAGTGATGGTTGCAATGAGGACTGCTGGGGAAGGAGCAGGATCTAGAAGAAAATCAAGTTGCTGGGTCATGCTCTACTTGTCTGGAAATTGGGCAGAGGTTGAAATTAGGTGTGATTTTAGACCACTGCGCATAGAAACAGTATCTGCCACTGTGGGATTAGTGAGCTCATTGAAGAAGAAAGTGTAGGAGAGTTTCTGGTGACATAAGGACATAGGTAGGTAGGCTACTCCTTTATGCTTGCTAAGGCTGTCTTCTCTGAGCCATTGCCCTGTTAGCTCCTCCCTCGGCAGATCAGTTCAGTTGGAAACCTGGTGGTTTGCTTTTTGACATTCTTTCAAATGCAATTGGGTTCTATGAAATTAAAGTATGATGTGAATATTACTGAAAAAATATAGAAAATGTGAATAATAATTTTATGGAAATACTTATTCTGAGATCCCTTAAATAATGGTACCTATGTGCGTGCTATTTGGATGTTGGGGTACATACAGTTCTTGTTATATTGTCTGAGTAAAGAGAAGCATAAAGTTCAAAACCTCATCTTTCACAAATATGGACTAATGAGAAATGAAAATGAATCTCAAAAATTTCAATATTGGGCATATACCACTGAACAACTTAGATTTATAATTATTTTGTATATAATTCAGATAACTTATATAAAGCAAGATAAATATTTTTTCCTTTCAGGGGCTTCAGGGCTACTTATTCTAAATAAAGATTTTACAGAACATGCAGTAAATATATAAGCTCAGAGTCAAAAGCTTTGCAAATATTAGAGGTAGCTATTTTTCTTAGTAGTAACATATGCTAAGCAGAATGTTTTATTAGTGTTTTTGGTGTCTGTGTCTCATGTTTAGACTGAAAATATTATAATAACAGACAGAAAAATAATTAGTAATATTTGGAATCTGGCCTCAAAATCTATTGTGAACCATTTCAATATCCTGCCTCTGTGCTGTGGTAGACAACTACACTTGAGTTGCTTTGTGTCCTTATGTCTATGATTGTTCTTATAAAAATGAATTTGGGGGTGGGAAATAATTGTGGAGTTACCTTACTAGGCACCTCCATGGTTATATAATTGTTTTCATCGACTATGTAAGTGACTGATACCATCCATAATATATTTCAGTTCATCTCCTATCTTACAATATTAGTGTATTTGCTACCAAATTAAAACAGATAAACAGGAAATCTGTAACCAATAGATTTTCTTACTACCCAATCCCTATCATGATAAAGTTTTCCATTGGTTAGCTTGCCTTATTCTGTCAGTGAACTTGACAGTGCTCTGAGTAGACCAGCAGTGGAAAACATCAGTGGAAAACAGCTTTTCATTGTTGCTGTCACTGAGGAGGTGGCTGGTATGGATGTTGCTAGCCTATGCTGTGGTACAAGATGAATCTGACAGTCAGGAGCTGGCCCTGCCTGTTCACCTTCCTGTGGCACCCTGCTCATTTCTTTACCTCACCGAGGTACTGTTGGTAGATGGTACATAATTGAACATAACATTTTATGTATTATTTAATTAAACAATATATTTTCATATCTGTTAATATGTTTACATATTGGTTAACTAGATGCTAGGCAGAACATTGTGTTTTGTTTTTGTTTTTGGTACTAAGGATTGAACTCATAATCTTGCACTTCCCAGGCAGGCGCTTGTGCCACTGAGCTAAATTTCTGGCCCCAGAACAGTGTTTTTAGTTGAATGCCCACATCCTAATGGTCTAGTATTGGATGGGTTATTTCCCAGTATTTTGTTCTAAACAGAAATGCAAGGATTGTTGAAGTAACACTGATAGGTATTCCCATGAAGTGGATTCCTAGAAATGGAATTGTTCAGTCAGATGATAGAATTTTTTTCCTTCTACTAACTCAGTCATCTGCTATAGCAAACTACCTCAAAACTTAGTGACTCTAAACAGCAATGCTTAATTCTGTCTCAAGGGTTTGTGATAGATTGCAGTTTTTCACTCCGTGTATTGTTGGCCAGTGCACTGAAACTGCTTCTAGAACTGGGCTGTCTCTTTGAGTAGCCAACATCATAAGAGGCTTCCCCTGGGGACTCTGCTGGCATTTTGGTGGCGACCTGCCCCATAGGACCTTTCCACATAGCTTCTTGGGACTGAAGAAGCTTGCAAGAGGCCATACCCCAGTTGCGAGCTCTTTTGCACTTTTGCTTGCACCCATTCATTTATTCATTCATAACCAGAGTTCCTTTGGTTAGCAGTAGTCACATGCCCCTGCCCAGAGTCATTGTGGGAAGGGAGTTCACAGGCTGTGAATACTGGTAGATGTGCTCTTTGGGGCTGTGAAAGACAGATTCCCATGGCAAGTACTGATAAAGGTTGTACCAGATTAATGCTCTCAGCAAGAGTGTCTGCAAGTGTGTGAGTTTTCATTATCTTACTAAGAAATGAGTAATAGCAGTCATTTTATATTTGCCAATTAGATTGACCAAGAAAAGTGAAAAACCCTCATAATTGTTTTAATGAGGATTTCTTTATTGATAAACTCACATACCTTTTCATTGAGTGGCCATTTGGTGTTCTTTTTCTGTGAATGGGTTTGCCCATTTTTAATTTGTTGTCCTTTTTTTCTGATTTTTAAGAACTCTATGAATTAGGGAACTAAGCTACTTAACTAGAGATACTTGATTTCTGTCTGTCTTCATATCTATAAAATGGAAAGTAATTTCAAACTGGTTCTACCACCAGCTGCCATGAGATCAGAGGGTAAAGAGGGTGGAAGCACACTTCCCAGTGACAGGCACTGTTACCATATCTGGCATTTGCCTCAGTGCCAACCTAACAGAATTCATCAGGGCACAAAATTTTAATTCCCTTTTACCTCATGTGACATAGAATGAAGAGAGGTAATAGCATCATACATCAATTAACAGTTTACTGTATATTAAAATGTTTAATTTGCCTGTGGGCTAGTTTCTGGACTTGACCCACTTTCCTTTAGGCTCTGAGCTGATGCTACTTTGCATATAGAACTTCATCAACACTCTACCCTCTTTTAGAAATTGTCTCTCTTATCCCACCTTGAGCTATATTTTGCTCTTATAATTACTTTTATGCTGATTTTGAAGTATGTCCATGCATGAGTATTTATGTTGAAGTTTTCAAGGTTTTTTTTTCCAATAAGGAAAGGAAACTAACTTTGTATACATAATCTCATATCTTATCACCATCACTTCATGAATTGCTATGACTGACCTTATTTTATATACAAGAAGTAAACTTAGAAGTTAATGACTTGTCTAATTGGTAATAAATAGATTTAGGCCTGTATGAGTTTCCATATTGCTGGCGAATAGGTGCCCACAGACTCAGCCACTGGAGACAGCAAAGATACATTCTCCCTGCATATGGGTCAGGAGTCCCGTAGCATGGCTGGGGCCTCTACTCAGGGTCACATGCTAAAGTCAAGGTCTTGGCTAAGAGCAAGAGCTCCTCTGAGGCTTCAGGTCTTTTCAGATTGTTGGTAAACTGCTTGTGGGTCCAAGTGGCTTTTTTTTTTTTTTTTTTTGGCTGACTGTCCACTCCCTGCCTTTTGTGATGTGGCCCTCTGTATAGCATGGTTGTCACTTTTTCAAGAGTAGTAGGAAAAGGCCTTGAAGTAGCCCCATCTCCCATGAAAGGGGTCTCTGGGTACTCTACATTTCCTGGAATCAGAGCCAATCAATTAGTAACTTTAGTTACATCCGTGAAATCCCTCTTGCCATATAACAGCCCATAATCACGAGGCCACAGAGCCCATCATGTTCCTAAATTTTCCCCACATTCAAGTTAAGGGGTTCATACAAGATATGTACTGGGGTAAGCAGAATGTCTTTGGGGCCATTTTAGGATTCTGCTCCCATAGGACCCATCTGACTCCAGGCTTTATGTTCTCTCATTGGCAGTGTGGTCAGCTGAGGACAGAGAACATAGAAATTATCAGGAGGAATACATGAGTCCTTTGGCCTTTGACAGTACTTTATTTTGTGCCTCTTGTTTCAAATATTTCAGTGCCTGGAAGCAGTGAGCCCTTTATGACTCAAGGACAGATGCCCAACAGCAGCATGCAGGACGTGTATAACCAAAGTCCCTCAGGAGCAATGTCCAATCTGGGGATGGGGCAGAGGCAGCAGTTTCCTTATGGGGCCAGTTATGACCGAAGGTGAGTATTTTTTGAAAGAAAGGTAAGATGATTCACTAGAAAGTGTGCTTCCCTCACACATACACATCTCCAAGCCCTGTCAGCTGAACCTCTGATGGCAACACATTGGCCTTTCCTATCAGAATGCTAGTGATCTGATGAGTTAGGTTGCTTCTGTCAGTGGAAGGCTGCAACACGAACAGGAAGAAGGCCCTTGTTCCAAGGCAGCCAGATGATTCAGGGGTTTTTTAGTTGTTTGTTTTCTGTTTTGTGTGGTACTGAGGATTGAACCCAGAGCCTTTGTACTAAGCAATCTCCCCAGCCATTTTTCATTTTGATACAGATCTTGCTAAGTTTCCCAGCCTGGGCTCAAACTTACAATACTCCTGCCACAGCCTCCTAAAATGCTGGGATTGCAGATGTGCATCCAGTCACATATGTTTTTACATGCTAGTGCTCTGAAGCACGAATTAGGTGTCAAGGACTGGCCTAGCTAAGAGAGGCATCTTCTCTCCCAAGAATACAAGAACCAGGTCTGCCCCATAGTACTCCACACCAGTGCAACCAGCACCCACTTCCCTGTGTGAGGCAGCCACTGTCATCACAGTGAGGTGACTCAACTAGAGCCAAATGTGACTCCTCTGGGAGCTACCAGCACAGGTCCTTCCCTCCCCTGCATCCCTTAGGAATGTCTGTCATGGTAGCCACACTCATCTCTCAGCCTTCTAGAAAGGGTTTCAGGGGCCACATTTTTAGATATTGCCATTCTTCCCTGTTAAAAAGAGAGTACACTTCACTCTCCATAAGCATCTTTAAGAAGGCCCACCATGCAGTTTCACAAGCCTCTCCAAAGGAATCCATCTTGACATGGAGGTGACAGGACAGCCACAGGACCAACCAAACTGGTTCTAGTCAGATAGGAGGCAGGAGGATCATTGAGATGATCTGGAGAATTCATCAGAAATGACATCCTGCACTAGTGGCACAGTGTGGACTTCATTTGTTAGGAGACCCCTTACCTGTGCCCCAGGTTTAATACTCATTGTCACAAAGCCCTTTCTGTATTGGTGTGTTCTATGCCTTCATACTAAGGGAAATGCTCAAAGCAAGATTTGAATATAAAATTTGATTTTTAAGATGGAAAAAGTGGAGGCATAGGAGGGTGCCCTTTTCTTTGCCATGGCCACACTAGTGTGCAGGCAAGGACACATCTGCCTTTTGGGTCTCTGCCTGCAGGATCTGGGCAGTTTGGTTTGATTTGGTTCTAAGTATTAAGGAAAAGCTGCTGAATTTTTGTTGTTGTTTGGTCATGAGGTAGAAGAATGACTGTATTAGGACATGTATTCTATTTTTTTAATTGCTGCTTTTTTTTTTTTTTTTTTTGGTACTGGGGATCGAACTCACTACCTTGTGCATGCTAGGCAGTCACTTGTGCTGCTGAGCTAAATCCCCAGCAGTTGCTGCATTTTAGATATACATAGTGATAACATTCATCATAGGGAATTTGTACCTACACTTGGGATATCTTGCTTCTTTTTCAGGACATGTATTCTTAAAGGATCTCAATTAAGTCTATTTTTCTGTCCCTTCTAGAATGCTTTCTGAAGCACTGCATAGACTAGGCTTAAAAGTTATTTTGATTCTACCACATTAGAGAGAGATTTACCTCATTAAGTTTTGTCTTCAGAGAAATATTACTTCTTCAGCTTAAAATTTTTTCATGTCAATTATACTGTATTTCTTTCTTTCTTCCAAACTGTAAAATTCTTTCTAAGTAATCATGGTAGTTAGCAAAAATTTCCCATGAGTGTGTCTTATATATATAATAGTCTAAAAAAATCATTTCCTTGCTACTTGGTCAGATTAGGAATAGGTTTAATCCAATTTTTCTCTCATAAAAGATCATTACTAAAGTAATCAGTTTATATTTCACAATCCCTAATCTGTTGCCCGTCTCTGTGTATGTATATATTGCAAGCACACGGTGCTGGAAATCAAACCAGGGTCTCACATGTCCTAGGCAGGTGCTCTACCACTGAACTACATCTCTGTCCCAAAAATATGGTAGTTTTGTATTGAATTTCTCAATACAGTAGCAGTGAAAAAAATAGTTGTAATATTCATTTCTTTCTTCCTTTTTTTTTTTTGAGACAATCTCACTATGTAGTTCAGGCTGGCCTTGAACTTGGTACAATGTACCAGGCTGGCCTCAAAACCAAAACAGTCCTCCTGCATTGTTGTTCCAAGGGGTTGGATTACAGGTGTGTACCACCATGCCTGGATTTTTCTTTTCTTTTTTTTTCCAGTTCATATTATTGATGTCTATGTTAGAATTTAGTAGGAGCATTCTTAAATCACTGCTCCTATTTTGTTCTGTAGCCTTTTCAGTCACAGAACTTTGAAATTCATGGGTACTTTTTTAAATGTAATAATTACTAACTCACCATCATTGGAATTAATTTTGAAGTATACCTTTAAAAACTTAAGCATTTTATATTCATATGTGAATGAATATAAAATATAAGAATGTGAAAAGTAGAAATATTTTCCATGTCCTGTACTTCTAGAAATACTGCTTTTAAGTCCTAGATTCTCTTTGCTTCTTGCTTCCATCATTGCCTCACCTGACAGCATTATGTAGCACCTGATACAGTAAACTTTAGTGAATAGGTGGGGCTTCTGCCTCAAAGGCAGAGGCTAATGGCTTAGACAAGTGCTCACAGGGTGCCTGCCTGTTCAACCGGTATTCCTCTGACACCTATTAACCAACAGCCCACCCAGGAGTTTGATGCCACTCCCAAAGGGTGTTCCCATCCCTCTCACTAGGAGTTCCAGTGCAGCTGCCACTCAGGGAGTGCCTGTAAGGAGCCGCATATGGTGAAGAAAAGATAAAGCCGTTGGGGTAGAGTTTCCAGAAATGGATTGTTCATGCCCCTGTTTGCCTGGAATCCTCTGAACATTAAGTTTTCTCTGAATGCCTTGTTCTAGGCATGAACCTTATGGGCAGCAGTATCCAGGCCAAGGTCCTCCTGCAGGACAGCCACCGTATGGAGCGCACCAGCCTGGCCTGTATCCACAGCAGCCGGTGAGTGGGCAGGTGGGTGTGGGTCTCTGAGTTGTGTGTTTCTCTCCTAGAAGCTAGAACCAAACTTGTGCTCTGAAGAAAGAATTATTTTAGGAATTATTCCAAAAATGATTAACATTTATTGAACATTCAGGCTATGTAGTTCTAGAAAATACTCATGAAATTTTGAAATCAGCAAATAATAGTTCTTGACATATATTATTCTGAAATATATGTAACATGTTGTAGGAAGTTAAATACATGCATTCTTGTGAATCATGGCAAGCCCAAACTAAAGTGAAGTATATTATAAGCATGCATGTGTTATGCACAATCAGCCTTTCCTGTATTCATAGGTTCTGCATCCATGGTTCAGCACAGATAAAAGTATTTTAAAATATTCTTTAAAAATACTGCGTGTTGGGACTGGGGATTTAGCTCAGTGGTGTAAGCACCTGCCTGGCAAGTGAGTTCGATCCCTGGTACCAAAAAAAAAAAAAAAACGCATCTATACAGAATATGGACATATTTTTTTCCTTGTCATGATTCCCTAAGCAGTATAGATAACAACTACTTACATAATATTTATACACTGCATTAGGTTTATAAGTTCTAGAAATGAACTAAAATGAATGTGTGAGGATGTATTAGGGACTTGAGCATCCTTGGATTTGGTATGTCCAAGAGTCCTGTAACACATCCCTCACAGATAATGAGGGGCAACTGTATAATTTTGTATTAAAACCACTTTAGGATAGGAATGCATCCATGTTTTAATGAATATATAGAAAAAAACTTAAAATGTTACATACAAGAGTAAAAATTGACTTTTTTTGACAAGCAGGTATTAATGACTATATTTTGAGTAAATAAAATAGATCATTCTGGTTAACAGTAATCATCACAACTCAGTTATACTAAGAAACCCACCTTTGAAGCTCTCAGAACTGATGCTAAAAATTGTACTTTATCCTGTGGCTTTTCAGACACACATGAACTTGCTGTTTCTGAACAACCTCTAGGTCTGAGACCTCTTACAAAGTAAGAGGATTTTGTTTCAGAATTTTTTTAAATCACAAAAATTTTTAGACATTTATTACATTTTTCAGGAGCATGTATGTGTAGTAAGGTATTAAACCACTGATCTTAAACAATTTTCAGGTAAACTGAAAGAAAACTAAAATATGAGAATCTGAATGCCTCCCATTAGGAGTCTCTCCCCCACCTTGACTAACCTTGGTTCCTAGAGGATCCCTTAGTGGAGAGCTGTGGGACTAGCGCTGCTGTGGTAAGAACAGCAAGGCTTTCATAAAGAGTCTGGCTAGGCAAGCTGGGTATCAGGACAGGAGCCATAGCATAGACATCAGGTGACAGCCCAGTCCGAGAAGCTGAATGCTGTTGGGAGGCATTTATGTAAAGTAAGGCCTAAGATAGCCTTTTAACCTAGGAGTCACTTAAACTGGCTCTGGAACCCTAAGTGCACTTTTGCAAGGATGATCCTTCTGGCCTGGGAGTCATCTTAGTTTAACTCCAAGACCTTGCCCATTATCTGACCGTTCAGCAGTCATCAGCACTGTGCTGTCCCAATATTGCAGCCTTAGGGTTAGAAAGGACAGGATGCTTTGTTTTTTCCAAGTAAAGTTTCAAATACATGGAAGCAACACTCAGGAACCTTCTTCAGAGCAAGTGGCAGGGCATTATATAATACTGAGGTAGAGTCCTTAAAAGGTTAGTTTTCCTGGTTATATAAGGGCTTCCCATACTGATTTTGAAATGAATATTCTACCAGGTAACAACTATTCTGCATAATTTGAGTATGTATGGTTATACCTATAAGGACACATCTGTTTGATTTGTCTTTATGTGAATTTCAGAATTACAAACGCCACATGGATGGCATGTATGGGCCTCCAGCCAAGCGACATGAGGGAGACATGTACAACATGCAATATGGCAACCAACAGCAAGAGATATATAACCAGTATGGAAGCTCTTACTCTGGCCCGGACCGAAGACCCATGCAGGGACAGTACCCATATCCCTACAATAGGGAGAGAATACAGGGCCCAGGCCAGATGCAGCCCCATGGAATCCCACCTCAGATGATGGGAGGCCCAATGCAGTCATCTTCCAGTGAAGGGCCTCAGCAGAACATGTGGGCAGCACGCAACGATATGCCTTATCCCTACCAGAACAGACAGGGCCCCGGCGGCCCTGCACAGGCACCCCCTTATCCAGGCATGAGCCGCACAGATGATATGATGGTACCTGATCAGAGGATAAATCACGAGAGCCAGTGGCCTTCTCATGTTAGCCAACGCCAGCCTTACATGTCATCTTCAGCTTCCATGCAGCCCATCACACGCCCACCTCAGACATCCTACCAGACGCCACCATCACTGCCAAACCACATCTCCAGGGCACCCAGCCCAGCTTCCTTTCAGCGCTCCCTGGAGAACCGCATGTCTCCAAGCAAGTCTCCCTTTCTGCCCACCATGAAGATGCAGAAGGTCATGCCCACTGTCCCCACATCCCAGGTCACTGGGCCACCCCCTCAGCCACCCCCCATCAGAAGGGAAATTACCTTTCCTCCTGGTTCAGTGGAAGCATCACAGCCAGTCCTGAAACAAAGGCGAAAGATTACCTCAAAAGATATCGGTAAGAATTCCAAAGGTTTGTTGTCCTAGAAATGAATTCCAGTTGCAATCTAGTATTTTAATTTTAGTTTTAATGCGGTTCCTATCAGTATCGATAATAGGATGATATTCTAATATGAGCACATATCATTAGGATGCTTTTTATATAGGAGCAATAGTTGGAAGCCACTGGTTTCTTGATCAAAATTAAGAAATAGTGCCAGAGAAGAGCTTGAATCAAAATGGTAATGCTAGGTATGAAAATTATTTGTATGAGAGATTAGAACTCCAAATGAGTGACCAAGGAATCTTCCATGATTATGTACTGTTTGGCTTTAAAGATTTGACCTTAACCAAGCCACTTAATCTCCACAATATGTGCTAAATAAATACATTCTGAAGCAAAGGATGACCTGGGAAAATCTGAGGGCAAGCCACTCTGGGTTAATGACACTGTACAGTGAATTTCTATGGAAAAAAAAAAAAAAAGAAAGACAGACAGATGGCTAAGATATAAATATGTGTGCTAGTCAACTTTCTGTTGCTGTGACAAAATACGTGAGAAAATCAACTTAAAGCTTTCTTTTGGCTCACAGTTTCAGAGGTTTCAGCCCACAGTAGGTTGGTTCCCTTAATATGGGCCATAGGTGAGGTAGAACAGCGTGGGGCAGGACATGGTCAAAGAAACTGCTTGCCTTGTGGCAGCCAGGAAGCAAAGAAGAAGAAGCAAAAAATTAGCTATAATCCCCTAGGTCACACATCCATAACCCACTTCCCTCAGCTACATACCTCCGAAGTTCCCTTCACCTCCCAGTAAGGCCATCAAATTATGGAATACATAAGAGAGTTGATCAACAAGTGAATCAAAAGACTGAACCAAAGTTGAGGTGTTTAGTAACTTAGCAAGACCCTGTCTCAAGATTTTAAAATATTGAAAGAGCTGAGAGTGTAATTGCATGCAAAACCCCTGGTTTCAATCCTAGTACTACCAAAAAGAAAAAAAAAAAATTAGAGTCACTTGACTTAAAATTGTTTGTAGTGATTAGAAAATTAAAGATACAAAATTAGTGAAATGAAAGATTTTTATTTGTTGGACATTAAATATACATCTGTACAGAGAAAATACTGGACATTTTTGATAAGTTGAAGTTGCAGGAAGAGAGAATGAAATACAGACAGCACCCTTTTTATACAAAAAAATATATAAATACAATTTGTATGTGTATATATTTAAGTTTTTTAAAAATGTGCATATTATACCAGGGATTGTCTTCAACCTAGAGAAATTTACCTTCCTTATTTTAAAAAAAAAAGTTTAACTTTTTTTTCCACTAGAAAATTAGTATGTGTCCATCTTAGAAAACTTGAGAAACAGATGCAGTTAAAATATAAGAGGAACAGCGCACAGCCTTCCCCTATGACAATACTACAGGCACCCAGAAAGTGCCCTTCTGCCCATGTAGCAGTGCTCTAGGAGAATCTGGGTGGAAAATGTCTTCCGCACCTTCCTCTGCTCATACTACACATGCCTGCTTCTAAGCAGCTATTGCTGAAAATTCAGATGTATGAGGAGTTCATTCTCTAGCCTCATTGTGTGCAGATCTTCCAATTTTTTATCTAATCATTTTGTTTTCTTCGATGACAGGAATAAGGAAAACAACAACAAAAAAGCCATTTCCCAGTCCTTGGCTTGGCTCATCCTCTTCTAACCATCAAAGTGCTGGTACTTAGTCTAGGCATTTTGGCATACACCTATAAGCTCAGCACTTGAGAGGCTGAGGCAAGAGGATTGCTGTGAAGTTTGAAGCCAGCCTGGGCTACAAAGTCAGTTCAAGGCCAGTCTAAATTACCCTAGTGGAACTGTCTCAAAAAGCTAAAAAAAGAAAAGAAAAGAAAGTACTGGTACTTACTTATTAACAGCATTGTTCTAAGGGCAGGAGCACAGAAATAGGAGAAAACTTCATGTGGAAATCAAAATTTATCCAAGGATGTACTACCTTGGAAATTTTGCTTTTATGTTCTGCATACTTGTTAGCCTTCCAAAGACATTGCCTGGAGAAGCTTGTGACTGGAGAAGGCAGCGGTGGTAGAGACCTCTTTTATGCTATCACAGTTATTTAAAACAAGAACAGAAATGTACCTGAGATGAGAACAGTTTGTGTTTAACCATGCCCACCACATCTAGAAGTATTTTGACTTATATTTAACTGGCAAACTAAAAAGATCTTGTGCCATAAAAGCTGTTAGTACATCCTATTGCCTTCATTTAAAATCAGAAGATGATCATGTGTGACTGAACATTTGTTTAAAATCAATATTTTGCTTAATAGTTTACTCCTTCTTCCTTGTTCTTTCATGCACACAGTTACTGTTACAGATACCCTTGTTCTTTCTCATTTTTAGTTACTCCTGAGGCATGGCGTGTGATGATGTCCCTTAAGTCAGGTCTCCTGGCTGAAAGTACTTGGGCTTTGGACACTATCAACATTCTTCTCTATGATGACAGCACTGTCGCTACTTTCAATCTCTCTCAGGTGAGCCTGTTCCAATCCAACAACCAACCAAATTAGAATGTTAGAAAATTAAATAGTGTGTAATTCTTGAACTAATGCCTAACTAACATTTTTACTCATAGTAGCTGTTATAAACCAACACTAATCAATGTATGACTGAATTTAGCCTGGTGTGATACTCATTTCAGTTTTTACACACAAACTTTTTTTGTAAGGAAAGAGTGACTATGTATGTGTGTATAACAGATAATGGCAAAGTTAAGTTTTCATATAAAATAAATGTTAGCAAGTTAGTGTGAATTAATCTAAATGTAAAATAGAGTTATAGTTGTATCTATGTTGGAAACACAATTAGTTGCAGATAAACATCACATCTTTTATTTAAAAAGAAATGGTATAATGTATATAGAAGTAGAGAGGCACTTAATGACCCCCACATTCTTATCATCCAGCTTAAAGAAATACAAGCTCATGGCCAAACCTGTTTCTAAGGCCATGTCTGCCTCAATTGTTTGAAGTAGTCATCATAAAGCCTGCTACATGTAATTAGTTTAACAAACCCCTTTGTTCAGAGTTGGACTTTAGTAGCTTCTCAAATAGTGGCTGAAATAGAAAAGGAGAAATGAGGAAAATACTGAGTCAACTGGACTTTTCCAGTACTTGGGAGAATAAGCTGAGGCAGAATGTGTTCATCATGAGCTCAAGATTATTCTGGGACTCACAGTGACTTAAAAGGCCATCCTGAACTGCAAAGCAAGACCCTGTCTCAAAAAGAAACAAAAAAAATTAAATATTTAGAAATAAAAATAAGAAGGGGCTGTTCTCCCTTACACACAACTCTGCTTTCTGTGAGAAAAACTAGCACGTCTAATTTCCTTGTGTCTTTTAAAATGTAAACCCAGAATCTTTCACCCCCTCTTTTCTTCTCACTTAAGGCCTCAGAATAGCCCAGGAAGGCAATTGTCATTTGATAAAAAGTGAATGAGTAAGGAGTTCATAAATGTTGTCTGTGATCAAATATTTACACAAAGTAAATATTTTTAAATTTTAGCTGGGTTTCACTAGGGTAATTAACTTTCACCTTTGGAACAGGTGAACTGTTACTGCTTATCTATTTTCATACCAAGATTTCCTTTATTCCCATTTCCCCAAAGAAAAATCTTACACATAGCTGTACAGTTAGGGCTAAACAAAATCATCAAACAAAAATTTGGTGCTCAGATCCTCCAACTTCTCAACAGTCACTGCACATCCTTCATGAATCTAACAGTAGATATGGCAGTGCGGCTGATTTCCATAAATTGGCATAAAGGAACTCTTTTTATTACCTGCTTATTTTGTGTAGTCCCTTAATGTAGCAAGAGGTGGTGTGCCTGGGCCATGCAACCATGGAGTGTCTTGTTTTTCCCTTGACACAGATATATTTGCTCAAAGGAAACAGCTCATTCTCACAGGCAGTGACTTTCTCCTCACACCTTTTGTGTTTCAGCTAGAGCTGTGAACAACTGAAATGGAAAATTACATTTTATGAAACATTCTAATTCATGTATCAGGGACTCAATTGATTTGTTTCTAATTTTTAGTGTTTTTTTGAGCTACTACAGTGCTGAAATTATCTTCCCTAAAAGATACATAGAGAACGTAAATTAGGGTAACCTATGGCACCCGAGGTGAAAATAACCATAAAATCCTAAGAATAATAACTAAAAATACCAACAAGCAAGTCTCAGATACTATACTAGAAGGGAACAGAGTCATTGTGAGTGAAAGAGTATGAAATGCAAATTCCTGCTCTTGAAATAATAAGCTCATTGTAGCAAAGACTGGAGAAAAAAAGAAGAGGGATAAAAATAGCCAATCACTCCCTCACTGATAATATCATAAATGTAGGTATAGGGCCAGGGATTTAGCTCACTGGCATAAGCACCTGCCTGCCAGGTACAAGGTTATGAGTTCAATCCCTGGTACCAAAAAAAAAGAATGGATAGCATTACAAATGTGGAAATAAGAAGTTGGTTTTCATGTTGACAGATTAAGGAAAGTCAGCAAATTGGAAACCTACTCTATGTTGTTTAGTTGATGGTATAAACTCCGAATTTAGTTCTCACAGATACGTAGTTTATCTCTCATGATCCAGTTAGAAAAGAATGAAAATGTATATGAAAATAATTTCAAGAATGTCCTCATAGCTTTCAGAATTTTTACCCTTCCCAGGCATAGCTGATCTCATGACACTGTATCTTTTCTTTGTTGTTATTCTCTTCCTATTCTCTCTAGTTATCTGGATTTCTAGAACTTTTAGTAGAGTACTATAGAAAATGCCTGATAGACATTTTTGGAATCCTTATGGAGTATGAAGTGGGAGACCCCAGCCAAAAAGCACTTGATCACAATGCAATGAAAAAAGAAGATAGCCAGTCCTCGGCTGATGATTCTGGGAAGGAGGAAGAAGACACTGAGTGTCTTGATGAGGAGGAGGACGACGACGAGGAGGAGGAAGACAGTGAAAAGACAGAAGCTGATGCTAAGGGCATTGCTGCCCTTACAACTGCAGATGCCACTGCAGACCCCAAGGAGAAGCCCAAACAGGCCAGTAAGTTTGACAAGCTACCAATAAAGATTGTCAAAAAGAACAACCTATTTGTTGTTGACCGGTCGGACAAGCTGGGCCGAGTGCAAGAGTTCAACAGTGGGCTTCTACACTGGCAGCTTGGGGGTGGCGACACCACCGAGCACATCCAGACTCACTTTGAGAGCAAGATGGAAATCCCACCTCGCAGGCGCCCACTACCCCCTTCTAACTCCACGGGTAGAAAGAGAGAGTCAGAAGGCAAAGGTGATTACGAAGAGCAGCCAGAGAAAAGCATCATAGCCACCATTGACGATGTCCTGTCTGCTCGGCCAGGGGCCTTGCCTGAAGACACAAACCCTGGGCCCCAGACAGAAAGCAGCAAGTTCCCCTTTGGTATCCAGCAAGCCAAAAGTCACCGGAACATCAAGCTGCTGGAGGATGAGCCCAGGAGCCGAGACGAGACGCCCCTGTGCACCATCGCACACTGGCAGGACTCACTGGCTAAGCGTTGCATCTGTGTGTCCAACATTGTGCGGAGCTTATCTTTCGTGCCTGGCAATGATGCCGAGATGTCCAAACATCCAGGCTTGGTGCTGATCCTGGGGAAGCTGATCCTTCTTCACCACGAACATCCAGAGCGGAAACGAGCACCACAGACCTACGAGAAAGAGGAGGACGAGGACAAGGGGGTGGCCTGCAGCAAAGATGAGTGGTGGTGGGACTGCCTCGAGGTCTTGCGGGATAACACACTGGTCACTTTGGCCAACATCTCCGGGCAGCTAGACTTGTCTGCCTACACAGAAAGTATCTGCTTGCCAATTCTGGATGGCTTGCTGCACTGGATGGTATGCCCATCTGCGGAGGCGCAAGACCCGTTTCCCACTGTGGGACCCAACTCAGTCCTGTCACCTCAGAGACTTGTGCTGGAGACCCTCTGTAAACTCAGTATCCAGGACAATAATGTGGACCTGATCTTGGCCACACCTCCATTTAGTCGTCAGGAGAAATTCTATGCTACTTTAGTTAGGTACGTTGGGGATCGCAAAAACCCAGTCTGTCGAGAAATGTCCATGGCGCTTTTATCGAACCTTGCCCAGGGGGATGCATTGGCAGCGAGGGCAATAGCTGTGCAGAAGGGAAGCATTGGAAACTTGATAAGCTTCCTGGAGGACGGGGTCACAATGGCGCAATACCAGCAGAGCCAGCATAACCTCATGCACATGCAGCCCCCACCTCTGGAACCACCTAGCGTAGACATGATGTGCAGGGCGGCCAAGGCTTTGCTGGCCATGGCCAGAGTGGACGAGAACCGCTCGGAATTCCTTTTGCACGAGGGCCGGTTGCTGGATATCTCAATATCAGCTGTCCTGAACTCTCTGGTTGCATCTGTCATCTGTGATGTACTATTTCAGATTGGGCAGTTATGACATAAGTGAGAAGGCAAGCATGTGTGAGTGAAGATTAGAGGGTCACATATAACTGGCTGTTTTCTGTTCTTGTTTATCCAGCGTAGGAAGAAGGAAAAAATCTTTGCTCCTCTGCCCCATTCACTATTTACAAATTGGGAATTAAAGAAATAATTAATTTGAACAGTTATGAAATTAATATTTGCTGTCCTTGTGTATAAGTACATCCTTTTGGGGTTTTTCTATTTTTTTTTTAACCAAAGTTGCTGTCTAGTGCATTCAAGTCACTTTTTATTTTTCATGGATTTCTTTTTAATGTTATTTTCTATGTTGTATTGCATTTTGGGGAAGCAAATTGACTTTAGAGAAAAAAGTTTGGCAAAAATACTAAGATGGGAAAATTTCACCCACTGAGGCAAAGGGTGAAAAGTTATCAATTTTCTGTGCTTTTTATTCTTCAGAGAATAAAAAAAATTGCAACCCATCATCCAAAGCTCTGTGCAATAGAAACTTCTAGAGCAATTAGGGGCTCAAGGAGGTGTGTCAGTCAGTAATCAGAACTATGAATGATACTGATTTCTCCACAGGAAAATGGTCACATTAGGCTAGGAGCAAAAACAGTGTTTTTCAAGTTAGGATTGAGAGTACATCCCTGACAGTGATCAGTAGAAACTGCTTCCTCACCACTACCACCGTGTCTGCTGTCTGTCGTTTGGCCTCCACATGACAGTTCTTCACAATTCCTTTAATCATTTTTTAAATATTTTTTTTACTGCCTGTGGGCTGTGATGTATATAGAAGTTGTACATTAAACATACCCTCATTTTTTCTTCTTTTTTTTTAGCACAAAGTTTTTAGTTTCTTTTTCATGATGTGGTAACTACGAAGTGATAGTAGATTTAAATAATTTTTTATTTTTATTTTATATATTTTTTCATTAGGGCCATATCTCCCAAAAAAGAAAGAAAAATACAAAAAACAAAAACAAAAAAAAACAAAAAAAAAAGAGGGTAATGTACAAGTTTCTGTATGTATAAAGTCATGCTCTATTTTGGGAGAGCAGCTGATCCCAATTTGCTTCATGAATCAAGGTGTGGAAATGGTTGCATATGGATTGATTTAGAAAATGGTTACTAGTACAGACAAAAAAGAAAAAATACAGCTAAAAGGAAGAAACACAACTTCAAAGATTTTTCAGTGATGAGAATCCATATTTGTATTTCAAGATAATGTAGTTTAAAAAACAAGAAAAAAACTTGATGTAAATTCCTCCTTTTCCTCTGGCTTAATGAATATCATTTATTCAGTATAAAATCTTTATATGTTCCACATGTTAAGAATAAATGTACATTAAATCTTGTTAAGCACTGTGATGGGTGTTCTTGAATACTGTTGTAGTTTCCTTGAAGTGGTTTTCATAGTAACCAAGTTATTTACAAGAAACGGGAAATACAGCAGCATCCTCACATTATAAAACCCTAAGGTTAGAAGTGACCTTTTAGGGTTACCTACTTTAGAGTGGGAAGCAACAGTTTGATTTTCTCAAATTATTTAGCTAATTAGTCTTTCTTTGAAGCAGTTAACTCTAAGGACATTGAGGTATGATAATTTCCAGTAAAAATGGGAGGTAGCTGCCAACCCACTTGAGGTGAAATCTCTAAAGCTGACTGGGCCTGAAAATGTAACATTCTGCCTTTTACTAACGCCATCTGAATTTTAATCAAAGATCAAGCTATCCATGTTTCTTCTGTGTGCCTCAAAGTTATTTTGCATTTAGTTTACTCACCGTGTATAATAATACTTATATTGTGCAATGTTAAAAAGAGTTGTTATATTGTATGTGGTGTACATAGTGCAAAGTGATTATTTCTATTTCAGGACATATTATTCTCAAATTCCTTCCTACCTGATGCACAGTAGGTTTTTAATACTCATCAACTCTAACATAAATTTTCTCTTTCCGGGTCATTGACTGTTATTGTGTAACAATCAATTTCTTTGAAACTGCTGCATAATGACGCTGTTAGTGGACTCCTTTCTTATTCTGATTCTACCTCTCTCACCCCTCCTCTAATCTCAGCAATTCCCAACCCTCTGTCACACCTACCATCTTGGTTCACACTGCTCACAGTAATATATGGAAGAGCTAGACAGAAACATGCAGTTATAATCAGTACAAATGTGACTCTCTAGTGTCACAAGAAAAAAAGAATTTTTCCTGCAAGCTGTCTTATTTTTATCTGTCAGCTCCCATATCACTTAATCAAACAGTTGTCTTAGATGACAACACAGCCATATATATTGTATTAAATACCCATTTATAATTACTCACTAAATACATCTGTTTGCTGAGAACAGATTTGAGTGCTCCAAGCTTAAAACATGGAGATTTGTAAGAGGGATTCAAAATTATTCTAATTTCTCTCTTACAGAATATGAGTAAAATTTATACACAAACTTTGAAGTTATATAATATCCCAATTCTTCTGTCAACCAGCACAATAAAATCCTTGTAAAGGAATGTTGGTGTCATGCTTTGAGCTGTAGCCAGTGCTCAGAGCTGCCCACTAGGCAGCACGTGGTCATCTACTGACGCAGCACAGTCTCCACGAAGATGCTAGCGTCCTTTCTCCACTCTCACTCCAGCATCAAGACTTACAGAAGCCACAAAGAATTTACGTCCTGCTTGAGATCATCTTGCCTATAAACCAAGTTATTGCTTTGTCCTAAAAATGAGTTGTTTTTCTTTTCTACAAGGCTTTTCAGAAATTTACAGGATGCCCATACTTTAAATGTGTACCCAAAAAAAAAAAAAAAAAAGATAAAAATAAAGGTGCAAAGAAAGTTTAGTATTTTGGAATGGTGCTATAAAGTTGAATCTGTTGGTATTTGAGTGAATTTTTTTAATGTTACGTAAGAAATATTGGGTGGCATCTGCTCAGAAATAACATTTTTTGCTGTTTCAATTAAGCATACAGACCCTTACTCTTGAATGCAACCTGTTAAGACCAATTAAGCCATTTTTTTAGTTATAGTAGAAAAAGTTTTAGAAGGGCACATGGGCTTGTACCTTACTCTTGTAAGCACTTAACTGCCTCTTATAAAAGCAGACAGCTTTTGCCCTGATTCATTTCAGAACTGTTGACAGTCTTTCATTTCCTATCAGACCACATGTACCAGTTCCCCTACTGTTTATCTACAAGGAAGTAAAGAAAATGTCATAAACAGTTTGCAAATGTCACATTTGCCAAACCCCATTTTCTTTTGGTTGGGTTGTGGTTGCTTCTTTATCTGGAGAGCCCCACCCAAGCAACATCAGCCACAAGTACCCCTAGCACATCAGAACTGGGAAGTTACCTTTAACTTAATGGTCAAGCAAGCTTTTTAAAACTCTCATAAATATTTCTGGTAACAGTTTGTAATCTGCCAAAGTCACACATTGCTCCAGCAGAGATGTATTGTGTACATATAGTGTGCCGAGCTCTGTCTAGACTCTGAAAGGTCATCAATGAACACTGACTCCACTCAGTTACATTCAGGCTTTCAGGTCAGTTGTAGAAATCAGCTAGTCTTCCCAATACACCATTTATGCACTAAAAACACTCATTTTTGTGGAGGAAGATACCGTGTGGCTCTAGTTGTTGTACCTGCAATGTGGCCTGTAGACTCAACTGTGTGTATCCTACAGATGCTTTGAGGCCCATTCCTGGAAGCATCTGGCTCCTGTCCAGTCTTAGGGTGAGTTTCCTGGTGTCTGCCGCCCCCAGGCCACACGAGCAGCCCTGGGCCTGCAGGATCTCACTGAAATCACACAGGGTCTCCACTGTTCTGGGTCCCAGCACTCAGGTCCACCTCTCCAGATTCCATCTCCAGGCTCTTGGTTATGTTTTAAGATGATCCAGGACATGTAGTCCTCTAAAATGTCAGCATCAGGACTTCCCAGTTAGCTCACTTTGGAATTTAAAAATATAAAACCTGGAAAGTTTGGGTGGAGGGGATCACCAAGTGTATCAGAAGCGTAAGACTTGTCTTCCCAACTATGACTTTCAGGGACTTGAGGTTTTACCCCAGCTTTCTCCAAAGTGTATTCTGAGGTGGGAAAAAAAATTATTTATATTCTCCTCATGGCAATCTATGATCCATATGTCTGTTTATCCCAAGCACTTTCTGACCTAATTAGCGTGGAACCTTTATTTTTTCACTAGCCCTATAAACGCACTGCAGAATTTTGGAGAATAACCTACTAGTCTAAGATCATCCTGACTTTACCAAAAGTCTGTTTTTCTGTCTATGGTTTCTTCTTCTGAAATTGAGATGCCTTTGTTGAAGGAGATGTTACCTCAGTTTCCTCATCTGTGATAAGGGTATAACATCAGGATTCATAAGAAATTAGGTAACATTTTATATATATATATATATATATATATATATATATATATATATATATATATATATATATATATTCCCCACTTGGTGCTCTGAAGAATGTTCTACATTGTTTTAAAGAAATGCCATAAAATAATACCTTCCTGTTTTTATAACCTATCACACAGTTTGTGTGACTGTCATAGGCTGCTGCTCACTTGTGTTTAGTGCCAAGGGTGATTCATTTTTGAATGGCACTTTGAATGTCACATCCAAGGGTGTTGGGAGACCTGATCTGTTCTGCAGACCTAAGGGAAGCAGATCTGGAACACAGTCATGTGACAAGTTTGTGCTGCCTGACCACAACACATTTCAAAGGGCTGAAATAGCAGGTGACCCATCGCAATGCTTGGTTTGATATTGCCTTTCATCTGACACACAGCAGATACCATCCACTTTCTGTGTGTGCCCACTTCACTCCCACTTAGTTGAGTGGGCTGTAGTCTTGTGGCTGTATAAGTGGGGATCAGGACAATCTTTCTGTGCAACAAAAAGTTGCATTAATGAATAAAGCTTGAGCTTTGCACCTTTATATAAGTTTAGTATTTAGCAGGCTCAAGACCTGTATTGTATAAACTAGATTTTCCAAAAGAATTAAGGACCCTACCCATGAATGCAGCTTCTTGGGAGATACCCTTCACCAAATGAGCAATTTCTTCAGGTGAGAACCGCAGCATTGTCAGTGGTGCTTTCTGGTAAGTAAGTGGTGGTTATTTAATATTTGTTCATGTTTTGCATTTGAAGAAATTTCATAGCTCCTAGTTGTTCTCTGTAGAAGCCTTGGTATAGAAATTGTCACATCCACCCTATGAAAAGAGGCTGGCACTTTGTAATGTGATAAAGCATCAAGCCAGGACCCAGAATGAGTATGTGCCCAAGACTTTTTTTTTTTCCCCAGCTTTACATGAATTCCACACTAGACCAGGGGATGTTTGAAACAGAACCATGGTGGACAGGGACCACAAGGCTGAACCCAATAGGAGTCTTTTGTTTCTGCTTCAGCATGGAAGCAACATGACCTGTTCACTGCATGTATGTGATAGTGATACTGGGGATTGAACCCAGGACCCCACACATGGCAAGCAAGACACTGTGTACTGTGACACTTACTTAGCTCCACCTCTGCCCTACATGTTCGCTGTCCCTGTGCATCCATTAAAAATGTCATTGTTTTAAACTCAAAACAGGAAAGCCTAGGCAATGCTGTGTCTTTCCAGTGGTCTCCCTCTTGCTGTCTTCTCTGTAATCCTCTGGTGCCTCATCTGCATGTATTGTATTGAGAAGGAAACACAATCCTCCCCTCCTCAGTCCAGCAGCCACCTTGACCTCCCTCTGCCCTCAGGCCTGTGGTCTATGTGAACTGGGAACAACATGAGTCCAGACCCCTGCTGGATACAAGCCCACTACTAAGGACCAAGTTTCCCAGGGCACATTACCTGGCACCTAAAATATGCCACAAAATCCTTATTTGCAATTTACATTTCTTCAAAAGGTACTTTGGTCCCATGAGTTTCCTTAAATGGAACTTTGAGAAATTAGAGTTTGGCATTAGCCAGATCTCAATTACCCTTTAAGGTGAAATCCAAGTTAGTCTAGGGAGGGGAGCCACCCAGTAGGAACTGACATGACCATGGGCACCATGTTACTTAGGTTCTGGAAGTCCCACCAACCTGGGGCTACTGGAATATTCTACCTATTAAATACCCGTGGGTGTGTCCCTGTTGGACAGCACTTAGGGTCTTGGTTTATAGCATTTTTCTTATTCAACTTCCCATCCACCCATTGTGACTTAGAAGACAGCTGGGGAACAGCAAATGATAGAGGACATATGGGGAGGACACCCAAGTTGCTTCTGTTTGGCTCATGGCTTCAAAAATGTTGGTCCCATGTGAAAGGTTATTGTTCCCACAGCACAGGGCAGAGCAGGGGCGGGGGGGAATGGCAGTATATTTTACACATTTAGAGCGAATGCACTTAGCATAATAATAAAAAAACACTCATAAGTGCAGTCCTTGTGTTGCTGGTTCCATGTGTTTTTCCCCAAATGGTGTGAACATATGGCCAGAACTTCACTTGGCCATGCAAACTGAGTGGAGAAGGCTCAGGATGGCAAAGAGCCATTGTGATTTATTGAGATGAGTTTCATTTCCAAAGGGGAGCTCACAGTGAAGGCCTCTCTCAGCCAACTTTTTATGTGCAATCCCCTAGCCCCACATTTAACGTCTGATGGTGGTAACAGGAGATGAGAACGCATCTGGAAAAAAATCAAATTTTATTAATTAGTGAAAGTTCATCTTGATGGGCCTATTTTCAAAAATTAAATTTGATGTATTTGTTTGGGGCTCAGAGTTCTAAGCAATCAAATCTTGATATGAACTGGCATCTCTTCCCACCCACCCAGAAACTGTCTTTAGTGGCTGTTAAATGGTGAAATTTTAAGTGTTTATAAATTGTTTTTGCAATGTGACACTTGTATGGGGAATTGGACTTATATCTTTGGAGACTACTCCCCTCAAAGCTTCTAGCCTGGCTTCCTTTATGGAGCTAGATGTAAGAAATCTTGTTTTCTGTTTTCTCAAAAGCATATCTGAAACCAGGCCTTGGTGGGGCCCCACTTGGCTTCCATCCCAATGCGTCCTGTGCTACAGGGCTTCCATCCTGAGAGAGGCATGCATTCCCCAACTCTGGGCAGCAGGTGAGCTTCCCATGTCCACTCAGCTCCCCTGGCCTCAAGGACAGAGAGCATCTACCCACCCAGCTAGGCAAGGACACTAAATAGGGATGGGGAGACCATGACCTCCATAGCTGCCATGGGGAACAGAAACCCACTATGTCTTCCAGGAGGGCAGAGTCTTTGTGTGCTCGCATGATCCAGACAAGAAACCCTGATTCCAGCTTGGCTCACTTCCATGCCCTCACACCATTCCACTCAGCATAACAGTGGGAAAAGTCTGAGCACACATACTACTTAAACCACCACTTTTTTTTTCATCCTGAAAACAAATACTGAACACCGTCTCTTGCCTAATGGAGGAAGGGTGCACATCGAGTGAGAGGTGTTCCATGTGACAACCTTGCAGAGATGTACAGAGGGCCCTGTAGGAGGATGCAAGAGAGGAGCTCAACCCTCCTTGGAGGGCAGCATGGGGAGGCTTCTTGGGATTCTCCTGTGGAGGAGCCCACTGTCTTCCCTAGGGAGCACACCCTTCATGTGGGAAGAGCTTCCAAAGAGTGCTGGGCATCTTGGTATCTAAAACCCCAGAGAGTTCACCTACATGTTTGAAGCATGGCTGGTGCCATAACATAAGGCAAGACTGGAGATTTGAGTGTGGGTGCAGGCAACAGCACCTTGGTCCCTCTCGAGAGTTGGCATTAGAAATTTCAGTTTCATCCCTGAAACTACAACTTAGATCCCCCACTACAAAGGTTTGGGCTTAGAGGGGTGCAGTGATCTCACAGGGTTCATAGAAAGATGACAAAGGGCATTAGGCAGGTGGTGTTCAGAGGACAGTGCCATCAGCAACAAAAGGGAAAGTGAGATCTCAGTGTGTGTGGACAGGCACTTCCAGTCACACGAGAGGGCAGATCTGAAAGGTTGCAGCCAGAGGGCCAGATGGCAAAACCTGGGGATAGGATCCTGTCTCCAGAGCCACATCCCACAGAGGTATCCAGACCTTCTGCATATGCTTAGCTGAAGCAAGGGAAATTAAGTGGCTGATGAGCAGAGCTTAGGATGAGATTTTGTTTCCAGTTGTCCAAGAAGACCCAGCGTGCTAGAAAGAAGAAGAGGGCCACCAAGAGGAAGCAGGTGCAGTGATGGTGTGAGTCTGGTGCCATGGAGCTCCCTAGGGCTGAGCAATGAATGCCTGATACAAGAATCAGGTTCAGTGCCTCAGAGCTGACCCAAGAAGAGATCTGGTGTCACCTGTGTAGTTAGCAGGATACCCCAAGGGGACAGCATCTTGCATGTGAAGATCTGATTCAGACTAAGGATAGTAAAGGGAGAAGGTGGAGGAGTCAAGAAGGATAAGGAGAAAGAGGAGGGGAGATGGGGGCAAGAGGCAAAAGGCCCATGGGAGTCAAGGACAAGGTGGCCCTCAGCAGGAGCAGGGTACAGGGCTCCAGCAAGTGACTGTAGTGACTCAATTCTGTAAGCAGGAACTGCCCAAGAGCAGTTCCAGCGTTACGGAGAGGACTCTCTTACCACTTTCAATACTGGATAGGGGGGCTTTCCCTCAAGCTGCTCTCAGAAAAACCATCTCATTATCTGGCCTGGGGACTCCTAATACACATGGCTTATTAGCAGTTCCAGGGAGTCCCATGTCACCAGAAATCTCCTCAAGCATGAAAATGCAATTCTGCTGTGCTCTTCAGAAGTTGTCAAATCAGGAAGATGACATTCAACACTCTCAGTGGTGTTTCCTCCTAACCTTGGAAATTGTTCTCTGGCAGTGTCTTTTGTACTGGAGGCTGTGTCATCAGCTGCCTTAAGTCCTGAAACCTGGAGAACAGGTTGTGGGTTTGAGGCTGAAGCAGAGAGTCTCAACACCAGCTAGTATAAGAGCATTGGACTTCATACAGTGTCCATGCCTGGAGATGGAAGCAGGCTTTGTCTAGTTTGTCTTAGTGGGATAAACCTAGAAATTGGAACATCCAAAGTGGCATTTATCCTAATCTGCCCAGAACCTTGGGCCCCGGGGATCTGGACCCAGCCTATGTCATATAAAACTGGCAGGTGGACAGTCCCTATGTACTTGGGCTCTTAACTGAGGCTAGAATCCCCAGGTGACCAAGAACAGCATAAATCTGCATATCCCCTGACTATAGCCTCTTCTTTGGCTGGCTCTCTTTCTCTTGAAGACTCCTCTCTAGGCCACCAGTGCCTCAATAACAGCTTTTTCCAAGCTACCAGAACATTCCAAGGTAGCATGCGGGTTCATGATACCTCTCACCATCCAGTGCAGGCTCACTGGAGTGGGGAGCTCATGAATTGTGCACAGTTCACAAACAGGCTGAGGCAGGTGCTGTGTGTAGCTTGACATCCGCTTGAACCCCTGTGTCCTGAGAGCCTCTGCACCCAGCCCAGGGAGGGCACCATGGCCGTTATCCACCATAGTTCTTTGCTGAGGCTTTGCAGTCTGGGGTTTGCCTCACCAGTTCACAGGGAGATTGACAAAACAAATTTTTGATTTTCTGAAGCTACTACTCATGCCCAAAAGAATGAGATGCTGTGTGTCCCCAAGAAACATGAGATTGCCCTGAATGGTGCCTCCCTTCTGAGCCACCCTAGCCACCCCTGCTCACTAGCACCTCCCTGGGCAGCACTTCCTCTTCTTCCACAGATGTCACATATACAGTTTACACTCTCTCCATCTGCCTTGGTGGTCTGTCCCCTTCAGAAAACCAGCCCTCAGAATAACTCATTCTGCTTGCTGCCGAAGCACAAGTGTCTGAGCTTATCTTTCCTTTGCTTTCTCGAGGGTTAATTTTGTTCATTTTCCTCTTTCTTAACTGGAACATTTATTTCTGCTAATTCTTTACAACATATTCAGATGTTCAATTCCTTCTCAGGAAATACCTTCGACATGCTAGTTTATCAAGACCTTGTGATGCAGCTTCTTTTCTCTTAGACCCAGAATTTATTTTTGTTTGGAAGTAGATTTACTTTTCAACCATTCTTTGTTATTGGTGCTTAGTTTTATGGCACTGTAGTTTCTATGTTTGATCATTTTCCTTTTCTTATTTCTTTGATCATTACTTCTCTATTCCATTATTTCCCTTTGAACCCCTGTTCACCAAATCCCCCAAGCAGATACTGTATATTCTCACCTCTTTCTTATCTTCCTTGTTATTCACAATTTCACTTATATTTTCTTCAAGTATTCGAATAATTTCTTGAGTCGTTAGTTTAGCTTTATATTATATCCATTATGCTCTTTACTGCTTTTATTGAGCTATAAAAGCAATGAGTAATTAATTTTCTACTTCTAAAATCACTTTTTTTAAAATCTCAAATTTCTCCTATATAAATATAAATATTTTTCCTGTTTCTTGGAGAAAATCAGCTTCACAGAAAATATTTGCTGTAATTCCTGACATAAGCCCCTTATTTTAAGTTTTCTGATTATTTTTATATGTCCAATTATTTTCCTCCCTGATACATTGGATTTGAGATAGATTTTGTTGGAGATTATTATTATTATTATTATTATTATTATTATTATTTTTGGTACCGGGGATAGAACTCATGACCACATGCTTGCAAGGCAGGCGCTATGCCACTGAGCTAAATCCCCAGCCCCTATATTAAAATATTTCAATCTCATACAGTGGAATAAAAAGAAACCACATTTCCTGTATTTTAATTTTATTTTAGTAGCAGTCCTGTGAGCCATGAGCTCGATGTAGAATCAGCACAGCAACAAAGCCTCCTCTTCCAAAGGCTCTTAGGGACCTCTGGAGGCCACACATAGAGTCATGCTGGCCCCTGACTTCAGCCCTGGCCTGCCTTCTGCTCAGCTGGTGCTTTTCCCTAGGGATACACAGCGAGCTTCATAAAGGTGCTGAGCAGAGCATGGAGAGGCTTGTGGTGAGAGGGCATGTGCAGGTTGTGAGGGTGAGTGGAGGGGGAGGAGCTTTGGGATGTTGTGGGTGGGGTTGGGTGCATGGGAGTGGAGGTGCTTATTGCAGGTGCAGGCTCTCACTGTGTCAGCACTGGCAACCATGTAGACCACAGCTTGTAAAACCCTCCCCCGACTGGTATAGGCCCCTCCTTTGAGGCCCTGTGGAATTAATCATGCTATACTCTCAAATCCAGACTGACAACGATGCTAGCACTGGGCAGGAAGTAGAACATCCTAGGTCCCTTCCATGGGTCTCATGCAGCTCCTGGCCAGCTCTTGGACAAGAGGCAGATCCACCCTCCCAGCTGTGATGGAAGTCATAATACAACTTTTTTTTTTTTAATTTGTTGGCATTTTCTGTCCTGACCTAGGACATGGTCAGGTTCTTATTATGGAAAGATTTATCCAATATCTTTTAAAAAACATTTTCTTTTAAAATAATTGCAGATCTATAAGAGGTAAGTTGCACAAATACCCCAGAGGTCCATGTACCTTTTGCCTGTTGTCCTAAAGTTTGAGTCATGGTGAACAATAGCACATTATTAAAACCGGGAGACTGGCACCAGTACCGTGTGTGTAAAATGCTTTTAAATACAAATGTTCCTCATGTAATGGCCTGCCTGTTAAACAACTGTTAGGACTTACAATCCAGGTGCACTAGATGACCCCTGGTTTTGTTGTTGTTGTTGTTTTTTCGAGACAAGATCTCGAAGTAGTGCAGGCTGGTCTTGAACTTTGCTTATGTAGCTGAGGCTGGTCTCAAACTCACGGGATGCTCCTGCCTCAACCTCCTGAGTGCCAGGGTTATCAGCAGCTTTTTCTTAATATACAGTTCTGTACATCTTGCTTATACAGCCTCCATGTCTTTTTTTGTACAGAACACCTTGTTTTTACAGTACTGTAATCTTTGCTGATTGCCCAGTACCATACTGTAGTTTTATGTTCTGTTATACATTATAGCACTGCGTGTATGAATTATGCAAATAAAAACAGAGTCATCACGTTGGAGTTTCCTTTGACCATGCCTTTGTTCTATTGTACTGTACATACTATATACAGTTCATTCAACAAAATATTCAGTTAACAACTTAGCCACAGGAACAGAATTCAGTGGTTAAATGAGTGTCGGCATTTACATCTAATAAAAACCTCTCTTCCCAGGCCTCTGTCAGTGTGTAGTGGCTGACTCAGGCGAGGCGTGCTGGCTGCCCTCAGATCACTCCCACCAAGGACACTACTCCTCCTCAAGCATGAGGCATCCCCTATCACCACACTGTGAGCGTGTGTGCCAAGGCCTGGTTCCCTGCTCTCATCTACCTCATCTCTACCTCCCAGCTGCAGCATACACACTCACAGTGTCTCTCACCATCACACACGCACATTTACATGCATGCTTACTGTTTCACACACACAGGGGCCTGGCCTTGTGGCTGAGGGCATCTGTCCTTGCTCTCCCTGCCACACATGCTGGTCTCAGGAGGTCTCCAGGGTCTTTCTTTACAAGTGATCTCAGCCCCTAAGAGGAGCTGAAGGAATAAGAGAGGCCATCAGTGTTCATCCCTCCTCAGGAAGCCTTTGGTCACTCTGCCCAATGGCCTCTTGCTCCTGGCTCCATGGTGTTTGAAGTTGTAGCTTTGTCAAGCAGAGACAAGAGTTCAAACAGATTGACCTCCAGACAGGGTGGCCAACGAATCCCAGCTTACCAGGGACTTTCCTGGTATCAGTACTGGAAACCCCATATCACTGGGACCTTTCGAGTCCCAGGCAGACTGGGACAGTTGGACACCATACCCCAGAACCAAAGACACCTACCTGTTCCCTCCTGCACAAGAGAGAGGGGCCACTTGTGTGTCCTCCCCAGGACAAGGGCTCTACTCCAAGCTTATGCACTATCTCTATTTCTAGAACAATCTACTGGCAACTTTAAATGGCAGCTGCTCATTTCTAAAAGGAAAATTAAATCCTTCCCATTGGGAACCCTCTTATCTCACGTGCAGCATCAGGGTCCCTGTGGAGAACCACCTGGATGCTCTCCTTAAAAGAAGAGCCTTTGGCCCTTCCGCCATGTATTGATATGTACAGAGCTGGCTAGGACATTTCCTTATCCCCTCACCTGGCTTTAAGCAACACACATGGGTCTAGCAGAAGTGCTGATATGTCGTCTTTGTGATGCTCCGCCTACATCTCCCAAGTAACGTGTGCTATGCTGAGTGAAGCCATGCTGCTGACTGAGAATGAGCCTCAAGAAAAGAGGCTATGTGTCCACATCAAAACTGAAGCACTGACCCCAAAACTACTGCCCCAATCTGTGGTATGTAGATTACTCTTTCTGTATAGCTCTCTCTATATAGTGCTATCAGGCCTCCTACCTAGTCCAGCTCACAGCGAGTGATCACAGTACTTCTCACCACTTTCACAGACACTCATCTCCAAGCCACACCCCTCTTCATGAATCAATAAAGCCAGGTTTCAGGCCTGGCTTGAGGCCTTTGTTCTGGTTAGTCATCATTCTAGCTGAACCTAAGACCTCCTTGACACTCCACAACTACAAATATGCCTAGAAGTGGTAGGTTGGAATCAATTTATTAAAATTCCAATAACTTTTCCATAGGATTAGAAATGTGGATTTTCCTGGATCGTGATGAGGTCCAGAAGGGCTTTCTATAGGTCCCAAAACCCTTCAGAGGCCCCTCCCCCAAAGCAGTATATTGTGGCTCAAGCTGAGCCACCAGTTTATTTGCTGATCTTGCAGGCTCCTAGCTCTGGAAACAAAGCCAAGCCAGGTAGTTGACTTTCTTCCTTTTCTGCCCATTTGTTACTACAATTACACATAACTCTGCTCTTTAGCTGGTTTTGAGGTATGGTTTGAGTCATGTTGGAAATGAAGTTCCTTTTCCTTGTCTTCATCTCACCCAAGCTCTACTGCAGCATCTCCTGCCTGGTGTGATGTATTTTCCTGCCTACAGCTTCAAGCCCTCACTTAAGTCATTGCAACCTATTCTCTGATGTTCCTCACAGAACTAAGTATGGGGCCTGGCATGGCTTTCCTGGAGTCCACACCAGCAATGGGCAGCTTTCTACTGCTCTACTTGTCTGCTCCAGGACCCTGCACTCCTTGTTGCTTCCTCAGTAGAGAAGACTGGAGAATTAGATGCCAGGTCTGTGTGTAACACAGCCAGGTCCCTGGCTGCAAATGGGAGCCATCTGGCCTGCACCCCCCATGCTCTGCAGAGAAATGGCCATGCTTGCCTGCATCCCAGAAAGCAAAGATGCAGCTGGTGGAACCACAAAGGTCCTCCAAGGAAGTCATCTCTACAAGGACTAGTTAAATGATTAGTAAAGTATCAGATCACGGTTGTAGGATATTTTTTCATTAGACTTGTTCACTTACTGATTTTACTACTGAAGAGAAAAAAGCAGCAATTCCTTCCTTCAATGGCATTGTGTGGCCCTTTGTAAACTGTGGTTGCCCTTTCTGCTCCAGATCAAAGACCATATCCCGCCAGGTCCTCAAAGTGAGCAGGGTCTATCTATTGATCGAGCACTGTTCTCTGGGCCCAGTAACCCAAGTGTTGTGGCTGGGACTATGGGACAGGGTGGAGTGAGGGCAGAGAGACCCTCCAGGGAATCCAGGGTGGACACCATGGAGGGTAATGGTGAAGCAGCAGGGTATCTGGGGTGATCATGAGTCACACTCACAGAGAGATGCCATCTTTGTACAGTGTGCAAGAGGAAATCCATGGGGTCTTCAAAAACCCAGACAAACAAGAAATGTTAACAGTACTAGCAGGAGACCTACAGCAGTCAATCTGAAGTGAGGACAACTTCCCCAGAGCGGGGAGAGCAGATGGAGGGTAGCAGGGGCACCTGCTGACTTCTGAACCCAGCCTCCCAGAGTACCACAGGCACCCCACCAGCCAAGAGTGCCTCGGCAGCCTTGAAGCCACAGAAACTCTGTGCATTCATTTAGGAAGAAAGGGGATGGATTCAGAGGATATCAGGATACTCCAAACCAACAGAAAGAAAACAGCTCAGAAAATAGGCTGGGACCAAGACAGGAGGCAGCCAGGAATGTGACCCCCTCCTTTGGTCACTGGTTGCCAGTGAATACTATGTGCCTCACTGTGTCACTCCCTACCAACCCCACACCCCAAGTCCTTAGGCATTCACTGTCCATGAGGATCACAGTGTTTGGTGATGGGGCTTCAAACCTGCTGGGCAGGGCAGATCCCATGGCTGTTGGGGTTCAGGCAACTTCTCCTGTTAAAATCCTGTTAAAATGACACCTTCCTGGGAACTGCAGAGCATGAGTCAGCTTTTGTCCTGGGAGAGTGGTGGCCCTGCATGCTCCTAGCTGGAGTGTCAGAGCTCGCAAGTAGGGTTCACAGTGAACAGGCAACAGAAAATGGAGGGCCCTCAATTAAAGGGGAAAAAACAAGACCCTAAAGGATCACAAAGCTGCACGGATGACATTGAGTGAAGACTCCATCCTGAAGGTAGCTGCAGAACACAGGTGCCATGGTGCTGTGTAGCGGTGTTATTTTTGACAAAATGAAAGGAAACACTCAGGTAGTCATTAAAGATGATAATGGGCTTGTCACTTGTGTTCAGTGACTGCTTTTTTTAACCTTTTTTTTGGGGGGGTACTGGGGATCAAACTCACGACTCTGCACTTGCAAAGCAGGTGCTTATGCTGCTGAGCTAAATCCCCAGCTGCTCAGTGACAGCTTTACCAACTTCTAATTTCTCTTGCACCTCAAATTACCCTTCAGGTACAACTTTGTTTTCACAGTCGGACATTTCCAGCCAGAAGAAGCAAATGAGGAAATACAATCTATGTATCTTCAATGCACCTTTCAGAGAGACGATTGATAAAAGCAATTAGAAGTTTCCAGAATTATCTGGAGAATAGCAGGCCAGCTGGGGCCAAAAAGAAGGAAGGAGGGGGGCATGAGTTAATGACAGCTGTGCAGCATGGAGGGAATGCTGAGAACACAACTGAGTCCTGTGCTGCTTTGGCCGAGAGGGACAAAGAAGGAAAGGCCATGGTTTCCAAGGCAAGGACTTGGGTCAGGCATGAGGAAGCCCTTCAGAGCCAGGCTTCCTGGGAGGCTGGCTGTTGCTCTTCAAAGTGCATGTGGCCCTAGTACTGCTCCCAGAGTCCAGCAGGGTCCTTGTGCTCTGCATGGCACTTGAAGGCCAAGGAGACATGCCCTCTAGTACCTGGGTCCTGTGAACTCTTTGGGCCTCTGGGGCCTTAATTACAGCAGTTTGGGGGCCTTCCATTCCTGGGTTCAGAGTGTCCCTGGCACTAGGACAGCCAGGGAGAGGGTAAGTAGTGAGTGGCAGAGAGATCCAGCAGGTTGCTTGGTGGCCATTGCAGTGGAACAAGTGGAGGACTTGGCAGAAATCATTAGAGCCTAGAAGCAGCAACTTCAGAGCACTAAACCTTGTGTGAGAAGAGGTGTCTGGACTCAGGGTTTCCTCTTTTAAAGAACAGGGAATGATGAAATCAAAGCAAAGAGGAGCCATTTAAAGGTGAGGAAGAAAGAGCCCTAGTGCCTGAGCACTGGGAACATATGGCATTTGCCAATCAAACGCAGAGCAACCTTCAAAAAGCCATTAGAAAGCAGCCCCATGCTGTCTCCACTATTTGTACCAGCTGATGGCTTCCCTGTCCCACAGGTCCCGCAGACCAGCCAATTCTCTCACTAATTAGTCTTCCAGAGGGCAATCAAGGTCCCTCTGCTGGAAATTTCTTAGGAATGGAACCATTAGATGGCTTCAAATGGACACCACTAGAAATGGACAGAAGCCAATTAAGCCGTGGCTCCCTCCCAGGGACAGCCAGGGTTAGTTCCTCTGCCTGATCCCTGGCAGCTCTGAGACCTTCACCAGTCACGGGCCTGAGCCTGGCAGAGCCTGCCAGCATCCCTCTGTAGACTTTCTCTCTCTGACACTTGTCTCTAACTGTACCACCGCACCCAGACCTGGCATTGATATCATTAACCTTATCTAGAGCTCTATGGGTGCAAGACTATTTGTTCACTGTGGGTTCTTCAGAGCTGGAAGGGGGCCTAGCCTGGAAAAGGTACCCACTTAATGTGGTTAAGTGTCAGAATTTTGTCCAAGCTGAAAGATTCCCATGAATTTTCCTTTGGAAACATACATTTTTGGGATTGGTGGTCTGAAGATCGAAGCTTTACACTGAGCTACATCCTCAATCTAAGAGAGTATACCACCATAGCAGGCTAGGAACATACTTTTAACAGGCTAACAGTATTTATTTCTGTTTGTCTTTAACATGATTTAAGCATAAGGAGAATTGGGAAGTTCATGATATGTTATCAGACTCACCAACTATGGCCACAGCTTCATCCCTGAATTTTATTCTTTATTCTCCTCAGAGTGAGAGAATTATATACTTCTTAGAGATGGAATCCAAGAGAGTGAAGAGGAAATGATCGCACTGACCAAGGGTCAGACTGCTGCCTGCATCTCACCTTGACTGTATCCTTCCCTTGCCATAGTGTCAGATAAAGGAGCACTTATCTCCACTGACTAGCAGGACTTTCCCAGTTACTGTGACCCAACTGGGAGAACGGTGGCCAGTTTTCCTGGTTGCCTGATGTTTAGTCTGCTTCCTCTTACTGTAACAAAATGCCTGAAATAATAAACTTTTTAAAAAAGGAGAGGTTTATCTTGGCTCACAGTTTTGCAGGTTTCTGTCCAGGATCCAATGGCCCTGTTGCTTCCTGTCTGTGGTGAAGCAGAGCCTCACAATAGGAGTACCTGGCAGAGAAAGTGGCTTACCTCATAGCCAGCTGGAAATGACAGAGAAGAAGAGATGATGTCTCAATATGCCCTTGTGGTTAATCCCTATGATTTAACTTCTTCTCCTCAACCCCATCTCTTAAAGTTTCCACCACTTCCCAACAGTGCCACAGCCTGGGAACCAAACCTCCAACACATGAGATTTGGGAAACATTTGTTGTGGTTCATATCTTGATAGTCTCCCATGCACTCAGGAGTGGGGCTTTGG
Organism: Hydrochoerus hydrochaeris; assembly: GCA_004027455.1. Lineage (NCBI taxonomy): Eukaryota > Metazoa > Chordata > Mammalia > Rodentia > Hydrochaeridae > Hydrochoerus > Hydrochoerus hydrochaeris. The sequence continues at coordinate 1,197,669 of PVLA01000002.1, forward strand.
AAAGTGGATTATGGGGCCACTCACTATACTCATCTGTTGATTAGTCCACTGATAAGTTCGTAGCTAAATGTTAGAAGTTGGGGCCTGTTTGGGAGTGGTGAATCATTTGGAGCATGGCCTGGAAAGGTATATCTTTTTTAACAGTTCCTCCCTTTACTCTCTACTGCTTGGCTCCCTTCCTGTGTTGAAAGCAGAACTCCCCCCTCCATGCCCATCTGCCATACCATCCTGCCTTGTAACTGGTCAACTATGCGTAGTAAGTGTGGGTCAAAATAAACCTCTAATCCTTTAAATCGTGAGTGTTGAGTGTTGTGTCCCAGTGACAAAAAAGTACCAGTACAAGGGGCTGAGGACTTAGCTCAGTGGCACAGTGTCAGCTGGCAAATGTGAAGTCCTGAGTTCAAGTCCCAGTTACTCCCCCCACAAAAAAAGTACCTAAGTACCAAAATTTGAGTACCAAAGAAGTGGCATCATTGCTATGTCCATTACTTGACTATGGAAAGGTTTGGAGATGCCTACTAGAAAATCCTTATGATGTCACAAACTGTACTTGACGTGAGATTCTGATCAAAGCTCAGAAATCCAGAATGCTGATTTTAAAAGGCAGATGGTAAAAAATAGGATTGAGAGGTTTCAGTTGTAAAAAAGAGTTCATTGGCAGTTGGACTCCAGGCCATGTGAATTACTCTTTGGAAGAAAATTTGTCTACATTTTGCCTGTGTCCTAAGACTTTGTAAACACTAAGATTAAGGGAAATAGACTAATCTGGTGGAGGAAATTTCAAAGCAGCCCAATGTTGGGCTCTTGCATGGACACTATTGGGGGCTTTAAGCTAGATTTATATTTAAAAGAAAGAACAAAAAGCTCATTTTAAAAGTTTTAGTTTTGCCAGAAAGAAAGTGCCTGGAAAGATGAAGCAAAAGAGACTTTGGTTACTGAAAAGATTAGCATTAAAAAGAAGATAAGTACTTTGTTATTAGGACAAAATGGCTTGAGAGCAACACAGAAATCAACAAGGCCGGACCCTTCCCAGGCTCAAAACTGCAAAACTGATAGACTTTGCTTTGAGAGCCCCAGGGCACACTGCTTGAGAAGAGCTGCCTAGGAAGTCAGTTTCCTAAGATTCAGTTCACAGTGATCAGCCATCCAGGTACTCAGAGGCTCCTGCAGCCATGATGCAAAAGGGTCTGACTGCTGCTGGAGCTAGCAGCAGACCTTTGCATCGTGCATATGGTTCTGGTTTCACAGGTATGCAGAATGTAAGAGGTCAGGAAAGATTCTATCCAGATTTCAAAAGTATTGAAAGGCCAGACATTATGTCCCCAAGTGAGCAGGGCATGAAGCTGTGGAGTGAACTTGAAAGCACAATGGAACACTGGAGAAGCCAGGAACATGGAAAGTCTAAGGAAAACTTCAATGAGTGAGCAAAACCAGCCCAAAAAAGAAGCCATGAGCCTTTAGCAATACTGTAGGAGCAGGACTACCCAAACCATTTGGAGTTTGGAGTTTATACTTCATCACAACTTGCCCCAGGTGCCAGAGCTACAGAATTTTCATGTTTGCCCTACTGGATTTCAGTCTTCCTTTTGTCTCATTGGCTTCTATCTCCTCCTCCCCACTTTTGGCATGAGAATGTTTACCCTCTGCCATTGTATGTCAGCAGTGTTTAACTTTTTGGTTTTTCCAGGGCCTCACAGCTAAGGGTTTGCTATAAGTCTTAAGACTATGGCAATGCCGGAACTGTTAGGACTTTGGCAACTTGAAGATAAACTAAATGCATTTTGCTTAAAAAGATGTGCATGTGCCTTTTGGGGACCAGGGACAGAATGTTATGTTTATATCTAGATGTCTCCCCAAAGCCTCATGCACTCAAGGGTGGGGCATTTGGCAAGTGATTTGATTTATAACTAAATCTGCTGTTAGGAAGTGTGACTTGATCATAAAAGACAGGACACTGGAGATATGGCCTGGAAAAGTATGTCTTTCTCTTCAGCTTCTCTCTTCATTCTCTGCTTTCTGGTTGTCATGCTGAGAGCAGCTCTCCTCTTCCATACTCTTCTGCCATGCTGTCCTGCCTTGGAGCCAGACAAGCATGGACTACTCATGAGCCAAAAATAAAGCTCTCTTCCTTTAAATTGTAGGTTTCAGGCATTGTGTCCCAGTGATTTAAAAAAAAAAAAAGTAAGATAACATTCCAGATCCAAATTATAGCACTTGGTGTCACCTGATTTTTGATGTCTTTGGTGTGTCTATCTGGAAGTGTTTGATCACAGGCTCTCTGGTGCCTTTTTGCCTTTGCTATCACCCTTTTCCCATCTTCTCCCACTTGTGTGTTTTGACAAATCAACTCTGAATCGCGTGCTATCTTCACCCTCCTTGGTTCTTGCTTGGTGCTCCTGTACTTTCTTTGCTCAGTGGATGGAAACTGATCAGCTGAGGTCAGGACAAGACATAAACCTTACCTGCAGCAGCAAGAGAAACTACCTTCAGGCTATGTAAAGCCAGCAGAGCCAATACCTTGATCCTCTGGGGAATTGGAAAATCAAACCCCACAGACCCAGAAACATTGGAATCTTGAGACATGCAGGGTTAAGAGGGTACCAAAGACCATGGAATGTGCCCAAATCCACTGTGGATTGCCTGCGTGGGACCTGAAGGAGGACAAACCAGTAGCCTGGAGGCTGCCCTTTGTCTGAAACACAGTCTTCCCGCAAGACCCACCAACAGGATGAACTCTCAGCCCCACTGCTTTTTTTTGGTTTTTGTTGTGTTGTGTTTGCTTGTTTGTTTGTTTTTTAAACCAAGAAGCTCCAAATATGTCCAGGGGCTGGAGGAATAGCTCAGTGGTAGGCAGTACACTCGGCATACATGAGGCCCTAGATTTAATCCCTCGTGGAAGGAAGGAAGAAAGGAAGGAAGGATGGAAAGAAGAAAAAAGAAAAGGAAAAGTAGAGGGAGCGAGAAAGGAAAAATGTCCATTTTAGGGATTTTGAAAAGTATAGCAACATAAAGATAAGCACTGAAAATAGGTACTACCTATACTACCTATGCTTCTCCTGTGCAGGACCATCTACTTTCATAAAGTATCCAATTTTATAGGTAAACTTTAAAATTTATATCATGAACCTCTTCGTGTCATTAATTTTTCTAAAATTTGAGCCATAGTGACTGCCTAGGGTTCCATTTATTTCACCAATCCCCATTTGTTGGACATTTATGTCTTTCCCACATTTTCACCATCATAAAAAATGCTGCAGTGAACATCCTGGAAGATAAATCTTTGTGACTATTTATAGTTAATTCATTAAGATAAATTCCTAGGAGTAAAAACAATGTATTATATAGTACGACCATCTTAAAATATATTTGGACATATGCCCAAGTTACACTGTTTTATGTTTTTTGTCCTGGTTTTTTGTTTTTGCCACACTGCAGATAGAACCCATGCATGCCAGGCAAGCATTCTACTACTGAGCTACAGCCTCAACCATGTTACACTCTTGGGAACTTGTCATGTCATTAAAAATCCCAATAGAAGCATAAGAAAAAAATCCCACTCCTTGAGCCCTCCAGCAATGAGCATCTTCCTCAAAATTAGACGGACAAAAATAGATATTTGTTTTCATTTCTTTGTCAGAAACTTTGAACTGTTTTTGGTATTTTTTTAACCTCTCTATATTTTGGAAATTTTCTATTTGCATCCTTTGTTGATTTTTCTACTGGAATATAAATGTTTTATAAAATTGATCCTGTTTGAGTTATATACTCAATTTTATAAAATTTTATATACACAAAAATACTTTTTTCTTTCTTCTCTACCCTCTTCAGTTTTGTGTTTCAGACCTCAACCTTTTTATCTGCAAAATGAAATATTGGACCAGCTGATCCCTTTCCTGCAAGGTCATTTCAAAAAACCTGAATCTGATGTGCTCTCTGATAAAAGCTCCCTAATCTACAGCCTACTCAGCTTTCTCAACATTAGCATAGGGAGAACTCATAACTTGGTTGAGTTTCACACTTGAATAGTCAACTGAGTCTGCTAATCAGGCTCACAGGTCTGAGTGAAAACCAGCACAGAGTCTGTGTCCCCCCACCCTGCAAGAGCCTCCCCAGGCTGGGCAAGGGCTGGGGCAGGGGCTCAGAAATGCATGATGGGTTCAATTTCCCCCACTTATTGACTGAGGAAATGATGGCAAATTTATACAATAGGCTTAGCTGTACACTTAGGGATACGGAAGAATTGTCTTTAAAGGAGAGAAGTAGATCCCAGGAGAATGAAAGCCCTTACACACACACACACATACACACACACACACACACACACACACACAAGCATACACATCCATGGAGAACCTGGAACTCTCCTTCAAATTTTCACAGATACACCATCAGGTGGTGGGGGAACCAACTTTTATTTGGATGTTTATTTTACTTGTTTTTATTCTGCAGTACTGAGGACTGAACCCAGGACCTTTGTACTGATCTACACCCTCCAGCATTTTATTTTGAGGCAAGGTCTCAGTATGTTGTTAAACTGCCACACCAGGCTTGGTTAGCATCAGGCAGCTCTGGTTGTGAGCTTGTTTCATTCCCCAAGCCTGGTCAGCCCTAGAAAGCTGGCACACAGAAGCCAGATGCCCAGCATCGAATGGAGTTTCTGTAGAATTTTCTCCTACTTCCCATTTTGTAAATGAATGGGCCTGGAGACACCAACTCTTAAAATGGGCACCTCCGGGGCACAGAGGACAGAATTCACTGCACTGCTCTTTCAAATTTCCTGTCTCCAAGACTCCAGGGCCAGCAGAAAATACACTCTAGGAACTGAACTCTCTCACCAACCCTGAAACACACCCCGCCCCCGTGCACACAGATGGTCCAGCTCCCAGGCCTGGACATCCCTTGCTGACTCCCAAGACACAGTGTTTTCACAGGAAAAGAGCATAGTCATTTCACTGCGACAGATATGGTCAAGGCTGTATCCTGGGTTGGGGTCCAGGTGGGGACACTCATGAGTGAGAAGCCACACACTCATGCAAGCGGTTATTTGTCCTTTGCACTCAAATTGGGTGCCCGTCTGTCATTCCAGGCCTCCCTGAAACAGGAAGTCAGGAGTCCTGAGGTGGAGCTCAGTCATGGCAGACAAAATCTCCCTTCTCGATGCCCAAATCGAGTTCTGGAATTTCAAAGCCTATGGACAATGGAGCTCTTCCTGTGAGCACTGAGGGTGGCTGCACAGAGGTGAGTCAGCAACTGCGGCTCTGTGTAGGCGAGCTCAGCCCCACAGCAGGCTGCTCCGATTCCTGCCTCACAGGAAGTTCATGCTCTAAGTCTGAAGGGACCTTGCCTGGCCTGTGAAATGGGGCGGAGCAGGCAGGGAGGTGACAAGTCTCAGCGAAGGGGCAAAGGCATGATTTCATAGGAAGGCACATCCATTTGACCACCTCTATTGCTGGGGGCCTGGGGCTGGGGACCTGGACATTTCCAGCCAGCAGGGGCCAGGGGGGTCTCTGTGGCCCCAAATGGTGAAGAGGATGCATTCCTTGAGGGATGGATGTGTGTTGTGGGAAATGCCAACTCTTGAGGGTCTATGTCAGGTCCACCTGGTGTCTTTCTGGAACTTTTCCTGAATCTTGCAGGTGCATCCCAGCCTCCCACCCCTCAGGCACCTCACACGCCTGGCCTGTCTCCACTCAGCGACCTTCTATACTGAGCACACTGGGCTCCCCCAGTGTCCTCCCCACAGCCTCTTTGTTCCTGTCTCCCTGGCCGCCTGGCCCATTTGTCTGGTCTCCATGGCGATGAGCCCCTCTAATGGATGTGCCTTCCTGTGAGGTCATGCGGCTGCCTCTTTGTTGAGACTTGTCACCTCTCTGCCTGCCTCTTCCCGGTCTAGCAGCCTTGTCTTCCCCAAATCACACCCCTCACCCTGAGGGTCTGCCTTCATCTCCTCAGATTTGTTTTCCTCTAGTCTCTTGTTTTCTGTTCATTTTTAAAGGTCTCCAAAGTAGCTTCCTTGGAACTTAGCTGACCTGCTCTGGACTCTGGTCTTTTGACAATGGAGAATAGGGTGACCAGGGTGCTGGTAAACTGTTGAGGCTAGTGGGACACAATGGCCTGGCTAGTGGAAGGGGAATTCACTGTGGTGTCAGCAAGGCCAGGTGGGAATGTGTGTCAGGTGTGTTCAGTAAATGACTACTGAGCATCTACTGTGCCAGGCACCAGGAATTCCCTGTGGGACCAGACAGCATCCTTCATTAGCTTTTGGGCTAATAAGGAACAAGATCATCACATTTAGCAAATAAGTATATGACATGCCCAGCTATGCTTGAATTTCAGATACACAATGGTTTTTTTAAAGCATAAATATAAATAGTGCATTTGTTCTTTATCTGCAATTCAGATTAACTGGGAATCCTGTATTTTTTCTGACACTCTGAGAAAGAAAGAAAACAAAAAGTAAACACAAAATAAACATAATTCCAAGATTTCTGGGGTTATAGGAAGAAAAAGATCCTTTGTGAGACCATCCTAGGAAGCCAACTGGACAGTTAGGGAAAGCTTCCTGGAGTCCTGGAGCGCAAGAAGGAACCTCCATACACGGAGCACAGAGGACAGCATTCCAGACATGGAGAGCACATGCAAAGACCCTGGGGCATCCAAACAGGCCAGTGTGATTGGAGCATCTGGCAGGCAGATGTGTGCATACTTGAGTTGATGATATACTTGACCTGACTACAAGTAGGTGCTTCAAGAAATTGTAGCTATCATATATTATTAGTAATAGTTCTAGGAAATGTTATTGAAAAATATAGTGTGTTTAAATTTTTTAAAATTTATTATAGTAAAAGACATAGTGCCATTAATCCCTCTCAAAATACTCCTCTTCAATTCATACAAGCTTATCCCATCATTCTTGCCACTTTCTGAAGCAATTCTAAAAGTCCTTTCCTTGAGTGCCCTTTGTTGAGCTACCATGGCTGATTTGATATCCTGAATCAATTCAAAATATTTATCTTTCGTGGCCATTTTGCCTTTGGGGAAGAGTCAGAAGTCGCAATAAGGAAGATGAGGTGAATAAGGAAGATGAGGACACATTGTAATATTTTTACAAATCTGTCTTTCCACTGGATGGCACTAGCCAGTGGCATTCACCATATTTTTTATCACGTTTTGCAAAAACACCCATAAAACAGGACTTCCCAGGAATGTGTCCAGGAAGTGGAAAGACCCATGAGATAAGTGTGTTCAAATTAAGAGAGGAGGCAGAATTTTAGAATGATTAATGCAATGTGTCTTCTACTGTAATACATTTCAACTTCAAACACTCACTGTATTTTTTATCATTCCTTGTAATTTTAAAAGTCTGTGAAAATATAAATTCCAGGCATTTTGTGAAGTGCTTCTTTATAATACTAAACCATCTGTGTGTGCGTGCACATGTGTGTGTGTGTGCATGTTTATGCACACACAAAGTACTGGGGACTGAACCCAGGACCTTCACACTCAGTCTCTCTCTCTGTCTCTGTCTCTGTCTCTGTCTCTCTCTCTCTCTCTCTCTCTCTCTCTCTCTCTGTTTCTCTCTTGTGGTGGGGGGAGCTGGATCTTGTTACATTGTCCAGGTTAGGCTTAAACTTTTGATCTTCCTTCTTCTGCCTCCCCGAGTGCTGGAATTACAGGTGTGCACCGCCACACCCAGCTGAACTGTTATGTTAACTTTATGCTAACTTTCTATAAAGAGGTAATTTCTGTGCACATTGTGCTGAATATCCTCCAGCCAAGCGCAACATATTCTGCCCGTACATTTGAAAGTTGTCAGCCAGGCACAGTGCCAAAATATGTAATCTCAGCACTTTTGTAGTCTGAGACAGAAAGATTGCAAATTCAAATCCCACCTGGGCAACTTGGCAAGATCCTGTCTCAAAATAAAAAATGTTTTTAAAAGGGACTGAGGATGTAGCTCAGTTTAAAGATCCTGAGTCTAATATCAAGAACAAAACAAAACAAACAGGCAACAATAATAACAACAAATCTCTTTTAAAATTAAGATGCAGAATATTTTCTAAAATACCTACTAGAAAAATCTATTATCTATCATAAGAAGTTAAAAAAGAAAGTAAGATACTTCATGTCTGTCACTAGAAAAGCTGGAAAAACCGTAAAACACAATAGCAGATCAGCAAGAGGATACTCACACTGATCTGGGCCACAGGAATCTTGGGCTTCCCACTCACTACCTTTGGGAGTGCTCTCACCCACATATCTGTGTGTGATTTGGCACATATCACTTGAGTTGTCTGAGAGCTGGGCTTCCCCTGTGTAAAATATGCATAAAACAATACCTTGGTCTGCAGGACCATCGTGGCAGTCCCAAGTTACCGACCTCTGCCAAAGTGCTCTGAGGAGCATAGGGAGGAGATATGGTGTAAGGTCTGCTCCTCTCCAATCATCATGCATCATTTTGCTGCAGTTTGCTGGAGCAAGAACAGAAGAGTCACAGAACTGCTCATGAGCACTGAAATGAAATTTAGTGCAGCCACCTGTGGAATGGAGTTGACCTTCTAAAGGCCAAAGATGAGCAATGTGGAAAGGAGCTGGGTCACATCTTCCTCTCTACTTGTCTTGCTTGTTAGCTCCTAAGCCCAGGCTGACCCCTTATTACATTTGTCCAACTTCCGGATCACAGCAGGGGTTTTGCAGTCAACTCAACCAAATGGGCTCCTGAGAGCCTGGTTCTAATCTTTAACCCATGACTCTGTCACGTGACCCTCAATTTCCTCCTCCACACAAGGGGATGCATATAGCTCATCTACCTTGCAGACATTGTAAGGGACCTCAGTGAGGTGGCACAGTGCATGGGCCATCAGAAACATCCCATGGTTGTCAGGGAGGCCAGCACTAACTCTGAGGCATCTGGAAGCTCCCAGGCACTGGGTGGGCTATGGCCAGCTCTGCACATGTGCAGATGGTAGGCACCTCATCAAGGCCTACAGCCAAGCTGTCCTGTAGTAGTCTTGTAGGAGTCCAAAAGCAAGCAGCCAGATCCCTTCTTTCTTAGTTACCAAGGCCTTGGAATCTATGGCAGTGGCTCCAGTGCTCAACATGGGTACCTGCCTCTTGCATTGTCTTTCAGAGCCCAGGTAGAACACAGCCAGGTCTTGGGGAAGTTAGCTTCTACTGTATTTTTTTGCTGCATCTCAAAAGAAAAGTTTCCATTTTAAATTAACAGCATGTCCGCTGCCAGTATTTGTGGTTACTACTTGCAACATAAATCTCTTTTAGAGGTGTGAGAGCAGCATACATAATGAAACATCAACGTGAAACTTGATTTAAAGTGCCTTTTCATTAATATAACAAATGAAGTGTACCCAAATTTGAAAGTATATTCCTTTGGGCCTAATTAAAATACTGAACAAAATACATGTATATGTATATTTTAAATGAAGACATTCAGTAGCTAGAATTAGCTACAAAAATTAATTCAAATTGAAAAGTGCATTATGAGCACATTGTTATTATTAATCCAGCCAGTCTGCTTCCTCTGAGGTGCCTCCAGTAATATGTACCTAATTTAGAGCTGGTGTGATGTGACAGGCTGGCTTTATTTTAAAATACCACACACCCTACACAGTTGGCCCATGCAGGCCTCATGGCTACTTTGACGGCATTGTCTTTGGGTCAGCAGGCAGTTTCTGGGCCCTGAGGATGGAGCTAGAGCTGGGACATTCTCCCTGGGTGAGGATCTGGTCCGGGCCTGCAAGGATCTGGCTGGCGTCAGGAAGAGGTGAGCCCTGTTGAAATGCAGAGGTGTGGATTCAGATCAGGGCCATACCTGGAACATCTGACCTGGCATCTAGCAACTGGTCCCTAAGGGTGGCCAGAAGACACACAGAAAGGACTAGGAGATAGGGATGGGATAGCAGAAGCTGACTCAAAGGACAATGCTCTGTATGGAAACACAGTTTGTTTCAGCTGCTAAGCTTAGGGCAGAGAGTGCTACCTTTGCTTGGACACTTGCCCAGGTCCCTCACACCTGCTGCACTGAGGGTGCACCATACCACCGCTACCAGAGGTGCAGGGTAAGACCCTAGGAGCTCACAGTCCAAAGGCTGGGGATGTGGGTGGTTTTGGCTCATGGCAGGAAATATGAGAGAGTCACCTGACCAGGGAGATCCACTCAACCACTGGGAGCAGGTCTTTCTTTCTATTCTCTGGTGCAGGGTACTTCTTACTATGACCCTCGGGGACATAAGTCAGATGTAGATTGGCACCTACACTGGGCAGGAAATGGGCCCAAGTGTAGGGGAAGGTAAATCAGGACGTGGAGAAGTGTGTGACCATGCTGAACTCCATAGAAGGGCCTGGAATGTGTTCTTTAGAGACAGGTAGTGTGAGGACACAGCTATGGCAGAAAGGTGGACTCTCTCCAGCAAGGGTGTTTATGTTTATGACAAGCAACCTTGAACTCCTGACCAACAATACTTTTAACCCATCAGTCCTCACCTGGAAATGGAAATCCCAGCCTTATCTTTTCTCTGAGCTTTGATGGGAGGATGAAATTAAATACTTCATATGAAGTATTGTTCCTCCAACTGGTAAGTACTACATAATTGTTAATCATTATTTTGTAAGTTACTGGCTTTTATTCCACCCCTGAGGACTGTTAAGAAGTCGAAGACTATAATAGTAATTGATATTTGTATAGTGCTTTATAATTCACAGGTCATGTTGCTATTTCTGATGTCTTCTGATTAAGTGACAAGATAAGCCACACACTGCAGTTGTCATTCCCATTTTGAACAAAGAAACAGGTGCAGAGGGCACATGACCTGCCCAGCCTTCCATAGCTCCTAAAGGCTAGAATGCAAGTGCCAACCTGAATCTCTTATTCTTCCTCTCCCACCAGTAGAAAGCTTCCACTCCAGAGAAAGCTTTGTAGAATTATGGCCTTTATATCATAGGACCAGTGCAGGCTGGTCCTCCCTGACCAGGGAGTGTGACCTCTACAATACATTGATCGGGTCAACAACTGGTTCTGTTTCCATGCAGTTGCAATCAGTTTCCATGGTGATAGGAAGACCCAAGGTCTAAGGTCAAATCTCTCCATTTCTGGTGACTTGTTGGAAGGCTGCTACTAAAATCTTTACTTTAACCGGGAACTACTAACAAACAAATAGTAAAGAATTTTGAGCTTGTGGGAATTCTTAGATCTCAAGTGGTTTTAATGTGGCCTTTGCGTATGAAGATGCTGTGTTATTTCCCCTGAACATAAGCCTGGATGAGAAGACACCACTCAAGTAAGTCTTACCTGGGTTCTTTCCAAGCACAGTGCTTCCTGTGTGGGATGGCAGTATTCATGGTTGCAGTGGGGCTCTTGTGGTCTTAGGAAACTATTGTAAGTGTCCTCCATGAAGAGGCCAAGAGATCTTCCCTATCCTTCCTGGCCAGTGCCCCATACCCCGAATCAGCCACACTGAAGTGACACCATGCTGTTACTCCATGAACAAGATCCCCAGAGTCTAGGTTCAGAATCAAGTCCAGATGAATGAAAGTGGTGATGTAAGGGCTGGAAATTTGCCTGTGTGAGGACATTTGGAAAAGAGGCCAAAGTGGAAAATGTTGATTGGGCCTCTTTGGTGATGAAAGGCAGTGACCTGTTCTCAATTTTCTAAGGTCAAGAGGGCTTCAGACTTGTTTGCCCTGGGAAAAACCAGTCGTTTGAGTGGTTCTGGAGTGTGTGTAGGGTATGTGTGTGCTGGAAGTTATGTCACATTCAGGCAATGGATTCTGGAAGCTCACTGCTTCCTGAAGAAGTGATGAAGAAAGAGGACATCACTGGACTCCCAGGGCTCTTGGGCAGCACTGAAAGCTAGTCAGAGAGGTTTTGAAAGGCAAAGGTTTAGAAGAGATGTTAGCCACCAGACTTGTGAGACATAGGCCAAGGGCCCTGGGGCTCCATGAGAGGCCTCTGAACTCCTGCCTTATTCCCCATGTTGGGTGTTCACACTGCCACAGCTTTTGTACATTCAGATCCCTTGCCTGGAACGTCCACCCTCTCAGCCTTCAAGGCTCAACCTTCATTGACCACTGTGTCAGTTTGAGTGGTATTTCAAGGAAAGAACTGGCAGGATTTGCATCAGATTGGATTTGATGTTAAGAAGGGCAAAGAAGAAAAAGGTTAAAATAGGTCAGATGGTTTTTCATCTTTGGGCTACTTGAGGGTGTGGTACAGTTGTACCCCTTATGCATGGAGGGCATGTTCTAAGACCCCAGTGGATGCCTTAAACCGAGAATACTACTAACCCACATATATATAAACATATACAGTAAGTCCCAGATTTATGAATATTCAAGTTGTGGACTTTCACATGTGTACTGTGTCAGACTCACTCTGTCAGCCTGTGAATGAATCCAACTTATGAACAATGCTCCTAGAACAGAACTTGTTTTTAAATCAAGAACTTACTGTACATGATTTTCCTATACATGCATATCTATGATGACATTTACTTTATAAATTAGATAAGTAAGACATTAACAACAATAATGAAATAGAATAATTATAACAATATAGTCTAATATCAGTTATATGAGTATGTGTCTTCTCTGCCTCAAAAGAGACAAGACAAATATTAGCACTTTCAGATTCACAGTTGACCACAGCCAGTGACAATCTGTTGAAACTGAAGCCCTAGATAAGACAAGACCACTGCGTACAAGCAGTGGGGAAACTGGGGAGGGGAGCACTCTCCTTCCTTCTGACAGGTTGGTCCTCCTCTGTCAAAAGTGCTACAGTCACTGAAGATGATGAGGCCACTAGGAAAGACAAGGTGAGGACTAAGGCATGGAGGGGCGCCTGGAAATTACTAGATTGCTGGTGGCCAGACCTGGATGGGAATGGGAGCTGCAGGGGAAAAAGGCTGGCTAGCGCACCAGGCAGCCACTCTCTCAGCAATTTTCACCTAGTTCCTTTAACTGTGACTTTGTTTATGGTTCTTGAAGGCAATTCAAAGCCCCAGAACTCTTATGGCTTTTTAAAAAACATTTTGGCATTTGGAATGTGTCAGTTGATGGCTTTGGATGGCACTGAGGAGGTGGCAGCGATGTCCAGACTATGCCAGATGAGCAGCTGCTGAGGAGGGCATAGGCCACAGTCCCTGGCTTTCACCTACCAGAAGAAAATGGGGGCCTGCCAAGAACCCAAGGAAAGACACTAGGTGGTCCCCACTGCTGCTCTGCTCACAGTTGGTGCAGTCCAAGCTCCAAACAAGCAGTCCCTCAGGCACTGTCACTGGGCCTGGAATGGGAAAGTTGGGTTGGGAGCCAGGAGGGTCCTGAGGCCAGTTTTAGGTGGTGGAGAAGGCCCAGGACAGGAAACCAGATGTCACTCCAGGGATGTAAACAGGGCAGGACTGTTCAGTACCAGAGACCCTAGGAGTGCAGCTCTGCAGCCAGGAGAGCAGGGATCCTGGTGGGTCCAGAGCTCAGCTGGGCGCTGAAGCAGCTTCTGGACTGGTATAGAAGGGCCTGGCGGGAAAAGATCCTATATCCTCTGCCTTGCTGGGGACCGCAGAGCTCACAGATGAAGCAGATGACCCAGGACTGAGACAGAAGCAGAGGATGACAGGCCCTGCATCCTGAGTGCTGTGGGAATTACCCGTGTACCTATGCGTGTGTGTCTGCGTATGCGTGTGCACGGGTGGTGCGGGGGAACCTCTCATGCACAGAGCAGGTCACTCTGAGTAAGGGGCCTAGACACCCACATTTCAAATCAGCCCGGCCTTGAAATTTGGCACGCTGCCTAGCAGCCTTGTGTGTTTTCCTTGGTGCTTGTGTGTGAATGAGGAAAAAGTGTCCCCTGGGGACCTGTCTGGTGGCTGGCGCCAGCACAGCCCTGAGAGATGTCCCTCTGTCTGGTGTGCAATACTGATGACCTCAGACAGACGTTGCTTCCCTAGTAAGCCACCCAGGAGCAGGCAAAGGTGTGAGGGTTGACAACAGCCTGAGGTCTAATTGCAAGTGGGAGTTAAAGATGAGAAATGCAGTTTTGTAAAGTGAAATGCCAGGAATTTAGAGTCTCAAACCCACCCCTGCCCTTTGGTATTTGTCTATCTTTATCCTTGGCAGTGTGTGTGATTCCCATGTTTCAAAGGAAAAACTTTAAAGGTTCAAAAAGCTCCAAAGATTTCAAGTAGCTCTTTTAAAAGCACTTTGATGGTTTAAATGCAGACACACGAATTACATATCTCTTAAATTATACAGGGTTTTAACTCCAAGGGGAAATGTCTTTGGCAAATGGATTGGGGTTTTGTCTTGTGTAGGTTGTGGGTTTTTTCTTAAAAGCATTTATCATATTGAGATTGATGGGAAGAGGAGGGAAAGGGGGCACCAGGTGAAGGACACAAGACTTCCAGCCACCTGGTCTCTTGAGGCTCTCGAAGGAGAGAGGACACAGGTCTGGGTGCTCCCTGCTCCTTCCAGGCAGGAGAAGCAAGGTGGTCACAACTGACTCATGAATATCATGGCGAGGCCCTTACAGGGAAGAGCTGTGTGTTAGCTTTCTGCCCTGTGACCAAGTTCCTGAGAGAAACAACCTAAAGGAGCAAAGATTTATTTTGGCTCATGAATTCAGTCCATGGTCACTTGGCTGTGTTGCTTCTGGACACTAGAGAGGCCAAATCTGATGGCAGAGAGCATGGGGTGGAGCAAAGTGACTGACCTCATGATAGATAGGAGAGAAGGGATGAGGGAGTCCCAGTATCCCTTCCAAATCACATCCTAGTGACCAGTTCTTCCAGTTGGACACCACCTCCAATAACACCACCTGCTGGGGACCAAGCTTTCAACACAGGAGGCTTCAGATCCAAACTGTAGTCCCAACTTCAGGGCCCTCATCTATGAAGTGGGATCTCAATGGTGCCGCAGACTCTGGGTTATTATGAAGATTAATCTAGATACCTGTCAAGTACTTGGTAAAGACCCAGAGTCAAGGCAGTTTGGGGAATATGTGTTGATGGTGATGGTAAAGGGGATGGGGTGGTGAGGATGGTGGTGATGGTAAAGATGATGAGGATGATTGTGGTGCTGATGTTGGTCTCCCTATAAACTCTCAGCACTGGGTTCTACTGTTATCACCAGACTCTTACACTAACTGTGTTACTGTCTGTGCCATGTTTTTCTGTTGCACAACATGTCACACACATCCCTCCCTGCCACGAACAGATGTCCTGACCTTCTCTTGTGGTCAGTTCTATGGACAAAGAACCAACTCTCAGACCAACAGCTCTGGGAGCTAGTAGTTCTTCAGGGTCATGTCCTCCTGGGCCTGAGTGTTACTCACCTTTGGTGAAGACCACACACAGGACATTAGCCTCTTCTACCTGGCTTAGGCACAGCAAGTTTTGCTAGGGTATTTCTAGAGCTGCCAGAGTGTTAAAGGAGTCTTGACCTTGTACATATGCAAGAGATAGAATAAAAGAACAGTTCTATGGGTTATTCCTTAGAACAATGAATTTGGCAATGAGATTTCTCTAGAAGAGAAGTTTGGAAGACAACTTTAAGGGGTTATGGTCCTTCCAGCAAGGCTGAAAATGTGGTAAGCAGTCCTGTGGATGAACCATGTCCAGTCCCACAGCTGCCTACCTCCTGTCTCTTCCCTGTAACCTTTTGCACAAGGAGCAATGATTCATGCCATCCTTCCCCAGGGGTTCTCCACACTCTCCACTGCTGAGCTGACACAACTCCAGCTCTACTTTTCTTGGTTCTGATTACCTGTTTTATACTTATTTAGTCATCTAGTTCCTTCCCCTCATTCCAGATAGGACTGCAAGGTATGACTCTAGGGCTAGAGCATGAGACCCTTCGAGGGTTTCCTCAAAGGTCTCACATAATACTTAGCAAACAGCAGGGATAGGGGACACGTTCAGCATCTACCACAGCTTTGTACATGCTAAGTGTTGAGTCTCCTGAGTAGACAAAGGACCTGTAACAGAGGAGGGTGCCTGCTATCTTTTCAAGACACTTTCTACCCTTGTCCTTTCCAGTTCAGTTGGCTCCAGTGCTCCAGTGCTCAGGACAATAGTTACTCTCCAGGCAGGACCAGTGGTGCAGCACACTGAAGGCATCTCCTGAGGTGAGCCACCTGCTGCTGGGAACACAGCCCATGAGCCCCTGGGAACTTGCCTTCTACTTGACACTTGAAACTCCTTGTGATTTTAAGCAATCAATAGAATTAGATTTTTAAAAACTAATTCCTCATCCAGTCAGCTTTGATTCCAGAGTCAGAAATGCTTCAGAAGGAGAAGCCATCCCCACCCCCCGGATGGCTGGTGAAAAGTGCAAAGCCTTGATTTTCCTGCATAATTCATTGTGGAGCTGGGCACTGCTGGGGGTGGGGACTGAGTGGGAAGAACCCAACGTGGCACTGCCATCATCCTAATCTCTCTCTATTACTGAAATGCATGGCGAGATGGGGCTTTCTGCAGCTATAAATCAGCTCTGTGTTTTGGATAATCTAATACATCTTTCAAGTGTTGTTCTTGCTGTTTGGCATGCACAGAACTGCTCAGTTGGCCCAAAGTTTGCAATCAATCTCTCTCTTCCCTGTGTGCTCCCTGCCCGGCCTCACCACTCCTCCGAACCTTCCTAATATTTTATACATAAACCAGTTTGGACTCACAGGGCATTCCAGCTAGTAAATGCTCTGAAGATTCATCTTTATGGACTAGCAGCCCAGCCTTGTAAGCGTCCTGGCTTCTTAAGATTAAAAGGAATTTCATTTGGTGTGCTGTGCTATGAGGGAGTCCATGCTGGTGAGGTTGCTAGGTTCCACTGCAATTATCTGTCCTCTTCTCCAGGGAGACAGGAGACACATGAGGCTGGAGAGAAGGCCTCAGGGTGGGGCCCTCAGAAAAACGATCTTTTTTTATTTCCCCTCTTATCCTGGGCCCTCCCAATAGTGTGTCCTAAGCCCTTTAAGGCTCCTCAAGATCCAAGGAAATAGCAGCGGTGAATTCCAGTGATCAGTATGCCTGCCTGTGAGCCATCAGAGCCCAGAACGCCAGGAAGTGGACCAGAGATCAAATAGATGAAGACAACTGTTGGGGGAGGGCCTGCCCTACCCTAGGAAATGAAAATAGTTGCCGTTTCATTTGCTTTAAAGCTCAGCCCTTGTAATAAATGCACACAGAAAATGTGCTGAGCAAACACCTCCGCGTTCATCAATATGCGGAGGCTGTTTATTGCCTCATAAACTTGGAAGCAAGTGATACTGTCTCTTAAATCAATGGCTGCATGGACAGCCTTGGCGCTACAGGAGAACAGTACATCCAGGCCGAGGCAGCGCTGAAATTAATGGCCGGAGCAATGACTGAAAGGTGCTTAGTCACTGCCGAGAAAACTGGGAGCTGTTCCAGAGGACAGGCAGTCTTGGGACCCAGCAGGGCCAGAAGGACTGGCTGAGGTGTCTCACCTGTGTGTCTTGCCACCACGGGGAAGCGACCCTACATCTGGGCAGTGAAAGGGAGGATTATTTGAGGGCCTGGCTGGATGTCTTTGCTCTGCATCCCGAGCACCTCCTATCGGGCTGCTCAAGGCAAATGCTGGAGGAAAAGGGTGGAGGGAAGGAGCAAGGTAGCCAGGTTTCAGTGTGACCTCAGGAAGCATGAACAAGGCTAGAGACTGCACAGCACCCCACCACTTCTGGGACCTGCAGCTTCCAAGATAGACACAGGTAATGACACTTGTCACTGGGGATGCTGTCGTGTTTAGGAGGTAGCAGCTCATGAGAGTCGGGAAAGGCCACTGTGAAGGGCCAGAGAAGGAGGGACTTGCAAAATGAGCTTGGCTGCCTTCCCTGCTCCCTGACGTGCCAATGGTGGCTCCCAAAGGACTTGTCCACATCCTAATCCTGGAACCTGTGGATGTGACCTTACTGGGGGAGAGTCTTTGTTGATATAATTAAGGATCTTGAGAGGAGATCATTCTGTGTTATCCGGAAAGACCTCAATCCAAGGACAAGTGTCCCTATGAGAGACAGAAAGTCCAGAGATAAGAGAAAGCACTGAGGAGGGGGGAGGCATGTGAAGGTGGAGCCAGGGATTGCAGTGTTGTGACCTCAAACTAAGGATTGCCTGCACTCACCTGATTCTGGGCTTTTGGCCTCCAAACAGAGAGAATGATGTTCTGTTGTTTTAAGTCACCAGGAGGCTGGTAATGTAACTCAGTGCCTGGTTTTGAGCACTGGTATTAAAAAAGTAAAACAAAAACCCACCTGGGGTATGACCAATTGGTAGCATCAGCCGTAGGAGACCAATATATATGAAATGTGATTGAAAAATACAATGTGTATCTATATCTTAAAATTTTATTACAGTAAATGGTATCTTGCCATTAATTTCCCCCTCAAAATACTCTCTCTCTCGCTTTGAATACACTTACCTCATCACTCTTGTCACTTTGTGAAGCAATTCTGAAAGTTGCACTGTCATGGCTGCCTTGATGTCCTGAATCAATTCAAAACTCAATCATGTTGATTTTGAGGAAGAGCCAGAAGTTACAGGGTACCCAATCTGGTAAACAGGCAGATAAGGCCATCCCATAATGTTTACAAACCTGCCTTTCTATTGGATGGTGCTCAATAGCAGTATTCACTATATTTCTTGTCAGACTTCCTAATGACATTCACAAAAGAAGACTTCCAGAAATGCTTCAGAAAGGACAAGAAGAATCAGATAAGTGAGTGGACTACTTGAAGGAGTATTTTAGCAGCTTGTTTTGTTTTGTTTGGTTTGGTTTGGTTTGGTACCAGGAATCGAACTCAGAACCTTGAGTTTGCCAGGCAGGTGCTGCACCACTGAGCCACACCCCCAGCCCCTTGAGGGAGTATTTTAATGCCAATGTGTCTTTTACCATAATATTTTTTTACATTTAAATAAACACCAATTAAAGGGTAGTGTATTTCAACCACCCTTTAGATTTCTTTTCCTTAACCTGGGCTCACCCAGAGTCTTCCATTACATTCTTGGGGACAACAGCTTCTGAACAGAACTGCCCAAACCAGTGAGGGCAGCTGGGCCTGGCACAAGGCTGAAGTCCACATCCCTGCTTGGTGTCTCAGCCTCTGCAGTGGCCATAAGCAGCAGTGCCAAGGTGCAACTGGTGGCTTTTACTCTTAAATTTGTTAACCTGCTCTGGCGCACCAGGACTTCTACCAGGTAAAGGTGTCAATTAAAGTGGTTGTCACCGTTAGGAGTCACTGAGGCCAACACTAGGCCATAGCACGAGTGACAGGAAGCTGTGATGCTGAAGTGCAGTTTGCGTTCCTGTTGCACATGCTGTCTAGGGACTTTTTGCCTAGACCTCAGTTCTTTCACATTAATCCCCTGTCCCAGAGAAGCTGAGTCCTGAATTCTCTCATTTATTTTCACTGCTCATCCAACCCCTGGGTCTAGGGCAGAGGGTGAGCAGTGTCTGAGGTGGGCAAAAGTCACCTTTTGCCATTTTCCAAGTGGGTGAACGAACTGACTACACCACAGTGGGAGTGTACGTGGAGGCAGAGTCCTCTGGTAGACTAAAAAGCCTGATGTTGGGGAAATGTCCACTATCCCCTTAAGAGCTTCACCTTACTTTGTGAGTTCTGAGTGTTGTTCAAATTCAAGTTCTGTCTTGCAGGATCAGAAACCCAAACTGTTTACTCTTAGAGACCAAGAGGACTTCCTCTCACAGAGAGCTCACAGCAGAATGTTATGGCTCCAGGACAACACGCCATTGACCAATAGTGAGAAATATGTAGACTCAAGTGCGTGATATGGCCGATATTCGAAAGCTTTTGACCTCCAAAAGTGGCAATTTCATATGGTTCTGAAATTAACCTCACCACAGGGATCTGAACTGCACAGATCTGTGTGTCCAGTTTCCCCTACAAGCCCCATATGTGGGAGCCTGATTATGACCATAGAAGGGCTTGGTGAACGATGAATCAGAGCAAGGATTCTGGGGAACAAAAATGTGGCTGGGAAACAGCTGTCAGCTGGGAACAGCCTGGCATTCAGCACAGCCATGACATTCGCCTGTTGAACAAACAAAATTTCAGTGAACACCGGCTTCAAACGAGGTCACTCTGTGACCAGGGTGGAAAGAGACAAAAATAAGGCCACTGCGTAATTACATTTGAACACAGACAAAAAACAAGCACACTGTTCAAATGATAGAAATGACCACACAAGCTGACACATGCCTGTAATGCCAGCACCCTGGGGAAGCTGAGGTGAGAAGATTGCAAGTTGAAGCCCAGTCTGATAACTTATCACTTTAATGAGGGCTTATCTCAAAATAAAAATAAAAAGGGTTGGGGATGCAGCTCAGTGCAAAGGCCACAGGTTTAATCCTCAGTACTGCAAAAACAAAACAATGAAATGCATTGCTCTCTCTCCTCCAGCTATAGCCTAGTCCCATTCCTTTGTGTCCTAGATAAAAGTTAGTAAGACCCAATTATACCTGATTTCAGTGTGCTGATACCCAATCAGATCCAGTTGTAATGTTTTAATACTGAGTCCAAAGTGACTGTCCCCCAAATCACCTACAAGCCTAAATCTTGTCCTGTAAGAAGTCCTACCACCACTCCCTTACTGAGGCATGCAAAGCTTCCCCATGGTGTGTATTTTTTCCTGTGGCAGCAACTACCAAGAAGCCCAACTTTATTCACTATCTGCATCCCCTGATGTCTTTAGTAGTAGGCATTGATAATGACCTCAAGCTCAAGCCAGCCTTAACTGACCATTTCTGCACTGAGGACAGGACCACCACTTTCACCATCGCCATAGTGACTGACACTCTCTCATACCACCACCACAACCAAAATCGTTTCACCATTATTATGACCACCATCCACTTCATAATCACTACTATCAGTATCATAACTACCCGTGTTAGTCACTATGACTACACCCATTATCACCAAATCACTACTACAATCACTTCCACCTTTACCATGACCACTGTGATGGTTGATTGTGTCAGTTTGAGTAAGAGAAGAGCAACTAAATTGGCTCAGCATTGGTTGGCTTGCTGCCTGGATGGTATAAAGGAGGAATGAAGAAGGATGGATCTTCTTCTGTTTCCTTGGAGGAGCTCCAGCCTTCACCCATTCACTTGAGACATCATCTCCTTCTGGCATAAACCTTTAGCCTTCCATCATAGCGCCATCAGCCTCCTGATACAGACTCATTTGGGCCACTGCAGTGAGCTCCAGGCATTGGACTGAATCCTTTGGTCTGCAGACAGACCCCCTACATTCTTCCACATCGAACTCTCTGGGTAGCCATTCTAAGCCAATCTTGTAAATGCTTACATATTTGTATGTCTTGTATTAAATCTGTTTCGCTAGTAAACACTGACTGATAAAACCACCATCACTTCTTCACAAGTATTACTACTACTATCACAGTTATCACCACCACTGTCACCCAACTAAGAAGTTATTTATATACATTTTATTCACCTTCAACTCTGTGAGTAAAAGTACTCTTATCTTCATTTGCCTAAGTGAGCGTATTGTGGTTCAGAGAGGTATTATACTGTGTATTTGTGTTCCTCCAAAATTCACATGTTGAGATGCCAGCTCCCAACTATCACCACCATAATCTCTTCCACTGTGACTATGACCTCCACCACTATGATAATTATTCCCACCATACCACCACCGCTGGGTGATTATGGGAGTGATGGTGATGGTACTATTAAGAATATTAATAGGTGATGGTGGTATTAAGACATGATTAGGGGCCAGGGATATAACACAGTGGCACAGTACCTGCCTGTGATATCATGAGTTTGATTCCTACAAAAAAAAAAGTGATTAGGCCCTAAGGGTAGAACCCTCATAAATAGAATTAGTGCCCTTATAAAAGATCTCTGTTACTCTTTCCATCATGTGAGACACAACAAGGAGGTGGCCATCTACAACCTGGCAGATGGCTAGACCCTAACCATTCTGGCACCATAATCTTGGACTTTCAGAACTGTGGTTAAATTTCTATGGTTTATAAGCAACCCAGTCTATGGTAATTTTTTATGGCAGTTGAAATAGAGGTTAAATAATTGGTTTAGGTTTCATGCTAGAAACTGGCAGAGTGGGATGTGGATCCTCACTCAGACGGGGACACTCTACCACTTCCCATCTGGCAGAATGGCCCCATGTTTAGCCCACAAGGTCCCCCACCCTCTGCCACCAGCCTCTTCTCCTAGCAGGTGCCTCTGTGACTCCTGGGTATAGTCCTGGCTGACCCCATCTGACTTGGTTTCTTTAGTGTGGCTCTACATGTTCGCTCTGGCCTCTCATGTGTGGCTTGCTCAATGTGGCCAGTACAAGCTGACCTTATCCTTTGCATATTCAAGTTCTCAGTCTCTTTCCCTGCATGTGCCAAATGCAGTGAACACATAAATTCTTTCCAGATCCAAGAATAGAAACTAAGATTTATGAGTCTCCATCTATTACTCTAACCAGCAGGATCACTTACTCCCCATATCCTTTATTTCATGATCATATTTTTCTTTGTAAATGGCACCTTTTAAAGATGCTACATAAAG
Organism: Hydrochoerus hydrochaeris; assembly: GCA_004027455.1. Taxonomy (NCBI): domain Eukaryota; kingdom Metazoa; phylum Chordata; class Mammalia; order Rodentia; family Hydrochaeridae; genus Hydrochoerus; species Hydrochoerus hydrochaeris. Next base: position 1,220,253 of record PVLA01000002.1, read on the forward strand.
AGGCCCAATTCAAAGTTTTAAATTCCTATTATTTGGGCTATTTGAGAACATACTAAGCATCTGAACTAAGGGTAGAAAATATCCTTTGTACATGCTTGAGTAAGTCCAAAACAGCTTAAAGGATTTTCTTCAAGTTTTCTGTATATATATATATATATATATATATATATATATATATATATATCTTCTGAGCTGAGGCAAAAAATATGATAAATTTTGACATAAAAGCAAAACCTGAAGAGAGAAATAGCTTATGTGGCTGTGAAAAGCAGAAGCTCTGTAGAGACGCGACCATCTCACAAGCGCGGCCTCCATGGGTTCCTCAGGTTCAGGGTGAGGAAGGCAGTTAGGGAGCGTCAGGACGTTAAGAAAGACTGTGTGTGTGTGTGTGTGTGTGTGTGTGTGTGTGTGTGTGTAAACATCCACAAGATAAAGATTAGAAACTGTTATCAGACTCACCTTGGAGGATTTCAAGTCATTCTGATGTAACTGAATGTGAGAAGGGAACTTTGGCAGTGAGAGATCCAACTCTTGGATCAGTTCACAGGAGCAGCAGTGAAATTCCTGATGCTACAGGGAATTCTCTTTTTCTTTCCTGTACACCTGCACCATGTGCCAGAAGAAGCTTCCAAAAATTCTCACAAGATATAACTTGTGCAGGTGACTGCTCATGGCAGCTGTGAAGACCAAGATTTCCGGGTACATGTCACTCTGCTGCTGCGAGCCCAGCACCTGCTCTCATAGTCCTTCTCTGTCTCTCTCTTTGTCTCTCTCTCTCCCTCTCACCAATCCTGGCTCCCCAGGGCCTTGGGCACACCTGCAGTGAGGACCCTTTTTCTCCACACTCAGGAGGCCACGTTCTCCTCTAGTTTTGGGCTGACCGTAATGAGTCTGGCTGTATTCTGGAGAGCAGTATTAAAGGGCTCCCTATCTCACAAGCTCCTCCTGGGAACTTTGTCACCTTTAATACAAGTGGTCAGTGCTCAGCTTGGCTCTGTGCTTTTCACAAACCCTCAGATACTCGAAGCCAGGGTACAGGGTGGGGATGTAGTTCCACAGCACCTCACCTTTCCCAAGCACACCTGCACCAACCAGCACCCTGGAGCCTACTCCCCATGACCCTCAGCCTCACAGATCCCAAGGATGCATCTCAGAACCAGGGCACCTGGTCCCCAGGTTCTGGGGAGCTCTGGGGCTCCTCTCTGTCTGCCACCAGGAGCTACGAGGCCAAGACAGATCAGTGCATCTGCAGCCACATCAGAAATACATTGATTTTTGTTACAGCCATGAGGCCCATCCAATTAAAAATAATCACCGGCGTGTTCCAAGTCTTTTTTTCCTTGCCAAGTGTGTTGACTGCCGCTCACTCGGAACAATGCTGCTTGTTGAACATGGCCTCATTTTCACAGCTGATCAGAGAAGTTCTGGAGCTCCCCCATGCTGGGTGGGCTGGAGGCCTTCCAGGTGGCCAGTATCCACACCCAGGCTTTGGGGTTAGATGCCCTTGGCTTGCCTTGTCTGGGTAGTTGTCCTTGGAAGTTTATTGCTAGACTAAAGATACAATAGGAGCGGGAGGAGGAAGAAGTGATCTGTCCCTGCTTTGAGTCCTACCTGGATGTCTTTATAAATTTGGTGGTGCTGGGGGGGCATTTGAAGTTACAGAGCAAACCCTAAACACAGTTCTCATAAACAGACAAGATTAAAGGCCTATAGGAAGCCCAGGTGTGGTAGTACATGAATATAATCCCAACACTCAGAAGGCTGAGGCAGGAAGATTGCTGTAAATTCTAGGCCAGCCTGGATTACATAGTGAGTTTAAGGCCATCCTAAACTGCATAGCAAAACCTTGTCAAAAGAGAAAAAGACCTGTAGGATAGAGGCATATACCAGCCCAAGCAAAGCTGTTTTTATGCTTACTGTTAGAAGCTGTGAAGAGAATGGAGGAAATAGACATTGATATCAGACAATGGGTTCAAATCCAGACTCTGTCACTTACTAATTGTGTGACCTTAGACAAGTTACTTAACCTCTCTGAAGTCCATTTTAACCATCTCTAAAATCCGGCTAACATCTGCCTGCAGAGGTGGAATAGCATTATGTATAAAACCTTTCAGAGAGAACTTGATAGGTATTAAAAGATCCATGCATAAAATTCCTTCAATTTTCTGTAACTATCAACAATCCTTCTAATGTTTATTTTTCCAAGTCTGAAAGTATCTCAAGAGCTGAGTGTGGCTCATGTCTATAATTCCGGGAGGCTGAGACAGGAGGAACCCAAGTTGAAGCACAGCCTGGTCAGTTTAATGATTTAACAAGACCTTTTCTAAAAAAAAAAAAAAAAGGTGAGGGGTCTAGTTCCATGTACTCCATGTGAAAGCACTGGTTCAATCTCCAGTACCCCCTCACACACACATACGTGCACATCTTATTTTTTCCTCCTGATTGTTGAGGAAAGAGAAGTTTACAAAGAAAAACATTCATTGCCAAATCCCAACATCCTCGGCCCAGATATACTCTTTCTTTCCAAACTTTTCAAGGTTCCCCTTATAATCCAGGTTTTTCTGGACAGGACCTCTGCAGACTCTATGACTGTGTGTGTGTGTGTGTGTGTGTGTGTGTGTGTGTGTGTGTGATGCCGGTGGGCCATCTCTCTTCATCCCTGTGGACACAGCACTTGGTTTTGTATGGTCTTTCCATGTTGTACCTGACTGAGGCCACATGAGGCAGTGATCAGGCAGTGGGCTAGGGCATTGGCCCACCTGCCTTTAACTTTTAGCACTAACTTGTTTTGTGATCTAAGATCTCCAGGGCCCAGTTTTCAGTCTATTAAATAGGATTTCATACTGGAATTATTGACCTCAGACACCGTTAGGTTCCTGACACTAAATGAACAATGTCACACTCTTCTAAAATAACTTTTCTTCCAGGCACACACCTGTAATCCCAGCATTCTGGGAGGGTGGGCCAGAACCACTTGCATAAGTTGAGGCAGTTTGAACTACATTGCACAATGCTGTCTCAAAAACAAATGAACAAACAAACCACCACCAACAAGAAAAAACCTTTTCTAAACTGTAGTCAATAACAATGGCAATGACAGAATTCAAGATCCTATTATGCTGTGTCTTCACCAGAACTTGGTATGTTCAGCCTGTCTAATGCAGCCACAGCTGGGCAGTGGTATCTCACTGTATGTTAATTTACTACTAATTTGAGTTTCTCTTTGCAGGATTATTTGCCATCCATATGTCATCTATGGCACTGTCTGACAATGTGACAAATTGTCTCCTCATGTCTTCTTTCCAGTTTTTAATTGTCTTTTGAGAGATTTAAAACCTATATTTTAGGTACCTATCATGTGTCAGATAAATACTATTCAAATATTTTCTCTCAATCTATGATATGCCTTTTGATTCTCTTTTTATTTTCTTGAGAAGTATTTAGTTTTGATTTATCAATTTTATCTCTTCTTATGGCCCATATGTTTGATGATGTACCTAAGAAATATTCATTTAAACCAAGATTAAAAATTTTGTACTATTTTATTCTAGAGGTTTTATGGTTTTAGACTTCACATTGAGGTCTATGATCTATTTTGAGTTATTTTTTGTCTATGGTTTGAGGTTTGGATGGAGGTTCAGTTTTTTGCATATAGATGTCCAGTTATCCTGGCTTCATTTATTGAAAATATTACCATTTCTCCACTAAATTGCCACTGACAATCAGTCAATAATTTCTGTGTTGTATGGATCTATTCCTAGGGCATCTCAATCATAATTTTATGACCCTGTATTGAAATTCTCTGCTTCCAGGGCTGTGTTGTGGGGTGGGGTGGTATAATTAAGTGATAGAACCATTGCCTAACATCTTTTTTTCTAGAAAGAAAGAAAGAAAGAAAGAAAGAAAGAAAGAAAGAAAGAGAGAAAAGAGAGAAAGAGAAGAAAGGAAGATGGAAGGGAGGGAGAAGGAAGGAGGAGAGAGGAAGAAAGGAAGGAAAAGAAAAGAAAGAAAGAAGGAAGGAAAAAAGAAAGAAAAGAAAGAGAGAGAGAGAGAGGAAAGGAAGAAGAAAGAAGAAAAAGATTTTCTGCTTCTAGCTTCCATCCCTTACACTCCTCTCCATGTCTCCTCAGGGATTACTCCCACTGCAGGCACGGGCTGGTCCCCAAACCCTGAGGTTCCATAAACCTTGTGGCATCAGCAGCATAACAGAAGATGAATGCATATACCTCTGAGAGGTAGAGGAAGGACTCCTTACCTATCTTTACAGAAAGTGAAAAAATACCCATATCCTGGACCACATCTCTAGATGCCTCAGGTGCTCTGAACTTCTGGCCAAGCTGAAGCCCTCAGAGCTCCCCCTTCCTCCCACCCTGCATCCTGCCTTTCCTTAACTCCTCTCAGCCTGGGGAACCTCTGAAGGAGAGGCTGCTGATAGGACCCCTCTGCCTTCTGAAAACACAGAAGGTTAACTGCTGTGCAGCCTACCTTGGGCACCCCTTTCTGTAGCTGTCTGGGGAAGGGCAGCCCAGAGCAGGGGGCATCCGTGTGTGGCTCACTTATTTTCTCTGTAGTTAGGTATTAGATGAAGCCATAACCAGCTCTCCACTTGGCAAAGCACCTGGACACAATAGTATGCTTAATGAAATGATTAAATGTCTCTGCAGTGGAACTGCATTTCATTTATTTAACTTTTATTGACCTCTGATGAATGTCTGCCAAAATCCTAGCACAGTGTGAGAAGGCAGGAGCAGGAATCTGCCACCATGCAAAGTCTGAATTGCTGACCTTGTGGTTCCTGCCTTCTTCCCTGAGCCAGAGAATTCAGTCCCATCATTTCCACTCTTTAAACTATGTCCCCTGTAAGTAACTGAATAGTTATAGGGCTATAATAATAATAATAATTCCTTTTTCAAAGAAAATTGGTCCTAGCTAGACAAAAATTTAGAGCACTGTGTTCCTTAGCATTCCTACCTCTCAAGGATGTACCTCAGGATAGTCAATCGACTAAAAATTATATGATTATATATACAGATACATTAGGACATATTTCACATTTCGAGAGAGTTCTACCAAGGTGTTCCTAAAAAAAATATTATTACTACTACTTGTGATTCTGGGAATGCAATCCAAGACCTCATGCATGCTAGGCAAGTGCTCTACTACTGAACTACACTCAATACTCACCCCCAAATATTTTTAAAAGGGAGAATATTAATGGGCAATTCATTGGAGGAAATGCTATCTATCCCTTTTGTAAGAGCCACAATACTTATTACCACAGGTGACACCAATCCTGAAGTAGCTACTTGCTTGGCTAAATTTAACCATGTCCCTAAACTTACTAATGATAAGAACTCTTTTGCACTTACCACCTAGTAACACCAGGGAACTCGGAAAAAAATAGCTTTCCAGAAAATTCCACAAGATGTTACAATAAAAGCTGTATGTGTTTCCCTATTCAATTACAGGTATAGAATCAGCAGTGGCAGGACAAGAAGAAACACGGGGCTGCCCAGTTTCTATGTCTGCTTCTCCCTGGTGATCCCAGTTTGACAAGCTGGAAGGATGCAATGACATCGTCCAACCACCCCGGAGAAAGAGGGTTGGAACCCCCACCAAGGCTCCATGTTGGAGCAGCTCACTAAGACCAGAAAGAGCCCATCTCCCTGAAGTTACCATGGCATATGCTGGCCTCTGATGACACAGTAAGGTTTGAGCATATAGATTTATTTTCCTTTCTCTTATGCCAATATTTCAAAGAGATTCATCTTCTTCAAACATCTTTTTTCCAGTTACATTTTTTCCAATTCATTTCCTTCCGTATTGCATCTCTTTCCTTGTCCAAACTCATGTTTGGGATTAAGGATCAGCTATGGAAGTCTTCTTATCTGTCTTTGAAGAGTTATCAGCCACAAAAATATTGGAATGTCAGAAGGAAAGCTGCTTTTCCCCTCGGTGTGGTGCCTCTACTGCAGCTCGTGTGGAATTTGATTATGTGCCGACTGTCCCTGGGAAATAAGCTCTATCCAGTCGGGAGACATGTGGAAACCACAGAGTCAGCAGATAAAGCCCCACCTTGCCTCCCCTCCCACCCTACCTTGCACACCCTGCTCTGGGTTGTCATCTAGAGCCTGTGCATTCATTCTAATTCTTTATGCCTTGTTATTCTGTCAATTTCTTAATCTATTTATGCTGACTTTATTTTTAGTGTGCCTATTGTGACAGCAAATCCTAAAATTGCCTTGCTTGTTTTCTGAAAATGGCCGTTACCAAACCATAATGCAGACCCCGAATAAAATAATGTAAGCCCCAGGCAGTTTCCCGGCGTCCGCAGCAGCTGTCTACTTTTAGCGCTGCATATCAATTCTGCCCTTGGAGGGCTTGTCTGGGAGAGGCAGCTAGGAAAGCAAAGTGTGTCATATTGAAACGAGCAGCTCGAGGTCTCACTAGAAATGCTTGCTTCTTCCCCTTTTGGAGAATTTCTTCAAACATTAATAAATTCCCTCCCCTCTCCCTATCTTTTGTTGGCAAACTACAAAAAATGCAAATGATCCAGAAACCAATTAATTTTTTGAAGGTTGCAGCTGTTTTGCTGTATTCACAAGACATGGTGGGCACATTTAGGGTGTGTGGCTGCACACACGTGTGGAAGGCCTCCAACGGCTCATCACAGAAGCACGGAATCTCCAGATAGGAGTCATCATGAAGCCTTGTCAGAGCAAACAGATCACTTTCAAATTGCTCTCCACATCCCAAGAAACTGCTGCCAAAGGCACACACAAAGGCAAGAAGACAACTCCAGGATGTGTTTGCAGTAGCACAGTATAAAGTTTCACCATCACAGATCAAGGGGATTCTCAGGCTGAGAGGACTGAGTTGGATCTGAAATCTTAAGCCTTGGGGATTTAGGATCTCCAAGTGACAGGTCATACTATGAGACTTGGTTAGGTGCGGGGCTCATAGTTGCAAGCATCCAAGCCTTTCTTCTCTAGTAGCTCTACAAAATGATCTAATAGTGTTCATGCAAGAAAAGACTGTCAATCTTTCTCTTTTTTTTTTTTTAATGTCATCTGTCCCACACTGTCCACAGCTCATTCAACAGCTGTCCCTCTCTCTGTTTTTCATTCTTCCCTGCTAGTAGGACATGGATTCTGTTGAGGTACAAGGATAACCATTACATAATCCCAACCTCACAGGGTACTTTGTGCCTATCTAAAACAATCACTGCAAATTGCATGATTAGCCCAGGATTTGGCATATGACCCAGTTGTAACCAATGAATTTGAGGGCAAATCTGCTTCTGTGAGAGACTTGTTTTTCTCTTCAGGTAGCTAGATTTAAGAAAAAGCCTTCTGCATCTTCCCCACCTTCCAACCTCGACTGTTTTTGTGTGATGCTGTGAACCTTGGAATATGGCAGCATCTTGTGATCAAAAGATGACAGGCTTGGGATGGACAGGAACATGCTAAAGATGGCTAAGGGGAAAGCCAGAGCCTGGTGCTGGTGGTTCTGTACCTCTCCCAGCCCAGTGACCTCCAGAGTTTGGGTCAGGAGAGCTGCTCTCTCTTTATTGTCAGGGATTTTATTACTTGTGATCAAAAGCATTCTTGATGGGTTCGAGAAACCTTACAGCTATGATGCCTAGAGCCTCTGCCATCAGCTGCTTGAGATCCATCCCTACCATTTTCGCCCAGTGATTTCCAAACTGCTTTTAGACCATTAGAGAGAGGAACTTCTCCAGGACTATCTATACTGTCTTTGGCCAAGTTTTCCTTAAGCAAGTTGCCAGCCTACTGGAGGGAGGTGTGCTAGGGAGATGCGCTGAGATGAGATTCCTAGGGTGGGGGCTGAATACTTCCCAGAACTGCCTGTGAAGGGTAGAGCACATTCAGACAAGGCTGCAGGAGGTACCCAGGTGGGATCTACATAGTCAGGTAGGCCCAGATCTATTTCCCTGTGAAGGTTATTATTTTTAAAAATATCTTTATTGAGATATAATTCATATAACACAGTACACCTACTTGCAGTGTACAATTTGGTGGCTGTTAGTTTATTTGTAGATATAGGCAGCCATAAGCACTGGCAATTTTAGAGCATTTCACTCCTTCAGAAAGATACCCTGTACCCTTCAGCTGTCACTTCCCAACTCTTTATTTTCCTTGCCTCCCCGATCTAAGCAGTCACTACTCTACTTTATGTCTCTATAGATCTGCCTATCCTGGAAATTTTATGTAAATTGAATTATATACCACATGAGTTTTGGTGACTAGGTTCTTTCACTTAGCATAATGTTTTCAGGGTTCAATTATGTTATAGCATGCATCAGCACTGTATTACCTTATGGTCAAATAATATCTCATTGTATGGATATGCAGTTGGTTCTCCTTATTTTTAGTCATCTGTGACATTGGATTAGCAAATGCTGAACCACTGGTTCTATGAGTCAACTTTCCCATCACTGAGACAAAATATCCTATATTTTGTGTCTGATCTAAAATAATCACTGCAATTGCATGATTAGCCCAAGACCTGGCATTTAAAGGAATTATTTGTTATGGCTCACATTTTCAGTCCAGGGACAGCTTGTTTCAAGTTAGAAAAAGAAAAGCATGGCAGAGAAAAGCTATTTACCACATCATGGCCAGAAAGCAGAGAGAGAAAAGAGGACCCAGGAACTAGAATACATCCTCCCAGGTCATACCCTCATTGATCCACCACCAACCAGTCCTACTCCTAACAACACATTCAGGCACTGAACTTATCAATGTATACACCCACTGCTGAGTACACTGCCCCTCGCAATCCAATCACATGCCAAACACATGAGACTTTGGAGGGATATTTTAGATCTAAATCATAGCATTCCTCTTCTGGCTCCTAAAAGACTTATATCCTTCTCATTACACAAAATATATTTTGTACCTAAGAATTGCCAAAGTTTTAACAGTGCCAACCTTGCTGAAAAGTCCAAAGTCTCCTCTGAGACTCAAGGCAAACTCTTAGCTGTGAATCTCTATAAAAATTAAAAAGAAAGCTAAATACTTTCTACACATGCATATTCCAAAAGGGAGAAGTAGGATAGAAAAGAATCAGACTGAAGTAAGTCCAAAACCTAGTAGGGTAGTGGCAGTGAACCTATGGAATGCATGCTGCAGTGGGTTGTTTGTATGCTGAAAAATCTAAAAGATTTGCCATCACTGCAGTAGGGCAAATATTAAATACTGTAGTTCCATGTGCAGCATCCGGGGCAAGTAGTGGTAAGATGTGAGCTACAAATGGCTTGGGTAGCCCCATCCTTATAGCCTCACTAGTTGCAATCCACAGAGCCTCTCTTAGGCTAACTCTTCTCACTGCCTGTGGTTTTCCTTGGCAGATATTCCATGTTCCTGGCATCTCCAGTGTGAGGTCTTCACTGGGCTTCTGGTTTCACTCATAGTTTCACACACTGCCAGCTCAGGGGCACATTGCATGACCTTGTGGGCCTTCCTTTAAAATATAAGTGGAAGTTTCTGTGACCCTATAACTCTTACATTCTGCATGCTTATAAACCCAGCACCATATGGATAATACCAAGGTCTGTTGCCAGTTTGAACAGTAGTCAGACCTCATTGGGTCATGGCTAGAGAGGCTTCTGAGTTTTTGGTGGTTTAGCATGGTGAAATGAATACTGCAGAACCAATGTCCTAGGCAGCCTTCTTGAGCAGGCATTGCAGAAACTCCCTTCTCAAATCAAAGCTTTACAATTTTACACCCTTGAAGTTGTAAGGGGGAGGGGTTTTACTCATTTTTGAGATGCCCTCAAACCATCTTTCCTATTGTCCTGATACAAAGTACTTGTTTTTTTTTAAGTGCTAATTTTTTCAACTCTGTTTCAACTTCCTTTCCGATGAAACTGCAAACTTTTTTAAAAATTTTATTTAAAGAGAAGGGAAAAATAAAGCAAAACAGAAAAAAATGTAGAAACAATACAGAATTTCCAAAAAAAATGAACAGTAAGAAATCACTAGTTGATACATTACATATTGTCTTCTTGGATGTAGTTATTCAAGTTACAAAAATCAAAGCACACAAAGTGAACATTCAAAGAGTGAGGCTACAGACAATTCTGTTCTCTGATCCAACAAAAACTTAGCAACATAATTCTCAATCCTACACCCTTAAATATTCATGCAGTTATATCTTTTAGAACACTTTCTTTTCCTCCTTTTGCTTTTTAAATCCATTATCTGTTTAGTTATATCATGTTTCAGGTTGCTCAGTACCTTACTGATCTGTTTTGTTGTTGTTATTATGTACTTTTTAAAATTTTTTCTTATTCATTTATTTATTTATTTATTTTGAAGGTAGTAAAATACAGCCGAACAAGACAGGACATAGCCAACTGAGGCAGTGCAGTGAAATTGGTACAGAACCTCACAGCAGGTTACCAGGACAACAGCAATAGGTGCAATAGTACATCTGGTTTTCTTCACAATAGTTGTTCCTTCAATCAGGTAGAGCAATATGGAAGGAAATGCCAAAATTATAAAAACAGAATATTAAATAGAGCAATACCATTGATCAGAACAGAACAAAGCAGAGATAAAAATATTTGCCTTCAAAGAGATGGTAGAAGAAAATCCCCCTTATTTGCTATATTGCTTATAATCAAACTCGCAAGACATGCTCAGATCTCTGGCTCTCACTTGCTAGCGGGGGTGGGGGGGAGGGATATGGATGGATGTTTGATTCTTAGCCTGTGCACCGGTAGACTCACAGCTGCCCACCAGAGTGGTGAACTGGCTGCTTGTTTTCCCAGAGCCCCAAGGTCCAACATGGCGCATCACCGATCTCAGAAAACCCTGATATGGTTCTCTTCTTGGGGCGGCCACAGCTTGCCAGGCCACAGCCACTTACCAGAGTGGTATGCTGGTGGCTGCCTCGAAACTGCAAACTTTTTATATCTGCTTTTTGCTCCCGATTCTTACTATAGATCTGGTTTACAGCAGACAACAGCATCATTCCCACAGCCTAAGTGTTGGACTGCCTTGAAGTTTCCTCTTCCAGATTAATTATTCTGCTGCCCTTAACATGTTCTCCCAGCTTGAACCACCAGTGGTACCTGCATGACTGTCCCGTCCATCAAGTGGCTTGTACAACTGGTGGTACAAATGGATCTAATTACTTTTATTAGTATTTTTATTAATAAAATTAATAAAAAGTCTATAAATGGATGAATATAGTTAGTTGTTTGAATTTGAATACTTACTGCCCAAATACAACTATTAATACTACTCTTGCCGAAGCAGCCAGCTCACCACTCTGGTATGTGCCTGTGAACCTACCAGTGTGCAGGCTAAGAATCAAATATCCATCTCCCACTCCCCACCCCCGTGAGCAAGTGAGAGCCAGAGATCTGAGTATCTCTTGTGAGTTTGACTATATGCAATATAGCAAATAAGGGGGCTTTCCTTCTGCCATCTTTTTGAAGGCAAATATTTTTATCTCTGTTTTGCTCTGTTCTGATTAATGGTATTACTCTATTCAATATTCTGTTTTTATAATTTTTGTATTTCCTTCAATTTTGCTATACCTGATTGAAGGAACAACTATTGTGAAGAAAATGAGATATACTACTGTACCTATTGCTGTTATCTCGGTAACCTGCTGTGAAGTTCTGTACCAATTTCACTACACTATCTCAATTGGCTTTGTCCCATGTTGTTTTGTTGTATTTTACCACCTTCAAAATAAAAAAAAATAATAAAAATAAAAATACTACTCTTGCCAATTAAAATTATTATAATAATCAACAAAAATTTTCACTAAATTAAAAGACATTTATTTGTATTCATGAAAAGTTTATCAATAACTAATTCTCTAAATTTTTTCCATGGAAAATTTTCAAGTAGCCCCATTGCTGGTATATGTAATGTGCACTTACAACTGCTATACCACAAATTGACAGTATTGTAATTTTTATACCATTTTAACGTTTTACTTAAGGAACATCTGGTCTGCAAAATCAATGCCTTTCTTTACATTATTGTAATCAAAGACACCCCTGAGAAGTAGTACAAGCTGCCCAATGGGACAGTCATGCATGTACCACTGGTGGTTTGCATTGACAGGAATGATTGAATTCAAACAGCAGGAAGACATACTAATTGTGAATGTGTTAATTCCTGCAGAATCTTAGGACATAGGCAAAATGCAGGCAGTTTTTCTGCCAGAACATAGCACACATGGCCTGTAGTCCAACTGAAAATAGAGTCTCTGTTCAACTGAAACTTTCTGAGCCTGGCCTTAACTATCTTCATTTCTATCAGAATGTTGGTCTTTTGAGCTCTTGTTAGAATCACCGGTGAAGCTCTGCTTACTGTATTCTAAATCATGACTGCCTTCCATCTCCAAAGCCTTTCAAACTCCAGCAAACCAGTTTCAAAGGCTTTTAAATCACATGGTCATGTATAATCACAGCAACAACCCCACTTCTCTGTACCAATTTTATTCATTAGTCAGCTTTCTCATCACTAAGACAAAGTATTCAACCCTTGCAAGTAAAAGGAGGAGAGGTTTATTTTAGCTTATAGTTTCAGGAGATTCAATTAATGGTCAGTTTGCTCCAAGCTAGAAATGGCATGGCAAAATGTAGCAGAGAAAATATGCTTGTTACTTGTGGCACAGGAAGCAGAGAGAGAAGTGAAGAGCCAGAGACAAGAATATACTCGTCCAGGTCACACTTCCAGTGAGCCATATACAACCAGACCCCATCTCCTAACAGCCCCGTTAGCTACAGAATTTATCATGCATGAGTCTACTGCTGAGTGTAGTGCTCCCTGCCATCCACTTATCTTCCAAACACATTTTAGTTCTAAACCCTAGCAGAGGAATAACAAATTAGGTTTCTGTGAGCCTCTGGTCACATTTTCATCAACTAATCAATATATAACCTTGTTTTATGTGTACTTCTGTTTAAAGACACTTTGTTTGATATATCTCTAATGCACTAACATTGAATTCATAGCCCAAAATGCTATAACTCATGCCTGAATGAGTGAGGGGCCGGGAGAAGGACTGTGGCCCCTGGGAACTCTTAGCATAGATATACTCTTACAAATCTGAAGTTATCTAAGCTGAGTGACTAACATGCCTGCAGGATTTAGGATTTTCCTAGGAGATGGGACTTCAGTCCTAAAACTAGATGGTCTGGGTAAGCAAGGATGGTTGTACAACCTATCTCCCCACCCCCATCAGATCTCCGAGGCACAGCTTCTCCACAGTGAGACAACAAAGGGAATCCTCTCTTTCACAAGCAGATTGGTTCTTCACAAGTACATCTTGGTTCTTCCCATATCTTCTTGGGCTTGATATTCTCAGCTCCTTGGACCTTCTTAATATCATCCAGAGTAGCAGAGGCCTTGGGCTATAGCTAAGCTCCTCTATTCTTTGCTTCTCAGCTTGTCTTGCAGAAAGGCACAGGGTTTGCAAAATGTGAACAGAAGTCATATGACCCTTTCCAGACCTATCTTCCACTCCTTGCCCTCCATCTTCTTCCACAAGAGAAAAGTGTTCTGCACCAACACTTCATCAGGAGCTCTGAGAGGCAAGTGAGCAGACACAATTGTGTAGGGCATGTATGGCTGGGAGTTTACCTGTTACAGCAGCTGGCATCACTCTTAGTCATGCCATCAAGCCCCTTTGTTCGCAGCTCTCTCGCCTATGCACTTTCCTGCCTGTCTAGATCCTTTTTAGAGTGAAATTCCACTGGGTCCAGGTATACATGCTCTGTGGCAAGGCTAAGACTTTCTATCTTCCAATCACCCATATCTGGGTATACAGGGCAAGATTATGTTAATTCTTTGGTGAAGAGAGCGACATGTGGTTGACCTAAACTAAACAGTATTAACACCCAAACCACTTTTCCCTGCTACCATTGTAGAGTTCTGTTTTTCTCATCTAATCTAACTGGAGGTATAGGGACCAAAAAATTAGCTTTCTTGTTCAATTCATCCACCCCTCAGACTTACTGAGACCGTCTGAGTTCCAATTCTGTCAGATGAGTGCATTTATCCTCCTGCCATCTACCATCCTCTCCATCCCATTTATTCACAGCCTCCATGACCACAGTAATAACAGCTAAACCCCAACAGTAAGTTCTGAGTGCTTCATATATCTTTTCAACAATTTAAAAGTAGAAATCAGTATGATCCCCACTACATAGAGGAGTAAATGGAGGCATGATACAGGTACATAACTTACTCCATAAAAATTTGCTAGTGAATGATAGAGTTAGGCATAAACCCAGGAATCTGGTACCAACCACTCTCTTAAATGATAAGCTAATATGATGTCAATCTTGCTTCCTGTCAGAGTTAAGTTGTTATGGACACAAATACAGAACATAGAAGTAATGGACTTCCCTTGTTTGTGAAAGGGGCACTTTGGGTGCAGCTGTTTAACTAGTTACTCAGCCCTGGATAGTGTTCATCTCCAGCCTGTCTCACCGTCTTATCCACAGGGACTTCACGGGAACCAGGAAGCACGTGCCAAGAATACACAGAGAATGGAATCAGGAATGCTCTGCACGTTGGGGCCCCTGGAACACAGCAGCCCAGAATCCTTGAGGACTTTTTGCCAGGTCTCAAGTGCAGCCTTGAATTTACAGGAGAAACTGAAAGAGTCCCAGTCAGGGAAGAGAAGCAAGTGAAAGAGGTCAGGTCCCAAGCTACAAGGTGAAATGGGAGCCCAGTGACAGCCAGGACATTGTTTCAAGGGTGAAGCTGAGAATTAGTTTATCTTGCTGATGAGAGCAGACCTCAGGAATACACATCCTCATGGAAGGAATGACTTTGTCTCTGAGCACTTTATATTTCAGGCTGCTCAGTCAGGCTCTGTGTGCTGATCATTTTATGCAAAGTGATTGGCCAAGGATTATATAGAAAAGTACAATCTAGAGGTAAAATACTTGACAAAATTATTTTTCTATCATGATCCATTCTGAGTCCTGAAAGAGATGAAGAGGTCCTTGAAAGCCTGGATCAAGAACGCCCCCTCTGCGGCAGGGCCGAGGCACAGAGGGAGGTTTGCAGTGGCTAGTCCTCAGTCCTGCTGCACAGGGCTCAAGATAAGGAGGGGACTGCCATCAGTAAGCCAGGGCCCCCAAAATGAACGACTATCTCTTCGTTAAAACTTCTTTTTGAAGCTCCTATTCCTTCAGCTTATTTCTGCTCGCCCAGGCAGCAGGGACGTAGCCACAGGATGAGACCTGGCGGTGATGAGGAACGTACTCCAGGCATGGCAGTGAGCAGCTCAGCGTTTCTCAGAGGCTCAGGATGGATTCCAGTCACGAATGGGATGCAAATAACAGAAAATTCTGCCAGACTGCCCTGGAGTTCAGCCAACTCCAACCAACTCCTCCTTACGTGTTCTTTCTTGGAGAATGTATATGCATGTGTGTATCACAGAAGAGAATATGGAGACGTTCCAGAGATAGAAAGTGTTTCTGCTTCCTGCTCTCTGGAATGTAAGAGGAGAAAGAATATACAGAATGTACGTTGAAACAGGACAGGCTCTGGGCAACGGATGAGAGACATTGAACATCTGGGGGCATCTCTGGAGCATTGCTTCCCCTTCCTTCACCACCTGAAATGCTGTCCCTGAGAAGCCCAACCCCTGTGCAAATTTCTACCCTGAGTACCCTCATTCCTTGCCACCTTTGCAGTACCATGTCCTCTGTCCTTTCCTCAGCATCTTTTGAGAAATATGTGTCATCACATATTTCAATAACATCACCTTCTAGTTGCAATTATGTCACCAACCTGTCCTCTCTCCTTCGTCCACTGGAGGTCTTGGGCCCTAGATGGCTATCTCTCTCCTCTGATGGCCCTAGACATTTCTGGGCAATGTGACCATCTTCAGGAGACCCAGTGAGCCTCCTGAAGGCCTTGTCCCTGCACCTCTATGGTCATTTTTCCATCAAGTCTCACCAGCCACAATCGTGAGGACATCCAACCTGATCATAGGTTGGATTCCAGAAACTTCCCCTTCAGGCCTCTCTCTGTGTGGCCACCACCCCATCTCTCCTCTAGAACCCGGACTTCCTATGATACCCTACTGATCTGATGGCTCAGTATTGCTCCAGCTTCGAGGGCCCTCTTTTGGATTCCAGGATCTGTCTCTGTGTCATGCTCCAGCCCCCTACCCCACCAACCCTGGTTAAGTCCAGAATCTCATCAACTCCATAACTACCTAAGAGCAGCTAGAAACCCTTGGGAAAAAAACATAACCATTCTGACTGCTATCACTTGTGTCCTGCACCTCATGTGACTCTCATGGCTACTGTCTGCATTTCCTGTCTACTGACTCTGCTCATAGCTTCTCTCCCCTCAGCCTTCGACACCAATGTCTTCTCCTCTCTCTTAGCTAATCACCTTCTTTCTTATGTCATTATAAGACAGAAGCCAGTGGAAGGGCTTATCCTCATTAGCAAGCTTTCCAAGGCCCTGTATTGGGCCCTCTGCCATCCCTTGTAAGGCAGGCTGAAGTGTCCATGCAGTCCTTTCAGCTTAGGAGTCCACAGTCACCCACAGAAGGAACTGGTTCTTGCTGTCACCCTTCTTCCTGTGGTCACCTTCTTTGACTCTACCATGTCATTTCCCTCTTCATGTAAACATGATATCATTTTTCCAGTCTCACATGATGCTGTTATGGGTTATACTTTTGATAGTATCTTTATTGGGTACAGATGAATATTAAAGTAATTCTGGGTAATATGATGTAATGTCTTAGATATGCTCTAAAACACTTTAAAGGATGAGGAGGGAAAGAAAGAAGTTAGCACTGAACCTGGCAACAGGGACTTACTCAGATTTCCTTTTATTCTCTTTCCTTTGGGGTATGTTGTAAAGGTCCCAAGGTATAAAATAATAGTCCCTTTCTCTAATCCCCTTCAAAGAAAATGTTCAGCTACTGCTGCAAATCTTACTCTTGGAGGCCCAAATATCATTCACATGTCCACAGTGGAATTCTTTTTGCCCTGACCCTTCCCCTCTGTCTAACAAACCTTAACATCACCTCCCTGGTCAGGAGATGATGCTCCCTGGGCAGCGTCCTACCTGGCCTCTCTGCTGTCCCATTTGTCCTCACAGTGGTTCTCCTTGATGTGGGTGTGATCTGGTACACACTGAAGTGTGCATCTTCTCTCCATGGTGCTCTGCCTAAATCCTCCAACAACTTCCCAGACATTCCAGATAAAACCCCCTCCTGCCCAACCCCCTCACCCCCACAAAGCTCTGCCTGTCTGCTGCTCCCCGGCCTTGTGACTTTCCCCTGCCTTGTTCTCCCAGCCTCCCTGGCTCCCCCTCTGCCCCAGTCAGGTCGATTCTAGAACTTCTAGGAGTGTTTCTTGGGGCTACAAAGACGGTGGAGGTATCTACAGAGCAGCTGCCTCTGGAGGCTACGAGGGAGGATCTGTTTTGGGCTTCTGGCCCTCGGCATTGATGCTCATCCTCCTGTTCACACGGCATTCTCCCTGCTGCGTGTCTGAGTCCGGTTTCCCCTTTCATCAGAACACCCGGCAGGCTGGATTAATAGACCTTACTTTTACTTACATACCTATTTTTATTTTTTTATTTTAAAGAGAATAAAGCAAAAATAAAACAATAAAATGAAACAAAACAATACAATGAGAGTGATCTTGAGCTTCAAAAACAAGACAGTAGGGAATCAACAATAGTTACTATACTGCACCTTGTTAACCTCCAAATAGTTGCTCAGTCTAACAGGTAAAGGCATGCAAAGTTAATCAAATGATATAACAATATAAGCTCTAAGTTGTTTCTTTACTTCAGTCGCTATCTTTTAGAAATTTCGGATGTGTGACTCCTAATTTCTTCTGTGTCTGTGTCTTCTGCACTTGTTCTGGATGAGGCTCCTGGTAGGAGCTTCTTTTCCAGGGCATAGACTCATCTGGGCCTGAGGCCTGCAGAGGCTGCCTCTCCAGGGGGGTGCCTTGCTCTCCATATTTACCTCTTTTAAATTTCTTTCTTTGTTTTGGAGATTGAGCCCAGGGCCTTTACACTAAGCTGTATCCCCAGATCTTTTCTTTTTTCTTTTTTTTTTTTTTTTGAGACAGGATCTTATAAAGTCTCTAGGTTGCCTAGACTGGGCTCAAACTTGCAATCCCTCTGCCCCAGCTTGCCAGAGTGCTGAGATTACCTCTTTAAAGGCTCTCTTTTCAAATCCCATCACCTTCTGAGAGACTGGGGGCAATATTTTAACCTATGAGTGGGGAGACTCAATTCAATCTTTCTGATAATTTGCTTGAAGTATATCTTTCCCACATGAACATAACTTCCATGAAGACAGGAAATCCTCTCGTTCCTTTGCTTATCTCCATCCCTCCAGCCCTGAGGCCCTGGATCCTCTCTGGAGTGAGAAAATTCAGCTCCCACATATACTTCTTGGTATCCTAACATTCCTGTAGTGGTGTACCATCCCCATCATCACCACCATCGAACCTCTGGTAATAGCAGAGGACTGAATCCACTCTCCGAAAGTGCGGTCACTGAAACACCACAGCTTGTGTGTGTGTGTGTGTGTGTGTGTGTGTGTTACTGCCTCTTTATTTGTTAGGTTTCAGCCTCCTGCCAGGAAGAACAAGATGAGAATGTCTGTCCCATCAGCAACTCTAATCCACCTTTCTCTGTGATGCTTTAATTGATGATTATTTATTTAGCATAATAATCTCATTAATTTTCTTCTGAAGAGTTACCTTTTGTGTTTATCAGCCAAAATGGCAGAAGCAGGTAAATATCATTAGAGAAACCTACTTGGGCTGGGCCAGCTGCCATAGAATTAGACTGAGATGAAAGAGGTTTGGGTTAAAGCCCACTGATTTCTATAGCACTGAGGTCTTTCTGGAAAGACCATTTTCCTGTGTCCAGAGGAATGGGAAGCTCAGGTGTCTTTTTAGTATCTTAAAGAACTACCAACTCTATCACTATCATTTCCAATGTCATCATCACTACCCTTACCACCACCACTCTTGCCTTTCCCATCAGCATTATCATTATCATCATCACTATCAGGTCCATTGTCATCACCATGCTCACCACTATCACCATCATCAACATCACTATTGTCATTGTCGTCATCACCACTATCATTGTCATCATCTTTACAATCATTGTCACTATTATCATCACCATTATCATTAGCAGCAGCAGCAGTATTGCCACCATCATGATCATAATTATCAGCATCATCACCATTACCATCATTCTCATCATCATCATCAGCTCCATGATCATCAGTATCGCCATCATCATCACCACCACAATTGTCATTATCACCACCATCACCATCATCATTACCATCATAATTATCATCTGTACCATCACCAGTACCACCACCATCATCATCACTGCATTTACCATGTATCCACTATCTATCAGGTCTTCTATTGTTTTACCCTAAAGATTTTCTAAAAATAGCACACAAAGTCTAAAGCATTTCTTTTGTTAAAATTTTTGCAGACTATGAAAATACAGGTTATGAAAATACAGGTACAGGACACATACATAGCATGTAACCATGAACCTCAGTGATGTACCATAAGCAATTGTCAGAGTGGCTGGCATGGCTCACACTGTGCATGGCCAGTAGCAGCTCTCCAAGGGGAGCCAGACAGTGCCTATCTTTCAGGTGTGTTCATGTTGGGGCCCAGCTAAAGGGACAGCAGCTGCTCTGGAAGCTCTATTTCTCATAGTGATGACAAAAGTGCAAGAAAACTAAGGGCGCAGTTGTGCCTGGTGGTGCACACCTAGAGTCACAGCACTCTGGGAGGCCGGAGGATAGCAAGTTCAATCCTAACCTGGGCAATATAGAGAGATTCTGTCTCAAAATAAAAAAATAAAAAAGACCTAGGGATGTAGCTCAGTGCAAGGACCTTGGTTCACTGCTCAGTGTGGCAAAAATAAAAAATAAATAAACAAAAAGCTATACAAGTGTTCCCAAGGTTGAGCTCATCTGGCAAAGTGATGATCTCCCCAGGTGCCTACTGTTCAAGAGAAGTCATGGGAACAAATCTAGAGCTACCCTGCAGGAAATGCTCCTCTTTACATGTGAAGATGTAACCCAGTGCAAGTATGCTAAGAAACTCACCCTCCTTCCCCTTCCTCGGAGGTGAGGGCCCTCCATGTGCCATCTCCTCTGCTAGGGGCCCCTAAGATTGCAGTGTGTGAAGACCAGAGGATAGTGGGGGAGAGGGCAGGGGCAAGGGCAGGGATGTAGGGGCCCAAGACAGCTGCCTGGAGCAGCCCACGTGGGACATGATTTGGTCTACTAAGGATTCTGATTCTGCTTCTGCCATCTTCTAGCTTTGTGATGCTGGGCACAGTCTCCTAAGCTCTCCAAGCCCTCATGCCCATGTATGTAAAAGGGGGACAGTGGACCCCAAGGCAAGAATAAGAATGGATGAGTAGAAGCCCATAGCCTACATTCGGACTAGGGTTTCTTCACTGCTGCTGCTGGGGTGACAGGACTCTGGTGGAAGGGTCCATAAGTGTGACTCTTACTGAAGGTCTGGGTAACCAGACACCATCAAGTGAAAAGCAAATGAGGGAGGGAAGGATGTGCTGCATGACAGGAGGCACCAGACAGTATCCAAGCAGAGCCCAGCTTCTGCCTCCTCACAGCAGGGCTGCAGGACAGGCTCTGTCCCTCCCCGGCCCAACCCTGTGTGCACACTCTTTCCCTGTGTGCAGACTTCTTTCTTGTCACAGCCTGGGCACAAGTGGCTGTGAGAGAGCAAGCCTGGTGACAGGGCTCAGATATTGCCATGGCTTATCAGACTGCTCTCAATGCCAGAGGGCAAGATAGAGGGGCTGTCTTCAGTATCAGGGTTTCTCTACCACTGACTTCCTGTGAGGGCTGCTAGCATTGGTGTAGGGGAGCCACAGGCAGCTGTGTAATCCCTTGGTCATCTGGGTGCCTTCCACACACTGCTTCTTCAGGGCAGCACACCAGGACAAGGCCTGCAGGAGACCTGGGGCCCTTCTCTTTCCTCTTGCTTGATACCATGTTGGTAGAAGAGCAGGGGAGAGATCCCTGGCTGGACTCCCAGGTTGTCACCTGCTGTAGCTGTGGAAGGATTTTCTCCACTCCGTGGTGGACTTTCCAGGTGGCTGAGGAGAAGAGGAAAGCAAGACTCAGACCTAATCCTAGAGCCCTCTGTGAAGATGGGCTGCCAGCCAGCCCTGTGTCTTCTCCCTGAGTAGGTGGGCAGAAGCTAGGATGTGGAGCCTTGCTGTCAGGAATCAGACCCAGGCAGTCTGCTGAGACCTGAGACCAGCAGCTGCAGAGCCCTAGTGGTGTGACACCAGGTCTCTGGCTTCTTCTGTAAATCAGTGACTGGGCCAGACCCCATTCTAGAGATGCTGGGATCTACACTGCTCCGCAGATGACCATCCACTGCATGTTGGCCTGGATTCTCCCACCTGGTCTACAGCCCTGGTGAGGGCAGCTACCCACACACCTGGGCAATAGAAGGAGATGCCCTGGTGCTCAGGCTGGGACAGTCAGGACTCCATGGCAGAGCCCTCAGGCTTCCAGAATCTGCAGGACCTGGTGCTCCAAGTCTGCTTTTTAAAAAACACCTTGGTAGAGAGACAATTCACAAAACACACAGTTCACTGTGGGAAGATGCAGCTCATCACAGGTCCTGTTCAAGCTTTGTTTCTGCCATTCCACAGTGAGAAGTCTTTGCCCTTTGGAGGAATCACCTTTTTGAGGAGCGCCTGGCCAAGGCATACAGGCATACAGGATCCCCCATAACCTTAGATCATGAGATAGTATTAAGACATTTGTGCTTATCATATTAAAAGACATTTGTTCTTTGAAAAATGTTTGAGGGATTGGAATAAATACCACACAGGAGCATAAATGTACACACACACTCAGACACACACACACACACACATGCTCACAGGTCTGCATGCATGTACACAGGTCCATGTACATACAAAGGAACATATACATACAGGTGCATACAGAGGCATACAGAGAAACAAGCACACACAGATGCACACATTCACACAGGCAAAATAATAGGTCACAGACACCCTGACAAAGATGGCATGCTGATGACTCTGAAAATGGGAAGAAAATCTCTCTCTCTCTCTCTCTCTCTCTCTCTCTCTCCCACCCTCCCCCTCTCATGAAAGATCTGCTTGGGGATATACTTCTCAGCCCCATAGAGCCCCTTCATCCCTCTCTCCTTCAAATCTTCCGCTTCCTGTCTCACTCCAGCCATCTCAGGCCCTTAATTAACTCTGACCATCTCACAGCAAGTCCCACATGTGGAGAGGCACAGAATGTCCATATTTAGCTTGGTGTCCCAGCCAGTCCCTAAATTGAGCTACCCTCATCTGGAAGATTGTATCTTAGAATTGGTTTAATGATGACAACATTATTCATTCAACAAGTTATTAAATGTTATTTTTTGCCTTGACCTAGAAGGCTATTCTAGCTCAATAAATAATATCTTACATTTGAAGCTGCTTCTGTTGCAATTATAGAGACAGCTGTTAAAAGGTGATATTCTAGGGAAGTGTTAGGTTCCTGGACACATTTTCCAGAGTTACACTGTGGACCAAACCTGAGCATTTTAATCAGTTTTCTTTTCTTCTCTAATTGTTCAAGAGACTTGTGTCAGCTCTGGAGGTCACTCTCTAGTTTGGTTGGAGATGTTCAGGGAATTGACTTCTGCGGTATTTAGGGTTGCCTTGTTGATTGTTCTGGGGATTTTATGTGGTTTGGTTTTAGTTTTGGTTTTGGAGCTGGGGATCAAACTCAAAGTCTTGCATATACCAAGCACACACTCTAGCACTGAACTCCAGCCCAGCCATTTTTCTGTGATTTTGAACTTAAAGAATGTAGATAGAAACGGCATTCATGAATCACGTGAGCAAAACTCATGACATTGTCTATAATTAAACTTAGCATCCTTCTAAATCCCATTTCTGCCTAATTATAGGAAACCTATTCTAATCAATACAGAAGAATTCAGACAATTTCAGGATCTATCAACTGTGCATACGATCGATTAAAATCAGGTTTCTCTCTCTTTTCCCTTGATAGGCTCTCATTTCAGGGGCTGCTGGGTGGTTGGTGGCTTTCCTAGGGTGACAGATAATAAGAATGGCCCAATTCTTTCCCCCCCTACAGCTTCCACCAGGAGATTCACTTTGGCCAGTGGGATATTAGCATATTCTCCAAGAAGCAGTTTGAGGCTTGCACTGTGCTACGTGGTTAGGCTTGCTTGGTTTTTCCCTCTGCTCTTGCCAAGATGGACATGCCCAGGCCAGCCTGCCAGTTCCAGGAAAAGACTGAGAGACAGGTGCAGTAGAACTAGCTCATCCCAGGTGTGGTCAAGGCCATCCTAGAGTGGCCAGCACTCCCAGATGCGTGGGAGAGCAACCCACAGCTGTGAAGGCACATAGGAGCATCCATTTTGGGAGTTGTGAGCTAAATGGATGTTTGTTATTTTTATGCAGCAAGTCATGGCCTTTTTGGAACTAGCTTCTGAGGGGATAAAAAGTCCTCTGCTCCCAGTCCAGTTTTGACATCTATTCCTAGTGAGATCCAAAGGCGAGTGCTGCCCTCCCTGGTAGAGACTGAAGTAGTCATGGCTCTGGATGGCTTCAGACTGATAAGTCACCGTGATATCTGCAGCTCGCCTCCTCATATCCTGGTGCCTTGGAGCTGTTCCCTGTCTCCCTCCACTGGTGCCCCTGTCTTCACAGGGGACCAGGAATGTGGCTTGCCCGTTGTGAGAGATTTAGGAACATCAGACAGTCTTGTCTTTCCCCACCCACCAGGAATACATCACCCCTCTATTTCTCCATTGTGCAGAGGCACAGATTCTCCCAGACCTCCCGGCAGGAAGCAGGCTCAAGATTCCTATCTTGGGGTCCCATATTCACCAACTCCCTCTCTGATCTCCCTGTGAATAGTCTGAGTTTCTTTCTCTGTTATACTCCTGTGCCTCCTACCTGGACACCTGTCCCCTTCTAAGAGATTCTCCAACACCTAAGCTCCATTTTATTAGCCTGGGTAATTGCCATCCTTTGAAGTAGGGTGAGCTGACCTTTCATGTCTTCTCTTCCCAAAGTATTGTTGATGACACACACTCTTACCTGAGGCCCTATAGAGCTTAGCCTCCCACCCTCCACTCTATCTTACTTTCAAGACAATTCAAGATGATTCTCTGTGATGAGATTCCAGAATGAATTTAACCCCAAAAGCCAAGAACTTGATTTCCACCATCACTACCATTATGTCTTTGGGTTCTTTATATAGTGGTTATGTCTGTACATTAATGCTGGAAGAGAATAGTAACTGCTACTGCTGGAAGAGAGTAGTAATAAAGAAATTGTACATAGGAAAAATTCAGGTAACTGGCACCAGTTTATCTTAACATGAGAATATAATTGAAAACCAGTATCTTTCTTTCTCTTTTCTTCACTTTTTTTTTAGTTTGTGTGGTATTGCTCTTCTGTTTTTATTTGCAGAGATTGGTCAATCAGAGTTTGGACAAAGTGATGAAGAGTTTGAGTGGAAAGGAAGAGACAGTTGGCTTGGCTGAGAGTCAGCTGGGGAAACTAAGTCCCAGTTGATACTGTCTGGGAGTCTCTGCTTTGAAGCCTCCAGCTTTGAAGTTTTGTGATCCTAGGATTTGTGCCAAGAACAATTAGGGCCAGAGAGAGATTTCTGATTTTACTGAATTGACCATCTCTCCTTTAGACTGACAATTTTCCTTGCAGTTCCTAAATCTGATATATTCTGTAACTGTTGGGCATTAGATTGACAATGGGCATCAGATGACATCTGGACCCCCATTCAAACAGCAGAGTGCAGCAGGAAAAAATTGTAGGCTTTAAAGTTAGGCCACCCAGGGTTGATATTAGGAGGTTTCCAGCTAAAGTATCTTATAACAGTGACTTCAACCATAGGGATTATTGCTTACTCAACAAGAAGTCTGGAAGCAAGCAGTCCTAAAATTGGGTTGACATTCAGTGAGGTTGCAATGGCAAGCAGAAACAGTAAAATGACACCCAGGATTTGGAGGCAAATTTATTCATGTTGATGGGCACTGATTAGGATCATTCCCAGAATATCAGACCCTGATCTCTGGTGGTCTAGGATTTATATGGGATAAGCAAGCAGGAGTTACAGAGGCAGAATGATTTTTCAATGGGGATTGGTCTATACAATGTGCATCACAGTGACCAGCCATTTCTAAGAAACACAAGAAATCAGAACTGAAGCAGGAAATATTACCTGGGAAACTGACAAACTGAAGTATACTGGGAGGGCCAAATTTTCTGCTACACTACCATTCTGAACCTGGGCATGTTCTAGGCTTCTGTTTATCCTTTTAACTCTGTTGGCCTTAATTATCCTTATCATCTCATAGATCTAAGGAGACTGCCGATGGTCACCCAGCTTACCCTACACAACACTCCACAGGCAGGATGGAGAGGAGGATTTAGGAGTATTTGTCCTTAAATCTCCCTACCACCTTTGATCAGGAAGAAACTCTTTAATCCCATGGTTTTCTGTTCCAACTCATTGGCCATTGGAAGTTGGTAGGCAGGTAACAGAACTTCCACCCTAGTTTTTAATTCGGGCATCCTTTAGTTGTCTGTATGATGCTGAGAAAATCACTGGGCTTTTCTGAGCCTCATTTTCAGAATTTGAAAAATAGGCCCATCATACTCCTTCACAGGATTGTAGAGAGAATGAAATCAGATAATGTGCATGCTATGCCATATCCTGCACTCGAGCAATTGCCACATTTGCCTTCCTCTATTGCATCATCATGGATAGCCAGAGGAGAGAGCAGCCTGCTGGAGCCACTTAGTCCTAGGTCTTAATTTCAATAAACTCTTTCCATGACAAGACACACACGAGCATTGCCAAAGTCAACATGCTGGGCTCCAGTGTTTACTGCTGCGACACCTGCTGCTCTGACAGGGCTCTGTGCTGGTTTGGTACATATTGGTTTTGGACAGTGACTGCTGCAATTTTGTCTTCAGATTTCTTATGGGGGAGATTTAGCATCTGGCAACATGGCCTCTGACTGTGAGGAGTCTCCTAACAAGCACTGTGGTTGGTTATGTGCTGGAATCAGCCTTTGGTGAGGAGACAGAAAGGGCATCTGCTTGGAAAGGGATTTTTTTTTCATAGGAGTTGGTGGCCTGTTTCATACTTGGGCTGGGTTTTCTAATGGGAATCTTGGATTTGCAGACATCAAGCCAAACTCTGGGATTTCCTGTTTTCTCCTGCAGCCAATCCATCAGCTCTCCCTGCAGAACAGACCTCCAGGCAGTTTCTTCCCACATCGCTTCCTGTTCAACCCAGTCCAGACCTCGGCCTGTGTTGCTCCGTGTCTCCCATGCTGCTTACCTCTCCCAGCACCTGCCCTTGCCCTCTCATTATGGAACAACTTCTCCATTCCAGGCATTTGGTTTCAGGTTTGGTCCCTATCCAAGCCCCACAACTCTCCAGGCCCCAGTCAGCAGACTTTGTAGAACACAAGAGATTCACTGACTCTACTGATGTTTGAGAGGTAGTGTCCATCACAGAGTATATGCTCAAGAAACATATATTAAACAAACGAGCACATAAATGAATGAAGAGCACAAACCATCCATCTAATTCCAGAATGTAGAGGCTGCTTTGACTTGGGGGAGGTAACTGGGGAGACGCTAAGTGTTACTCACAGCAAGAATTAAATGTTCTGTGATTTATTTGGAGACAAGGGTCATCTAAAGGAGAGGAAATGAGAACATACAGCTGTCCCTTTGGTGCCCTGCCCTAGTCTCTCTGAAGATGTTGTTAATTGTGTGCTATAACATTTGGTATGCAGTTTGAATGTTTTAATACAATTAGGAGCTGGGACAACGCCCCAGAGAGTACAGCCCCACGACACACACACACACGCACACACACACACACACACACACGCACACACACACACACAGTTTCAGGCAATGCCCTCTGAGCTCAATGTCCTCTAAAAGACTGCAGGCAATGGCAGTCAACTAGAGATGGGATCCAACCCAGCATCAGGGTCTAACCTGGCTCCCTGGTCCCTGGCTGGTGGCCTCCTTTCTGCCACCATCTGAGGTCCTCAGACCTGCTTGGCTGTAGGCTGAGAGGGAGGAGGCTGAGATCCAGCCTGTTCTGGGTCTCGTGATCCCATGAGCCCCAGTGCCCGCTTCAGTGTCTGGCCTCTTCTAGGCAGTCTGCAATGAATTTTAGGTTGGAGGGGAAAAAAAATCACTGTCTTCCTTGAATAGTTCAACATCAGTCCCAACAGCCTGACCTGAGAGTGATCCGAGGCAGCTGGGGTCTTTTCAGTTAGTGGCTCCTACCCAAGGCCACGTGAGAACAAAATGGGGAGATATGTGTGCACTGGTGAAGTTAACAACTTGTGCTTGGGTATCTTGGTAAATTGGGGCTTGTCTTGGTTCTGCGAGTTGAGTGTGCCCTGACAAGTTTAGACAGACAGAGAATTATTCAAGTGTATTAGGCAATGTACCCGATCACAGATAGAACTGGGGAAACATGTCAAGGCTGATCGCCAGTGTCACCCCTACACAGAAAAAGGACTGGGAAGCTGTGGTTCAGCAGTCCAAACCGCTGTAGTCACCAAAACCTGGGTGCATTAACCTCCCCCTGTGCCCAATCCTGCACAATACCCAGTCTCTGAGCTGACATCAATGCAGTGGTGTCTGGAAATGGAGGCTGAGTCCTAGCCCAAGGGAGCAGTGAATGGGAGTCCTGCCTTCTATGCCAAGAAGTTGAGACATATAACATGGGGATGTTCCCAAGTAAAGAAAGGTATTCAGGAGAAGAGGGGGCGACCAGCAGTGGGACCCATGAGCACTATAGAGGGTGCAAAAAGCAAGTAAGAAGAACCTGCAGAGGTCACTCTTCACCTAAGCCCAGAGCTGGGCTTTCCCATGCCACAAAACTGATTGGCATCAGTTCTGTGGTGCATATGTGGACAGGGGTTGGGAATACTGGATGACAGGTTATTGGGAAGTGAGATCTGGGTGTGGGATCGTACAGAGTAAATTTCCTGGTCACCAGGCTTTTGCATCTTCTAACAGCCCCTGCTCTGAACCCTGATCAAAACACTAATGATATAATTTCTCCAATAGGCTATTAGGCCACTGGTTGACTGCTGCCTAAGAGAAATAATAATACAACAATAATAGTAATGATGATCATCTCATAATTTGCATTGTTCCCAGTACTGACCTAAGCACATTAAATTTGTTATCTCTAAATACTTGAAGCAACCTCAAAAATGAAGTTCATCCCACCTAACAGGAGAGGGCTGTGATTTCACAAAAGCAGAGCCAATCACACACTTAGTGGTGAGGGCAGAATTGTCACCATCAGCCTAGTGCTGGGAACAGTGATCTTGGCTGTGACATCAGACTGTGGCTTTAAACATGTGCCAAAGTCTTTCACACATGCTACACAACAATGGCCATAGTGGGGCACAGGCATCACTTGTAAGGCCCATGTGACAAGACAAGAGCTGTCCCCATGTGTCCCTCCCTCCAAACTGTTCCCCCAGAGGAGCCCTTTCTGTGCTCCAAGGAGTGGGGTACACAGGGTGGGGGTGCACCATGTACCCAGACTGAGCAAGAAAAGTTCCCTGGGTCTCAAAACTACAGAAACTCTAAGGACAGAGAATTCTTTTGAGACCTGAATAGGACCAGAGAGCAGGTGTTCCCATCCCAACCAATATTAGGAGACCCAGAGACATGACAAAAAAGACCCTGCAGTGCTGAAAACCAAGGCAGCTCTCAAAGATCATCCTAGCTCCATGTGAGCCCCGACTTGCCTGTGCACTGGGCCAGCTCATGGTAGAAGCTCAGAGCATGAAACATTAGGGATGTGGATGTTGGTCTTTTTACCCATGGTCTGAATTATTGAAAAAATAATTTGAAAAAGCAAATGCTGAAACTTAAAACATATTTAAAAGACTCAGGAGAGTGGCTAAAACAAAATCGAGAGGAGGGTAAAATTAGAATACAGATATGCAAAGTGGGGGTGCTGCGTGAGCATCCCAGCATGTGGGGTTTTGAGATTCCTTGTAGCAAAAGTGAGAACAGAACACTAGTCAGCTGTCATCACCCTGTCTCCCAGTGTCACTGGCTATCTTCAATCTGCTTGTCTGTGGTTCCTTTCCAGGTCAGTGCTGCTTTCCACCTGTTCTCATGGAACCACCTCTCCGCACCCTTCCTGTCCTCCTTTTCCTTGCCCATCTGCAGATTTATTTTCAGCCATTGTCTCCTTCTGAAGCTGCAGGGCCTACACAGAGAGGTGAGCTCAGCCCACTCTTGCCTCCTGGCCTCCGGGCTGGTGTGGGAAGAGACCCACACGCCTCAAAGCAGCCAGCATCAAATAGCCAAGCTCTGGCTTCTCCTGCAGAGCTCAGGGACTGCTGTGACCTCCCTCGCCAGCTTTGGCTCATTTCTAATCAGCTTTTCCATTATCTTGCACTGAAGTCCTCCCAGAATCGTGTTAATTGCCTATAACTACAGTTGGGTGGTTCATTTATTTTTTCTAATGTAGGAGATCCAAATAGTTTAACCCTGTTTTTTATTTTAAAACTCCGAGTTTTGTAAATTTTGGAGTTTCTAAAACCAAAGTAGCCAGATATATACTCACCCAAGGTCATGTATCGCATGCCATCACACACTGCCAGCATTTCAGGGCAGACCATCCAGGCGAGGTCTAAGGGAGTTAAGGGAGGTGGGAAAAATGACCCGGAGGTCTGCTATAGAAGCAGCACAGCAGCATCACCAGCATCATCACCAGCCCATCCACACCAGCTCCGTCACTGGCACTGCTTTCTCCTCCACCATTACCATCACCCATTGCCAGACTATCATCACCACCATTACTACTACCAACACTGGCACCACACCAACACTGCTGACAACACCACATCATCACCACCACCACCAATACCATCACTGCCAACACATCTGCACCAATTCCATCATTACCACTTCCCTCAACTCTACCATTATCACCACCAGCCACAATGCCATCCCCACCACATTACCACAACCACTCTACCGGCAACACTATCATCACCAACACCACCATCAATGCCAGCCACCTCATCCCTGTCATCACCAACTACAATGTCATGGCCACCAACAATACTACCATTACCACATCATCATAACCACCACATCCCCACCACCATGTAAAGCCTCATAGGCAGATATATACCCACACAAACACTTGCAGGATGGATCAAACCTTTAAAATATAAAACTTTCATCAAAGTAGACCTTGAAGAATGTGGAGAAATAAAAACAAAGTAAAAACAGAGTAACATAGACATAACCATTTAACAGGTTGAGTAAAATAGGATTGGCCAAGAGATGTGAATTTTGGAAACTTACCTAGAAAATGTAAAGCTGCAAGGTAAAAGAAACATTTCCTGCTCCAAGCAAGGGTTAAATCCAGACAGCTGGAACATGGAGCCCAGGCTTGAAATGAGCTGACCTGAGCAGTGAGCAATGACTCAGTGGCCCAAAGAAAGAGGCCAGCAATGGATTGGGGAAGACTGGAGAGTGGGAGACAGGAGCCCCAGGTCAGAGCTGGAATATGTGCCTGTCTGCATTCTCTGAGCCACTGTGAGATTCTAGTGACCTAGTCTACAAAATGGCATTGACTTGTGAAGGTGAAAGGATTTTCACTATTCAGAGTTAGACAAAGGTGCAGACAATATGTCCAGCTCGGAAGAATAGTCTTCTTAAAGTTTTAAGTATGTTAGTTCCCTTGTCTCAGATTTGAGATTTGATTTTTAAAAGGAATGAGTAGATAGAGAGATTGAAGAGAGTGGGTGGGGCAGAGGAGGTCTTTGTAATTGAAGCTCCAGAAGGTAGAGACACCAGCCGATCATCCCAGGCTGGTCAATGCCCCATCTGTCACTTTTGTCCTGGGGATTGAACACAGGGACTTTGCATTAACCTGTATCTCTAGCTCTTTTTTATTATTTGTTTTGAGGTAGGGTCTTGCTAAGTCACTAAGTTGCCCAAGCCAAGCTCAAACTTCTGGTCTTCCTGTTGGACCCACACAGTGATGGGATTACAGGTGTACACCCTTGTACTTGCCTTGAAATGTCACTTTCTGATGTGTTATTCATCTAAAGGACTTTCCATTGTCTAATTTCTGCTTAAATGCAAATACTCCTGGGAGAGATACAGCCTTACACCCTTAGGCATGGGGAAACAGCTCTCAGAATTTGGGATAGTCTGGGCCAACCCCTTCCCCATGGTCCCTGAGATATTATAGGCTGATATTTAAAGTTTCTGAATATTCAGGGAGGAAAGAGCAGTCAGAAAGTATAAGCCTCAAGTGGATCATGTTGGAACATCAACATTCAGATGGAAAGAATACTCATTTATAGTTAACCCTAATGGCTCCAACACATATTCACAAAGCATGAGCTGGCTGCCAGGAAGCCAGTCCTGAGTCTCCACATTCCTTGAAGCAGACTTTTCCCTGACCTCACACCGTACCTATGAATGTTTGAGAGAGGTGAGTTCAGGTTCAAGGTTCTTGGACTCTGCTGCAATTAGACTCTTCTGAACAACATTTGAAATCTCAGGAGCCAGAGCACAGCTGGAACACAGAGAGCAAAACCTCTGGCATCACTTCAGATGGAGCAGACAGGGACTGAGAGAAAGGATAGGAATGGAGTTTTCTTCTTCAAAGCGTCTTACAAGGCTATAGTCATGCTTTGGGGGCTGCAGCTAGGGACTGGGGCTCACACAGCCCAGGTGACACAGAGTGGCAGGTGCCCACGAGGCTCTTGGTGGCTATCAGAGACAACTCTCCATCCACACGGCCTCCTGCCTGTCCCCCTACCCCTTTCTTCCTAGGCAATAGCTTTCTTCCCTACTCCTGGGTGGGAGATGCCAGCACCAAGGTGGTGGTGGTGGGTTGGGGAATATGATATAAAATAATATAATAGATGATAAAATAATAATATGCAAAACACATACTACACACATATGCAGAGGGAAAGAATGTGGCAGCAGATACACCAAATGTCAGTATGGTTATTGATAAAAGGAAGCTGGAATTTCATGTGACTCTTTCCATTCATGTTCTAATCTTACTGGCTTTCTCGTTTTTTCCACCTGGAACACAGTTAACTTGTAGGAAGAAAAGCAAAACTTATAAGTAAAAAAAGTAAACACTTTAGAAAACACATAAAACCAAGTTGCCAGAAACACCACAATTTCCACTTGTCACCTATTATGGGGAAGATGTCCCTCTGTAGCGACAGTACAGGGTTTAGACAAGGGAGTAAATAAGGAATTCAGCGAGGGAGCTGCCTGCAACCCCAGGAAGGACACTGGGCAGGAGTCCCACTGGGCAGCCGCGTGGGGGGGGGGCACTGTCCTCCCCAGCGCTATATCGCAACCATGCAGGGTCCGCGTAAGAGTGTCGCACACAGCACACAGGGTACCAGGCTGGTGCTCCGAGCCTCAGGGCGCCTGGTCGAAGTGGGCGACACAAATGACCACGGACCTATGACCACACCTTAAGGACAGGTGGTGGGCCGGCCTTGCGTGTGGCTTCTGACAGGACACGTGAGGCAGGCACGGGCGGGTGACTACAGTCCTCGCAGCCTCGGAAAGGGCCGCGCTGTTGGGTGGCCGGAGTAGCCGGTCTCGGTCAGCGCCCCCTGTCGGGTCTCCGCCAGCCCCAGCGTACCCGCCACTGCTTGGCTGACGCCAGCCCCGCCTCGCAGCGGACGGAGACTGCAGCGGCCTCTGGCCCGCGACTCTGCCGCCCTCTGCTGGCCAAAAACCAAACGACTCTTCTTTGCGCTTCCTGCTCCTGCGAGGACGCCTACGCACGCGGCGCCCTTGAAAACCCTGAAACCGGGGGACTGCGTGACAAGGGACATGGTGGTAGTGTAGGTTTAGCTTAGTAGCAAAGCCCTCATGGGCTGTCCGATGGACGCGAGAAGCTGGCTGCGCGGCCTAGTAGCTCGCCGGAGCGCGAGTGGGGCGGATACTCGTCCCGTGGTGACTGTGCGCAGAGGGCAGAGTGGGGACGAACCCTGGGCAACCAGACATGGACTCAGTTCCTCGAGGACCTGGTGGTGACAGGCACAGCCCGCCATACAAGCAGTACCATCACAAGCTCAAGGACAGGCGAGGTGGAAGGGGGCTTCCGGGAGGAGGTGGCGCCGGAGGGCGTCCTCGGGTCAGCAAAGGGCGCAGAGCGCAGCAGGGGGCGTATTGTCGCTCTTCTGGGGCTGGCTCGCCAAAGTGCCAAAGAGCGGAGGCTTAACAGATACTTATTCTTTCCTGGCTCTGGAAGCTGAAGTCCAGAGTCAAGGTCCCTACAGACCCTGCTCGCAGAAGGTGCAGGGGGAACCTGCTGAGCGCCCGGCTAAGCAGCAGACCAGGCCCTCGGGCTCTGTCTCTGCTTGCGTGGTGCTTTTCCTGTCCTCTGCTTGTTAGGACAGCAGTCCTTCTATAACTTCGTGTAACTCGGTTACATCTGCAAAGATCCCGTTTCCAAAGGTCACAGGTCCTGCAGGTCTTTTATAGAGTCACCACTTACCCCACAGCTGGCACGGTTGGAGTAGGCATGGAAATTTGAAAGGGGTGCAGGGAACACCACAGGATCTCAGTAACTTGTGATCTGAGTGGCCAGGGCAGGCATGAGCCTGGTGCAGACTAACAGCAAGGAAGATTTGGGGCACTTCTGCTTCCCCGGGAGAGATTGGGTCATAGTTACTTTTTGACTGCATAGAGTTTTAGATCAAGCCGTATACTGTAGATAATGATTTAGTTTTGATTCTCAAAATCAAAAAGAAAAAAAAAGAGCTTGATCTCTTTCTAGTTTGGAGCAAGCCATGTCCACTGGGAAGGGGGTGAAAGATCACAAAGATACAAGGAAGCCAAGCCCAGTCCCAGTGCTGGGTTATAACTGCCAGGGAAAAGTGAGTCTGCATGCATAAAAGTTTTGGTGGCACTGTTCACACTGAAAATAATGCCAAGCCTTCAGCTGCTATCACCTTGGCAATCACTTTGTAAATTTAGTTTCTCAGCTTTTTACGAGGGCTATTCATCCTTCAGAATGTGCCCTGCTGTTAGTACCAGGTGTAGGTAGTAGGCAGTAGGTGCTTTGCTCAGATGGTTTGGTGGGAGAGGAAAGTGTAGATCTGCCAAGAGGAGCCCAAGTGAATGCAGGGAAGGATGTCCCAGGACCGTTTTGCTGAGAAATGATGCAGTGTCCTGAGGACGGGAAGGGGGAAAGGGAGCTTAGGGGACAGCTGGCCAGAATCAGGGCCGAATTGGATTCAGAAAGGGGAGTTTAGAAGGTGGCTCAGAACCAAGCACCTGAGTGACCTGTCTGAGCCAAGCTCCCTCTCTGGGTGGCAGTCAGGATGGGTTACAGGGGACCTACAGGGGCTTAAAGGAGCCAAATGTTACGGGACAGTGGAGTGTGTGTGTGTGTGTGTGTGTGTGTGTGTGTGTTTGCAGCTTCTTTTGAACAAAACAATTCCTTGTTATAACTGCTAAATATCAATAGCATCCTAATTGCATAGGATACACTTAAAAAATAAAGGTGTGCAACAAACATATCCTGAACTTTCACTCACATGTGTCTTTCCCCTTTTAGGTGAGATCTCCTTTGTCCTGACCCTAGGTAGCCAAAGGTCTCTGCTCAGCCAGCACCAGAACTTGCTTTAGAGTTAACCCACTGGTGGCTGGACCCTGTCTTTTCTCTGGTCCCTATCATGGGAGGGGGAAAAATGACCTTGCTAACTAGTAATTTCCCTGAGACTGTTTTTCTCCATTTAAAAGTGGCTACATTTCCCAACCTCTGGCTCTAACTATTCCCAGCCAACTAGAAATAATTCCCGAAGTTTAAATAATGCTTGCTTATGGTGAAAGTGGGGCATTTCAAAAAGCTCTGCTTGAGGTCAGTGTTTACAAACTGTTCATTCTGGGAAAGTTCTGTTATGATCTCAGGCATATAGCAAGCCAGGATCATTTATAGAAACAGCCAAAAACTATTTTGGTACACAAGATGTTTTGTGTTGAATTTATCCCAAATTCTAAGGTAGGATTTCACATACCTCCTGGAATAAGAAAGCTACAATGGGAAAATTTCAATGGCATTTATTTTTATTTATAATTTTTCCCTGTCAGCTTCTTTAGGAGTGGAGACAGCTTGTAATAAAAGGCATGTACTCAAAAAGTTTTCTAAAATGGGAAGGGAAAGTGGAAAACTCATGAAGGAGGAGGGAGCAGAGAAGGTAGTAAAAGTAACATGACTCAAGGTTAAGTTCAGTTCTGAGCTTTCTAAAAGCTAAAGTGTTGTACTCTCTTAGCGCCACCATTCTGTTCTGTATGCACCGCGCCCCTTGACCTTTAAAAAGGAGAAAACAGGATGTCCCGTTTCCTCAGGAATGCACAGGTGTGGGCCCCCCACATCTTTGTGGGTTTTTTCCCTTTATAAACCACCCCCAAATCTTAGCCCAGTTACACAGCAGTGTAAATTCCACCCTCATGCTGTGTTGCTGGATACCAGCCTAATAATAAAGTGCTCTCTTCTTTTCCCTCCAAGATGTCTTGGCCTTTTTATTCTTTTAGCCTTTTTACAAATTTTCATTTTATTTTAGGGTGCAGCCTTTTGGGGTACAACATTTGGGGGCTCATCCAGGATTAACCCCAAGGACCCCCAAAAGGGCCCCCCTTTTTCTTTTCTCAAGTCATTTCATTGGTTCGGTACTCTGCAAGTATCTTTTTTATGTATGCTTTTCCTTGGTTCATTTGTATTTTGGTGCACATTTGCATTTGATAGAGGAGCCTGAGTGCTCTGTCTGC
This sequence comes from Hydrochoerus hydrochaeris, assembly GCA_004027455.1. Taxonomy (NCBI): domain Eukaryota; kingdom Metazoa; phylum Chordata; class Mammalia; order Rodentia; family Hydrochaeridae; genus Hydrochoerus; species Hydrochoerus hydrochaeris. Next base: position 1,256,204 of record PVLA01000002.1, read on the forward strand.
ACCGGAGCGGGACACCCTCTGAGTTTGGGAACATTTTGCCCATTGATACGGTCAGGTATTTACCCATTCGTAATTTGTACGGTCGGGTATTGGAATTTACCTATTTGTAATTTGTACGGTCAGGTATTGGAATTTACCTGTTCGTAGTTTGTGAACCAGGAACTCCTTTTCACTCGACTCCATTCCAGATCTAATATTTCTTTCTAGGATGCTCGAGAAGGGTCGGAAGAGGGTGTGTGTGCATTGTTGGTGTTTTTGTATTTTCTGTGTTGCCTTATTGTGTGTGTGTTTAACCGACCATTTTCTTACTGGTCACCATGGGACAAGGATCTTCATCTGTGCCTTTAACTTCTCTAACTCTAGTTCTTAATCATTTTAAGGAATGTAAGCAAAGAGCCCAGGGATACGGAGAACATGTTCATCCTGGGAGATTTCACGTGCTTGCTTCCTTGGAGTGGCCTCGCGGAGTCCCTGAATGGCCATCTATCAGTAGCTTCGACATGGCTATCGCGGAGGCAGTCCGGAGATACGTCTTTGGCCCTCCGACTCATCCTGACCAAATTGTCTATATACAGATTTGGATTGATCTTATTTTTGATTCTCATCTCTGGTTTAAAAAAAGTTTGTTAAGGCTTCCAGGCAGCAGCCCAATAACCCTCCGTTACTAGCACTGCTAAGAGAAAAACTGAAACCACTGGTCCTACCAGAGGGAGATGTGGAGGAGCTGCTGCTGGCCACTTACTGCCTGTCAGCTCCACCTGTGGCACCACCAGCACCACCGGAAGAAGAGGAACCTCCTCGTAGTCCACCAAGCCCTATCCAGACCAGGAACCAACCACATCTGAAGTCACCAGATTCCTCCTCCACTGCACCCCCCCCCACTCCCACACTTTGCCCCTTGCGAGAGATGCCCAACTGACTGGAACCCAAACACCACAGAAGGTAGGGAGGCTCTAGCCCAGTATTGCCAGTTGTTCCTTAGAGCCCTCAGAGGTGCTGCCAAGAGACCCACAAACTTGTCCAAGGTTTCAGAGGTAAGACAATTGGCTAATGAATCTCCATCGGGTTATCTTGAGCAGTTATTGGAGGCCTATCATATTTATACACCCAGAGACCCGGTCGTGCCTGAGAATGCAAGGGCCATTAATATTGCCTTTGTTACTCAATTGGCCCCAGATGTTAAAAAAAAAGTTGCAAAAGCTTGAGGGATTTGAAGGGGTGCCCCTTAGTCAGCTCATAGAAATTGCTCATAAAGTATTTGATAATCAAGAGAGCTGGCAGGAGATCAATGGTAAAAAGGTAACCAAGGTGCTGGAAATCTTGAGTACAAGAGTTATGTCTCCAGATAGCAAAAACAAGGATGACAAGAGAGGCAAGGAGCACCCTCCAGAGAAACGGGACATTGGCATAGAAATTGCCCCAGACTAAAAGTGAAAAGAGAAAAAGATGCAAAGATTCTATTATCCCGAGATTGAGGGGGGTCAGGACTCTGCTGCCCTCCTTGAGCCCAGGCTAACCTTACAAGTGGGGGGCCAACCTGTTGATTTTCTGGTAGACTTGGGAGCAGCTCATTCTGTTTTGACACAGCCATTAGGGACTCTGACAAAAAAAAAAAACAAAACTGAAAGTATTAGGAGCCACTGGTACTGAAAAGTTCTATCCAAAACTGCAAGCCTGGCTTGCCAGACTTGGGCAGAAGACTATCTCTCATGAGTTTCTCTGGGTGCTGGAGTGTCTGGATCCCCTTTTAGGGTGGGACCTTTTACACAAACTAAAGGTCCAACTCAGTTTTGAAGCAGCGGCTCCCACCGTGATGCTAGGCTGTAAAGCACCTGCACTGGTTTTGCCTTATTTACATAAGCCCTTCTCTCTATGTTGATAAAAAAAAAAGGGAACATAGCTAAAGGAGTATTAACTCAAAGCTTGGGATCTTGGCAACATCCAGTGGCCTATCTCTCCAAGAGACTTGATAATGTGGCTGCTGGGTGGCCTCCCTGTCTGCAAATAGTAGCTGCAGTGGCCTTATTGGTAAAGGAAGCCCAAAAGTTAACTTTTGGACAGAAGCTTACTGTTGTTTCCTCACACTCACTAGAAACTCTAATCAAGGCCCTGCCGAGCTGATGGCTGTCCAATGCTAGGATTATGCATTATCAGGCCCTACTTCTAGACCCTGCCTCCATTGGTTACAAGACAACTGCAGCGTTGAATCCTGCTACGTTGCTGCCTGATGGTGATCCTTCCACGTCTCTCCATGACTGTTCTGAGGTAATTGTTCACCTCCAAAGTCTCTGACAAGATTTGACTGATGAGCCCTTGCCTGAGGCCCCCTTGTACTTCTCTTATGGGGAGTAGCTATATCCATCAAGGTAAGAGAGTCGCAGGTGCAGCAGTTATTACTGAATCCCAAGTTTTGTGGGAGCAAGCCCTGGAGCCAGGTACATCTGCTCAAAAGGCTGAGCTTATTGCTCTCACTGAGGTTCTCAAACTGGTAGAAGGGAAGCGAGTCAATATCTATACTGACAGCAGATATGCATTTGCAATGGCCCATGTCCGTAGGACCATTTATCAAGAATGAGGCCTGTTGACCTCTGGGGGACAAAAGATCAAAAATGCCCCCCAGATACTTGATCTACTGGCCACCGTCTGGATGCCAGAAAAGGTTGCAATTATACATTGTCGGGCCCATGATCCTGTTATGAGGGGAAACAACTTGGCAGATGCCAAAGCCCAAAAGACAGCTGCAAAATCAGTGGGGACCAAGACGGCCCTGACATTATTGTTGATTCCTCCCACTTTGTTGGAACCTGTGTATACTCAAAAGGACCTCCATCTAGCAACCCAGCTCCAAGCCAAGCCTAATATCCCTGGAGGCTGGTATCAGCTGCCCCACAAGCGAGTCCTATTGCCAAAGGTACTTGGGAGGGAACTTACTCAGCAGACTCATAGGTCAGCTCATTTAGGAGGATCAAAACTGGCTGATCTCTTTCAGAATGGTATTTTATTCCTCAATTGTCCAAGCTTGCCCAGTCTTCAAGCCTCAGATACCCACAATGTCAACTTGTAAATCCAAAGCAACAACTGCTGATTGAGACAAAGTGTTTTCAAGGAACCATGCCAGGAGAACATTGGGAAATAGACTTTACTAAAATGGAAAAGCTAGGGCTACAAGGACATAAATATTTGTTGGTAATGGTAGTCACTTTCACTGGCTGGGTAGAAGCATACCCTACCAAGTCAGAGTCAGCTCTCATAGTAGTAAAAAACTCTTACATGAGATTATACACTGATTTGGCTTACCTTTGTCTATGGGGTCCGATAATGGCCTGGATTTCATAGCCCAAGTGATCCAAAAATTAACTCAGCCTTTATAGATTGATTGGAAACTTCATTGTGCATACCAGCCTCAAAGCTCAAGACAAGTAGAAAGGATAAATAAGACTTTAAAAATGGTGATAACTAAAATGGCCTTAAAAACTGGTGAAAACTGGGTGAGTCTCCTTTTCGCCTTCTTGCACGCACATTGTACTCCCTAGGTTGCTGGAATTTCCCCTTTTAAAACACTATATGGGAGACCTCCACCCCTCATCCCTAAGATATCTGAGAAAAAGCTTGCTGATCTTGCTAACCAGGACCTTATTAAGTCCCTCCAGGCAATTCAGCCGATCCTGACTTCAACTCACCACTTATTCAGACAATAGCACCTGAGGCCTCTTCAAGGGACTACCAACCTGCTGCTGACCCCAGAATGTTAGTCCTCATCAAACAGCAACACCAGGAATCCCTTGAGCCTTGCTGGGAGGGACCCTATACCATGGTCCTCAACACCCCAACTGCAGTCAGGGTCACCGGAAAGCCCACCTGGATTCACTACACGCACATCAAGCTGGTCCTGACATCCAACGATGACCACCCTCCAGATAAGTGGAATGTGCAGCCCTAAGGACCCTTTAAAGCTTAAGATAACCAAATGCTTTTAATGTTGTTGCTTGTTTGTGGCTTCCCTTTGGGAGCCCAGCAAGCCCCTGTACACAACACTGTTTATGGGACCTGGTTAATAACTGACTATAATACTGGTGAGATGTTGGCAACTGATGCAACTGTCCAGGGTGTTGTAACCCTAGACCTTTGATTTCTACTGAATAGGGCCCCTACTGATGGTTTATGATTATCCAAGAGCGTAAAGGGACATTGAAAGCAGCCCAGCTTCCAAAGATGTTTTTCCTTTCTTTTTAAATTTTATTTTATTTTTAATGGCAGCTAAAGGTATTCAGATTACAGTTAAATTGTGGCATTTTTAAAAAAGATATTTTCTTGGATTATTTAGAATATGCAAGCCTCATATTTTTAATCAGATGAAATATGTATGAAATTAATGAATTTTTCTGATTATAGATTCATCATGACTTTTCAGTACAATCATTTGTGATATTTGCAGTATATGCTAAAATTCAGAAATTTCCAAATACTGAAATTCTACCCAGCATTCTTTGTTAAGCCGTGTGTGCAAAATTTAAAATTTTTACATTGTCACCTAAAATTTGCATAAAATGTTTGAAGTATTTCAAATTTACAGTAAAGTGTAGCATTTTAAGATGATTAAAAATACATGGAATGATTCAATATTTTAGACTACTAATAGAAAGTCACTTCAAGGATTTTATTAAAAGTTTTAATCTAAAAAGCAAGAGGAAAGAAATTGACTAGTAATAAGTAAAAAAAAAAAAAAAGAGGGACATAGAAAGTGGTTTTGTCTTCAAGTAAAATGTCTGGCTGTGCCAAAATGTAAAAACAAGATAAGAAAAGCTCAACTTAAAGGTGTGTAGTAAGTTATAAAAAGATTAGAGAGATGTAAATTTTATTTGCCTTGGTTTATAATACCTGCCAGTAACAGGTTTGAAAAGAAACAAATCTGTTCAGAATTTGACAGTATTAGATAAGTTTTGGTAGATTTATTCATAAGACTGGTAAACCTTTACCGCAAAATGTTTCCACTAAAATGAGATTACACTCTCAGAATTGTTCATACTTGCCCAAGAAGAAATTCTTCTGTTATGCTTGGAAATGCATTACTTAAAATTGAGATGTCTAGATCAATAGGATTAAGTATATCTAGCTTCATAATAGGAGACCAAAACTATAGACACCTCACTATACTCATTAACCAAGACCTAGCTAGCCTTGGCGACTCTATATCTAAATTAAAAGATTCTCTAAGCTCCTTAGCTGAAATGGTTTTACAAAACCGCTGAGGCTTAGACCTTCTTTTTCTAAAAGAGGGAGGTCTCTGTTTGGCCTTAGGAGAAACCTGTTGCTTATATACAAACTACTCTGGAGTTATTAGGCAAAATGTGGCTGCCCTTAAGAAATGCCTACCGAAAAGAAAACAAGCTCAACTAGCAGAACAAAATTGGTTTAAACATTGGTTCTCATTCTCCCCTTGGTTGTCCACCCTCATATCAGCAGCCATAGGACCCCAAATAGTGCTTTTAGTCAGTGTAACTATCGGTCCCTGTATCATAAATAAACTGGTATCTTTGTAAAAGGCCGAATACAGGCTGTCAAGCTGATGATCTTAGCTACCCAGGGTTATGAGCTAGTACCTGTAGATTCAGCTATGAGCCAATGATTTGGCTCACTGACAAAAATCAGTGGAGAATGTTGTACTCTAACTCTTAGTGCCACCATTCTGTTCTGTATGCGCCATGCCCCTTGACCTTTAAAAAGGAGAAAACAGGATGTCCCATTTCCCCAGGAATGCACAGGTGTAGGCCCCCCACATGTTTGCGGGTTTTTTCCCTTTATAAACCACCCCCAAATCTTAGCCCAGTTACACAGCAGTGTAAATTCCACCCTCATGCTGTGTTGCTGGATACCAGCCTAAATAATAAAGTGCTCTCTTCTTTTCCCTCCAAGATGTCTTGGCCTTTTTATTCTTTTTGCCTTTTTACAATTTTCATTTTATTTTGGAGTGCAGCCTTTTGGGGTACAACATAAAGCAAAGATGGAAATGCTCAGCATTGCAAGCTTTTCATTATCTGAGTACAGAAAATATAGTTGCAAAGCAGTGGGTTAGCTCTGGAGGTACTATCTTGTGCTGTGTTCATTTGGTGACTGCTACAAAGCCCTCTGAGGAAGCTGACAGGGAGGGTCCTGCAGGCACAGGAGCCAGGATGAGGCGCTGGGCATTGCTAGGACACCAGGCTGCACAGAAGACTGGGCCAGCCAATCACTGCAGAGGGCCTTGCTCCCCTGCTTTCTTCCCTTAACAGTGAAGGGCCCTCAAGGTCATGGGGCCCTTCATTGCCTGTTCCTTTGTCCTCAAGCTCACTTCTGGGGCTGGGCCTCTTCCTGGGCATCCTCTTCAGGGCTTCAGTCCCACAGAAGTTCACACCCTCTGTGTGTGTGTGTGTGTGTGTGTCTGTGTGTGCGTGTGTGCATATATGTGTGCATGTGTGTGGTGGTGGTGGTGGTGGATTCTTGGACTGTAGACTGAGTGTCCATAACACACATGCAGTGCAGGATGGAGCGTGTGCCACATTGGGAGAAAAGGCTAGGCCCTGGGTTGGGGCCAGCTCTCCCCCTGCCCTTTTGTCCCATGAGCCTCTGTTGAAAGATTCTACATCTGAGCCTGGCCTTCCAGACTAGAGAGCTACATTTGTCAGATCTGTGGAGATGTAGCCCACCCCTCAGTGCTCCCAGGCATTCAGTGTCACTCTAGTCATATGGCTGAGTCCTGTGCCTCCTGAGGTCCCCTGGGGTGGTTCCTTGCTCCTGTGTTCCTCTGTTGCCCACAAAGTGTCCTTACCTACTTGCTGTGGATAACAGGTGTTATGTATGCCCCTCACCCATCCTAACCAGCCACTTAATAATTGTGCTGTAGATAAGTGAGTGAAAGAAAATCTGAATGCCCCATGTCACAAGCTTAGAAAATGTAATGAACTTTGCATTCCCAGTGCTTACAGGCAAACCTTACATCTGTTGGTAGCCAGCATACACCTTTTATAAACTGGCATCACCTCCTTTTCTGATTTGATTCACCTTCACAGCCCACCCAGGCCACCTATCTCAGGCTGGCTTCTCCTCTGCCTACGTCCCAATCCTCAACCCACCTCCACTACCCCTCCCTCTCCTCCTTCCAGGTTGTTCTCCACTCTGGGCCTGTGAAGCAGTAATTCTTCCCCCTTCATATTGAACTACATCCTTAATCTTTTTTTTTTTTTTTTAAATCAGTACCGGGGCTCGAACTCATGACCACATGCTTGCAAGGCAGGCACTCATGCGGCTGAGCTAAATCCCCAGCCCTTGAAGCAGTGATTCTTATCTGCACTATCTCCTAGCTTTCCAGGGGTCTCAGTCAGCTAAGATTCTGTGATCTCGCCTGCCTGTCCAGCTGTGTTGTCCCCAGCTTGTGGACTGGGATCCTCAGGTCACCTATACATCCCTCATGTGGATTCCAGAACTGGTCTTTGAGGTCTTCTTCCACTGGGTCCCTTTGCTTGGCCTGTTCTCGGGGGCCCATTGACCACTTGCCCTTAAACCCCTCACCCCTGATGCCTGGATGAATGTGAAGGTCCTGCACACACCCCTGAGACTGAATGTGGAGTGCCCAGGGCAGGGGTGGTCAGATGTGATTTTAGCCCACTGAACAGTCACTTGGAAGAGTCTAACTGTAGTGACTCACAGAAGCCAGAGAAGGTTGTTATGGTAGCAGGTGGGCCATCAGTGAGATGCATTCCTGGGACAGACACTGGCAATAGCATTATCGTAGGAAGCAGGAACAGAATAGGGCAGTGGTTGTGGGCCCTGGGCCAGCTACAGCAGCAGCCAGGGCACTGGACATCCTCATGGGCCACCCAGGGACCCCAGAACACAAGAGTCTGTGCTACCCACCTAATGTCAACTCCTGTATGCCAGCACCAGGCAAGATGGCCTGTCCTGGGTTGCCTATTGCATCATACATTTTATCTTATTCAATGCTCTTACTACCATGATACCATGGGAATTCCTGTGCCCATTTTAGAGTTGAAGGCAAGGAGCCTGCACTACATCATTTGCCTGAAGTTATCCTGCTGTCAGTGATGTGCCTTTGGGTGGAGAGGGTCCTGATTTGGGGCTGAGAGCTGAAGCTGGAGGAGGCCTGAAGGCTGGGGTGGAGAAGGGGGCTCCAGGGCAGACTGCCAGGTTGTGCAGGTGCCAAGTGCTGTGAAGAACTGTTCAAAAGGTGATAATGGTGGGTTTGATATGAAGCAGTTTTAGCTGCAGAGAAATGTTTATTGGTGAATCGGAGCATTGAACAGACTATTACAATGGGTATGAAAATGAATGAGGCTTGGAAATGTCTGCTCCAGGTCCAGAAAGGTTTGAAAGATGTTTTCTAGGGCAGCAGTTGGTGCTAAAGTTTCCCAAAGACCCCACTGACTGAGCTCCTGGATATGTCTCTGCCTCCCTTTGGCCTGCCTGTTGCTGGCCTGTGCTGGATGTTGCAGTTGAATAGTGTTGGTCACCCAGTTCCAACCTTGGATTTGCACTGCTCTTGAGCCACTGAACACTTTCTGAACTAGCATTTGAGAAGTTTGGGGCACAGGAGGCCCAGGGTCTAGCAGACTCTCAGCCTGCTGTGTGTTTTGAGAAAGTTGGTTTTAATTTTAGTGCTTACTGCCTGGGCACGGAGTAGGGATCACACACTGGAAGAGACCATATTAACCTGACAGCTGAACTTTCCTGACAACTCTGTTGCCTCCCAGCAGACACAACCCAGGAAGCCAGGTGACCTGAGGCTTGTCACACTGGGTAATTAATGTGTGATGGCACTCAGCTCAGAGTGATTTAGTGACTAGTGAGAAATCAGATATAATGCTGAGACATATTAAGTGCACAAATTGGGGAGATTGGTTGGAATTATTAGTCTTTGTAGGGAATATTAGGTTCAAAGGAATTAGATGACTGGTTCATTTGTCTAATTTATTTGACTAACAACTCTGTGACCAGGTAGTCTGGCTCAGGTATTCCTGGGTGCCCTTCCTGATCCTAAGTGCTCTCAGAGTAAAATTTCATCTTATATTCTCTGATGACAAAAACAAAACCCTCTATTGCAGAGAAGTTGTAGGTGGTTTTGCCAATACAATACAGGGGAAGAGTGGAGTTTTGGGATTAGGTTCATGGAGTGTTTCTTCTCTCAGGGAGAAGCCTGAGGCTAGAGTGCTGGCAAGGCTGCCCTGGTGCATAGTCACTTGGAGGAACATGCATATAAGGGTCTTCATCTGTTTCTTATTTGGCAGGTCAGGATTCATGAATGATAGGATCAAGTCTGATGGCTTTTAACTTTTAAACTATTTGTCAGAGGCCTAGGGATTAGAAACCCCCCCCCACACACACACACACCCACCAGGGACTTAGAAACTAATTTCTCATCATTGTGGTATCTCATTGTCTTTAGTATTGGAGTGAACATGGCAGCATGACTGAAGATGTGAATGTTGGCATCACCAGGACCCGGATGTAGGCCACATGCAGCTTCTTGGACACTTGGATCCTCTTTCCTCCCCTTCTCTCTGCTTCCCCTTCCTTTGCTCCCTTTACCCTCCACGCTTATGTCTGTGGCTGAGTCTTGACCCTGAAGGAACAATCTGAGGATGAATGTAGGCATTTCTTAAGGTCTCACCTGACCCCAAGCTTTTGAACTCAGCCCTCACTCCCTGCTCCTTCGGTAATATTTGGAACACTAAGTTTAGCTAAGGGCCGGAGATTCAGCTCAGCAACATAAGTGCCTGCCTGGCAAGCGTGAGGTTGTGAGTTCAATCCTTGGTACCAAAAAAAAAGGAAATTTAATCTAACCTGATTCTACTTCCAAATGAAATTTCCCTAGCACCCAGGGAACATCCTGGGAAGTACAGATTATTTCCAAAGACAGGAAAAACTGGGATGCAAGCTGATTTGCTGGATAGAGCCACATCTTGGCAGGTGAAAGAACAACTCTACTAACTCAAGAGACAGGTCAGACAGTGTGGTTCCCCGGGCACTGACAGTGCTGCGTAAAATAGTCTCCCACTCAAGCAGGAGTCAGGACACTTGATAATGCACTGTCTCCATAGATATTTTACTATAATCATATGTAATAAAATCTGTGAAAAGGGAAGCAGATATGCATGGCCCACAAGCAAGTTGAGAGCAAAGATTTTCCTCAGTAATTCTTATCTTTTGACAAGAGGGCTTATTTTACCTTTCCTGTGTTTAACTATACTAGAATTCCTAGTTTTGTTGCCTGGATCTCAACTATAGGAAGCTCTCCAAGTAGCTGCAGCCACCCTAGACTGAAGGGAAACAGGATACAGGCAGTGGCTGCAGCACTGGCTCACTCTTGGTAACCCTCAGATGGTGGCCCTTTGAGGATGTCCACTGTGTGGGCCTCACTCAGAGGTAACACAAAGGGACTCAACCACCACCACAGAGGTAAGTAGAGAGGACAATCAGTAGTAATAAAATAAACATTCTCATTACCTGGCTTGGGAGAGCAAAGGGGCAACTTCCAAAGCTGGGTTTGATTCTGTAAGGAGGGTTAAAGTCAAGCTTTCCATGACGGGTTTTTGCCAACAAGTTGTCAGTGCACACACACTGGAGAGCTGGAAACCAAAGGCCCAGAGCCACTTGTTTCAGACTCCTTCGATGTCACCTATCAGGCTGCAAACCAGGAAAACCACCCTGGGCTTGGGATGTCAGAGGCAGTGTGAAGACTGATTTTTGTAGCATTTTCAGACCAATAGGTATTAGGAATGTGCCAAGTTTTCTCAGTTTGCCTGTTTTGGCTTCTTAGGAGAGTCCATTAAGGGTGACTTTTACTCTTCTGTCTTTTAAGTGTATTTATGCACTTGCTCAATCCTTTCTTTTACTATTGTTCATTTTAAAGTAATAATCATGCCTCATCAAATGGTAATGAGGCAAAGGACCTGATCCAGCTGATATAAGAAATATAAATTAAGGCCCTAAATCACTTTGCTAATACTGAAACTGTATATGCTTCCTGGTAAATGTAATTCTAATTTTCTCCAAAATGGAATGTGTTATTTTCCATTAAATAAAATTTGCTAACACCCTCGCTCACTGTGACAGATTCGTGTCTTGGCTGGTAAGAGGTTTGCTGGCCTCCTCCTCTGTGCTCACAAAACCATAGCCTGTGACAATCCTGCTAATACCAACAGAATCCTAAATACTTGCTGTGTCATTGGTGACTTCTGACAGAAAATAATGTTCACTTGAACATGACAAAATGCTATGAAATATTGTATTTTACTAAATTTCATTGGAAATTTAACTATTTGAGGAAATTCTTTTATATTTTACCTGCATTTAACTTTGTTTTAAAGAAGGTACATAAAGAGAGGTTAAAAATAAACATTCTCTGCATACCAAATCTAGATTACATTTTGCCCCAATTGAAATAGCTAAATTCAATGGATTTTAATTACTTTTGTTCCTGTCCCCCAATTTCTTCCATTTCCCCTGTAAGTTGTGGTGATTAATTCACAAGCTTAGTCTCATACTATCTGTGACACCAAACACAGTATGACAGGCAGGATGATTAGGTCCTGCTCTTTGACTGAGCAGCCTCAGCTTTTCTTCTTTGTCAGCAAGTTGGGATGAGGACATGGTAGAGGATTACCCATTGCCAGCTCCGACTGGCTGGGCTTGGACACCTGCTCAGTCTCTGCACTACTGGAATCTATGTTTCTTCTAGTTATAGGTTGCAGTCATAGGGAAGGTAGTTCCTACCCCTTATTTTCCTTCCCAGATTGTTCAGAAATCATATATATATATTTTTTGTACTTGGGAAAAAAAAAAAAAAACAACACCAGCAGCTGATGGATGCATGTTACAGGGCTGTAATAACTTACCAGGATATAGACTTTGTCTTAAAAGAATCCTGAGATTGTAGAAGTCACTTTTCTGCCCACTGTGTTTTCTTCATGTGGCTTTAACAGCTCTTTTGGACACTGAGATTCTAAGTGTAAAGCTTCATACTTACCTAATCAAAGCCACATCCTTACCAAAAGCCTCCTTAATGTTGGCTTAGAAAAGGAAATGGAAACGGTGGTGTTATCCCCTCCTTTCCTCCTTTAAAGCATTTCTAGTGCTCAGCCTCCATGAAATGGATTGCTTATGGGGAGATAATGTCTGTTCTATTCCTTTTTAAGTCTGTGAAAAATGTCATCCTGGTTAATAGGGTGATTAAAACTCTTTATGCTCCAGGAGATAAATGTGATTATGTTTGTCATACTCTACCCAAGATAAAGACAGCAAAGAAGGCAAACTTGAAATTCCATAACACTTCCTCTCTTCCATATCCAGGAACATTCAGAACTCAATACACAGATGGTACTTTACATAAAGAATAACATTATCTGTTAAACATTTTTCCTTTCCATTAACCAATTTAACAATATGCCTCTGGTATAAAAGGAATAGACAAATGACTAAATCTTCAGATATGTGAGTCCTGACAGTGGAAAAACACCATCTAGTCATATTGCTTCTTTTCTCTTTGAATTTTCATCTTTGCTACTTTATTTTTACTGTTAAAGTGCAATTGGAGCCTATGCTTTGTATCTATGCCAGGAAATCTGTCTCCATCAACCTTCCCTCCATAGGTGACTCACAATCATTATTCCTATGGGAATTGGACCCCTGCCATCTATCAAGGATGACAGAAGTCAAGTATAAGACTAGCATTAGGCACACCACACAAGCAAGTATGCACTCAATCCTCCAGTGCACATTTGTGAGGCCTCCTTGTGCCAGCATTAGGCATACCACACAAGCAAGTATGCATTCAATCCTCCAGTGCACATTTGTTAGGCCTCCTTGTGCCAGGCTCTGGGAGCACAGCCTGCCAACCATGGCACTGGCTCCTTCCTGGGGTCTGGCTGCCACCTACCTCTGTGACTGCAGGATCACATGGCCTGAGAGAAAGTACCCACCCTCAAGGAGCTTACCAGGCAAGACTTCATTAAACAGAACCGCTAATAATGATTTCACCTTCTATCATTCTAGCAAGCTAAGGATTTGCTTTTTCCTACCCAGGAGAGGCCTTTTAAATATCAATAGGTCTTCTCCATCTAAGGAAAATGAAAATCCAGACCTTAGCAGAAACAGTTGTAGGTCATGCCCATTCTCTTAGCAAGAGCCTGGACTTGAACACAATTCACTTTGGCTCCTGCCTTTCCCTCATTGCATTCACAAGCCAGAAATACTTTCTTCACAGAGATCTAGTTAAAAGTGAAAGCTAGGTGAAGAGTTTTTTGCTACCTACATATGCTGATAAAGTTCACAATCCTTTCCTTTCGTTTTAGATTTTTAACAGGTTACATGTGAATCCCAGACACTGATTACACATGTTTAATTAACAATACAGCAATTTTAACAGGGTAATGTGGTCTAGAGAAAAATGTTACATTATGCACTTGACATTTCATTTAAAATTTTTCCTTAGAACTAAAAGGTTTCATTATAACAGAAATTTCAAATGTACTTTATTAAGGTTGATTGCTGACTAATTAGTCTAACCAATTCTAAAGAAACTGCACAACTGATTTTCTACCAGAGGTTATTTCTCTGAACATATTGACATATTAAAAGTATTTTTCTTCTTTGAAAATTTTACAGTAAAAAAAGTTGCATGTAGACATAATTCTCCATCTGTTTTATATAATAGATCATGGAGTACATGAGAGGTTTGGTTATATAAGAATTAATTAAAGAGGAGGTGACAATATTGATTCAGTACTCAGGTGACTTTCTAGTTTAAAATATTTAAGATAGGTGACAACTGAGCTGTTTTTATTGTATCAACTGAAATAAAACTACAAATAGTCAGTGTTCAGGGATCCAGAACCAATTCTCAAAAAAGTGTCTTTTATACCCTTGATTTTCATCATTTCAGCCCAACTGTACCTCTTCAAGTTATCATAATCTGTTCCTGACTTTCTATCCTAAGTGTAAGAATTTATAGGGCCATCAAGTGAGGCCATCAGGTAAATAACTGGCACATTTGCACCTGCTGTGACTCAGACTGCACTCAGGACCATGATCCATACCATTCCCTGCTGCACTGGATTCACCACTGAACCTGGCACTTTGGAGTCTGGCGAATAGGAATAAGTCTTCCAAATTCTTAGTTGTATGTTGATAAGAAAGGCTCTTAAGACTTAATTAGACACATTGAGGTTTTACTGCTGTTACAGATCTACTTGTAAAGATTTTCTATTGGACTTTTACTATATACTTTTTTTTCAGGTATGAAACATGGTTTATTCTTTTTTTCTTTTTCTTATAAACAGAAGTATTTCCCTCTGGGGTCCCTCCACCTGTGGAAGTTATCCCAATAATTATTTTTAAATACTTAACTTTAGGAAACCTGCCCCTCCCCAATAGAGCCCCAGAGGCAGAGGAAGTCCGCCTGCTCAGGGGGAGGGTGAATGTCATCAACAATCTGCACAGGTCCTAGGCAGAAAGCACTCCCAGTCCCTTTTCAGTAGTGCTGCCTCTGAAGCCATCCTTTCTGCAGTGATCGCTTTGGAATTCATCTGTGCTCATCTCATTTAGATTTCAGTGCTTCCTCCCACTCAACAGCTGATTTGGAGTTCTTGGGAATTGTTGGAAATATTGATTGCATTTTACTTCGAAAGTCTTTCATCTAGAAGAAGAAAAACAAATCAGTCATCAAATGTCAAAAAAAAGAGAGAAACAGGCAAAGCTATCAGAAGCAATACCTTTGCTGACTAGAGAACAGTTCACTGCTCATAGGTACAGAGCAAAAGGAATACTAATAAAAACCGAGGTCTGTATACTAGCTACGTGACAGAACAAAAAATATACCTCTTTTCTTCTTCCAAGTATGAATCCATTAACTAAATAACATAAAGCTTTACTCCTAGTCTGGAAAGCAACATGCCCTGAATCATCAGTCCTCCAGGATATGTTTTTTGCTATCAGAAGAATGATGTGTATCACTGGCTTTCATATATAAAGATGCAGCAGAGGATGGAATTTCTGACCATCTGAATAAATGAATATACTCAGATCAATTCAAAGTTAAAATTTTAGAGCCAGAGGGAAAGAGTAAAGAGAAGACATTTAGTAGGGTTTTAATAAGGAATGAATCATTCGACAGCAGATACCTTGGCATGTTCCATGTGCCATTCAGTGTGGAAACCTACATAGAAATCTTACCAATAGAAGTTCATCTGGAATGGGTGAGTCAGAGCAGGGGACTGGATGATGTGACTATGCAGTGTCAACATCATTTCACAGTTCACCTGGGGCACCCAGTCCATCTAAGGGGTTACTGGGAGGGCAAGGGAACACTGACTTAGGGGAGTAGGATAATCTTTATCTTACACAATCATACTTACATACTCTAATCCAGTGATGGTGAACCTTTTACAGTTTTCAATGATACAAACAGCCTGCAGTGGCATTCATGCTATAGGTTCACCAACATTGCTCTAATATATCCTTTTTCATCTGTATGGTCCTGTTATTAAGATACTATTTCAGCAGCACTTCAGTGTTGTAACTTTTCCTCAACAACCATAGCCAAATGAACACAGATCTATTTGACTGGGTTTGCAAAGTATCCTGGACTCCTCAGCAATGTCCAAGGCATTTCTTAGAGTGGTCATCTGAGAGTTGGCTAATGTTTTATGTTAATATTTATTTTAAGATGAGGCTAAATCTTTACCTTGTTTTAAAATTGAGGTGCTGAATTTTGTTCAAGACTTGTAAATCCTAGCATTTACCCAATCACTACACTGCTGCTATTGACAGTACAGTTTCTGCTATCACATAGACCCTTGTTCAAATACTAGCTCTACCACTTGGGAAAAGTGCTCACTCTCTATTATAGCTTCCACATATGCTGAATAAAGACAGTAACTACCTTCCTACTACTCTTAGTGAGGACTGAGAGAAAATACACAATACTTCAGCAGTGCCCAATATATATAACCTATGATCCCTAAAACATCAAAATGTTATTTTCTAAGAATAAAGCTTATATGGATACAAATATTGTAATGTATATATTAAAGCATTATTTTGTAGTTATATTATCATTTATCATCTGATACCAATTGTATCATCATATATCATTCTGATATTGGAATTTATAAGGTTACCCATTGTGTGTGGCCTGTAGGAGTCCATGGCTACCTGTGTCCACATTCTGAACCCAGATACCGATCTTGGAGACACACACATTATGGATGTGCCTCTCTCCACTCCTTCGCATTCTCTGGTTTGTACTATATGACTCCTTTATGTGAAGTTCTTCACTAAAAGCAGTACTGTATTCCTGAGGAGGAGGAACTGGAAACATGGAGGAGTGGGTGTCTTTCATTGTCCACAACCACAGTAGACTGCCATTTGTATATGGCAGGAGTTGGTAGACATAGGTCTCATTGTTCAGAATGGTCCACAAAAGAACTACTTTGTCTAAAACACCAATTATGTGCCCAATGAGAAACCGTGCATAGACCCTCAGAGTTGAAAAAGAGACATCTCTCCAGCCAGGGTCTGGCTGAACAGTTTTTTAAAATTTAGTCTAATGACATAGTTTTCAGATGGGGTGTCAGATCACCAATGCGTGAGCAGCATCATTTACCACTCTCCCTTCCCAGAGCTGCTAGGAAGGGAAGGAGTGGGAAACGCAGTCAAGGCCAGGACAGGAGAGTGAAGGGTGCTGCTCAGCTTTAGCATAATGTGTTCCCCTTTCCTGATCTCAGCCTGATTTCCTTCAGTCCTCTCATTTCCAGAGGACTGCACAATCCACCTGCTCCTCGGAGCATATGTGAACAGCTGAGCCAGTGGAAGAAATCACTTCTGAAAAACACCCAACCAGGATTATAGGGGTTTCCAATTGAGGTGGAGGGCTGAGGAAAATAGGATGGAGTATCCCTGAGCCCTGTTCTGTGGTGGTCAAGCTTTGGACATCACATTTAAGTTATAAATGGAGTTTCAATTTGCTTTAAACAATGAGATTCCACAAGAGGTTTTTAAGCTTTTACTATTTAGGGGTTTGCATAGTAAATGGAAACCTTCATTTTTTTTCCTACTTGTACCATATGTACAGTAGTTCAGAAAAGGTTATTGGTCTTAATATGAAAGTCTACATACAAGTCAACAGAATACTTTTCTGCTTAGATGTCCTTAAAAAAAACCCAAACATTTAGGGGTTAAGTACAGTTAAGCCAATTTGGTTATAAAACAAATGTACTGAATTCCACCATAATAATCACAGCTACTTCTCTAGAGCTGTCCCTTTGCTCTATGTCCCAAAGAAGCTGAGTGAAGAAGGGGAAGAAGGGACATGCTGGAGATGAGCATGTCCATCACCAGCTCAGTGTTACCCTGAAGCACGTACACTCTCCCCTAGAACCTTCTCTTCCTTTCCTCTGTCCAAGAGAATTTTCCATGCCATAGATCTCACAGTCACCCTTTCAAGGAGGGCCACTGTGTACTGTCACAGACTGTGCCCAGGACAATTCCAAGAGTATTCTGTACAGAGACTAAGACATAAATGGTAACTCGCTACAGTAATGTGCTTACTACTTCCATAACTTCATCTTAAATCCTAATGTTTTACTGTCCAACAGTGCTGGACACTGTAGGTACCATAAAGTACCTAAAACTGCAGGGTTCAAACGGGGTATTCTGATTAACTGTGAAGGGTAAATTGTTATAAATATGGACATTTGGAGAAATGGATATGGTTGTTTTTTAGATATCAGAACAGATTCAAGATTATGCCTTTAATAATGTTACACACATTCACATTTCATTAGCTTCCCAAAAGCCCATATGCCAGGTAGATACTGTTCAAAGAGTCTTTACTAGGTACCCGGTGTATATTTTCACTTGACCCCCAACAACAAATGGGGGCAAATATTAACATCCTTTTAAAAATATGTAGATGGAAGCTTGCAGAAACTACAAAAAGTGCTCAGTGCCATCGCTGGTGAAACCAGCCTTAACGGTGGAGCTGGCGGGCTTACTCTGTGCATCACTTGCATCTGCACATGGGAACCACTGCTCACCTGCTATGCATGTTTTGGTAGGTAAAAACAACCTGAAAACTTTTGGTTTAGTATATGGTGTCATATATATATATAGTGTCCTGAGAAATTACTTAAAACCTTAGGCTATATCCTCAATTGAAGTAATTTTGGAAAGTCTTTACAGCATCAATTCTAATAGACAGTTATTGGAATTAAATGCTCTGAGTTTCAAAATATTTTTGACATTGACTAGCTCATTCATTTAGCTTCTATAGCCTCACTTGTAGTGGGATTTTCTGCCAACCTCAGGGAAGGCCAGAATTAGAAGGACAGAACTTTATAGGATGTGTCCTACGTTATAGAGTCAAAACTTTATAGGATGGAAAAGCCTTTGATTACAGAGTCAATGGTATTTTCAAGAATTTGCAATTCAATTCATAAAATAGAACAGAGTAAGACCATATAATACTAATTCCAGGAGAAAAAAGTATAGTAAGGTTGTAAAAGTAAACTGAACAGGAATAATAATGTAAACTATTTGAGATCTCATGTATCAGGCACTGAAAAACAGTGTTGTTACTTCACAAGTCTATATGGCAGCAATTATGACCACCATTTTTATCTTAGAAAACACAGGTCAGAGGGGTTAACCAGTCCACAGAGACATAGCTCATGGGTACAATTGCCTATGTGCAGGATTTCCCCCACTGCCGTAGTTTTGTAATCAGGAAAGACAAAATGCCTCTAAAACTTTTGCTGTACAGGATTCATGGAAAATAATTGAAAACACATGTAATAGACACTGCTTATAATAGTGGTCATTTTGAATTGTATGATAAGATATATAACTGATTGCTTCCCAATAGCAAGTATTCATGCATTTCCAAAGATCAGAGACGTATATTTTCCTATCTCCTTAAAGTTACATAACCTTGTGACTAGTGAATATAGGCAAAAGAAATGTGTCACTTTCAGGCTAAGCACTTAACTACAGGAGTTTGACTCTCTAGGCTTCTGTTTCCTTTCCACCTCAATCTGGGAAACTTGTGTTGTTACAGTGGTGCTTACAATCAAAGTAACCTGAGATGCTGACCAGCATATGGAGTGAACCTTCCCAAGACAGGCCCTTGATCCCATAGCATGCGTGTGTAAGGTATAGATTTGGAGTGTTTTTCCCCCCAGTATTGGTAAATGAACCCAGGCCCTTTGCATTAACCCACATCCCCAGTCCAGTTTTTATTTTTTGAGACAGGGTCTTGCTGAGTTGCCCAGGTGGGCTTGAACTCAGAATCCTCCTGCTTCAGTCTCCCAAAGTATTGGCATTTCAAGTGTGGGCCAGCCATGTTCAGCTGGAGATTGTTTTTTACTGCAGCCTAACTCCATCTATCCTCACTAACAAGATGGTGAGAATTATAAAATAGACCTAAGTATGTTCTCATGCCCTTTGGTAGTACCATTTGGTTAAAAACAAAGTTAAAAATCTTAAGAGCTGGATAAGAAGGAATAGGAATTCTGCAACTGAACTCTTAAAAACTTCACAACTACTTGAAACAACTAAACTATCACCCTTTCCACTTTCAGGGAAGTCAGTACATCAGTTAGTGCCTTTATAGGACAATGTTCCTTGGAGAACAGAGCATTTTTAGTTTCAATAAAATATTGTAGTATAAGAGCTCTGATCAGCATGTAAAGGGACATTTTTAATGGAAGGATTATTGTCCCATGTCTATTTGATAACATTCAACTAAGAAGCACTGGCTTGGTTTAGAGAAAAGATAACGACAGCCTGTTGATATATGCAAGAACCCAAAAATGTGTTTGAATATACTATATTAATTTAAATATTTAACGGCTTTAGGAAAGCTAACATGTATTTGTAAATCTCAGTTTATAATTTTTAAGCTTTTAGTACTGGTACTATTTAAGTAAAAGATAAATACCATTACCTTGTTTTAAACTCTTACTAGTTCACATCTACAAATTGCAGAATCTATAGTGAAGTCAACTGATTTAGGAACTGTGGGGAATCACTCAAACTGCTTCAAAGTTCAAGGGCATCTAAGGACACCTGAGGATGTGACCCTGCTTCTCTAGCACCAGCACACACTGGAATCGTTATGTAACCATGACTCAGCATAGGTAAACATGCATGTGCTGGTTACAGCATTATGTAAGAATGTAAACATGAGACAACAACCTGTAACAATAAAGATGCAGGTGGCTCTTGCTCTTGTTCTTATCATGGTTCTCTGCTCTGCTCCATGCTGCCTGCTGCTGTTGCTGATGTCTTGCACACATGCATTTTTAACCTTGGGACTTCACCTGTGAAAATCTCTCTTGGGCCCCTGAGTGGGCTCACAACTGGTGTAGTCGACAGGACATTGTGGTGAATGATGCTGTGGTGGCTGTGGAAATAGTGTCCAAAAACGAGACAGAGCCCTGGGGAATGGCTGATAAGGCACCCCGGCCTCTCCATGATTATGTGTGGCACCTGCTTGGCAGCTTGGAAAGCCCCGGAGAACTGGGAAACAGTCCGTTTGGATCCTGGGGATGTCTTGGTGACAGACAGACAGACAAATTCCTCCCCCTCAACATGAAACAGTGGGAATGGATGGCTTGGCTGTTTTTCGCTCTCTTCTGCTGCATATATCAAGAGATGGATGGCCTTGTTGGCAAGTAGACCAGCTGCAACAGATAAAAGACAACCTTGAGCAACAGCTGGCTCTGTAGAGTTGATATTGCAAGGCATGGGAAGCACTGCCTCTTCCAGAAATGCCTCTAAACACGTAAGCCCTCATGTCTGAGAAAACCCCCAAAGAAAATGCCCTGGTTTTGCATACAATGCTGGCTACTCCTCAAAAAGTAGAGATAGAGGAACCTCTAGTCCGGGGAGGAGTGGGAGGGCCGCCTACCTCTACCCACACACAGTGTACATGACCTATTACAGCCATGGAGCTGCAGGAGCTGGCAAAATGATTGAAGCAGGTGGGTGAAACAGTGCCTGCATGGCTGTGGGACGATGGGGCTGATAATATGCAGTTAACCCCACAGGAGATGTCCCAAATAGCCAGCATAGCCAGAACCCCCTCTTGAGATCGGTTCTGCAGGACATGCAGAGGACGGCCCCAGAAGCAGGTAATCAGACTGTGATAAATTGGTTGATGGCAGTGGCTCACCTGGTTTGGGAGAATCCAGGTGACCTACTACATATAATGGGCATGCAGCAGATGATGTTTGCACTGCAGTGCCATAGCCCAGATGAGGAACTGCTGATGGTACACATCAAGGACATAATCTTGGCAAGTGGGACAGTGGCAGCCCTTCTAGCCCCTTTACAGATCACCTGATCCTTGATGTTGTTGATGCCTTGGTCAGGCTGGGAGATGTGAAAGTGAAGCACCATACTAAGGTGAGAGCTATAAAAACTGTATTGGCAAAGGAGAAAAAGGGGGGCCCCAGGCAAGTGGGACCATCCCCTCAAAGACAGGCTGTTGGGCCAATGACGATCAGTCGGCACCAGATTTAGACAGTCCTGCTGGCGGCCAGCCCAGCCACAGATAAGTTATATGGGCAGCCTTTGGATGTGTTGCTGACTCTGTGGAGGCAGTAAGGCCCTGAGCAGCAATACCAGCCAATGAGCCAGAAGGCCGAAGCAGTCCCAGTGAAGCAGGAAGAAGTAACACTGGCTTCCTTTTATCCTGATTAGGAAGTACTGAAGTACCTGGGTCTTAGGAGACTGGAGGCCACATGTGGTCCCCAAAGACTGTGTATCCTGTACTAGCACTGATGGGTACCAGAACGCTAATATATGGCAACCCAGACCATTTTACAGGATCTACTGCATGCACAGAGGGATACAGAGGTCACACTGTGGTCCAGAAGATCCAGGTAACTTTGGGGATTGGGTGCTTGCCCCCACACCTGTATGATGCTTGTTTTCCTGGTTGCTGAAAACATACTGGAGGTGGACATACTGACTAATGCTCAGACAGACACCTACAGGGCTAATTCCTGTTGTGAATTTGTGTACTCTGAGGCCACTCACATCATGCATTTCTGTCATGGGCCAAATGAGTTGTGTGCGTGAAGCAGTACTGGCTGCCTGGCAGTCTTTAAAAAAAAGCCTTGAAATTGGAAAAAGCAGGGGTAATACTTCCTGCACAGAGCCCTTCAGTATGGCCCATGCAGAAGCCAGAAAGATCATGGTAGACGACAGTAAAGTCTTACCCTGATGCTGGCAGTCAGGACCAATTTGCCTTCACCCAGGAGGGTAGGCAATGGGCCTTCCAGATGTTGACACAAGGCTATCTGCACAGCTCAACTTTGTGTCACAGACTGGTAGCCCAGAACCTGACCACCAGGGCCAAGCTACACTGTGGCACCGTTATGTATTGATATTATGTTAACCCTATTGCCTTGCAGCTTTGAAAGCCACTGTGCACAGTTTGAAGGAAGCTTTGCTGGCCTGAGGGTGGCCCATAAATGAAGACAAGGTCCAGGGATCTAGCTTGTCTGTCAAATTCTTGAGTGTTACATATAAGGTCAGTTAAGACCAGACTCATGACAGTACACTAATTGCAACTGTGTATGTGTTTGCTAGGTTTTTGGCAGATGCACTGTACCTAGCTACCTTGCTGTGTTCTCTATACAAGATGACCAGAAGGGGTACAACGTGGGGCTGGACAGATCTAGTGGAAGCTGTTTTTCAGGACTCAAAGAGGGCTGTTGCACAGGTGAAAGCCCTACAAGGCACTGACCTTAACCTGCCATTTATGCCAACTATCAGTGTGGATGATGATGAATTTGATTGAGGCCTGTGGCAAAAACCAGGGAAATGGAGGCATCCTGTTGGGTTTTGGTGACAGTTGTAGAAGGGAACCGAGAGCTGATATTCCAACTGAGAAACAGCAGCAGTGTACACTGCTCTGCATGCCTGTGAGGAATCATGGGACAGAGGACTGGTTTGGATGTGACCAGCCCATCCCAAGAGTGGAGTGGCACAGGCCCTTACTCTCATGCTTTGGGGGATATACCTCCAACAGTGGCCTCTTTCTTGGCTAGCCTGCTGGTAGCCAAACTGGCAATGTTTTAGGGACTAATGAAATACATGGCCGAGGATCACATCTGGGTGGATGAACTACAGAACATGACCTCTAGTCCCTACAAAAGAGAAGACAGACCTCCAGCTGGCACTGGACATACTAATGGGTCTAGCTATGACCCAACCCCACAATGGACAGCAGTTGCTGTCCAACCCAGTATGGAAATATTCTGGTTTGAAACTAGAACAGGAAGGCCGAGCCAATGGCCACAGTTGCAGGCAGTATGACTGCTTGCGACACATGAAGGGCTCCTACCTGAGTGCACAGACAGTTGGGTTGTCTTGGGGCTGATGCTCTGTAAAGCACCGTCCTTTAGAGGGTGATGACCTGTAGTGAGACATATGGGATTGTGGCCAAAATTCTGACCATGCAGAGTATCATGGTTCAGGACATAGGCCCCTCCTCTCACAGGGAAATGACTTAACAGGTGCATTGACCAGGTATTGTAATGGATGACCACTAGGAATAGGGCCTGATCAAAAACACTGACTGCTGCACATGGGATGCCACTAGACATAGCATCTGACCAGGGGCAATGACCATAGATCTAGCCCTCCAAGTTGAAGCTGATGCTCAACATATGGCCCAAGCCTTATGTTATGTGTCAGGCTTTGTTGTTGCTTATGGATGAAACTACTCAAATAAAAAAGTGGTTTTGCAAAACCACATGGTTCTTGACTTGTTAGCAATAGGTACTTGCACCCTGTTACATATAGAGTTTTACATTTTTACAACCCTGACCTTTGAAGGGGTAGGATAATGAGGAACTATTCAGACTGCTTCAAAGCTCAGAAGTATCTAAAGACAGCTGAGGACATGACCACGCTTGTCTAGTGCAGGCATACAATGGGATGACTTAGCATGACTTAGTACAAGTAAACAGCACTATGTAAGAGTGTGAACATGAGACAACAATCTATCTAAGAATTATACAATAAAGATTCAAGTGGCTCTTGCGCTTACTCTCACTCTGCCTCTCTGCTCCACCCCATGCTGCCTGCTGTTGCTGTCATCTTACATACATGCATTCTTTAACCTTGGGACCTCACCTGCAAAAATCTCCCTTGAACCCCCTAAGTGAGCTGACAGGAATAAAAAGTGAACTATAATTTTCTGAGAATACAATCCTTTAAGTACTCACTAAATGGCTCAGTTCTTGTGATGATTAACAACAGGGCACAATTCAAAAGCAAAAGTTTCTATCAACATCTTTCTTTCTATCAAGTAAACTGAGCAGTAGGAATGGCCCTGAAGCCTATAACAGCCAAGGCCCACAGTACCGCTAAGACCTAGCCCAGTAAGAATGTGTCTTGATACAATGAACGTAACAGGTCAAATTCTCAAAGGCAGTTCTAAAATATTTTTATTAAGTCAGACTTTATTTTGGAAAATGGAAAATTCAGGGATGTTTCCTTTCCCTACCAAATCAGTGACAGTACCATCTCTGTTAGACTTCTTTCTAAAAAGTTTTCTACTTTATTGCATTAAACATAACAGCTATAATCTGATCACTATTATTTTCATATCTTAACTCAAACGATCCTGGCTTCAAAGGTGTGCACACACATACAACCTACATGCAGCTGCAGCCCCTGTTTTGGGAACTCTTTTTAATGACTTGCTGGTACAGTGTCCCAGGGTAATGAAGGCAGCCAGCACAAAATGGATCCATTGCAAAAAGTACTTCTTTGTGTATATACTTTTACACTGTAAAGAAAATTATAACTTTTCAAATGGTACATAAATTAACATAGCTATAAGTAACCCAGAATGAATTAACATTTATTTAATGAAAATTAAAACATACTAATACCCTATTTATTTTTAGACCAGATGGCACCTACATATACTTTTAATACAAGTACAAGTATATCAAAGAAACTAGGTATTTTCTTGGATGCAGTCACTTAGGAATTATAACAAGGTAAATACCATCAGCATATATAGTACAATCTCATATCTACTATCGCATCTTCAGTGACTTCAGAATGATGGCTTTGAATTTTAAAACTTAAGCTTCTCCTGTATCTCCCAAAGTGTTTCTGCACTCTTTTTCAAACGGGCCTCCTCTTCAGGGGTCAGCTTTATCTTTATAAGATCTGATATGCCATTTTCTCCTAGGACACATGGAACACTGAGGAATACTTCTTTATCTATTCCGTAGAGGCCCTTAATTATGGTGGAGACCGGATGTGCTCTCCTAAGGTTCCTCAAAATACTTTCCGTCAAATCAGCTACAGATAGGCCAATGGCCCAAGAAGTATAACCCTTTCTTTTAATAATTTCATAGGCGCTGGTAATCACTTCTTTGTGAACATTTTCCCACTGCTCAGGATCTTTATTAGTTCCTATTGCTGTGTTCAGGTTTTTTAGAGGGACACCAGTGATGTTAACTCCACTCCACACTGGAACACTTGAATCTCCATGCTCTCCAAGGACCCACCCATGACAGCTTTCAGAGTGGATACCAAGCTTTTGGCCCATTAAGAAACGGAAACGAGCAGTATCCAGATTACAACCACTTCCAATAACACGGTTTTTGGGGAATGCACTCAGTTTCCAGGATATAAAAGCTAAGATATCCACTGGATTGGAAACGACAATCAGTTTGCAGTGGGGGCTGTACTGCACGACACTGGGAATGATTAATTTAAAAATGGCTACATTTCGTTGAACTAAATTGAGGCGTGATTCTCCTTTTTCCTGGCGTGCACCCGCTGTGATAATCACTATGCTAGAGTTGGCGGTGACATGGTAATCTTTGTTGCAAACGATATTTGGCATTTTCACGAAAAGGCTGCCATGTTGAAGATCCATTATCTCGCCCTTCAGTTTATCTTCACTAACGTCCACAAGGGCAAGTTCATCAGTCAAACCTTTTAGCAAGATGCTGACAGCGCAGGCCATGCCCACGGATCCGGCTCCTATAATGGAGACTTTACTGTGACAAACGGGCTTTTCCGAGGTGAAATTCTTTATAAGCTCATCCTTCACAGTTGCCATCTTGGACACTGGTGTCGAGGGCCAGGGGCCGCTGAGGGGCACTGCATGCCAGGGCCGCAGAGCCCTGCCAGGGCCCCAGAAACTCACTCCCGCTGCACTTGCTCTTGGCATGGCCCACAGAATGCCTGCAATCCAGTTCATGGCTGCTCAGTCAAGAGGTGGAAGGAGGAAAGTGGTAGAAACCCACAGGCAAGATCTTGGAGGCATAAAAGAAAGAAGCCGTTTGACCGTTGAACTCTGCTGAGCTGATCCCCCGCCCCCGCCCCGCTCCCCCCTCCCGCTCCCGCCTCCGCCCCACCCCGCTGTGGCTGCATGGGCAGGGCAGGCTTTGCTTATCTTGGCAGCACACAGATGTCTAAGTCTTCCTTAAGTCGGTTCAGACTGGTGCGTCCTAAAAGGCTTCCTCTCCAGCAAGGGAATTCTGCAGTTAGTTTTACAGTCATATAATCACTTCAGTTTTTGACATATGTAAAGCCCAACACAGATTTCTGGCATTGTCAGTTTTCTATTCTTACTATGCATGCCAAGTGAGAATGTTTCTATCAATTACAGATGAAAATAACATTAAAACTTGCGCTGCAAAAGTGCATATACAGTACTTTGCCTGTAGTCTCCTACACCATTTGCCAGCGCCATGGGATAAATGGGCTCCTGTTTTCCAGTGTATCCAGCTGAAGCATCTTTTATTTAGGAAGGATTTCATTCACTGCCTTAACCGTGACCCACACCTGGAAAAATGAGCGCGTGCTTAACAACAGGGAAGCCTGTGTTTTACTGCAATCTGAACACTCAACTGGGAGAACACATCTCTTCTTGGTCATACCAAAGAAAAGCCTGTGATCCAGTCTTCTTTAAGAATAACTCCTCGAGTAGAAAGATGGTCACGTAGACCTCTATTAAAATGAAGGTATCTTTTAAATGAAGGTCACGTAGACCTCTATTAAAATGAAGGTATGTATTAAAATGAAATGACAGACTTTCAATCAATCCACAAATCAGATTATTGATTTAAGTAGTGAAATAAAGTTACTTAGCTAATACAACATGGCATCAGTATGTCTTACCTTTTCTGCATTTTTCTGGGCAGCCTTGTGAACTTTCTTTCTTTATTAAGACATGTAGTTCAGGCTGGGGTTGAACTCAGTATGTAGCCCAGGCTGGTCTCAAACGCGAGGCACTTCTTCCGCCTCAGCATCCCAGAAGCTGAGATTCCAGGCCTACACCACCATGCCTGGTGTAAACTATTTCCTTTCAAATTTCCAAGGAAATGTAAACTTCACATCTGATGAAATGCATACTCTGATAAACTCAAAAAACTCCAAAAGCCCAAATTAAACAATGCTCCTTTCTCCCCAACTTACCAACAATTAAACCATATAATGATTGTTCAAACTGCTGCCTTTTGTTCTAAGACAACATTATGCTCTCCCAGAATGGGGCTTCTTAGTACATGTAGCACTTTCATAATCAGCAAGATGAGTTCAGTTTTATGATATTAAATCCTGACAAAATTGATCATTTATATTTGGGATTTGAAAAGCTACTATCATTCTTCCTGTCACTGAATGTTGTCCAGGGAGAGAGGAACAATAAGCAAAGGAGTTGGTGAGGGATGAGGAAAGTATGGCACTTAGTGAAGTTCAAGCAGTCTTGTTTTAGCCTTGTTTCAGCCTTGTTTCATATACCACCGATAATAGGAATTTTCTCCACAAATAGACTTATAGTAACCATCATCAAATTAAAAACAAATTTGGAAAATGATCATTATTGGTGGCCAACATTTTAGAGACACTCTTTTTTTTTAAAAGCCCAACTTTTGATAACTATCATTTTAAAAGCCCAGTTCTCACTTGAAATATTTTAACCTGATGACTCTTCCCACCTTCTTGCTATAATGATTCCTTTGACCAGTCAAGTAATTTTCCAGGATAAGTGCTTTTGAGCATGAAATTCAAGGACATAAAGACTCTTAGCTGGATGGTTTCTTCTAAAGTAATTTTCTTCCTAGAGTTTGAATCTCTTCAGAAATTTGATTATAGCTGCCTCTTTACTTTCTCCTTAGCCACACTCAATCAATCTTGAGGGGGAAAACCTCTCCAAAATAAAAATATCTCAAACAAAATAGTGTTTAAAAATTTACAGTAAGACAGACGTATATAACCTCCAGAGTAGATTTAGGTCTATTCAAAGATGTAAAAAGCCAAATATAGCCAGACAGTTAATGGCTTTCTACCTTAGATGGCCCATTATTCCTTTTGAACTGAAAGCCAAACTCAAATGACCTATTCAAAATGACCTATTTAAAATGTACTGTAGGGTCACACCTTAACACTTTTGGTTATACCGCTAAGTACAGAGAAAGCAGGAAATCAAGACAACCAGCATGTTTCTGGATCTAGAATGACTACAACTTAGTCACTCTCTTCCTTCTACCTAGAATCAATCATCTCCCCTTCCTTCCTTTTCTGTAGGAGTCTAGTTCCAATACTATATCCTCTCACAGTTCTCTGCCAATCCTCAAAGTTGAATAGACTTTCAAAATTTTATTTTATTATCACTATTATACTTTGTACTTTTCTCCATTATAGAATATACCATACATAACTAAATGTTAAACACTTATGAATCAACCTTATTTACCAGTATATGCCTCGTCTTCTAGAACTCTGCACCTGAATAGTATTCAGTAAATGCTTAGGGTAGAAAAGGATGAGTAATTATCTATGGACTTGAATTAGGCTAGAGAGAGGACTAAGAGGTGAGTAAGATGGAAAGGCAGAGATAGAGAACCTACCTATCTGGTGCTAGAGTTCTAACAACAGACATGAGTAAAAATGGGCAAAAGTGATGCTTGTTTTGAATAGTAAGGCTGATGCACATATTTCAAATACTGTAAAGCTGTGGATAAGCTAGACATTTCTCTACTATTTTCAGAGTCAAGCTATTTTCCAACCTTTACCAAGTTAAAACACAAAATAACAAAATCTACAGTGCTAGGAACACAGTAAAATAAATATGCAATGACAGAGAGAATATTTTTATCCTCTAAAGTTACTTAAAATGTTTTGTTTTTTGGAGCTCTTAAAATAATAAGGAAACTTTTGACTTGGAAAAAAAAAGATGCAATAAAAACTATGCTTTAATTAACATTATAAGCTGATCTGAAAGTGACAAGAACATCATGGAAACATAACTATTTAAAAAGTTTTCTTTGTGATTTGAAAATCATCAAATGCAAATTGTAGTTTTAAAACAAATTAGTGGCCCATAATTCTGTTGCTACAAGATACTAAAGCAATCCCTGAGGGGTAGAGGGACACTACAAATTCCACAGCACAGAAGTATTTCCTTTTGTCAGTGGCACTGAAAATGCTCAGGAAAGGACAGAGCAGGGCCGTGAAGTCTGCCTTCCAGTTGGTACAAAGGAGAAACATCAGTTCAAAAAGCAACGCTAGGAACAACTCCCATTTATGGAATTAAATACTGTTAAGATAATTGCTAGCTTTAACATAAATAAATTACCCAAATTGCATTTTTGTTCTCTAAAGCCATTTTTATATATATATTTTTTCTCTTGAGGTGCTAGGAATGAAACCTAGGCTCTCAAGTATGCCAGGAAAGTACTCAAAGTACTGACAACACTCCCAACCTTAGATGTATTTTTTGATGAAATGTTAAGTAGCTACTTGTATTAGTTATTTAAAAAAGGAAATACTTTAATGTGACACAATACATGAAAAAGAATTTGTTACCATATATCTAAATATCCTAAGTCCTATCTGAAACTTTACAGCTACAGGTTGCAGATGACATTTTATGAATTCACTGTTTATTCTCTGTGATTGGATTAAGTAAATCATACTGTAGTTCACAAAAACAACAGCTTTGCTCACCCTCTTCAGATGACATTGGGTGATAAGATTGTCTGTGCATGGAAGTTAGTTTTGAGATAGAAACTAAAATTAACTTTATAAAGAAAAACTGCCAAAACAGATTAACTCTGTGCTGTAAAAGTTAAATTTTAATTGCTCCAAGACTCTATCTAGACAAAGAACAGAGTCAGCAGTGGAGACCAGGGGTGCAAGATGCAGTGCTTGGGTAGGCTCAGAGCCTAAGGAGAAATGCAGCCTCCTGTACCTATAGATGTCCAAATATGACAGATGGCTAGGATGCCACAGCTGGACTCTTTAACTGTCGTGCCACTGACATTGTAGATCAGCGGATTCTCTGTGAGCAAGTATCCTATACCGTGCAGAATGCACAGCAGTATCTCTTACCTCTACCCACTAGATGACAGCAGTGCCACCCATTATGACAACCAAAAGTGTGCCCAGGCACTGTCATATATTCTGGGGCAGAATGAGGCATAGTTTTGCCGCTAGCTGAGAACCAGTGAGTTAGAGTAAGCAAGAAGCAAACATACAGAGACTCAGAAAACACTGAGAAACTTGGAGTTAACTCTCAAGGGAAAAGATAACCCCTGAAATGGCAGAAGCAGTGTGAACACATTTTACTTGACAATAAAAATCTACTACATATAAGTGACTATTACACGTCTAATAAGGATATAATGAACATGATAAAAATGAGATCTCTACATTTTTATAAAGATTGATAAGCAAGAAAATAGTCAAAATAATTTCACTTTGCAATAGGTGCAGTGAAGAAAAGAAAAGAGGATAACCTCAGAGAGTAACTGACTGGTGAGAGTGAAAGGGCTGTTTTGTTTCAGAATCAGCTCTCCCAGGAAGTGTCTCTAAGGAGCTGAAATAATTTTGGGTTGAGAGCTTGGATGGCAACTCTGAGGACCTGGGACAGGAGTTTCCTGGGCAAAGTTAGAATAAAGGCCCCAGGCAGGAATAAGCCTGGGGTGCTGAAGGAACAAGGCTGGCAACGTGAAGATGGGCAACTGTGGTAATTCAGGATGAGGTGAGGGAGATAGGAGAGACCTCACTGTATAAACCTCCTTCAACAGGAAGCTACTGAAGGATTTTAAATGAAAGAATGATAGTATCTGGCTTATATTTTAAAAATAGTCTGCATGGAGAAAAAATCTAGGGGAACTGAAGGCAAGGCTGCGAAACAAGACAAGAAACTGTCAATGCACTAGGCACAGATAAATGGAGGTAGAGGGAGAAGTCAAGCTGTGTTCCAAAGCAGGATTGACAAGCAGTATTCGCTGGTGGATTAGAAGGGATGAAGGGAAATGAGAGAACCCAAAAGAATTCTTGCCTGGGCTTTTTAGTTTGAAGCAGGAGGACAGGATGATGGTGGCATTTCCCGGAATGGGGAAGGTGAATGGAAGAAAATGTTGGGAGGAGGTAAGGAAATCAAGAGTGCATATTGGAATGTGGTCCACGGACACCTAAGTGAAGCCTGAAACTGGAGTTATATATTTGGATGTCACTATATTGGACAGACTGTTTTAAAACACCATTGGCTTTAGGAGAGAATCAAAGGACTAAACACAGATGGAAAATGGAAGCGTCTAAGTATGAGACTACCAGACACTGACACAAGCCAGCTGGGGAAAGAGCCAGCACCAGTGAGACTAGTGAGATTGGAAGTATCTCAAAAACCACAGAACAATGTTTCCTGGTGGACAGCATGCTTAATTGTGTTCAGTGCTGCTGGAAGGTCAAAGAACACAGGATAAAAACCTGGACTTGTCAACAAGGAGGACATGGGTGACCTGGACAATAGTAATGTCAGTATAGTGCCAGGGAAAGAAGCTGGATGGAAGAAAGAAAGCAGAGGAAGTGGAGACTACAATTATGGACTCTCTTTTGGGAAAATTTTCTGTAAGGGGCCAGACAGAAGGATTGGTAGAAAACAAGGAGTATCAAGAAAGAATTTTGAGAGGTGGGAGAAGCCAGAGCACATCTGTACATGCTACAGCAGAGGAAGAAACTGAAATCAGCAAAGGCTGAGGGTTATGACAGCAGCAAAGTCACTAGGTAATGAGCAGAGGCAACGGGTGAGAGCCTTTGGTAACAGCATGAACTTTTTACCCCTGGTAGGCAGTGAAGATACAGATATGTAAGTCTGGAGAAGGTGAGGCCCAAGCGTCTTAGCAATAGTATGGAGAAAGGGTTACAGAAAGGCAAAGTGGGAGGCTGAGAGAGCA
This sequence comes from Hydrochoerus hydrochaeris, assembly GCA_004027455.1. Classification (NCBI taxonomy): domain Eukaryota; kingdom Metazoa; phylum Chordata; class Mammalia; order Rodentia; family Hydrochaeridae; genus Hydrochoerus; species Hydrochoerus hydrochaeris. The sequence continues at coordinate 1,288,483 of PVLA01000002.1, forward strand.
GAGCACCTGTTAGGATCATGTACAAGGCAACATGGTGCCCCTAACTATAGTGGTGGTAGGGTGCAGAAAGGCAAGATTTGGTGAGAAAGGGTGAGAAAGAGTGTGGCATGAATTGGGAGCATGGCTCTTTCATCTGATAGCTTTGTGGAAGATGCTGCCATTTATACAGAGAGTGACCTAGGAGTAGTGTAGTAAGCTGACAGTTCAGTGGTGAATGCACATGATGCCTGCAGATTCCCCAGCATCAGTGTCTAGCCATAGAGATTCATGAGCCTGGAGCTCAGGGTGACAATGAAATCACCAAGTGGTTGGAACCTGTGAAGGAGAAAAGATAAGGGCAAAGGAAGGATCTTAAGCATAACTGTGTGTCTGGTAACACTACAGCATTTCAAAACTAAATGTAATAGTTGGAAGTGACAAGAGCTAACTAAGATCAAGAAAAATTATTTAAAAAATAAAAGAACTATAAAAGCCCAGAATCTGTTAGCACAAGAACAAACAATACTGATATACCTAAGTCAATAAGAGAAAATCAAATTATGTTTAGCACAATTTATACACTGGAAAGATATAACATCCTTAACAGAAATTTTTCTTCTTAAAAATTTTAGAAATATTTCAGTTAAGAAAATTCAATTTGAGGCCAGGTGTGGTGACACACGCATATATAATCCCAGCACTGAGGAGACTGAGGCAGGAGGATTTGTAGGAATTTGAGGCAAGCCGGCACTATAAAGTGAGCTCAAGGCCAGCTTGAACTGCACAGTGTCAAAAAGATAAAAAGAAAATTTGAAAGAACATTTTATTTTCTGATACAATGGAAAATGAATAATATGTAAGTAAGTACATTAACATATCTAATAACATAGTCCTCTTTCATAACTTTTTAATTTTTTTAGGCTTTTAAGTGATTAACCAATAATAGGTAATTGGTAGCTTTTAAAATGAGGCTTACAGTGAAACACACACTATCAAGTCTTCAGTCAACATGCTTTATTTAGAGAGATCTGCTTATGCAACCCCAAATCTAAATTCAGTAAAAGAAATAAGGGGACAAAACCCCCAAGTGAAATCAAGGCTATCTTGTCTCCTGTGGAATACTGCTGGGAACATTCTTGAGGTGACTAGGCCTAAGCTGTGTCAGGCCTCTGAACAAGGAGGCCTTTATGACACTGCTTACCCCTTCCACTGACTGCTGCCCATTCCTACTTTTAAAAATAATATTGAGGCCCAATATTACTTATAAAAGGAAACTAGTGAGTTTTTAAAGGAGGTATTTTGAAAATATGCCAGAAAAAGTACTCCTTTCCTTTAAAAAAAAAATCACATTGGTCATTATATCCCATTTTGAACTCAGCAAGACCTTGCCACTAAGAATGTCTCCAAATTGCTCCTGCATGTGCCTCCTCCTAGCTCCATTTTAAGCCATGAGAATGGCAATAGAAAGGGAAATTAGGATCATAGAGGCCGTTTGTGTCATCTCAGACTTGAACTTACTAACTGATGCACATGCTACCTCCAATTTATTTTACAGTGATTCCTCAATCTGTAAAGTGTTTGAAAGCCTAGAGCCCCAGAGAAGAAACACCTTTTGCAAGCTCATGACTCTGTTCTGTGAGTTCTAGTAAGTCCAGTATGAAAGAGGAAGCAAGACCCAGTGTGCTGATGAATGTAACTGGAGTAAGACACTGAAGTATCTTCCTGGAAGAAAAGCTGGTAAGATCTTTGAAGCACTAGAATTAGATTAGGCACACACAAAAACATAAGTTGATTTTGCCACTTTTCAGACTTCCCTTGCAGATCACTCCAAACTGCCTGCAGTTAAACAATTTACCAAAAACTCAGACTTGTTTTTAATCTGAACTAAACTAGTGAAAATTATATAATAAAGTCTATTCACATTCTTATGTACCTTCAAAGTTAAAAACTTCTAGGATATTACATATATTATACATGGGATCTAGCAGTCACGCTATAATGCTACTTCATATCATATTAATAAGTAAAGCTGGATGTGGTGGCACATGCCTGTAATCCCAGCACTTGGGAGGTTGAGGCAGGGAGGATCACTGAGGGTTTCAAGGCCAGCATGGGATACAAGTGAGTTCAAGGCCAGCCTACCTACACAGTAAGCCCCCACCTAAAAAAATACTAAGTAAAACTAGTGCAGGAATAAATGTATTAATAAAAGATTCACTAGAATATTGGCAAAAATTTTTCTCAAAGAGAGAAATTTGATTGCAATTAGTCATAGGGTTAAGAGGTAAGCCTAAATATTAATATAAAAATTATACCTAGCAGCAGCAACTACAAAAAAGTACTAGGGGAAAATCTTGTGAGAGTGCATCCAGTATTATCCTATAAGAAAGATATACTACTTTTACTTCCCTTAAAATCTCTTTCTGAATAGGAACATCAAATACTCATTTTTGGAGAGATATTTTTAAAAATATAACCCTTTTTACTTCTGGCTTGTAAAGAAAAGGGGGCCTGGGTTCTTGAGAAAGCAGCAATATCTCTCTAAGCTGATGGGAAGGCAGGATGCAGTCTGGAGATGTTCGCAAAATTCTGATCACAAATTATTTCCGTAAAGCCCTTACAGCAGCGGAGAGACTCAGAAGAGGTGCAGTCTTAAGCAGCAGATGACTTCCCATCTGTCAGATTAGCAAAACTTTCAAAGCACTAGAATCCACGAATGGCCAAGGTGCTCAGAAACATGTATGTGTTCTCAGTATCAATATGCTTTTCTGGAAGCCCGTTTACCAATACACTTTTTAAACACACTTTAATTCAACAGTAGCATCTTCTGCCTGTAGGACAAATTCTGAATCAAGAGAAGTGCAATAAGATATCTGCCTGCATATTCACTATGTTTGACAGTGAAAAATTAGTCCCACCGGAAGGAGAATGATTAAGTAGATTATGGTTATGTAATGGAGTACCATGTAGTCATTAAAAATGATGGAGATTTATATACTCTGCTGTAAGATTTCCCTGTGATTGTTCAATGAAAAAGTTTCCAGAGTACTGTGCAGGCACATAGCATTTCTGTATAATTCTATATACTTAAAACCTATAGAATAGTCTGAAACAATGTTCCTACTCTGACTAGTGACTGCAACTCAGTACAATTTTTGCTGATTTTGTTTTCATTTTGTACTTTTCCACATTGATTTTTTAAAAATGTTTTTACATAAAAATTCATTTTTTAAAAAAAGATAGGTCACAAATATTTTCTTTGAAAATAAACACTAATATATGTTATATGGCTTGGATCTTGACTGTCCTCCAGAGGTTGCAAAGAAGGAGATCTAGTGAAAGCTATCTTGTTAGCTACCAAAGCACTAAATTTTCCCAGGATCGACATATTATATTATGTATAACATTATATTAAAGGCCTGGTCCTCTATCAGAAGGTGGTAGAACTCTGAGAGGCAAATATTTACAGGAGGTTATTATGTCATTGGGTATGTGCCCCTGAGAGATATTTGGGGGCCGTGGCCTGTCTAGTCTTTCTCTTTGTTCCCTAAGCTTGTGATTTAAGCAGTTTTCCTCCACCAGTACACCCTGACATCATCCTACCAGAAGCCAATGGCAATGGGGCCACTTGTTCATAGACTGGGACCTCTAAAACCATGAGCTAAATAATCTTTGCTTTTAGAAGTTAAATATCTCAGGCATTTTGTTATATTGATGTTAAGATGATTACTATATAAATAAAGACAAATATCTCTTATCCCACAGTAAAAAAGTAATAAATCAAAAAACTACATTTATACACTAATTTTTAAATTTAAATATCTAGAAAATTTAAAGCAACTTAGAAGGACTAAGAACATTTTCATTCATGATTTTTTTGAATAGCAAATGAGGTCTCAATTCCTATGAGGTCAACACCGATACGTTATATATAAACTGCTACAGGCAATTACATTCTATATGAGCCACAGTAAAGAGAAGCAGTGGTGACTCAGCCAGTCCTTTGAGATGACAACCTCCTCATGCATCAATGTAGTAGACAGAGCCACAAGTCTCCTTTCTATGAAGTTCTAACCATATTGATCAGCAAGTACTGAGATATTTAACATTTGTCCTTAAAAGAGGAAGGAAAAAAAGGCAAGGTAGCCATAAACAAGTTAAATTTCTCTAGAAATTCTTCCATCAATAAGAAAATTAAAAAGTCACTACTCTTAAGCAATGTGTGAATTAACTTTTTTAAGGCATAGCTTTTTCCATTTTTACAATTAGGGAATTACCAGTTAGTATCACTGCAGCAACTTAAGATGACTAATGCCATCTTAAACATATTCAAATGATAAAATCATAATACAAAGTAATCAGTGAACCTATAAAGAACAAGCAAGCTATGTTTGCTGCCCAAACACTGTGCTGATTTCTGCATAGGCAGTGAGGATCCTACTGTCCATCCTGGGAACACTTAGTGCTTTGGAAAGCTAACGAGACAGCTTCCACTAGCTCTCCTTCTTGGCAACCTCTGAATAAACAATGGACCTCTGTATAAAATGCAAATGTGTATTTCTATTAATGTATTGTATGTATTCTGTGAAATAAATTTCATACTAATTATGGTTAAATAAAGACTAAAACAAAAATACTTTTAAGAAACTGAAGAGTTCTGATTTAAGCATTTATAAAATGTTCTGTTTCAGGCCAGCAGATGTAGCTGTGAATTAAAATAGAAAATACAGGTACTTTTGTCCAACTGCTCAAGACCAGCCATTAGATGGCACCCTTTATAGGAGGAACTGGATTTACAGCAGAGTTTCAACTCAATACAGGGTAGCTACTGACAATTACTTGACACTGGAATTCATTTTAATACCTGCATTTATGTAGAAATAAACATCTCACCTATTTACTAGGTATATAGACTTGGAACATTTCTGCTCATTATTTTCTAAGACTGTTATATTAGATCACAGAAAACCGAAACTTTCCCAACATAGTAGTATTAAATGATACAAGTTCAGCATCAAAATTGTAAATACAGGAGCATTCTAAACACAGAGCTAAAATATCAAATATTGTTCTACATAAGCCTCAGAACAGTGACATTAAGAATCTGCTAGGAAAGTGAGCAGGACTCAGATAAGAACAGCCTATTGGGTAACCCTGTCTTAGCTCATAGCAGGCCAACAATGACTTCTTAATGAACAAAACAACAAGTTAATAAACATTACTGCCTTTAATTAAAAAATGTGCCCTTGGAAAGGCATCAGTGGGCTCATTTTTCTGTGAGACTTCACAGGTGTTTAGATCAATCTGATATGCCTAAAAACCTATGTTGAGGGAGAATTATTTGTGTTCTCTTTCTAGTTAGACATGAAGATAAAATATAAAAGAATTCTACCTACTCTTATATTCAGTAGTCCTAATCATAAAGTATGTTTTCTCCCCAAAATATTTTATTTAGGTAATAATCTTTAATTAGTGCCATAAAACAAAGAAGTTCATGTTCTAGAAACTAAAATAGCACAGTCTAGCCTACAAAGCTAAATTCTCAAGTGTACAATAACCTAATTTTGTTGGTCTATGAACATTTAGATTGATTCATTTTTATGACACTTGTAAATAAAAAACTTCACATTTTCACACCTTAAATATTTACTCATTTTATGACCTACAGTACTAAACACCTGAAACACTGGAAACATTGCCTACCTATTCTACACAATCAATGTAAAGTGCTAACAGACTGTTACTTTCACACACAAAAAAACAGCTTAGTAACCTTTTTAACTAAGTGTTTGCATGCCCCCCAAATAGATGCTATACATAGTTGGGGAAAACAGCTGTACTTCATTTTTAGTACAAATTAATAAAAATAAAATCTTGCATAATTTTTTAAAAAGTAGTAATTAATGTTAAAGTAATACTTTTAAGAAACAAGGAAAAGTAAAATAACTAACTCATATACCCATAATTCATTCAGATATCTCTATCAGACATCTTTCCTCCAAGTTTTCCACTTGTGTTCAGAGATACCTGCTCTTATACATATATATAGCTATGCAACTTTGCCTTTCATGTACCACTATATCCTAAGCATTTTTCTACTGCAGATAGCTTAAAAGATTTCTCTTTTATGAGAAAACAATAGCCAGTCTTATACCAGACTGACATCAAACATGGAGCTCAGAGATGAGGCCCTCATTGAAGATACTCAGAAAAAATTGGTGAATTATCAAGAATTGTATGGATTATTTCATAATCAAATTCCTCTCCTGATCCTAACCCCTTCCACTTACTCCTTTAAGTCCATCTTATCTCATGGTTGTAAGGTTGAAGAAAAACTAGCTCCTGAAGATTCAGGCCTGGGTTCAAATTTTGACTCTGCCAGTTATAAATCATATGATCTTGGTCAAGTGAATTATCTAAGTCCCAAAGTTCCAACTGCCTCATTGATAAAATGGGGGTTATTGCTACCTGCTATACTGTTACTATGAAAAATAAATAGTCTGCTGTGTCTAAAGTGTCTGGCAATGCAAGAAATGCAAGAAAAACTGAGGTAATAGCCACAGTCATCAAAAATCTTCCAATCATAGGTTTCTAACTGTTCTAATTAATCTCTAGTTTACTGTTCACTAGCCCACAAAGTGACTTTAAAACTAAAAGTTGGTCAGACCACAGGAGAAGCACTATATTTTTTCTATTAGTGTATTTTGAGTGAAAAGTACAAGTAAGCCCATGCTTAATTATGATTAAATGTAAAATGCTCAATAATGTTTATAAGGTTGCTGCAGCAATCCCTCCACTTGCTTCAGTTTCTCTTTCTGTACTGAATCACTTCCATCATCATATACATGGCATTAACTATCCTACTAAAAACAAAAAGTAACTATAGACCCCTTGACCCTTTCTAGATATGACATCATTTCCTCCTTCTTTCACTTTAGGACAAAACTTAAGATTTTCCTACACATATTGCATCCAATCTCTCTTTTCTCCTCTCCTTTGAATCCATTCCATTCAGACTTTCCACCACCATCTCACCAATGACCACCACAGTGCTACACTCAGGGAATGTTCAGTGCTCATGCTAAGTGACTTCTTACCAGCATGCAACACAGTTAGTTGTTTTTCCTTGAAATGTTTTCTATTCCTATTATCAAAGCCCCCATTTTGACTTCCCTTCCTTCTTGTTAGGGAAATCTTTGCTAATTTTTCCTCACTCTCCAATCTCTAATCCTTAGGAGTACTCAAGGGCTCCTTCCTAGGACATCTTCTCTTTTCTTTCTATCCTAACTGCTTTGCTGATTTCATCCAATCTCATGGCTTTAAACACTATCCACACACTGGTAAGTCTCAAATGTATATTTCTACCCTGAACCTCTCCCTGAATCTCAGACTTCTGTATTTAACTGCTTACTTGACTCTTCATGTGGCTAACAAATACATCGAACTCTTAAGTATCAGAAGGAGTGCCTGATATTGCCCTCGACACCTCCTCACACACTGGTCCACATTCATTTTCTAGTTGCTCAGGCCAAAGTTTGGAAACATCCTTGACTTTACTTTCTCTCCCACATCATGTCCAAGGTATAACAAAGCCTTGCTGACCTCAACTTCAATATACCCAGAACCTCTTTTCATCAACTGCACCACTGCTCCCAGTCCAAGTATTACCAATTCCCATTTGTCCTGAAGAGCCTGGCCCACAGAACTTCCTAGGAGTTATTTTAAAAGAAGAAAAAGAAAGAAACTGATAATCCTTAATGTACAGGTTTTTAGTCTGGGGTATAAATTTTATGTATACACATATACATATAGTAGACATAAGCACACACATATGCACATTTATGTTCTTGGTATTTTTTTCTAATAATATGTAAATAATATATTAATAATTTAAATAATTCATTTTTAAATGCTTTAACTATTTTACAAGGGTATTTATATATGGATGTCAAACAGCATAGGAAGTTGTTCCAAATTAATAGTTTTATTAAACAAGTAGCTAACATCAATTTACACAGAATGAACATTAGGTATGAATTAGTCATTAATTATATTTGAAAATCTTATATTATTTATTATTTACGGATAATGAGTAGTTGCCCAGATACTGGTAAGAATTTAGTTATATTTTCTGTCATTACTTTTCAAGACAGACACCAAAATATATACGAATTTGAAAACCAGAAAAATTTAGACAACAGAAAGTAGAAGAAACAGCCAGATGCCAATTACAAGACTGCAGTTACTTACAGTGTGAACTCCTAAAGCTTTCCAGACTGCAAAGCTGATCACACCAACTCCACACCAGGCGTAAAGTGAGCCCCAGCCCAGAGCTCGCAAGGCAAGAGATGACCCACTCTCAGGTAAGGCAGCTGTGGCCATGCTCCCCTGTAATGAAGACAGAAAAACTTGGCTAAAACAATTTGTTCTGAAAGGATTAACATGCTGGGAGTACTGTTTGCATAAATAACATGAAACAGTGGGAGGCTGGAGGAGCTCAAGATTAAATGGTAGTTTTGCTACTTAACAACGTTATGACTTCTCTGACCCTACAGATATGAGCATGCAAGACATTATGCCTTTTAATTCATCCAGAAAAATCACAGCACATTTCGTCAAGATTTCTCAAAATCTCATTCATTTGCACTTGCATTTGCATCAGAAGAACATTAACTAGCTAATCTAGTAAGAAATAGCAAATCTTTAACATCTTGTCTTCCATCTGGAAAGAAACTGTCATTTACTAAAGTCTTTTTACTTTGTAGATGTTTTCTTTATAATGTTCAATCTATTTCATAGTATAAGCTTTTCTTCTTTTTGCTTTTTTTTTTTTTGATGTGTGTGGGGGCTAGTTCTGGGGATCAAATGGGGTGCTCTACCCCTGAGCAACACCCCACTCCTCTTTTTAAATTTTCAAACAGGGTCTTGATAAATTGTCCAGACTGGCCTTAAACTTGAGATTCTCCTGCCTCATCCTCCTCAGTAAGTAGAATTAAGACTGATGTGCTACAGTGCTCAGCACTCAGCATAAGTTTTTCTTCTGTATATCTGCTTTATAACAGTGCATACTGTTCCAAGTAAAAACAAAGGCTCTGCTTTGATGATTGGCATCCCTATGCCTAGCATCATGACTAGACCTGGCAGGTACTCAGTATTTGCAGACTGAGACTTTTTATGAATATATCTTAGACCTAACCAGAACAAGACCAAGACATCCTTCTTTGGTCATCTTTTATGGCATAAAAAAACATACCTTCTTACTCTTCTCTTATGTTCATTTAATTTCAGCATGATTCCCCAGATACCACACATTTCACATAAATCAAATGACTTTTAATTGCCTTGAATTTTCATCAAGAAGCAGTGGCACTAACCAAATGTCATTTTACCAGGGACAGTTAAATGCTTTGGCCTAATTTTTATTTTAGAAACACAGATTAAAAATCCATTATTTCCCTAGAGAGGGCAGAATTCACCTTGGTATATATATTTTTACTGTCTATATAAATTCATGTTTGTTTTACTAAATCTGGTTGTACAAAGTGACTATATATGAATGTAACTCTAAACGACATGTTAATATGTACAATAAAGTCTTAATTCTGCCTTAGATTTTTTTAAAATATGTATATGTTATTATTTGTGCAATATCAGTCTCATAAACTGATTGTGAGATGAAATGAAAACTAGTTGTGATTAACCAGTTATTGTCTATATGCTTTGAAAGATAAATTTTAGTGGAAAATTACATTAAAATTTGATTCTTAACGATCTAAGAGACACTAATAGTAAAACTAACTTGCATTTTTTCTCTTTTCTCTACTGTCCTTTCCTCTTTCACACATTCTATTTCCTTTTGAACAATTTTTTCCCATTGCACAATATCTAATGTATACTTTAGATGTTAATTTTCAGTTTAATATCAATTGGAATTTTTATGCCTGTATCTTGTACCCTGAGCAACTACTTTAAAGGTAACAACATCTCATATATTAACTACGTTGTTCTCCTATTATTTTGTTTTATCTTTTTCTGTTAAAAAATTGATCCTTAAGTTTTAAAAAGTCAAATCATAAGCTTTTCCTCTGTGGAAAAAAATGTCATTCATACTCTCTATTCAAAATTTTCAAAAGGAACATTGGCTCACTTGCTGCAAGAAAAGACCAACTTGCCAAAAATAATGTTGCTTTAAAAGACCTTTAGTATAGGATTTCATTTATATTTACATATGTATAAATAAGGCTATCATTTATATTTACATATATATAAATAATACAAACATACACATATATATTTTAAAAGCTACACTTCACTGCTATATTACTTTTTAAAGTTAAAATTAAAGTACATGAATTTGGAATTGGAATTTAATAAATCATACTATAGTTATGATACTTAGTACCCAAAGATAAAAGATTTTATAAATAAAGGTTCCATGTTAATAATACTTCTCTGTCAAAAGACATGAGTACTTATTATCTTCTAATTTTTACCACCTCCTTTTGAGGAGAAATGACAAGAATTAATCTCTTATTCACATACTGTCTGTAGGAACTATGATGTGTAATTTGCTCATTTTTAAGATAAACTGCAAAACTAGTAAGTTTATATTTTTAGTTTTTTCAATATAATTCTGGGATTAATTTTATTTAAGTCAAATGAACTTTTAAATAGAATGCTTAATCTATTTGATATGAGAGCTATATCAATAACATGAATGACAACTTGCTTTCTTTTTATCTGCTTACATAAATGGGTCTTGAAATAACTCAGTTATTTGATGAAGTTTTGCCATGTGATCGTATTAAGCTGAGGCACTGAATTAAAGTACATTAGACAAATAAATTTTATGTTAATATGGTTTAGTATTTATCATACATTAATTCTGTATTTTCTTCAACTGTAACCAAATAGGCATACATACACAAAATTTTTACTCATAACACCTCATTTAGTCTCACAATAACTGTAACTGATGTGTGAAATGCATCTGTTTAAAAAATACTGGTGCATTTTAATCAAAACTCAAGCATGAATCCTTTGGCAACCTTAACTTCCACCTTCCTCTTTCTGTTTATTCAAAGAATTACAAAGAAAAATGTATATTCACTGAGCCCTTATTATTGCTTTTCAACTCCTAGCATTCTAGCATAAGACCTAACTAAGATTATGAAAATAAAGACATTAAAGAGATTATAATCTTCCAGAAGAAAAGCAATGTAGGCAGTCTCCCACTGAAAAATCAATCATTTTAAAGTCTTTTTGTGCTCCAGTTTGAATCTGTGTTGTAATGAATACTTAGATTCCCAGGCTAGTGGACAGTTTACTTAAATAACAACATTGGTAAAAGTGGTATCATTTATTATGCAGGAATAAACAAAGATGGAGAGAGTTTCACTTTAGGTAAGTAGATTAATCAACATGTGGCCCACTTTTCTGTTCTTAGGTATGAATCACATACAGTATTAGTGTCTCATATGGTTTTGTAGGGGTTAAATGAATAAAGCCCTTAGAAGAGTAGCTAGCACATGACAAGCACTCAAATGCTAGTTATTATAATTACTATTGTAATGTTATGACTTTGAAGTACACTGCCTATGCGATATTCTTAAACTGGTGCTTGTTCAGTATAATTCCTTAACTGTGTTCTTTAGAATCTGAGTTCTACAAATCAATTTACTTTTAAGAGTTGGGGTAAGATATTCTAATTCCATATTTCCCAGAAGGAAGCAGAAATTTATATAACATATTTAAACTATCAGGAAGAGTGGTTTTCAAATTTTCTGGTTTCAAGATTCCTTTATACTTGGACTCCAAAGGTTTTCAATTATGTGGATTATATCTTATCAATACTTACATAGAATATAAAACCATTTGTTCATTTAAAAAGTCAATCATAAATTAATATAAATCCATTTTTATGAAAAATAACTTTTCAAAAATGTACAGTTTTACATTTTTGCTAATCTTTTAAATGTCTAATGTAACAAAAGATGTTTGGGTTTTCATATCTTCTGTAGTCAATCTGTTGCAGAATATTATTTTTAAATTGATGTACAAAATACTGAAATATACTATAGGGTAAAAATGATCTACAAGGTACACAGCAGTGATTTGCATAGCTCTAGGTAACTCCTTAGAATATTCAGAGGGAATCCAAATGCATTTTAAATGTAGACTCTCAGTCATCAACTAATAAAGCTTAAGTATGATTATTAAAGATAAGTAGAAAGGAAATTCAACTGGTTTATGATTTTTCACATAACATTTTTCTTCCACAGCACACATCAATCTGTAAGTATACAGTTATCTGACTATTTGGTATGTTTCCACCACACCAGACACTTTGGTTCCTGAGGATCAGATGTATTATGTTTGCATCCCTTGTACCTAACTACTAGAGTGCCTGACACATAAAAGATTCCAAGTAAACATTTGTGGAAGCAATGAAGTAATGAATAAACCAAATGAAATGGGAGGGCAGAGACAAGACAAAAAACAAGTAACTACAATAAGTAACTACAAACATGAAGGAAATTTCTTATTAACAAGATAAATGAAGTACATGAGAACAACAGTTTAATCTTGCTCATCACATAAGAATTTTAGCTCTAAGTAGATTATAGTCAACTCATCAAAGTTTACTAAGGACTTATTACATGTCAGGTACTTTTCTAGGACCGGGGACTATCATAGTGCCTGATCCTTGTGTTCAAGGAGCTGATATGGTCTTCATCAGTACTAAGATGAAGTTTATTTCAACATTTTAACATTTCTGCAATAAATGCCTCTTGCAGTCAGTATCAAGAATTTAACTGAAATTATTTGTTCTTGCTAGTTAGTACATAAAAATTGGTATTAATAGTAATTACCTACATTTAGATTTAAAGTCATGCTGTGCAGATGAATGTACACGGTAAACTTTGGAAGTCTTGCTCTACTCAAGTTTAAGAAAGCACCTATTTCTTTTTTAAAGAAAATAAAAATCAATTAATTTGTGCACTTCTTGAATACATGAGGTGTATGCAGTTTACTTCTTAAAGCAATAAGAAAAGCCTTCAACATTTTCTTTATTCTTCCTATATAAAAAGCTGCCTTTATTGTAAACAATAACAATCCTATAAATGTATTTCAGTGTTACAAACCTTACTGAACCATTCAGGGCTTCTCTTTTTAGCCAGTGATAATGTTGTAACAAATCCAGCTATCATCCCTGCTGCAGCAACAGAACCCAGGAAAATTCCACCTGCCAAGTTTGGGGGAGAAGGGATAAGTTACACAGATGTACACAAGTCTTATACAAAATTTACATTACATTCAAAATTACTTTTGAAATTCAAGAAATTAGGGCTAAACAATTCTTGCCAAAGGTAAGTGACAGCGACTGTGAAACCAGTGTGACCTCACGACCTCTAGCTCCTGGGGTCATACTGAGGCACAGTTCTCCCTTACGGAGAACTGACACAGGTTCCCTTCCCATTCCCCTAGGACGGGTAGCTTGAAGTTTCTCCCGGAGAGTAAAAAAGATCGTGACAATTAAAAAGGCCACAGCACGAAAGAAACTGCAAAGAGACTGGGGGAATACATCACACACGGCAGAAGAGATCGCTGGATCTGTCTCGGTGCCCAGGGGAGACTGCACTAGGGAAAAGGCTTAAATGACCCCACCAGCTCCAAGGGCTCTCAGAGTCAGCTGTGTTTAGGAATGTCATCCCAACGCAGTCCTGGGCACTAGGTGAGCTCGCTCCAACACCGCACCACTCCATACCACACCTTTAACCAGGTAAAGCCGGTCGTCCGTGGACCTCGGAGCCTCCAGTGAAGAAGAGGACTCTACAGGACCAGAGCCTGCGGTCTCCATGTTTAAGTCTCCACTACTTCGTCCGGCACCAACTGGGTTCCGGGTGGAAGCGATAGGGAGGCGAAGGAGAAATGTTCCGCGGCTTGATTACCCTTGTGCAACCTGAAGACGGGTCCGCAGTCCAGCCATTGTGTGCAAATCTATACGCTGCTGAGGGCCAGGAAGATGAAGCGGCTCCCAGCAGTGCCCTCAGTTTAGCGCCAGGGGCAGTGTCTTCTAAGGCGGTCTCCCAGGGAGAATTTATCCACCTTCTCCAAGACGATGATTGAAGGACTCGAACAATTTTGTTTACTTGAAAGAATACCCAGTCCTGACTCTAGGAGGCAGTGAGAGGTTGCAGATTGAGCTAGGAACCTAGCCCGATCCTGGATTGAGACCCTAGCGCTCAGGTTCCTCATCAGCATTACACTGCGTCCAAAGATTTGGCCTGCGTGAATATCTCACGGTTCTAAAAAGCGGGTCTCGGTCTTGTACTTTTTTGAGGAATTTCGAAACAGTCGTCGCTTGGGGTTAGAGGGTTTATCCTGGAAGAGCGACCCCTATCAGCACTGCGGGGACGCCCTCGTTCTCCTCGGTTTGCCTGGAGGGGAGTGGAAGATTAGCAAGATGAACTAGCAAAGTTGGTGGATTTTAGTATCAGAGGCTCCAAGATCGCCCACCAGCCACTGAGGAGCGTTGGCAAATGGCAGGCAGGCCTAGCCCTCACAGTCTGGGAGGCTGGGGACGACTTCAGCCAATGACCATTAGGAGAGGCTAGAAGTCGATAAAAAGTCTTTCCAACATCTTTGAGACACGGGCCATCATCATTTAAAATAAAGCAATAGGTCTGTCTGCCTTTTGTTGTTGTTGTTGTTTGTTTCCTGATCACTGTAAGGCAATGCCTTCCTGAGGGAAATGGGGGTTCTATATTTTTATAAGCCCCAGCTCTCAGCATATTAGCTGGTCCTGCACAATTAATGCTTGTCAGATAAATGAGGAAATGAATGCTATAAGTTTTGCATCCATTATATTCATATAGTAGTCCAAACCTAAGTTTTAGCTTTATGAATTTAGAGTACTTTAGCCTCTACCTCTATTTTTCTCATTTGTTAAATAAAGAAACAGAGAGTGCCTACTTTGTAAGGTTGCTGGAAGAATTAAATAGAACCATGCATATGAAGAAGTTAGCATAGTGGTTGACAAAGATAAATAATAAATGTTCACTTTAATTGTTTTCACTTTTGACTTGAATAGTTGTTTTGCTGCATTGTCTATGGAAATTTAAAAAATTATTATAGATGCCCAGAGCCTATCACTAAAGATTATGGCTCTGGAGGTCCAGGGAAGGGTAAAGTTTTAAAATCCCATCAGAGTTCTGCTGATAAGCAGCAAGAACTACTGCTCTGTTTCTGTGTGGATGAAACCACGCAAAATGTATTTGACCTTTGAGTTCCTTGGAAACACAATGTCAGAATCTGAAAGAGCCCTTTAAGATGATAAAGTCTCTGCTAATTTGCTGAAGGTCATAAGGACTCTTTTCTTTCCATTCACAGATAATAGTGACCATAACCGTTAACATTTACTGGGCGTTTTCTGTATGTGCTTGCTATTGTTTGGGTGTTTAACACACCCCCAAAAACCTATGAACTAAGACTTAGCCCCCAAGTAGTGCTACTGGGAAATGGTGAGATATTTGAGAGGAGGGGCTAATGGGAGGTGTTTGGGCACTTAAAGTGTGCCTCCAAAGGGTCATGGAATCCAGGTCCCTTCCTCTCCCTTTGTCTCTTTGGTGATATAAGTGATTTTGCTCTACCACATGCTCCCTGCACTGTGTACTCTCTTACCAACAGGCTTCAAAGAACAGGGCCAACTGATCATGGACCGGAACCTTCAAAACTGTACCAAAATAAATCTCTTCTCTTTATAAGTGGCTGGGCATGGTAGCACATACCAGTTATCCCAGCATTCTGGGAGGCTGAGGCAGGAGGACAGCAAGTTCAAGCCCAGCCTGGGAAATCTGGCAGTTTAGCAAGACTCTGTCTCAAAATAAAAAGTTAAAAAAAAAAAGAAAGAAAAAGAAAAGATCTGGGGATATAGCTCAATGCAAAGAACTCAGATTCAGTCCCCAGTCACACACACACACATACTCTCTCTCTCTCTCTCTCTCTCTCTCTCTCTCTCTCTCTCTCTCACACACACACACACACACACACACACACACATTATCTCAGGACTATAGTGAGACAGTGATTAAAAACTAACAAAATCTGCCTTTGCTTTAAATGCTTCAAATACATTATATCGTTTAATCTCCACAGACTCAGAAAGACTAATTGTTCAAGCTTGCAAACTGTTAAGGGGCAGAGTCAGGATCTCAGAACAGGTCCTTCTTTACCCACTTGCTAGTGGTTCTCCATCTGAGCTTGATTACTGGACTCCCTGGAAAGGCTTTCTGGACAGAGATTCTGGGCTCAATTCCCAGATTCAATGGACCTGAGAACTTGCATTTCTAGAAGTACAGGCTCTTGCATTCCTTCTTTGTTGCCTCCCTAACACAGCACAGAAACTTTTTAAGGATTATATTTTTATCTGCTAAAAGGAACAAAAGAGAGATAATAAATCTTTAGAGGACAAATAACTAAGTAAAAATAAAAGATAGATAATAGGAAACAGTAAGATAGTCTTTTGCAAAAGAGAAGGGACCAAGAGATGTAGGGAGGGAAGAGGATATAAAAAGAACTAAGATATGTTACATACAATTACCAACTTCTCATAATGCATGTAATCATTAATGTCACAAAACATGTATTAATTTAAAGAATCTAGGGAAGTTGCAGCATCCTGTACTCCAGTGCCTGTCTCCATTTTGAGAGCAACTATAAACCCTTTGGGACTCTGTCTGCTTTTATACTGGAGGATGTGGCTCCCATCCTCTTCCTTCTCACTCCCAAAAAGTAAGGAACCATTGTCCTCAATTCTAACTTGAAAGCTGCTCATTTCCCCCAATGTATAAAGAACTGAAAAAAATCAAAGCAAATCAGTATATAGATACTCTTGAGAGTTGGGTAAGCAGGATGTATTTTGAAGATCCTCGTAGGATACACTCCACTAGAGGAGGGACTGACAGCTTCTTGGAGGGACATTTTATGTGGGGGCTGCAACCCTGTTCCTTACCAGACCTAGTGGTTCCCTGTTGCTCACTGTGCACCAGACCTCAGGAAATGGCATTTCCAAAGACTCAGATGCCTGTGAAACCCCAAAGGACAGAATTTTCTGGCCTTGAGATTAGGACTACATTCCAAGTTAGATGCTGAAATAAAGATTTTTTTTAAAAGACAATGTTACCCAAAGTCTCACATTTCCTCAGTGCACACAAATAGGTACTTTGAGATCAAACTGATTAACTTGAACTGCTTTAGGAATTTCAAAAGCCCACTTAGACTTGTTTCTGTGGGAATTTATAGTACAAACTTCAAATAGGTGACTTGCAAACAGGTCTTTGCCAGACAGGGTCTTTAGTTCTAAAACAGCAAGACAACATTTCCAAGTGTGGAAACCAGAGATTAGAAAGTCACAAGGGTCTGATGCTCCATGAAATGCCTTCAGGACTGTCATTTCAATGCAAATATGATTCCCTGTTAGGAAAATGTAATAGAAATGTCTTGCTGCACAAAGGAGACTGCTGGGGAAGCACGTTTATCTGAGGCAGACACTGTTGCTATTTTGATGTTTGTCTGAGTCAGCTGAATGTCCACACCAGCAATGCATCTGACCACATTCTTACTTCAAACTTTTTGGCCCCTGTACAGTCTATTTCAAATGTTGACAGCTAGAAATCTATTAACACTATGGTTCCCAGAATTTTTGATAGCCCTAGCTTTAGCTAGTTTCAAACACAGATGGGCTTCTTTTCCCCATTAATTTTTAAAAACATTTCTTTGGAACTTCAGTTACTCTGTGTTTAAAATGTAAGGTTGAATTATTTTTAAAATCTGGTAAAGGTCATGTGTCAGTCAAATTATTCTCACTGTTCCTTGCTATAGCATGGTTGTCAAAAATATAGTGCAGAAGTCTTTAAAAAGTTACTGCATAATTAAATGCATATATGGAAAGAAAGATCTTCTAGACTGCACTCTGAATCACTAACTATGGTTACCTTAAATCTTCTATTGTATTTCTTCTACTTTCTGTCACTAACAAAAGTCACTAAAAAATGAACTTTCTAGTTTAAAGAGAAATATTATGTAGGTTTCCAGGGAAACTCATTGAACTCTCCAACATGACACCCAGCAACAGCATTCTTGGAAAGCAAGAAAATCATCAAGAAGCATTATGTCATAGGAGAAAACTTGGGCTGCCAGAGAGCCCACGTGGTGTTTGCCTTCCCCAGTCTGTTGCTGTCAGGTTTCTTGGCTTCTTCCTCCTGTCTGTACTGGATCCCCAGAGCTACAGCTACTTTAAAGTGCACCATTACAATCAATACAGTGCAATATAATGGTAAGTATGGCAATAATTCCTCTTGAGTGAGCTGAAACTAGACTTCGAAAACTAGAGACTCATTATTCACTTCCAGTATCTCATTACTTATCTTTTAGAATCCTATTTTGTAACTGTTCCTGGTTGAATGATATGTCTGTCTTATCAGAGTAAATGAAAGTTGCCATTATAAATTCTTCCTTTCAATTTTTCTTTGTGTATCTTTCTTAGCTCTTTCTACACTATCAACTGTTGTTTCTGTTAATGATCATCCAGAAATCTTTTCAAAAGCTATTGTAGTTTAAAGTTACAGATATTTTCTTACAAAATTTCCTTTAACTCTGTTCCTGTTTCTTGTGAGAATCAAATATGAGGACATATGTTCAAG
Organism: Hydrochoerus hydrochaeris; assembly: GCA_004027455.1. Taxonomy (NCBI): domain Eukaryota; kingdom Metazoa; phylum Chordata; class Mammalia; order Rodentia; family Hydrochaeridae; genus Hydrochoerus; species Hydrochoerus hydrochaeris. The sequence goes on from PVLA01000002.1 coordinate 1,307,166, forward strand.
TGTGAAACCCAGGAATAGAAAATCTTTCAACATTCTCCCAAGGTAAAATGTATTTCCATCTATCTACAGTATCAAACACAGCAGATATGTTACACTCACATTTATGACTAAATTATGTCACTAAATTCGTTTTTATTTTATTATCCTTTCTTAATCAGATGTACTAAAGATTGTAAACTATATGATTTAAAAACAGCTTCTGCCATAGATATGATGAATGAGTGACCACATAAATCAGTAAAATCTTTTTTGACTAAATATTCTGTTTAGATCAATTTTCCATTCAAATAGCATACATTTACCAAGCACTTATGGTCTTGGTGCTTAATTTATTCTTGTAAAGGGGTACAGTCCTTGTTCAATAAAACTTATAGTTCCATGACCCTGGATTGTTTAGGCAGGTAAAACTCTCACAAAACCATCTTTTGTTTCAACCTTGTGGTTGATAGTCATTCTAAATGTATGTCTTCTACTTTCCCCTTTCACAAGTAAAGTGTGATTTGTTTTTTGCTCACAAAGTCTACAGCATTTCAAGTTCTTTTTCCATAATTGCGATTACACTTGGAGACACAGAGGGGTTAGAAAATTGGGCTGCATATTGCTGAACCTGGACTGTCTGGCCTTGGACTACAGAATGGGCTTGGATAAAGGGCTAGTTCCCAGAAGTAGGTTTGGAATTTAAGGTCCGGGTCAATAACACAGGCCCTGGAGGACAAAACTCATGATGAAGGGTCATGGACAGGGAAAGTTTCAGTCCATGTGGTCTAATAGTGCAGTTAAATAGAATTTCTAAGTAGATAACATGGTGTCACAGAATCTGGGGCAGGAGAGGGAGTACAGAATTCAGGCAGGAAGTCTAGTTTCACAAAGAAATTTATCTATGGAAATCAAGGTCCCAGACTCTGGGCAGAACTGAAGATCTAGAGATGGTAAACAGTAATTGCAAGACACAAACCCAGTTAAAATAGCAAGGGAACTAAAAATAAAGCCCTGGTCAAGAACAGGGCTAGAACTCTTGGAGAAAGTTCCGATGTTGAGTTCCCAAGACCTGTGGAGAGGCTCATGTCCATAAGTGTATGCTGATTTGAATCAGGACGAAGAGCGGGTCTCCTGGAGGGTTGGTTTATTCCTATAGGAGTAGAGACTTCAAGAGAGAGAGGGAAGAGACAGGACCTTTGCTCATTAGTGTGAGGGTCTTCTTTGAGGTGCTAGAATCCAGCTTGCATTCTGCTTGCTAAACCTTGTGCTCTGGTGCTGGGCTACAACTGCTCTGGGGGAACAGTTACATTTTCTGGTGCACAAAAGTTACTTTCTGGGCTAATATTGGCTTTGGAAACATAATAACTTGGTATTCAAAGGCTAGAAACTCATCATAAATATCCTGTTAGGGGTATATCTTAAATGTCAAGTGTATTAAGATTTACACAGAAAAGGAGAGAGATTGAGATTTTTGAGCTGGAGTCTTAGACCAATTGTATAATTAAAGACTAGTAAAATTTGTACAGATCCAAAGTACCTTTCAAATTCAGTGAGTCAGAAAAGTGTCACTTGTAAAGATTTCCAGTATACTCAAACTACTTAAATTTACATTATTTGAATAAAATATGTACATGACCTTCAGATACATTTTCATAATTGGTTACTCAGCTATTCCACTCTATACTACCACAGAAGTATGTATGATTATTTGCCACTCAGTAGTATACCTATATTTTAGTAACATTTTACTGAGTTTTGAACCATCTGATTTACTTTGCCTGTTGAGTAATAATCTCTTAGAATGTTATAGAGCCTGATAAAATATTTCACTCTACAGTAAATTACATGCCATCTAGATGATAGTGTTTTATTTAGGTCAACTGTACAGGGCCCAGTGCCCTTTTAAAAACATTCAAAGCATTTGATGGATTCATTGCTGAGTGCACTATAAATAAATACAATCTCAAACTCCAGACAGTGAAAATGATGTGCCAGGGGGATACATCAGATGACTTTTTCAAGGTGATCAAAAAAGACCCTAGTTGTCTGGAAACCAGGGTCAAGTCCCAGTCCTGCCAGTAACAAGGCTGGCTTGATTCCATGACTGTCAGTATGGCATGCATTTTCTTCCTCTGTAAACTGAGGGAAAGATAAACACTTTTTCCAAGTATGGCTTCAGCATACCAGTTCCAGAAGCTGTTGTTACTTGGAAACATGCGTATGAGCATGCGTGCTCATGCATTCACACAAATACATGCACACACGCACACACAGATTTTGTGATTAAACAAGTTTGGCAAACAAAATATAACAGATTTTTTTGCTCAGAGCTTCTCAATATCTTCAAGAGGAAGGCACAGGAAAAAGCAGTTCTGAAATTTGGCCACAAAAGCCTTTGTTTAGGGGTGTCTTGTGGGCACATGTACCTTAGAATATATTTTGAGAAAACAGTAAACTAGGTCACTTAGGATTCTTCCCAATCATCAAATTCTGTGATTCTGGTCAAGTTTAGAGAAATATAGCCATTCCATTTAGAAGACAGAGAGTAAACGCTCCTCTCCTTCTGAAGCTCATTGTCAGACCTAAACTTCAGCAATGTCTCCTCTCTGGTGTTTTCCTGAAGCAGAAGGGTGGTCTGAATAGTAAAAACTAGACTTCACAAATGACACAGAACTTTCTTTCTACTTAATCCATCATGTTTCATGTTCCCATGTCAAGTTTGGAGCTAGTGTTATAGTCTAAGAGAGAACAAAGGCAGTTATTTACTAGGGTGGAGGCGGGGAGAGTGAAATGGTCATGAATAATCTACTTCATTCCAATCAATAAGAAAGAAAAATGCAGTCCCCAAAGCACATTCTGAATTGGTAAAGTCAAGAAACCAAAATAGATGGATGTACAGTAGATTTAGATGTACTATTTCAGCCTTGCTTTGTGTTTATCCTTATTTGGTTGACTGTTGTGGAGTTGCATAACTATGGAAATGAGAGAGACCTTGGCTCTTGCAGTTGATATTCTTGTGCCCAGAAAGGGTTTCACTCAAGTTTTCTTAATTACAGACTCAGCAGTAGATCCATCATGACTCTTAACTCTATAGTACATTTCACCTTGCACACAACTTCTCTCATAGTAAATGAGTAGCTCAGAGTGTTATGGTTGTAGGGAAAGTAGATAGTGGAGAGATCTATGATGTGATGTGAGGATATATATGCTCACAGCACCCTCAGCTTCTGAGAAAAATGGTGTAGGCACTTCCTCTTGCAGAGATTTATGTCTTGTGTCACATGACCCACTTACTCTGGCCAAAGCAGATTGGCAGAGTTACCACCAGACCCAACGACAGGCATCTGTAACCTAAAAATTTCACCCAATGAGAACTGCATTATAGCAGATCCACTTGATCTTCAACACATAATGTCTTGACTCCTCCTCGCCCTTGCAACTCAGTCTACTGTTCTGTCTCCTACTGCTCCTGCAACTGTCCTGCTTTCTCCTACTCTGGTTCACTTTCTCTGGCTGCCAACCTCACTAGAGCATCAGCCCTTATGGCATCTTTGGTGGTATTGGAGAAACACACTCCTTTCTCATGTAAATTGCTTTATATGAGTTGGTCATGAAACACCTGCAGGCTGTGGCCATAGCCACAGGTCCATCTGTTTTCCCATTCACACAAACTAGAAGCCAAAGCCCACAAGTGGCCAAGAGTTCTTGGCTTGGATGTGCTTCTTATAGTGCTTGTGGTTAGTTATAATACTCCTGTCATGCTCTAGCCCATTGCACATATAATACCAGGAGTTAGATCTTATTCCAGATCCTGGCTTTTCCCTGTATGCCCTGCTCCATGTAATGGCTGCATCCACAGATGACCACATGTCTAAGGGTCAAACTGCATTCTGAGCAGTACCAACACCTGCTTCCAGTAGGCTGTCCACAAAGTACTCTCTTTCATTGCATTATCAATAGGCTGGGTTAATCTGAATCTAGATGAGCACCTAAGTCCTAAGAATGACTTATATATCACCTGGAAGAAGATGCATGAGGTCACAGTTATATCAACATGTTTATAGGTAACTGGTATCTAGAGCTGGAAGACATGCTTGTTACTTTTAACAGAAGGCACAAAATAATAAAGGTTAATTATATAATGAATGAGAAAAAGGTCTCAAAGTTACTTAGCTAGATGGCCTAGAATAAAAATCAGAAACAAATAAAATGAACTTCAACAGGGAAACATCCAATTTCCAAAAAAATATTCAAGTGCAGGAAGAAAGCAGCTTGTCCTACAGGTCTTCTGTGACAAAAACATAGGCAACTGAGTGGGCAATAATGTTGAAACAGCAAGATGACTGTGTACCTGCCTCTGGGAGATCTCTCCTGCTCAGGCCTATTACTTCTGGTATCATCTTTAAAGAGATGTCCCCAGAGAGCAGGCTGGCAGAGAAAAGGTGATTGATTAGGCAAATGGGAAGTCTTATATATATTATCTAGGAAGAAATAGTTGAGAAAAAAGTCACATTTAGCCAGAGAAAAGAAGAATTGGAGGACTGATGCTAAAGAAGGGGGCAGAATCTTCCAAGAAACATAGGAAAAAGTTGAGTAGACTTTGTTTCATAAATAAGAATATTCTAAAGATTTGAAATGTACCCAAAATGGAATTAGGTACTTTGCATTATATTGTTTCCTATCATATGGACTTTCAGAGAAAAAGCTGGATTATTATTTACTCAAGGAGATGGAGTAGAAATTGCTGCTCTGAGTGGCAGGTGAGAACTTGGAAGACAGTTTACCTCACACTACATGGGCTTATTCTGCTAGGCTGTCTCTAAAACCTGGTGTTGTTCACAACGCACTACTAGCAGATTCAGGGAAAAAAATCTCTTTTGCAATAGAAAGAGGAGCAAGAAATGAAGAGAAGGGAGAGGGTGGGTAATGGGTCACAAAAAGAATTAAAATATATTATGTACAAGTAAGAACTCCCAGCATGAATGTAATCATTATGTATTACAAATATTTACTAGTAAAAAATTTTAAAACAACAATAAAAAACAAAGAATCTCATTAATCAGCCTCATGAGTCTGGTGCCAATTTAATACAGTGTAATGAAGGATATATTATAAGAACCACAATGGAAAACAGTAACAGAAAGTTGCCTGTGACACCCCCTTTTTGAAACTCTGACAAATAAGACAAACAATGAGAAAGGGAAAAATTTAGAATGAACTGGGGGTCCATGAAAGTGGCCAACTATGAAATCTTATACAAATCTTTACATTTCCTATGTATTTGCTTTAACTCATTAAGATGCAATGCAAAGGGGAAAAAATCCTACTCTGTGATGATCACAAAATGTAACTGTCACATTCAAGCAGACTTGACTACATCAAGTCTTTGGTGAGAAGACTTCACTGTACAGGATGTCAATTCTTCTTCCATAACTGATCAATTTAATGCAAGTCCTGTTGAAATTCAAATACAATAATCTTTAAGACTTGACAGAATGTTTCAAAATTTATCTGAATAATAAACATTCAAAAAAGAGTAAGACATTTTAGAAAATGCAGTATTTGGAGACATGGCCTAAAATGTTAAAGTGCATGATAAATCATATGAATCAAAAATCAAAGTACTGGAATAGAAAATGAGATCCACAGAACAGGAAAATAAGTACTGAAATGGATTCAAATGTATCTAATACCTCAGTGAATAATTAGGGTATTTTGAATCAGTGGAGAAAGTTCTACAACTGTTTGGATCCTGTGCTAGACAAATATCCAGTGGGAAAATTTCTATTTCTACTTCATGTTATCATAAAGGCATAAAAATAATGGGAGAAAATATAGATTAAATATATACTGAAATACACCATTAAGTTGAAGAAGAACTTTCTGAGAATCAAACCAAAAAAATACATTACAGATCAGTGGTCGTGAACCTATGTCACATATACTGCGGCAAGCTGTTTGTATACTGAAATCTCTGAAAGCCTCACCATCACTGATAGAGACCAATTTGACCACACAAAACCTTCAAACTGCTTTGTAGAAGATAGGCTTTGCTCACTTAATCTGCTCTACCCTTCATCCTTGTCTGCCTCTCCCTTACTGTTGGGAGTGCTTTGTGTCCAGATCTGGCCAACAAGACATAAGTAGGAGTCAACTGGTATTGTTTCTTTTTTCTGCCTGGAACACAAACCTAATGGACACTGCTTCAACACCCTTTTAGTGACCATAAAGTGAAAAAAATTAAGAGAGGACAGGCATATGAGCCCCTATGTCATCAACTGTCTCAATCAGTTTCAGCAGCTGTCTCTCTATGAGACACTTGTTATGTGAGATAATTCCACTTTGTTTACTATCATTTGAAGATGAGTAATCAGGAGTTAGGCATCCTGTTACTTGAAGTCAGATTCATTATTAATTGGTTCTGAAATTAAAACAAAGCACCATATTGTACTAAAAGGCAAGTAACAGGAAAACATATGCAGTAATAATCACAAAGTTAATATCCCTATTAATATAAAGTCTTCTACAAATGATAAGATGGAGATAGATATTCCAACTTTTAAAATGGGCAAAAGAGATGAGTAGGAACATAAACATAAATAATTCAAATGTCCAATAACTTCATTAAATATTTCAGTTCCATTAATAGTTAGAAAAATACAAACTAAAACAATAGCATAATGATTTATCACCTATTAAAATTGGCAAACAAAACAATTTTTAAAACTTGGAAAACATTGGAAGAATTATAATAATGTTTTCCAAAATGTTTCAAAAGTTGTGATGTGTACATATCCTGAGGAATATATGCAAAGAAATGATAATGAAGTGCAAAGATCTGCTACAAAGATGTCTACCACAGTGACGGTGATAATTGCAAAATTATGGAAATAGCAGAAATGTGCAATATTAGAGCTTTGGTTGAATAAATTATAACATTGCCTCATATACAAAAAATATTTTTGTCTTGTTGCTTTGTTTTGTTTGGAACTAGGAATGGGACTCAGGACCTCGTGCTTGCAGGTAGTTGCCATACCCTTGAGCTATATCCCTGGCACAAAAAAATATCCATCAGCCTATTAGAGATATATTTGTTATTCACAGAGATGTTCTTTATTCATTATTATATGAACAGCACATTGAAAAACACCTCAATAATTACTGAATTCTATTTCCATTCACAACTATGACTGTGTATTTATATGCATCAGAAATGGCACAGAAGAAAATATATTGAGGCATTAACAGCATCCCTGGAGTCACTCATATTTTCTGCTGTTACTATTATAAACAGGTATTGCTTTTAAAGTAAGAAAATCATTACTCTAAAAATGTTTCTTAGTAAGCACAGGGAATTAGAAGAATTGATTATTTAATGGTATCAGGCTGAGATAAGCTGAGGTGTTTGACTTGCAGTAAGGATATCAGATCATTCCAAACTCTTCAGGTTTTCTCCTCTACAAGGTAATTCCTGGAGTTTCATTGAAGTCAGCTTTGCTGATCAACATTTGCTGATTTATTCTGACACATCTTGCTTTAGATTATTTGACATACTCTATCCAGCCAGTTCGAGGGACTCTTATGGTTTAAGGGGATTTTTTATTTCTCTGTTAGGATCCAATACAGATGATTTAAGATTTAACTTTTGGAGAGTAATTTTATTTTCCTTATTTTCAAGATTGCAGGAAGGATGAGAATATAGCTCCTGGTAATTTGTAAATATTGGCTAAGAGATAAGTGTTGGTGTCTCATAGACAAGATAATTTAGTACTTTGTCTTCAGAACAATGAGAAGGCAGGTGAGCAGTAACAAAATGATCCTCCAATAGCTTAATTTTGCGAACTCCTGGGCAGACTATTTCTAACTTAGTATTTTTCCTATTTCTTCATACATCAAGCCATATGAGCAAGAATTGCATTTCTTTTACTGGATTTCTTTCCATCTCACTTCTATAGAACACTAAGAATGACTATTTCCCTTAAGGCAATTGTCATCATGACCTTGCAAAAGCCATATGTGCCAACTGGAAAGTCACCAGAATTTCTTTTTTAATTGAGGACAATATTTTATTAAACCAAGAGCAGGAGTAGCAGGAAGAAGTAGTTTTCATGGAAAAATATTGAAATTTATTATAATTACATCTAACATGCAAAGTCCTAGTAGAAAATGGAAAACCCCTCATCTGCTTCAACAGAAATCTCTTTAATAAGGGACTCTATACAGAGATTTGGTGGGGTTCAAGTTGGAGCATCCAAAGAAAAGCTACAGTGGGAAACTTATTAACTCTGGCCCAAAGGGAAATCAGTGGGATAGGGGTCAATATCTTGAAGTCCAGTGATTTGTCTGACCCGTGCAAAAAGTGATCCTGGGAAGTTGTGGTCATGGAAGGATATCACCACTCCCAGAATGAGTAAAGGAAGGATGAAGGGAACAGGAAAAAAATGCTCTGCCTCCTGCCCTCTGATGTCACCCACTGCCTCCCATTAGCCAAATCCCAGCAGAAATCAATGGATAAGGACACTATGAGAGCAGAGAAAGGCAGAGGGCATGATGATCAGATAATGGAAGAAGTGGAGAGGGGCCACCCTGCTCAATAAGGAACATTCTATTCCTTAAAAAGAGATAATGCAGGGCTAGAGATGTAGCTCAGTGATAGAACACTGGTCTGGCATTTGTCAGGCACTGGGTTCCATTCTCAGTATTACCAAAAAAAGAAAAGAGAGAAAGCACCTCATGTACAGTTGTAGCTATCTTTATTTGTGCTTCTTAAGGCCTGGATATGTATATTAGGAATTTATTTTCAAGAAATACTGAAAAAAAGTCAATCTCACTAGAATCCTAGAGAAAATTACTATTATAGTATGAATCTTTGTGCTATCCTCAAATTTACATGTTAAAGTCCTAACCTCCATTGTGGTGATATTTGGAATCAGAGCCTGAGGAAGATGATTAGAGTTAGCTGAGTTTGTGGCAGGGGTTACTTATAAAGGAATTAGTGCCCTTGTAAAAGGAGCCACCAGAGATTGATGCATGTTTTCTCCAGTATGGGAAGACACAGCAAGAAGTTAATTGTCTGCAAGCTAGGACATGACCTTTCACCAGAAATCAACAAGGCCACCACCCTGATAGCAGACTTTCAGCCTCCAGATATATGAGAAATAAGATTTCTGTTGATTAAGCCACCCAGTCTCTTTTTTGTTTTGGCAGTTGAGTTGACTAACACATATACCAAGATTTAAACATGTATGTAATGTTCATCACTGTTACAGAATAAGTGAGAAACAACTTAAAGGAGGAAAATTTTATTTTGTTTCATAGTTTCTGAGATTTTATTCTATTATCACCTGGTTTCCTTGTTTCTGGGCTTGTGATGAAGCAGAAAGATGGTAGAAGGCCTGGCAGAACAGAGCTGCTCACTTCATGGCAACCCAGAGGCAGAGAACCTGACAGGAAGGGACTTTGAATAGTCCCCAAAGTAACAGCATTCCCTTCAACTAGTCCCTACTTCTTTTTTCATCACCTCAAATCATTCTATCAAATTATGATCTCATGAGTGAGTTAATCTACTGAAGACTTCCTGGTGAGAATTATTAAAATTTACTAACGTTTGTGAAGCCTAGGAATTTCCAAGTATATAACATGTTGTTATTATTGGTAATCACCATGCTATACAATTGATTTCTTGAATTTATTTCTTTTTTTTTTTTGTACTGGGGATTGAAATTTATTTCTTTTATAACTCAAATTTTCTTTGACCAGCATCTCCCCAGTCCTCTGCTCCAGCTTCAGTTCTATGTTATTTTTTGGCATGTGTCTGTTCAGTTTCCCAACAATATTAGCTGAAGAGACTTTTTCCATGTTTGGTACTCTTGACATCTTTGTAGATATATGTATCCGGGACAGCCCATTACTGCGATGGGTAGGATGACCTGGGACACTTGCGGGTTCAGAAGTAGAGTCTTCACTAGGATTCCACTGTCTGATTCCTAAGTATTTCGGACACCCTGAGAAGACAATCTAGGCTGGATGGGAGGTGATTAATTGTTGTCTCAATGAGTGAACTGTTTTTCTAACAACATAAGAGTTTAGAATTAATGGAGATGTTGAAGGAAAACAAATTACAGTATTTGTGCATTTGCATGAAGTTCAAGAAGACATTTGAGATCAATCATTGAGACAATCTGGGTTTACTAGGATTTAACGTGTTTGTAATAAGAGTATTGGACACATAAGGCCAAAGACAACCAAGTCTTGTGATTCCACTTAAAATATGTAATTAAGTAATTGATTTTAGATGTGATTTTAAGTTAAATTCAAAATTGGATTTAATTTACAAACAGATTCACAATTATTTATAGGTTTCATTTATTAAATTCATTACTGTTCTTTGAATAGTCAGAATAGCTTTGCTACTGAGGCTAGTCATTTTAAACAGCTTAAAGGAAAATTGAATATATTAAATATATAACTGCAATTTAACATATTGAGGGAATTTAATTAACCATGTAAAGGGGAATAATTGTTTAAAGGAGCTTGTTTAGCTTGATATAATCAGTCTTCAATGGAAGTAAAATTGAAATTATATTTTTGCTTTACTAGGCATGTAGACTAAAAACTATAATTTGAACTTGGTAGCATGAGGAGCTACTTTAACTTGCAGGGGGTATAGCTTAGTGGTGGAACACTTGCCTAGAATCCGTGAGGGCCTGGGTTTGTTCTTTAGCACACACACGCAGGTGTACGCGTGCACACACACACACACACACACAGAGTCATATTCTTCTTCTCCAGTTTCCTTCAAACTTTGCCCCAAAAGCCTGTGGTCCTTGCATTTTTGAGATTACTGGTGGCAGGAGGTGCTATCCATGAAAACTTGGGACAAATTGTGAAAAGTACCACTACTTCTCTAGGAAAGTTAGGGACCAGTGCTGTTTACAAGGTGAATAGGACACTTGCTTCTTTGCTTCTGGAGGATGGTACACTGCAAGAAAGTTACACACATGTCCTAAAAGGAGGTGATCTCCACAACAGAAGTCAGCATCAGATGAAACTGAAATGCCTCTCCCTCAACTTGCCTACTTCACATTTGCCTATATTAATTAGAACCTGGTCCTAAAGTAAAATTCAGTGTTACTCTTTATCCAGTGCTCTACAGACCCCTTAGCACTTAACTCTGCATACATTTTATATGTAAGCTGGTTTAAGTAACTGTAAATTTTATTTTAAAGACAATGAACATTACTCAGTTGTCAACAGTACATAGATCTCAAGCCTAACAGGACATAAGAGATACTGCACTTGGGGCCAGGGATTTAGCTCAGTGGTATAAGCATCTGGCTGGCAAATGTGAGATCATGAGTTCAATCCCTGGTACAGAGAGAGAGAGAGAGAGAGAGAGAGAGAGAGAGAGAGAGAGAGAGAGAGAGAGAGATACTGTACTTATCTGAATGGCAGTAATTAGAAATGGTAAGGTACATTTTGAGCCAAAAAGTTAAGAAACCCTCAAAGAAAGAGTCAGTCCTTCAAAGATGATGCACTAACTGTAACACAGTCATCCAGTGGAATTCTTAGCTCCATGCAAATTGGATATAACCCCAAACACTACACCCAAATAAAGATCCACTCTAAGACAGAGAAGGACAAGCATTACATGGATGAGAGAGATAGCCTACAACCAACAGCTTAATGGGCTAATGGTAGGTAGTAAAAACTTTGGAAGGCGGGGCTAGTTGGACAAAATAGGTCATTGCAAGGTGTGCCTTTGAAGACCTTATTTTGTCCCTCTCCTCCATTTTCCAATCCCCGACCCTCTTTCTTTAGAAGGTCTTAGACTCCAATTTTGTTATCTTAGCAAATCCTCAAGGGGAAATTACCCAGTGAGTGTGGGGCTTTCTTTCTTAGGATGTCAGCCTCTCAGTTCTTCTAATTGCTTAGCTATGAATTATGCTTTTTACCTCCCTAGCCCAGGGGTTCTCTTACAGGCCTGAATCATCTTATTTATTTATTTAGTCTCTAAGCATCAGAAAATTCTCTGAGGAAAATAGTAATAGCAGATATCTAGTTCACCTCAATGTTTTATTTCTCTCTAGGATTTCAACTCCATTAACTCTTTATTTACTCTCAGTTGTTTTTATAGCTATTTTACTTGAGGAAATTATTATCTAGTTCACCTCAATGTTTTATTTCTCTCTAGGATTTCAACTCCATTAACTCTTTATTTACTCTCAGTTGTTTTTATAGCTATTTTACTTGAGGAAATTATTTTGTCCTGCTTTTATTGTTGTGTGTTTGAGAGAGCTGGTCTAATACAAGCTACTCATTAATAGGTGAAAGTAGGAGTTTTCTATTCCTTCATTTTTAAGAATAATAACATGTTACTGAAATCTGCATCATGTCAAGGGAATATTCTTTCCTTCACAAGAATGGAAGTTTTCTTGTGATGCTTATCTGCCTTCTCAATCTGATTACTTTATTTAACCTTTAACCTAAGACAGATTTGGAGACTTCTGAAGTCTGGTTACATGTTCTGTAACTCTCCATCAGTCTCTGAGGACCTAACTTTCTTCAGACTGATCTCCAGAGAACAGAGTGATATTTCTTGGCTGCTTAGCAGCTGAGAGTGTGACTATGACAACATTAGAGGATTTTCGGAAGAGGGGTAGGGGTTGGCCTTCACAAATCCACTGGTATTAAATATGAGTTTGTGTCATCCAAGGCTCAGTGAGGGAAAATGGCTCAAATAAATAATTCTCCCTTAAGGTGTAGCTGTTGTCGTGCCTAAGAAAATGGTTTCCACAAGAAGAAACAATAAAAATAGCACTTGAGAAAAAACTGGAGAGGAACTACACTTAGGTATCCAGATTTTTAAATAATTTAAAACAACAGAGGAAATGTATGCAGAGTGATGGAGCCTGGTTTTATAGCAACCTTTGCTCCATTCCCCTTAGTGCAACATAGTGGAAAAGAGATAGTTCTCATAACCCAAATTCACTTGACAGAGGTGTCAAAATATCCTCAACTTTTTCTACAGGTCAAGAATATGAGATTCTGGTGTGGAAGCCAGATATTTTCTTTTTAAAAAAAAATCTATTAAGAGTTTTCTCTCATAAGGTTTTTTTATTTTACTTATTTTTTTTTTTTTTTTTTGGTACCAGAGATCGAACTCATGACCTCACACTTACCAAGCAGGCCCTTGTGCCGCTGAGTTAAACATTTGGCATTTTTTAAAAAAGAGAATAAAACCAAACAAAATAAAACAGAATAAAATCAAACAAAACCAATCAAAACAAATCAAAGAAAGTGATAACAGGACTTCAAAACAAGATAATAGGAAATCAAACAGTGGCTACCATAATATATCTTGTTATCTTTGAAATAGCTGCCCATGGGGCTGGGGATTTAACTCAGTGGCTTAAGTGCCTGCCTGGCAAGTGTAAGATCATGAGTTCGATCCCCAGTACCAAAAAAAAAAAAAAAGAAATAGCTGCCCATGCCATCAGATATAGTAAAATCAAACAAAATAAAACAGAATAAAACTAAACAAAACAAAACAATGAAAATGATACAGGAATTTAAAACAAATAATAGTGAATTAACAATGGCTACCACCTTCAGAAGGAAATCCCCTTAGTTGCGATATTGCGTATTGTTATCCTCTAAATAGATGCTCAGATTATGAGCCTTAGGCCTGCAAACTCAATCAAACAATACAGGCATTAAGCTGATTTTTTTACTTCAGTAGATATTATCTCAGCCTGTGTTTCTCTGAATCAGCAGGTTGTTTATGAGGAGTGGATCACAGAAAAGAGTTGGCTTCTTTTTGGTTCTCTTCTTAGGCCGCATGGCTGCCACTGGCTCACAGGAAGGAGTTGGCCTGGCCCATGACTGCCCTCCATCACTCACTGAGGTTTCTTCTCTTCTCATGAAAATAATTTAGCTTTGATAAAAGCAAATGACTCTTCTGAAATTTTTCTTCAATCTTTTATTTTATTTTTTATTTTTTGATGGTGTTGGTGATACTGAGATTGAAACCAGTGCCTTTGCACTGAGGTATATCCCCAATCCTTTTAATTTTTATTTATATTTTGAGACAGGGTTTTGATAAGATGCCTGGGTTAGGCTCAAACTTGTGATCCTCCCGCCTTATCCCCTAAGAGTGCTGGGATTATAGACCTGCACCACTCTGCCCTGTTCTTTTTATCAACATCTTTGCTTATTTTCTATAGATATCCAGAAATTGCTCCCTGCTTGAAGAAAACTTTCAAAAAACATCACCCTTTCTTTCAGGTTATAAATGTAAAAATATAATATAATGTAAAATATCTTTTAAATTTCAAAAACTAATTTATTTTAACAGTCCCTTTCTGCTTCTGATGCAGCAACTGAACCCATCAGAAAGAGTTAGAGAAGCAGAGTGAGTTGTGGGCACCTGGCGCTGGGAGAATGCCCAGGCAGCTGGACTTCTCATCAGTGCTGGTTGCCGCTTGCTTAAAGATCTGAAAATTTAAAGAGATATAGTTTTAGAACCTTATTTAAAGGGCAACCATTAAAGGTGAATTCCAATAACACTTCCAACTTGGTTCAAAACGGTACTCAGAAATGCCTCCAGGGTGAATTCTACTTGCCCAAGAGAATACATCTAATAGGGCTGGTACACACAACATTCCAAGATACATAGCCAAGGAAAAGTGGCTAGAGCCTACTTTGACATTTGACCATGCTTAGTTGTTTGTTACTGTTAAGGAGTTTCAACACTCCAAAAAGAAATAAAAGACAAAACAATAGGAATAAGAAGATAGGGATGCTAACAATGTCTTCTTACTTAGAGATACTTTGAAAATAGCTGGGAAGCATAACACAAATGAAGGGAACAACAGATGTTTTGATCTTATAGTAAAAGGAATCCTCTCCACCCTTCAAAGTGAAAATATTAAAGCTACCTCCTTTTAGGAATCTTTTGGTTGCCTCAGCCAGTAGAAAACATCTGGCCCCTCTTCTTCAGCATTCAGATATTGCTTTTAGAGGTATTAATTCTATGTGCCAAATTTGTATTGCCAGGGTGCAAATGTTTCAGTGGGGGATTAATTCCTAAAATCATTTTGTGCCCCATACATTATAATGCTAAGGAAATCACCTTATATCACATATTCTGCATGATCTCAAGCAAGTGACATATAACTTGCTAAGCCTGTTTCCAAACCTACAAAAAAAAAAAAAAAAGAGAAAGATACCACTTTTTGGCCTTCTGGCTAAGATCAAGTATAAAAAGAAGATATTAATAGAACCTACATAATTGGGATTAGGTAAAGTTTAAATAAAATATACAATATAGAATGCTGCCTGGCACATATTAACGTTCATACAAATATATAGGTGGATAAACTATGTCTGTCAACATGGTTACACTGAAGGAAGAAAAAGTATGCTTACTAAATACATACCCTCTCTTCCCTTTTCTGTTTAGTTTTACTGTGTTCTCATCATAAGGGAACCTGGTTAGAAGGAAAAAAAAAAAACTAGACAAGAAAACACATTGTCAAATGACTTGCTTTCTTGTCACATTAAGAAAGCTTTCCAATAGCAAATTATGCTGGCTGCTGCCAGCACCTTCACTTCTGTTGTTATGGAAGGGCTGCTAAGTGATTTCATTGTCAAGGTCTTGAGTTTACAGAAACATCTTTCCCATTAAGCAAAGACTATAGGTTAGTTGACAGATTCCATTAGAATGGGTCCAAGAACCTCTTTGGTATAACGCAAAACAGAGTAGCTTGGTACATGTTGCTAAGGTACTCCTCTGGGGTTTCTAGGGTAACTGTCATCTCAACATGCTTGGGTTTGTGCTCAGGCTATTCTGAGTACAATGATGACAATCTGTTTCTATACCTGAAGGACTTTAATTCTTTTCACTATTATGGCTTTCCTCACTGCCCAATCTTTCCTCAAACACTTCAAACTGGTCTTCCCAGTCCTTTGAATGCTTTCAGAGAACAGCATGACCTCAGTTTTCACATGCAACATTTTCTTGCTAGACATCCATGCACCTCTTCTCTGTGGTGTTAAACACTATTTAACACCCTTTCCCTTTTAAAATCTTGCCCTTTATTGGCTTCTTTGAAATTACACTCTGGCTTTTTCTTCTTTCTGACTAATCCTTCTATGTTGCATTTGCTAGCTCCCACCTTCTGTCTCTTAAATATCAGCATTCCCCAAGGTTCTGCCCTGAGCTACATTCTTTTCTTGCTCTATATATTTATTCCCACTTGAATCCACCCACTCACAGCCTTGTTGAAATAATGGGCCAAGGCAGGAAAATGAAATAAAAAGGAAAAAAAAACCCACAGAATTCTGGACATAAAATATTTGTCATCTTTATATCTATATTTACACATATAGTTGCATAATTTTATAAAAATTAGATCATTATATACATGTATGGTATCCTGCTTTTCAAAAATTCAGTAATACAGTTTGAATGTATTTGTAGGTCAATGCAGGATTTTAACTTTCATTTTATGTTTATCATGCTGTATTCTTTGCTAGGGCTGCTATATCAAAGTTCCATGAATTGGTGTAGCTTAAACAACACAATTTATTTTCTCACAACTCTAGAAGCTAAAATCAAAAGTATCAACAGAGTTGGTTTCTTCTGATATCTCTCCATAGTTTGTAGGTGGCTATTTTCTCCCTGTTTCTCCATATGATTCTGAGATTGGCACTACCTTATTTCTATATACATTCACATATGGAACACCTGAGCATTGACTTTGACATATGAATTTGTTGGTGATGAGGCACAACTCAGTCCATAACATGAATATATATATATATATATATATATGTTATTACATTCCTTGAGGAAGCTGATACATGTACATAACTCATCTTCATTCTGTTTTCCTCCACTTCTCCTCTCCATCTTTTGATCCCCATCCTATATGAGAAAGATCTATCTCCCTACTCCTATTATCTATAATTTATTTTGCCCTTTATTTATATTTTGGGTTTCTCATATAAGAGAAACTATGCAGTATTTAAGCTCATGTGTCTGATTTATTTCACTTACTATTATGGTTTCAAGGTGCATCTACTTTTCTACAAATGATTGAAGTTTATCTTTCTTTATGGTAAAGCAGTACTCCATTATGTGTTTATGTCACATTTTCTTCATCTATTTATCTGTTTATACTCCCAAGTTTTGGTTTTTGTGTATTGTGCTGCTATAAACATTGGTATGCATGTATCACTGTAATATGATGTCTTCAACTCTTTGGGGAAGAAGCTTACTAAAAGGGAAATATCTAGGTCAAATGAAATTTCTTATTTTAGTTTTTTGAGAAATATCCATACTGATTTCCAAAGTGATTGTACTACTCTACATTCCCGCCAGCAAGTTTGGAGTGTTCCTTTTTTCCCCTGCAATCTTACCAGAATTTATTATTTGATTACTTGACTATAGCCATTTTTTCTGGAGTAAGATGATATCTCAGTGTCGTTTTAATTTCAATTTCCACAATGGCCAGCAATGTTGAACATTTCTTCATGTATTTATTGGGCATTTGTACTTCTGAGAAACATCTATTCATTGCACTTGCCCATTTTTGATTAGGTCTTTTATTTTGGGAGGATCTAACTTCTTTGAGCTCTTTATATATTATAAATAGTAGCCTTCTTTTTGGGACGTAGCTGGCAAGATTTTTTTCCATTCTGTAAGTTGTCTTTTCATTCTGTTGGTTGTTTCTTTTGTGATAACTGAGGTTTTAAATTTGATATGGACCCATTCATTGACTCTCAGTACTATTTCCTGTGCAACTGAGATTCTGTTTGGAAAGTCCTTGCCTATGCCTGGGACTGCATAAGTCTTACCTGTTTTGTCTTCCAGCAAGCTAAATCTCTTGTTTTAATATTTACTTCTTTGATTCATTTTGATTTTAGTTTAGTACATGGCCTAGGTTCAGTTTCTTGTATGTGAATAGGCAGTTTTACCAGCAGCATTTATTAAATAGCCTTTTTCTCTTCTAGAGTATGTTTTCAGCTCCTTTGTCAAAAATCAAATAATGGAATGTGCTTGGGATTGTTTTTTGCAACCTCTCCTCTATTCCATTGATCTATATAGCTGTTTTTGTGCAAGTATGATACTGTGTTTATCATAGTAGCTTTGTAATATAACTTCACACCTGGGAAGTTGCTTTGCTCTTTCTACCCACGATTGTTTTTGGTATTTTTGGTTTCTTCTGGATCCATATGAATTTTAGGATTGTTTTATCTAGTTCTTTGAAGAATGCTGTCGATATTTTGATTGAGATTGCATTAAGTCAGTGTATCATTTTGGAAGTATGGCCATTTTGACTATATTGGTTCTGCCTATCCAGGAATAGGTGATACCTTACAATTTTTTGTTGTCCTTTGTGATCTTTTTCAGGGAACTGTAGTTGTCATGTGTAGAGGTCTTTTACTTCTTTGGTTAGATTAATTCCTAAATATTTAATTTTTCTTAGTGATATTATGAATGATTTTTTCTCATAATTTCTTTCTCAGTGTGTTCAATACTAGTATACAGGAATGCTATTGAGTTTTGTGTAGATTTTGTATCCTACTACATTGACAGAGACCACTAAAGAAGTGGCTGAGCAGGATTTAAAATTAACCAATTGACTTTGTATGTTTACTTGTGAGTCTGTCCCAGGCCTAAGCCTCTTGTCTGGAGATAGGCAGTAGATTCATAGTAAGTGAGCCTCAATGAATCACTGATCTTGGATGAGGCCTATAGTGCCCTGTGATGCCAGTGACACCTCAAATAATAAGGCCACAGCTGAGGATGCCTGGATCCAACCCCAACTAACTGTGTAGAGACTATAGTTGCTCCTGCCATGAGTGTCAACCTGGATATAAGACAGTTTTCCTAAATTAACATAATTTATTACTTAGAGAAGTCTTTTTTTTTTTTTTTTTTTTTGCTGCATCTGGGATGGAACTCACGACCTCATGTTTACCAGGATGGGCCCTTAGCCAACTAAGCTAAACCCCGGAGCACTTAGAGAAGTCTTTGAGCTGACTCCCAAATTCCTGCTCAGTTCCTGTATTTTCCTCAGTATCTCTTTCTTTTGTTTAAAAGTCAAATAAATATAGGCTACTCAGAGGAATTTTTTGTCTAATACCCCAGAATCTCAAATTCTGTTGGAGGGTTTTGATACTCTTGGAGCCTTAAAATTATACCACTTGTCTCATTGTCCTTCACTGACTGTCCAATCATTTGCAAGGCTGATCAATCTGTGATCAGCCTTGCACTGTCCACTCAATAGTGGACCTGATCAATCTGTAATACTACATTACTGAATTTGGTTGTTAATTCTAAGAGCCTTTCAGTGGAAGTTTTTGGTTTTCTATTTAGGAGATTGTGTTGGTTATTTTTCTCTTGTTGCTGGACAAAATGCCCAACACCCAAATTTAAGAGGAAAGGTTTATTTAGCTCACAGTCTGTGGAGGTTTCAGTCCATACTTAGCTGGTTCCAAGGCAGAGCGGCTCATGGCAAAGGAAGACAGCAACAGCAACAAGAGCAAAAAGGGAGGAGTATGGAGAAAAGATTTTTTTCTGTCCCTTATATTGTATGCAGGCTGCTCACACTGGGGTGGGTGTGGCACTCATACCCATAATCCTAGCATTGGACCATAAACCAGTCACAAATTCTAAAAACCTGCTCCCATGACTGTATGAGGCTTTAGGGGGATATCCATACACAAACCATAACAGGAATCATGTCTTCAAATAATAAAAATTTGTCTTTATCTACATATATATATATATATATATATATATATATACACACACACATATATACATATATTTATATACACATATATATTTAGTTTCTTTTTCTTACCTACTTGTTCTTGCTAATGTTTTGAGCACTATGTTGGACAGGGGTAGTGATAGTGGACATATTTGTTTTGTTTCTGGTATTAAAAAAAAAGCCTTTGGTTTTTCCACATTTAATATGGTGCCAGGTGTGGTGGTGCATATCTGTAATCCCAGCACTCAGGAGGCTGAGGTAGGAAGATTGCCACAAGTTTGAGGCCATCTTGGGCTACATAGTGAGTTCAAGAACACTCCAAACTACATGCCAAGACTCTATCTCAGAAAAAAGAAAAGTTTTTGTGGTAGATTTGTCACAAATAGGTTTTATAAAGTTGAGATAAGATCCTTTTATACTATTGTATTCTTTTTTATTGTTAAAGAATATTGTATTTTATTAAAGGCTTTTTTATGCCTCTATCAAAATGATCATGTACTTTTTGTCCTTCCTTCTGTTTATGTGATATATTACATTTATTGATTTGCATACATTGAACCAACCCTGCATCTCTGGGATGAAACCATCATAGAGTCTGTTCTTTTTGATGGTTTATTGCATTCTGCTTGCCAGTATCTTGTTTAGGTTCTCTGCATCTATGTTAATTAAAGAGATTGCTCTATAGTTCTCTTTTTTTGGTTGGATCTTTATCTGGTTTTGAATCAAGATTATGCTGGCTTCTAAGAATGGCTTTGGGAGTACTCCTTTCTTTTAAGTTCCATTAAAGAGAATGAGGAGTATTGGTGTTAGATTTTCCCTGAAGGTTCTGCAGAATTCAGCTGTGATTCCATTGAGACATGGGTTTTCCTTAGTTGTTAGCTTTTTTTTTTTTAAGTACTACTTCAGTTTTATTGCCTGTTACTGGACTATTTAAGATTTTGTATCTTTTTGGGTTCAGTTTTGGTAATTCATATGTAACTAGGAATTGATCCAGTTCTTATGAATTCTCCAATTTACTGGCATACAGGTTTGAGAATATTTACAAGTATTTTCAGCAGTGTCTGCTGTGATTTCATCTTTTTAATGTTTAATAGAATTATTTCTGCTGTTTTCTTTCCCCTTTTTGGTTAAAATTATCTACAAGTTTGTCTGTTTTGTTCATGCTTTTGAAGAACCATCTCTCCAATCCATTGACTCTTTGTACTGTTTTTTAGTTTAAATGTCATTAATTTCTTCTCTGATCTTTTTAATTTATTACTTCTACTAGCTTTGGATTTGGGTTGTTCTTGTTTTTCTATGTTCTTGAAGTGCATCATTGGATTATTTATTTGGCCTTTTTCTGTTTTTGTGATTTGGGAATTCAGTTATAAATTTCTTTCTTAGGATTACTTTCATTGTGCCCCACAAGTTGTGGTATATTGTACAGGCATTATTATTTAATTCTAGAAACTGTCTTATTTCTTTCTTGATTTCTTCTGTAATACATTGATTATTCAAAAGTGTATTGTTTCATTTCTATGCATTTTTCATAACCTGTGTGTTTTAAATTCCTTTAGTACTGTCTTCTGGTATTTCAATAGTTCCAGTTAATCTTAGATTAGCTTTCCTTGCATCATCTAGTAGCTGTTGGACCCACTTGTCATGTTATAATTGTTTTAAAGGTGTCTCTCATTAATTGGTCACTGACAACAACCTTGTCTTTCTTTTTTTTTAACCAGGGATTGAACTCACGACCCTGTACTTGCCAGGGAGGTACTTACACCACTGCACTAAACCCCTGGCCCCATCCTATCTCCTATTCCTAACATTCTGGTCTCACTGGTCACTTTCACTGCCTATACTTTTGAAACAATTTTTCATCTTCAAAATTTCTTCTTGGTACTTTTTTATGGACTCTAATTCTTTTCTGGTCATTCATGTTTTACATTGTTTTGTTTAACTCACACCAAGTTTTATTACTGTCTTTGGCGGACTTGCTCGTCCTTTTATTTATTAGTTCTATTTTCTGTTTAGCTATATCTTCCTTGATCTTGGCAAATGCCATTGGCCTCATCTAGGGTCAGGGTGGTCAGTTAGTTGGTGCTTATGCTGCCCTGTGACAAGGGAAAGCAAAATATACAACCAAGTTGAAGTTCACGTATGATTGTACCCTGGGGCTGTGTCAACCCACTGTGAGCAGTGGCTCACTGCATTTTCTTCTCTGCTATCTCCAAGTATTGGTCTTGTCCACAATGATGACAGTCAGTTAGTACATCTGCTACCCTGTGCAGGGAAAAACAAAATGTAGAGCTAGCTAGGAATTGAGGGTGGCCATGGCCAGGTTAGGAACCCACAGATGCAGAGTCAGTAAGGGCTCAACAGCCCAGCTTCATCCAGTCCACAGGGAATGCAGTACTACCAATTTATGGGGAGTGTGGTTTCATTCCCATGGCACATATATTTTTCAAAGCAATCTTTCACTCATGGTTATTTAAGTCATTCTTCAAATGTTTAAACAATGCCATTAGAGTTTTCTTTTATCCTCAGTTTTGAAATTTAATCTTCATCCCTTTGACTTATGATAAGCAGAGTTTCAGTAAGGATCTGGACCAAATACCTGCTCCCACTGTAAAATTTTCCATAAGCAGTCACCCTTCATCTGTGACCTTTTTTCTTGTTCTATTCACTCATTCTTTGGGACTTATTCCTTTCTGCATGTGGAGAGTCCTTGGGTGTGCACTGATGTCACTACAGTTAATGTTAAGGGCTGGTTCTTACTTATCTCTGTGTTTTCATAGTTGATAGCATATTCCTAGGCTCTATGAATGGATGGAGTTCACTAATATCCAAATTTACCTTGCTACCCAATGCTTTTAAGTTTCAGCTCTTACATTGTCTATGTCATTTAGTTTCCTTCTGTCTCTCTTTCTTCTGGCTTCTCCCTTCCCATATTCTTTCACTCCCTTTTTATTTTTTCAGCATTAAAGGAGTTTTCAAAGCTTTGCTTCAAATTCACTGAACATCTGTGTTAATGTGAATAGCTAGATTTATCCTGTTGATACACCAAGGCTAAGAAAATGAAATTTTTTTATTACCTTTTTTCCTTTTGACCAGGAGGATAGTGTATATTTAGTGAAGAAGTGCTTGTAGAGATCAAGTATTGTAATGTGGCATGTTTTGTTGTGGCAATAGCTTTACATGTGGACAGAATGGATCATCAAAGAGGCCCAAACATATTCATGTGTAATGTATTTACATTTTTAAAGTGAATTAAATATGCATTTTCTCTTTTCCAGGAATTCCTTCTAATCTGTTTTGATAGCTCCCATATTTTGCCTAAACCTCATCAATCAACTCAGCTAATAAACCACTGTTCTGTACCTCTATATGTGGATATGAACTCCCTCATCAACCCAGAGCAAGGGCAGAAAAGGCCTCACTAGTTATAGAATCAGAAAGTTCAAAGAGAAATTCCCTTATATGTGGCCCTGAAGGATAGACTTTTATCTGGGATGGCATACTGTTTGTTCAAAAAAGTATCAAGAATTACATCTGGAATGCAAAGATTTTTATATAATAATATAATAAAAATACAATAATTTCCTTTGTATCTACTATACAATTTAGGAAGTAAAATGGTGTGCACTTGATTTTAATTCCTAATTGTCTTTTTCATCTCACTCCCATTCTTCTTCATCCTTTGAAGATATAAGAAGTGTCCTAAATCTGTGCTTAGCATCTCTTTATGATTTTTTGTTGCATTTTGGTATATACATATAAAACTACAATCAATATATCCTGTAATAATTCATATAAAGGATACAATAATATATATATTATCTTCAGCAAATTTCTCTTTTCATTTAATATTATATTTTAAATCTTACATGTTTATTTTCATAGATCTAATTATTTCATATCACTCTTGTATAATTTTTTTTTCCTTTGGTACTAGAGATCAATCAAACTCATGACCTTGTGCTTCCCAGGCAGGCACTTATGCTGATGAGCTATATTCCCAGGCTTCTTGTATAATATTCTATTGTGTGAATAGTCTACAATTTCTTGATCTAGTCTGCTACTAATGAACACATCATTTGCTTCTAGTTTTAATTTTTTTTTATTATTTAAAGCAGTGGTTCAAGAGGATGCTTCTAGACGTATTTTCTTGTGCATAGTATTAATAACCTAAATGGAGGCAATGTGTGAGACTTTGATTGTTTTACTCCTTGCCAGCATCCTGTGTTATTTAAACCATGTGTTTTTTCTTTGATCATCAACATTTACTGCCAAATGTGTTTTTTTTTTCATTTTAAAGAGAATAAAACAAAGCAGAACAGAACAAAGCAGATCAGGACAAAACAATGCAAGCAACACAGGATTTTAAAACAAGACAATAGGATATCAACAGTGGCTACTATAATGTCTCTTGTTTTCTTCAAAATAGTTGTCCATATCTTTACACACAATGAGTTCAAACAAAAAAAAATAGTATGAAACTGATCAAGACAAAAGAATGAAAGCATTACAGGCCTTCAAAACCAGACAATAGGAAAATCAACAATGGCTACCATTATGTTTCTTGTTCTCTTCAAAACTGCCAAATATTTTTCTAAGCAGTATGGTGAGAGTCTGAGTATAATAACGGTCTTAGATAGTTCAAGCTGCTATGATAAAATAGTGTAAATAAATAAAAAATTTATTTCTTGTAGTTTTAGAGGCTAGAGGTCCAAGATTAAGGTATCAGCCTATTCAATTCCTGGTGAAGGCCCTTTTTCCAGTTTTTTGATGGCTGTCTTCCTCATGAGATGGGGTGAAGAAGAGTGAGGGCACTAATCCCATTAGTAAGGACTACACCTTCTTTTTATTTTTCTTTTTTCAAATCCATTTTATTCATAGATAGAAGGAAAAAGAAGAAGAAAAAAACTACAACAATATTTTAAAATACATCAATCAGGGGGTAACAATGGTACATACATTGCACATTGTCATCCACAAATCATTCATCCAGAGCAGAAAACATCTGCCTTCAATTGTCTGAACAATACCAGTACAAATCTTTCTCTTCAGTGAACTCAGAGCAATCAGTAGTATAACTATCTTAACAATTTTTATATACATATACATGCACATATATGTTTTTTCTTTCAGCTTGTCACACTAATGAAACAATATGATGCTTACACATGTGTGTCTTATTTATTTCACCAATTAATATGTTCTCAAGATACATCCATTTACCTATAAAAGTGTCCAGTTTTTCATTCTTTATGGCTGAGTAATATTCCATTGTATAAAAATACCACATCTTTTTAATTCATCCCTCAGTTGATGGGCACTTAGGTTGTTTCCAAGATCCATAAACTGTGCTGTTATAAACATGGGTGCACATGTGTCACTGTGGCACGATGTTTTCAATTCTTTTGGGAAGATTCCCAGAAGTGGAATAGTTTGGTTGAATGGGATCTCCAATCTTAGTTTTTAAAGGAATCTTGATACTGATTTCCACAGTGATTACATCGGTCTGCATACCCACAAACAGTGGAGAAGCGTTCTTTTTTCTCCACAGCTCCTCAAAATTTTGTTATTGGTTGATTTCTTGATACTAGCCATTCTTTCCAGGGTGAGGTGGAATCTTAGTGTTGTTTTAATTTGTGTCTCTTGAATGACCAGTGATGCTGACCATTTTTTTCACATATTTATTTATATTTGTTTGTATTTCTTCATCTGAGAAGTGTGTATTCATCTCAGATGCCCATTTGTGGATTGGGTCTTGGGCAGACTGATATTTTGAGTTTTTGTATGTTCTGTATAGTAATCCTTAGTTTGAGGAGCAGCTGGCAAACATTTTCTCCCACATTGTCTCTTTACTCTGCTGGTGGTTTCTCTTGCTGTGCAAAAGCTTTTTAGTGGGATGAGATCTCATTGTGATAGTTCCTATACAATCTGGATTTTGTTCATAAAGTCTTTGCCTACACCAATGTCTTCAAGAGTTTTACCTACTCTATCTTCCAGCAGATTTAATGTTTCTGTTTTAATATTAAGATCTTTGATCCATTCTGATTTTATCTTAGTACATAATGAAAGATATGGGTCCAGTTTTAATCTTCGGCATATGTGGAGCCAGTTGTTTCTAGCACTATTTATTAAAGAAGCTACCTTTCTTCCAGTGAATGTGTTTGGCACCATTGCCAAAGATAAGATGGCTTAGTGTGTCTGCAGTTGTTTCTGCATCTTCTAACCTATTCCATTGATCTTTGGGTCCTTTTTTTTTTTTTTTGCCAGTACCACACTGTTTTTATCACAGTAGCTTTATAGCTTTCAAGTCAGGGATTGTGATACCCTTGTCTTGTCTTTGTTGCCCAGGATTGCCTTTGCTTTTCTAGAGGACTCCACCTTCTTGACCTAGTGACCTAATTACTTCCCAAAGACTCCACATCCAAATGCCTCATGCTGAATTTAAAGTTTCAACATATGTATTGAGACAGGGAGAACAAACATTCAACCCATAAGTACTAACCTATTTTTTCATTATAAAATTGCAAATAAAAAATTTAATTTCAAAAAAGGAGTTCACCATTTATAAATACACTTCAGCGTAGTCCATGCAAATTTAGATTAAGTATAGGTACAATATTTTAACAAAACGACAACTTCTCTTAAAGAGCAATATGTTAGGTTCCAGCAGGCGAGGGCAGCACCTGATTCTCCAGGTTGGTGAGCATTGCGTCCCTGGGCTTCTCCCTGTTGCTTGTCCTCCTCACCTTGGCCACCAGCTACCACAGGTCCTCCCTGCCAGACGTTCCCGGGGATCCTGAGTCACAACCATAGGAGACAGCTGTATCCTCTGTGGTAGAATTCAGTATTTTTGGCTCCCTGTTTAAGTCCTGCTTGTATTGCTCTTGGTCCTCTCCATGAACTAGGAGGCCTTGTAGGGATTATCCAGCCCTGCTTCCTGGGATCTTGGAGAGTGACAGACAGGTGGCTGGTGGTGGCTTCCTTCAGCAGCTTCAGCATGGTGTTGATGACCATTGTCTCCCCAGTCAGTCTCTCCACTGCCTGCTGCTGCTGAGGATCATGGGGATGACGTGGTGTAGCACTAATCTAAATTTTAGACTGCTTAAACGACATCTTTACATGAAGATATTAAATGTCAACCATTTAATTGTAATTTTACATAAGAAAGGGAATCTTGACCAGGAATTTTATGCAAATGAACATGGAATAAAAAGTATGAAGAATAGGGACTGGGGATTTGGCTTAGTGGCATAAGTGCCTACTTGGCAACCGCAAGGTCGTGAGTTCAATCCCTGGTACCACAAAAAAAGTAAAAATAAATAAAATATGTCTCTTAGTAAAGTTAAAAGGTAGGTCTTTAAAAAAATGAAGAATTCATTTTTGTATTAAAGTTTGCTCAACAAATTTTCCTGCTGTTGATCCAAGGAGGTATCACATTCAAATTGAGTTTGGTAGAAAAATGGCAACTTGAGAAAGTCTTTACTTTACTTTCCCCTTCCAATTTCAACTTAACTACCACCTTCTATTCCCAACTTTGAATACACTACTGAGAGTCAAAGGTAAGAGCCAGCTATATACCATCTCATCATCTGGACAGGAAGCCACCTTGAGGTTCTTTTCCTTTAGTTGAGGAGTCTGAAGACCAGATATAAAGAACCCTGGATGAGCATCAGAAAGAGCCTTCTGGAAACTGTGTGGCCTGAGGAAATCCCTCAATCCATGGAAGACAGTACTGGATGCAGTAGTTTCCCTTGTAAGACACAACTGAGTACAAATCCATAGGACAATTATAAAAATCTGTTGTTCAGGAGATCTGCACCATGTTGGAACTTGGGATGCTGGGAAAACAGGCAGCCAGCACGCTGCTCTGGTGGGCGGCTGTGAACCTGCCGATATGCAGGCTAAGAATCAAACATCCATCTCATTTTCCCCACCCCCAGCAAGTGAGGGCCAGAGATCTGAGCATCTCTTGCGAGTTTGACTATATGCAATATATCAAATAAGGGGGATTTTCTTCTGCCATCTTTTTGAAGGCGTATTTTTATCTATTTTTATCTCTGTTTTGCTCTGTTCTGATCAATGGTATTGCTCTATTCAATATTCTGTTTTTATAATTTTGATATTTCCTTTGATATTACTCTACCTGATTGAAGGAATAACTATTGTGAAGAAAACCAGATATACTATTATACTTATTGCTGTTATCCCGGTAACCTGCTGTGAGGTTCTGTACCAATTTCACTGCACTGCCTCAATTGGCTTTGCCCTGTCTTGTTCTGCTGTATTTTACTACCTTCAAAATAAAATAAAATAATTAATAAATAGAATAAAAAATAATAATACATAAGAAAAAATAAAAAAGTAAATAACAACAAAACAGATCAGTAAGGTACTAAGCAACCTGAAACATGATCTAACTAAACAGATAATGGACTTAAAAAGCAAAAGGAGGAAAAGTGTTCTAAAGGATATAACTGCATGTATATTTAAGTGTGTAGGATTGATCACCATGTTGTTAAGTTTTTGTTGGATCGGTGAACAGAACTGTTTGCAGCCTCACTGTTTGAATGTCCACTTTGTAAGCTTTAATTTTGTAACTTGAACAGCTATATCCAAGAAGACAGTATGTAATGTATCAACTAATGATTTCTTACTGTTTATTTTTTTTGAAATTCTGTATTGTTTCTACTCTTTTTTCTGTTTTGCTTCCCCCCCTTTAAATAAAATTTAAAAAAATCTGTTGTTCAAATTTCCCTGCATGCCCTAATAGTGACTGGTACCTTACTCTTCTCCCTCTTCACAGCCTGCAAACTGTACATAATGTATGAGTCTGCTGCTTTTGGATGTTGTACAATAGGCAGAAAGTAAAGTGAGTGTCATGTTATTCTTTTTTATTAAATAATCTATAATTACAAATATCCCTGGTATTTTTTATTTTATACCAAAAATAGGAACAATCTTCAGATTTTAAAGATATTTGAGGGAGAACAAGAATACACTCATTTTTCTTTGAATTTAGCAATCTAGCTATTGACAATCCTTCCCAAGAAATTCTCATGAATAAGCAGACTCACAATTTTTGATAGAAAATCATATAAACAATAAAGACTGATAACTTGAAAAGGAAAAATAACAAAAACATGATTAACACAAATGTGAGTTTATTATTTCTAAGGCATTTTCACATATTTTTTAATTTCACAGCCAACCTTCAGTAATTCATTCATAACCTTTTTCAGTTATTCATTCCAGTAAGGTTTTATTCCCCAGAAGTGACAACAAGACAGCAAGTAAAGCTAGCCTCAGACCTTGTTTCCAATGTGTTCATAGAATAAACTCAAGTAAATAAGTTGTTTTACTGACTAGCTTTAATTCAGAAATAGCAAGAGACTTCTCTTAAAATCCATTCTTCACAGAGGTGATCAGAAATTTCTGAAACCCACTTTGGATTCTTTGGGGATTCTCACTGACTAAAGTCCAATTCTACAAGGAGGAAGTGTTTCTTTGTTTTGCTCCTGTCCTTTGAGGAGCAAGTAGATGCTGACTGTGCAGATTTGGGTAGGCTGAAAAGCAGCGTTGAGCTTCCTCCCCTTGGAACAGGATTTGCAGACCTCACAACCTTGCTGCTGTTCTCTCCCTGCTGGGCTTAATCTTAGCAGCTGCAGAACTGTTTCTCATGGCTCTTAAGAAGCTTTTCTTTCTATCCTCATGTGTATTGCTCTGTTGCACATTTCCCAGTGAATCAACAAAATAGTTTTGGAGCCTTTGTGTCTCTTGAAAATGGAGCTTATCTTTTTTGGCTTTTCAATGAATATGTGTATTTTAGATTCAAATTTGGCTTGGCTTTGAGGTACATTCCAGATTTACCTAACCCTACCAGCTGGAGAGAACCTGCTCACGCCTCTTCAAAGTGCTCTCACCATTATGGGAGGGATGGGAGGTCCTGAGGCAGCAGGCACACCACAGTTTCAGCCACACAACCCAAGACCAGTGTCTTGATTTGTACCACTGCTGTCTATGTGGTGTGGCTGGGAGCTGGTTAAAGCCCTCTCCCAAATTTGATTGTGATGAAACATCAAACAAACTCAAGTCAAGATACAGTCTATGTGGGCTATGCTTTTCCAGAACATCAAGATCAGAAACTCAAAGTAAAGATGTGGGATTGTTGTCGTTAAAGGAGACTCAAACCTAACTACTAAGTGCAATGCATGATCCTGGACTGGATCCCAAGTTGGGAAAATAAATTATAAAGTACATTATTAAATCACTTGATGAAAGTATAAACTGCATTTATGTTTGTGCATATGTTTGGTCCATTAGTATAGGAACCTGGAGAGGGATATATCACCAACTCACTAACACCAATTACCTGGGGAAGAGTGGATAGGAAATTCAAGAGTAATGCCACAATTTTTTAACAAAAAGCTTACAATATTTTCTTTTTTTATCTGATTTGTGACCAAGATGGCCTGGGTTAAATGTGAATTTCCTATTAATGGTTCATAAAACCATATGTTGATATCCTGACACTGGATGGTACCTAACTTGTGTCATTTTAAACTGGTTAGTAGGGCATAATTGCCAATATAGCTCACATTTCATTTGCCTTTCAAACCAGATATGTGTTTACTGTGTGTTATAGAACTTCTGGTTCCTTCACCAAACATGCCTAGCCCAGCTAGGTGTAAAACCAATGTTACATGTCTTGTGCATAACTGTTCCAAAGGATCTTATTTTGTACTATGTTAGTAGAATACATCATCATGTAATCTACACATAAAAGATGCAACCAACTATCCAACTGTTATATTAACTAAAACACCAAATAAACTGGGGGAAAAAAGCATACAGGATAGAAATATGGATGGTATGATTTTGTTTCTGTTAAGTGATTTATGTATAAAACAAATTGTATAAAGAGGACTGGCAAAATGTTAGTGATTCTTATTTCATCAACAATCCAGGAAGGACATCTAGTTGCTGTAAGTGCCAATGATTGTGAGAGCAATGGTAGCTTTACTTTAGGCAGGTGGAAAAAGAGTAAAGAGTTAATGCTTCTGGGAGAAGATCTCAAGTAATCATGGACAGTAGATAAATTTCATGTTCCTTGTCACTCACTGGGACAACTCTGAAGCAGGTTGAACACCCCCCCCACACACACAGTTTCTGGAAAGGTCTGTGCCTCAGAGGCCTGTAGGATAGCTAACTTTATAATGTATGCTTTACTTGTTTCTTTTCCCTCCATATCTCACCGACTATTATTAGTGCTGTTTTCTAAATCGCCTCTAAAATACACTTGCATTTGAATCATTGTTGATGGTAATCCAGACAGGAACAATATGTGTTTTCTCATCAATTTACTTATTTTCTATACCTACCACCATTTCCCTGAGATTCTAACCACCTTTTTCCTGCCTGTCCAAACTCACAATCTGACACAATTTGTTACAGTCTGGCCCTGAATGTTATCTTTTCTGAAATCAAGATTCTCTATTCTCAGTTGGCAGTCAATCAGACATGAATGTTCTTTTTGCTGTGAAGTGAGTTAGAATAAAGAAGCTGGAATCTGATGTTAAGATTGGTCTCAGATCCCAACTCTATTGATTACTGTGGAGCATTAGACAAATCTTCTAACTTACCTGATCTTCACTTCATTCTATGTGATTTAAAGACAATTTCTGCCTCATCAGGTGATCCTCTAAATCAATGGGTAGATTCAGATCCTTTGAGCTAAATGTACAAGAAGCAGGATATTGCCTAATAAAAGAAGATACTTGGGAAAAGATATTTTTAAAATCTTATTTTATTTCTCAGGTGTATCAACCTTGTTTTCCAAGCTAGATTATAGTTTCTCTATTACATTCAACTTCTTTTTTATACTGCCTTGCACAGTACAGGCACTAAGTCATTATTTATTATCTATTTTCTACAGCTTTAAGTCAGAGAATGTACTCTTTCAAGTCAAGATGCATTTGGGATTATTTGTCAGGCCTTCTTGAGAAAATTTCTGGGCCTCAGTTACTTCATATGGAACATAAATGCTTTTTGGTCTTTCATCTAGATTCTCTGAGGTCTTTATAGTATGAAAGTTTGGACTCTATATACTATTTCTTTCTGACTCCTGTACACTTGAACCAATGTTGGTTACAGAGTAACCACTTTTTTTTTTTGTGGTACTGATGATTAAACTCATGACCTTGCGCTTGCCAGACAGGCACTTATGCCACTGAGCTAAATCCCCAGCCCTTGAGTAACCACTTTTCATTGCACACAAAAGCAATTCC
Organism: Hydrochoerus hydrochaeris; assembly: GCA_004027455.1. NCBI lineage: Eukaryota > Metazoa > Chordata > Mammalia > Rodentia > Hydrochaeridae > Hydrochoerus > Hydrochoerus hydrochaeris. The sequence goes on from PVLA01000002.1 coordinate 1,339,213, forward strand.
AGCTGTCTCACTGTCTTCTCCTCACCTCTTGACACTGTCCCTGTCCCTTGCTCTACTCCAACAGATGTTTTCTTTGTACCTCAAGAACTTTCTGGCAGCCTTTGCACTTGATGCTTCTCTTCATTTGAGTCCTTGTTCCAATGTCTCTGCAGAGGTCTCTCATTCCACCTATCTCTGTATCCTAATACCTGGTTTTGTGCTTTCCATGTAGTTGCTCTCTGAAGTTGTCTTATTAGTTATTTGATTATTGTTTGATTCCTCCATTTCTCTTGTGTGCTCTCCCCAGTAGGAACTTCTATCTTGGATCCTTTTACATCCTTGCTGCTGAAACAATACTTAATGGTGAAATGACTGAATGGAAGAAGTCCACCATACAGAACGTTTAAGATGGTGAGTTATAACCCATGACTATCACTCTAGATTCTAGTGAACTTCTCTAGGTCTGAATCATCCACATAAGCAGCTGCCATAGATCTCAGTATGGCAATTATTAATTAGCTATTAATAAATATTAGCTAATAATTAGCTATTAATAAATATTAGCTATTAATAAATTATTAATTAGCTATTAAAGTCTGTCTTAGTTACTTTTCTCTCATTGCTGAGACAAAAATACCCAACATCCAAAGTTAAAGGGGGGAAAGATTTATTTAGCTTACAATTTGTAGAGGTTTCAGTCCAGAATTGGCTGCCTCCAAGGCAGGATTACATAGCAGACAAGCATCTCAGAGCAGAAGCAGTTCATGGTAATAAGAACCTCTATGATGGGGTAAAAATCCCCATCTATGATTGCATAAGGCTTTGGGGGAACATCTAGACACAAGCTATAACAGGCCTTAGTATACAAGGAATGGGAAGAAATTTGTAAACTTTAGGAAGATATATGAACAATTGTAACATAAAATGTGTAGAAATCACATGGGCAAATCATTTTTCTGTGGAAAATTAATTTAAGTTTTTGGCAGTATTGAGGACTAAACCTAGGGATTTTAGTGCCAGACCCCCCAACTCTTAAAATTTTTTTATTTTGAGACAGTATCTTGCTGTCTTTCTAAGTTGCTCAGGATAGCCTTGAACTCTGTGTGCGTGTGTGTAGTATTGGGGATTGAAACCATGGCTTTCCCATTGAACTATATTTCCATCCTTTTAAAATTAGTTTTTGAGGCAGGGTCTTGCTAAGTTGCTGAGACTGGGCTCTAACTTGTAATCTTCTTGCTTCAGCCTCCTGCTTCAGCCCTGCACACATGAAATTTAAAATAATTTACTTTTTTATTATGGAAAATTCAAACATAAGCATAAGTAGGTGCAATGGGTAAAAATGGCATAATGGGCCCTCTCATCCACTGGAGTAGACAGTCTTATCCATGAATCAAACATATCTGTGAGCATGTGTAAAAACAGCAATTAACTTTCTGGCCAATTAAATGTGCACATTTGATGAGGCCCCTGTGTGATTATGCTACATCAGAGTTTGTTCTGCTAACTGAATCTTCTTGCTGGCTTCATGAAGTCAGTGGTCATGCTGGAAAAGTTTATGTGATAATGAACTACAGGTGCCCTTTATGAACTGAAGGTGCCTTATTTGAGCTGTGGACAGGGTCCAGTTGAATCAGGAAGATGCTGGAAGTTCAGACCTACAACTGGAAGAAAATGAATTTTATCAGTTATCTGAGTGCCTCAGTCATTTTCCTTATTGCTGAGACACAATACTAGACACCCACTTAAAGAAGGGGAGGTTTATTTTGGATTAGATTTCTGTCTGTAGAAGGCTGGCTCTCAGGCAGAAGGGCACGGCATATAGGCATGGCAGAAAAAAATCTGCTTATCTCACGCTGGTTGGGAAGCAGAGAAGATGGGAGGAGCCTCTGTGCAGATAAACCCTTCCAGGCCAGGGCCCCTTTGACCAATCTCCTTGGACCAGAATCTGCCTCCTAACAGCAAGCCAGCTATGTTGCCCCCGCAATCACCTTTCAAACAGCAGGCTTTTGGGTCCATTTTTAGATCTAAATGTAACACTGAATGAGTATGGAAACCAGTTCTCCAGATGATGACATAGCCTGGCCAATGCCATGGTGGGAAGTGTGAGGCTCTAAACAAACGACCCAACATGTGAGTACACCTGATTCACAAAAATTGTGAGATACATTTGTGCTGTTTCAAAGCCACTATATTTACTGTAATTTGCATCAATAAAGGATTAGATACAGCTACATCATCTGATGTCAACTATTTTCAGCATTTCCAGTACTGTTTCCTTTATAGTTTTGTGTTTTGGGAGGTATATGGTCAGACAATGTCACTGCACTTTGAAGTGCCTTAATATGTATCTCTAACGTGTAAGGACTTTTTAAGAGCACGGTGTCTGAAAAGTTCAGTGGGAGGACAAGAGTAGAATTTTTTTTTTTTTTCTTTTTAGGGGCAGTTGTGGGGATTGAATTCAGATTCTCAGGCATGCTAGGCAAGTCCTTTACTGTTTAACTGACATCTCTGGCCTAAACAGGGGGAACCTAAAGCCATCAAACAAGGGATGTATTGTATGAACTGGATACCCAGAGAAGGTACTTGCAACAGAGTAACATCTCTTTGATCCCATCACCCAAAGGATGGAAAAATAAAGTGAGCTGCTTTCCTTGGAAATGTCAGAAGCTTGCCAGTTGGATCTTAATAACAGTGCAGTCACGAAGTTTGTCCCATTAGCTTGTCTGCTGTACACTATCTAGAAGAATTTAAAATTAATTCTGAGAGTGTTTAAGATCCTAGCCATTCCTCCCAAGCCCTTAACCTGCTTTGGGATGAACCCTTTTTCCATTTCAATTCATAACATCTTTAATTTCATGCTATACTCTAAACGAGATTCTTACCACTTTCTCATCACTACAGCAAACTTCCCAGTGGCCCCATTTCTTTTGGACAGCCAATGTCATTTCTCTTTGATACTGCTCACTGTAAGGGAAGTACTCAGCGCTCTGGGACTTCGGGCAAGCAGTTTTCCTGAGAAGGGTAAGACAGTGCCTCGGAAAGGCTGTGCAAATGTTTCGCGCCTGGCACCTAGCACAAAGGTCTCTCCACCGCCATACCCTTTGTTGGTTTTCATCTCCAACCACCGTACAACGCCCAGCACCACGCCTTTCCCGCCCTCCTCGCGGGGTATGCAGGGAATTGTAGTTTTTAGATCTCCAAGTCTGCGTTTCCTCTTAGAATCGACCGGAGCAAGCACAACTACACATCCCAGTGGGCCGTGAAAGGAAAGCGCGGCTCTGAAAAGCGAGCATCCCCGCCCAACTGCCTTCGCTTTCGAAGGTACCTTGGCTGTGTCTGCTTTAGTGAGGGCTGTGACCCGGTGTAGGTACCTAGGGCTCAGAAGGGCAAGGGGCTGCGTCGTGGGTTCGCGGGGCTGTCAGAGGAAAGCGCGGGCGGAGTGGACAGGCGCGCAATCCTATGCTGCCAAGGAGTATCCTAGCTAGGGAAGAAATTAAACGAAAAGATTGTGAGCGCCCGTGGGCGAAAAATGGAGAAAGAAAGGGACGTGGAGGCAGCTACCCAACAGCCTAGACGCCAAGCGGCTTTTTGTTCCAGGAGACCTGGGCGAGGGCCAGAGGGAATCCAGATCACTCCACCCTCTTCCTTCCACCCTCTCTTGCTTGGAAGCTGGGCCTCAAGGCCCCCACCCGCATTCCGGCTGCCTCGACCCTCCCCAACCGGTCCTGTTACCAGATGCTCCCCCCCGCCAAGCCCGGGGCTTCAGCAGGGTACCGCGATGACTTCCACTCGCCCTGCTAGAGAGAAAGAGGAAGCGTTGTGGGGCAGGTCGGGGAGAGTCACCTCTCCACGCTGTGTCTCATCGGGTTCCCGGGAGTCGAAAGAATAGGTTTGCTAGTGGCTGTGAGAATGAACATGCGTGTCCCGATAAGGAATGTACAGTATACCGGTGGAGAGGCCGGCAGGTGGACCGAAGCCCGCGAGAGCGCACGGCGCGGCTGGAAAGACCCGTTTGCTCCCTAGGCGATGCCACCTGGAGCGCAGCGCCTCTCCCGGTGCTGGTACCGGCTCCCGCCGGGAGGGGATTGAGGCAGGGACCCTGTCAGGGTTCGGCGGGCTGGGAGGAGGAGCAGGAGGAGGAGCGCGGTTGTGGAGGCACGGGTGCCACCGCCCACCCGGCTGCGAGGAGGCGGAACCACTCCGATCGCCGCGCGCGCGCCGGGGCGAAGCCTTGCAAACTAGTGTCTGTGGCCGTGTCCCTCGGCCCTCTGGCGGCTCTTCCTCGCGCCGGGACTGGCTCCTTTAGGCAGAAGGAAGAGAAGGAGACCCCTGCCACGTAGCCCGCTACCCGCCACTGTCACCCTCGGCTCGAAGTCCCTCGCGGGGTTCGGGGGCTCGGCTCTGCTGCCAGGCGCGGCGACGCGGGGTCGCGGTGTGAGCAGCTGCGGGGCTCTCGCCGAGCTGTTCCTGACAGAATAACGTGCGTGGCTGTCCCCACCCCTGGGAGGGGTTGCCGGTACTGCGAGCTGCCGCCCAGTTTGCAGCTCTCTCTCCTGGGAAGATCCGCCACCAGGAGGAAGGAGGAGAATCAACCTGGCCGAGGCGCAGAAGTGGCTGCTGAGGAAGCCGGCGCCGGGGCCGCCGCCTCGTGTCCCCTCGGGGCGCAGCTCGAGGATCCTTCGGCCGGAGCTGAGGCGCGGCCGGGGGTTCGGGGGCGGCTGGACTGAGCGCGCGGCTGGGCGCACAGTCACCTGGGGGTCGGCTGGTCTGTCCCCGGCGCCCCGCGGGGCCCTGGAGCCCCAGGACGCCGGCTTGAAGCGACGGAGGACCGCTGCCGCGGGGTACGAGCGAGCAACGTCCCTCTCGAAAGCGGATTCTGCTATGACAGTTGGGTTCCCCAAGAGATTAACCTGGGTGTCCTCGGGAAAGTTGTCGCCGAGCCGAGAGCCCTTGTAGGGGCCGCGGCGCCGCGGCTCGGGAAGCGGTCGTGGCTCGGTGGGACCCGCGCGGCCGGGGGGCTTCTGGGGGTGTGCGCCCCCAGCTGGCTGCCCTCGTGGATGCCTCCCGGCGGCGGAGGGCCCATGAAAGACTGCGAGTACAGTCAAATCAGCACCCACAGCTCCTCTCCGATGGAGTCGCCCCACAAGAAGAAGAAAATTGCAGCCCGGAGGAAATGGGAGGTGTTCCCGGGAAGAAACAAGTTCTTTTGCAACGGGAGGATCATGATGGCCCGGCAGACTGGCGTCTTCTACCTGACGCTCATCCTCATCCTGGTCACTAGCGCACTCTTCTTTGCCTTCGAGTAAGTGGCGACGACAGTTCTCCAAAGCTCCCCTTGCTTCCCCACCCCTCCTCTGGCTACTTTCGATTTCTCAAAACCTTATCTGCTGTATATTGTTATATAATGCCGACCCTCTCTCTTTCTTTTTAGGGGTGTTAGATTTTTCGTCCCGAGGTGTAACACCGTGCTGGACCGGGGTCTGGGGGTAGAGGAGGGGAAATGGGACGCTTGTAAGGTGTGTTTGGCCTTGCTGCTGCTGAGCGCTGGGTGGGACCTGGCAGATGGGGCCGCTGATGACTTAAGCCCAGGTACTGTCTTCATTGAGTTTGAGAACCTACACACCGCCCAGTCCTTCTGTGGGAAGGGAGGATTTCAGTAGGTTTCTAAATTAGGGATAAACAGACTCGAGTGTTTTTTGTTTCCTTGCTGATAAGATGTAGGGCACCTTAAATGTAATTGGCCAAATGGTCTATATAACTTCTCAGATAAATGAGGAAACTTGGCTATTTTAGCTTTAAAAGTATAGCTTATGCAGTGTATAGCTTATGCAGTGTGCCCTGCTTGGATAATTTAATTTTTTAGTTTCCTTACTTTTCTCTTAACGATTTAACACGAGGTTTCTAAACTCTTCATTGTCATTGAAGTTTTGGTGAAAGAGGCCCAAACTAAATAATTCTAGCACACATGAAAGGAGACCCTTCAGCCTAGAAAAATCTGATATTATAGGGTAATTTCTGATTCCAGAAACAATACTTTGGGACTTTAGGGATTTTAGCGGGGGTGGGGGTGAGTGCATGTGAGTCTTTTGGAAGGATCAAATTGGCCAGTAGCAACTATCTTCCTGCCAATTTATGAAAGGTCTTATTAGCCATTGGATAAAGCAGTTTAACCATACTCCACATCAATTTCATTTGCTGTGATTGACTCCAATATTTGGAATGCTTCTTATATAACCCCCCCATATCCTGTGCTAGAACAAAGTTGTAGTAGTTTTTTTCTTCCATACTTTTTTAAAAAATGTATATAGAGAGCTCTTCATTGAGATTCCTATATTCTGGTTATTTTGGGGGCATGATGTGACTTCATTCTCCACCTGCTTCTGCTTGGTAGGGCTAATTAAAACCATTTATGTTTGTTTACTTTTTTTAAATAAACTAATACTGATAGACTGATCCTGTGCCTGACTTCTCTGGAAATGCTGTCTGAATTGGAAATGAATGATTCCTTTACAGTGTGATACTTTTTTGCCCAAAGTCCTCTGATTCTTATGGGCCAACATTTTGTATCTGAACACTGCTATGATGAACACTTTTAACAAGATTGAGTTAGAATAGAGGAGAAAGGAAATCTCAGATATAAACTACCTCCTTCCCCTAGATTTTCTCAAAGTTCTCTCCCTCATTTCTGACTGTGTGTGAATTTTCCAGATGTCTCCTAAGTTAACTTTCATGCACATTTGAGATTAACTGGTGGAGGGATCATTGAGGGACCTGTGGGCTGAAGTGAAACAGTGTGAGCAGGTGTGCAGAGGGACAAGGAGGCGTGTTGTGCATGTGCTGCTGTTGTTTCTGTGGTCCCCAATCACAGCCAGCCTCTATAGACCAGAGGAAACTGGAGGAAGAGGCACAGGCATTCCTGATATTTGTATTTTGCAACAAAATAAACACAGAAATGATGAGGCAGGGTGTTTAACAGAAAGGCTGTCTGGATAGTGGCAGATTTAGTTACAGGTATTCACTATGTCCTTCATGGTTTTTTAAAAAAAGTTTTGAACCAATTCATGTTGGCATTTTGCTTTTTTGAGTAATTAGGAGTGGAGACAATTGGCTGATTTTGTGATCATGTTGCCGAACTTCAGCCAAGCATGTTTCAAGTGGAATGATGAATATTTCATTTTTTACATATAAACAAACGCTTACTACGTGGTTGGGGCACACCCCCTATCACTATCTTTTATTTTCTTTGTTCAAACAAAGCTTCTAATCAAACAATCATAAGTTCATTTTTATTTCTTGATTTCTGCATGATTTTTCCACGAGTCCCCCAAAGTCCTCACTCACAGGTTGTTATGGATCCTCAGCTTTGTCAGTGCTGTGTCCATTGATGGCTGTAGGAATCAGTGTGCTCACTGGGAGTTTATTAGCTACTGTTTGCATCATCGTTTTTCTAACGGTGCTGTGGGAGTTGATGCATGCTTGTGTGTGTTCGCTTTCTGTGGGGTTTCTTCAGCCAGGCAATTTGGAGTTTCAAGCACATAGGGTGCCCTCCCTAGTATAATGCTTCAGTTGTGAATAATCATAGGCCTATTCAATCTACAAACTATTATGGTTTGCTAAGACTGTTTGTCAGTCCGTTTTATTGCTTTGTCACAAGTGTTGCTACTGTTTTTCAGTTCTTTATTCATTGAGAATGAAATTAAGTAACTTTGGCCAAATTAATTTGCTAGAGACTCAAAGAACCAATTAGCCACATGCATAGGAAATGAAATATTAACTGGCTAATTATTAAACAAGAGCCAGAGGAAATTCCTGTATTGTCTATTTCCTGCCTACCTTTCTTCTGGCTTCTGTTTAGTTATTAACTGAGTATATACTATATGGTTCTCTATTTCCATTGCTTAATTTCATGTCTTAAGAGTTTTTAATGTTAACAAAATTCATCATCAAACTTTAGGATCCATGTTTCCCCAGTTACACAAAGACACCTAAAAATATGAAAAGCAATATAATTCCTAATGTTAGCTTTAGACCTCCTTTGTCTGTACCTCTTCCTTTACCTTGCATCTCATTTCTGATATTGAAAAGATGGAGAAGGAAGTTTAACCAAGAGAAATGAACTTGTTGGAACTCAACAACAGATGTTGATGCTGTCTCCAACTCCTGGGAAAAGACAGGGTCGAAATTATTATTTCCACATGGAAGATGAAGTGGAAAGGCTTGGAGAAGTTCCATGAACACTTAGCACCACACCACTGGGAAGGCTTCTGACTACAAACCAGCACTCCTGCAGACTAATGGTGCTGCTCCTCCTCCCACAGTAGAGTATGGTTAAAAGCTAGACTTTGGAAAGGACAGATGCCAAGACTCTTACCAGTAGTATGATCCTAGGAAAATGATGCGTCCTTTTAAAACATAGATTAGTTTTCTAATCTACACATGGGGTTGGTATCTGCTTTTAAATGGTGTAAAGATTAAATGGAAAATGTATACTTCATAAGTGTCCAGTAGAGAACAAATGTTCAATAAGTGACACATGTTACTAGAGTAGATCCAGAAGTAGCCTCCCAAGAACTCTTGTCCTGAGAGCCTTTTAAAAGAAGGGAGCATATGGGTTAACAAGCAAGTATGACAATGATTGATAGCCCATGAGGGCTGAAAAATGCAAGAACTATGCAATTTCCTGCTAAAATACGGACCTCTGTATGAGTCCTAGGAGGCTGTGTTTAGCAGCGGCCTTAATCTTGTCCCTGCAGAGTAGGAATCCTACAGGGAGCCTGGGGAGCTGCCCTGATCCAGACCCTGGATTTCATCTCCATTTTTGGGTCCACCATGCCAGAACTGTGAAAATACTAAAGAAAGCTGCCAGAAGCAACCAGATGTAGCACTCTACTCTTTTTCATGCAGGTCAGGAGTGCTTATCTTTTGGCTGCCTTTATTGAGCATATGGAGCACTGATGAAAAGTGACAGCATCTCATAGCTGTGTTTAAAAGAAAAGGGGGAGAGCGGATTGCAGACTGTACAGGCATCTCACTGCTTCTTGTTATTAAGAGTCTCATCAAAGACTGCAGTGTTGTCACATCCTCAGAATCTGAATCTGAAAAGATCGTGAACATTATGAAATTTTCTCTGATGCACATGCACATATGTACAACCTATTTTTTCTTAGAGTTGAAAATAAAAAATTTTTGATTCTGAAATACTGAAATTTCTTAGTCTACTGATCATAGGGAAGGATAGGAACTAAGAAGCCAGGTGAGGCTTGTGTTTTCAGGTGCTTCCTTCCCATGAGACCAGGCCTGCTGTGGTCTCCCAAATTCTTGTTCAATTACGTCTAATAGTTTACTGGGTCTCAAATATATGTGAATTTAACAACATCTGTAAGCTTTTTTTTTAATCACAAAAAGCCCATTGATGATTTTTTAAACAAAGCTTTGTTTTCTTCTTTCCCTCTTTTCATCTTTACTTCTCTCCCTCCCTTCCTTTCTTCTTTCAACTTAGTTAGTCTCCTCTGCAATGAATGATGAATAATTGGCAGTAAATAGAGCTGGGGTCATGTTTACCTTGAAGATGGAAATGTGGCTATCCCTGGTAAACGAAAGTGTCATTTCCTGTAATAACTTCTCCATCATAGATAGGATAACATATTATTAGGAGAAGATGGTACCCTTGTAACATGGTCGAACCTTATCTGTTTTAGTCAGCTTTCTATTGTAATGAAATACCTAGAATAGTTAACTTATAAACAGAAACGGCATATTTTGGCTCAGACCTCAGGTAGAGGTGGCAAATAGCAGTGGCGGAACCATGCGGCAGAGCAAATTTGCCCATCTGATGGCCAGGAAGAAAAATAAGAAAAGAGGCGTTAGGCCCCTACATTCCCTATTGAGGGCACACCCCCCAGTGACTTGAGCACTTCTCACAAATCTCTACTTCTTAAAAGTTCTACCACATACTACTAAAACTATCCCTGACCCATGGGCCTTTAGGGAACATTCAACATCCAAATTATACCTGTAAATCCTATAAATATAAATGTCATTTCCAATAATAACATCTCCATCATTGACAAGATAACTCATGTTATCTAAGAGAAGGTGCTGCCTTTATTACATTTAAGAATCTCATCTTTTCTTGATCCTCTTATGAAGAACTGTATGTAGTTCCTTTTCATTTCAAAAAAAACATGTACAGTGTCCTATCTTCTTTTGGCCAAAGCTGGCCATACTCTGCATTCTAGAACCCCACAGACTGATACAGATGTTGGTAGATTACTCTCAGGGTGTACCATGAAATGTTCTTATTTAACAGTGTACCTGGATTAAAGGACTTTCACATCTGCTGTGATTCCATAACAATTGTAGGTAATTTCAAACCTTATTAATGACCTCTTTACATGGACACACTAGCCCATCATTGGCATACATAATCAACACATATAAGTTGCATGAGGGTGGAGCTCCTTTTCGTTTTGTTTTCTGTCTTATCTCCAATCCTTAGAACAGTACCTGGTAACACAGTAGACTCCCAGTAAATATTTGTCGGTCATGAAAGTAGTTGTGATATTGAAAGACCTTGAAAAATAACTTCCTCATGCTGCAGCTTTTGCATTTTATAAATTTGTAGGCATTAATGAAACATAATACTGTTTCTGTAGAATACTTAATGTAATGTCTTAAAACTTTCATATAATTCTGAATTCAGAATCAAGCATTATCTTTTTTTAAATGTGTTAACTGAAGCACAGGAGAGATATTTTCTAAGTTATTTAAGAAACTAGTAATGGTGTTGTGATGTTTGCTTGGCTAATTGAGACTTCTGTCTACTGTTTGTTTTTGACCTAAATGTTTTAGGCAAATGAAGCACACAGTGGTACATATGGATGTTTTGAACAACCACTAGTACCTAAAATAACTTCTTCTTTTATACATTCTTGACTTTGGACACTGAAGTTTATCAAATAAATCTCTCAAGGGTACTGTTGAGTACTCATGATTTATGTGTTCTCTCTAGGCTAGTGAGAAATAATTCTATATTACACAAAAAGAGTGCCTTTAAATTCCTAAAACAGAGTAGTGATATTTAATTATTTAATGAACCATATATGCATATCCTGGAAATTTTTTTCCTTTGCAGTACAATGTTGCACATAATTTATTCATGACAGAGTTATTATCTTAGCAAGAGAATTTAAGGATTCCAAGGAAGTGCTTCTTTCTTTTGTAACTGAGGTTATGAAAACAGAAACAGTGATGCTCACTGGATGCTTACAATTAGTAACATCCAGGAAGCAGAATCTAATAAAATGTTGGTTCAAGTAAGTTTTAGGGACCATCTTAATGTTTTTGTTTGGTTCTTCTCTAAATATGCAGTTTGGGTCTGTTCCAACTTATTTTTATAACTGAATAATCTTATAAGATTACAATATTTTTACAATATTCATCTTTAAAAATGTTTAATTTATAGAGATTATATAGCAAATGTACAATTTTGAAATAAAATGCTATAAAGAGCACCCATAAAACTAGCACCCAATCTGGGAACCACATCAATGTCAGTGCTTTTTAAATTTGAAATTTTTAAGTAGATACATAAGAGTTGTACATATTTATGTGGTACCATATGATGTTTCCATTCATGTGTATATTTTGAAATGTTCAAATCAGGGTAAGCATATCAATCTCCACAAACATTTATCATTTCCTTGTGGTGAAAACATTTAAAATCCTTTCTTTTAGCTTTTTTTGCAATATCATTCACTAGTGTATTTGAATCTATTCATTCTCTGGCTGCTTGGAGCCATTCCCAACTCCCTTCCCTCCCTGAAGCTGTTATTACCTGAGGTTGATAATTATCAGCACTAGGCTTTTTTTCCTCAAAGTTTTATTTTTTTATGTATGCATTTCCAAATAATAGGTTTAGTTTGGCTTATTTTTCTTTATAAATATAGCATCATGCTATAATGTAGTCTTTTTACTTAAATAACATTGATTTAGTTATACTTATAAAATAACATCCCCTGTATTGCATTTAATATATATTTAATTCTGCAGATGGAACCAATATTTAGATGGAAACAATTTAAATCTTCCAGAAGACTTGCAAGAAAAGTTCACTGAACTCTTGAATACTGGACAGATCCATCACTTGTTGACATATTTCTGTCATTATTGCTCTTTCTCTAAGTCTTGCTCCATTCTATTCTTTCTGGATCCATTGATATGTAAGTTGCATACATCATGCCCTTTCATATCCACATACTTCAGCATGAAATTCTTTATATGAAGGATATTCCCTCATATACACACAAAAATAGTATCAAATTCAACAAGTGATATCAATATACTATTCCACATTCAAAATTTTCCACTTGTCTCAATAGACTTGGGTTCAACTTTATCATCTTAGCATATAGCTCATAGCTTTTTTCCCATGGCTTTCTTTTAGCTGCAGTACATAATTTCAGTATTTTATTTTATCTTAAATTTTTTGTGCTATATTTCTCTGTGCTTTTTTAGGAGGGAGTAGTTGCTTAAGTGTTCATAATGTGTAACTTTTACTTACTATAATCTACCTCCAGAAAACAGCATTGGACTTCAAAAATAATGAAGGAAACTTAAACATTACAATTCTCTTACTCTTCCCATACTTTATACTTTTATTGTTCCATATATTATATCTATCCATGCTATAAGCCAGGAATATGATCTGTAGGCAGTCAATAGTATCTAAAAGAAGTATAAAAAATTTAAAAATACATGAAATAAAAATATTTTAAAACATATAATAGGAAATATAAAACACATATACATGTATAAAATATACAAAATTTAAAAATTTAAAAAACTAAAAATACATGAAATAAAAATATTTTAAAACATATAATAGGAAATATAAAACACATACACATGTATAAAATATACAAAATTTTAAATGGACTTTATAGCACACATTTAAAATTTGGGGTACTCACTGTCTCTTTCATCTCTATAATTTCCCTTGGGCTTAAAATAATTTTTCACATTTCTTGTAATATAGGGTCTTCTGGTAATGAATTCTGTTTTTAATTTTTCTGAGAAAAAATTAAAAACATTGCCTTGATCTTAAACAACATTTTCCTTGAAATATAGTTTTCTAGGCTGCCAGTTTTTTTAAAATATCAGGCTTTTGAAGATCTTAGCCTACTGTCTTCTGGCCTCTTTATTTATTCTTTTGTTCTGATGAGAAGTTAACTGTATGTATTTTTTAGTATTTATGCTCTATATATAAACTGTAATATTTTTCCAGCTGATTTTCAGCAGCTAAAGTTTGGTACATCTATATATAACTTTCTTTATATATTTATCCTGGTTGGTGTTTCCTGAGGTTCTCAGATCTGTGGATTGATATTTTTCACGAGCTTTGGAAATTTTTCATCCATTATTTCTTCAAATATTTCTTTTATCCCCTTTTTCCTTTCCTGGAACTCTACTTACACATGATACCATTTTATATACTCTTGTGTGTCTTAGATATTTTTTCTACTTTTGTTTTTCCTTGATGTTTTACATTTGGTAGTTCCTATTCAGTCCCAATTTAAATTTATAGGTTCTATATATGTTAAGTAATATTCGATATTTTAATTTATTTACTTTGAGGATTTTTACATTTCAAAAGTTTAAACTTTACATGGTTTTCAATCTTCTACTGAAACTTTTTTTTTGTACCAGGGATTGAACTCACAACCTTGTGCTTGCCAGGCAGGTGCTTATGCCACTGAGCTAAATCCTCAACCCTCTACTGAAACTTTTTATCTGTCCATGTCTGTATTTTTCACTAGAACTTTTAACAACATTATTGTAGTTAAAGTTCCTGCTTAGTCATTCTATTATCTGTGTCATTTCTGGGTCTACTTCTCTGGACTATTTATTCACTTGACTAAAGGTTATATTTTCTTTGTTCTTTGCATATTGTATAATATTTGATTGCACATCAAATATCTTGTATAAAAGAATTATAGAAGTTGCAGTAATTTAACCCAGGTTTAGTCATGCAAACCTGTAATAGCAGGCTGGAAGGCTGAGGCAGGAAGGTTATGAGTTCAAGTTCTTTCTGAATAACTTAGCAATTTAGAGAGGGCTTTTCTCAAAATAATTTTTTTTAAATGACTGGGGACATAGTTTATTGTGAAGGCCTTGGTCAATCCCTAGCACTATCTCCCCCAATTCCAGTAATGTAAATTTTTTTCAGTCACTAATGAGTGGGCTAAGTCAATCTAATTTGTACCAATTGAGTGTCTCTTAGCTAGTATGCTTGGACCACAAGTGTTTTGGATTTCTTGTTTTCAAATTTTGGCCTCTTTACACAGTACTGTATTGCAGATACTTTTTGGACTCTTTACACAGTACTGTAATAAGATGTATTGCAGATGCATTTAAACACAAAATTTCTATATGTTTATGTGTGCTGTATTAGCTTTCCATTCTTGAAACAGAACAGCAGGCGTATTCACCTTCGAATAAAATATTCATTTCAGCTCACAGCTGTAGAGGATTTAGTCCATGGTCAGCTGGTCCCAAGTCAGATGACAGTGTAGAAGGACATGATGAAGAAAATGTACACATGTCAAAGCATTTTGGGAGTAGAGTGCAAGGGAGGAACCAGAGAAGGGAGCAGACACCAGATATAGGCCCTAACATCATGCCCATTGCCCACTTTTTCCAACTAGACTCCACCTTCTGATAGACCATTGAGTGGTAAACTCATCCATGGGTTACTCATTGATAAGGTCAGTGTGCTCATAATTGAGTCACTTCCTTTTGAGTGTCTTAATGTAGTCAGATTGACAATCAAGATTAACTCACATGTACACCTTAGTCTCATAATGTGAAGGTAATTTTCTGCAATAATTTTAGGGTGCTGTTTGTTTGTTTGTTTGTTTGTTTTTTGAGACAGGGTCTCACTATGCAGTTCAGGCCAGTCTTAAACTCACTTTTTAGCCCAGGCTGGCCTTGAACTTGCAGCAATCTTTCTGCCTCAGCCTCCCAAGTGCTGGAATTATAGGCGTGCACCACCATGCCTGACATCAGTGCCTGTATTTTGACTGCAACCAATCTCTGTGACATAGTGTGTCATAGCATGCAAAAAATTTTGGATTTTGGAGCCTTTTGAGTATTGAATTTTTGAATTAGGGGTGCTCAACCTATGATTGAAGTGGATGTATGCTTGAGGGGAGCTTTTATTTGATTTATTTCACCACTAATTTTCAGTATTTCAAGGGCGGAATCAGGATTTTCTCTGTAGCAGGGTTTGGGATTTGAGCCCTGGCTAAACTGTAGGTTTCTTTATGCTTTCTCACCCAGCACTAGTTTTCTGAACAGTGGAAGATGACTCTTTTTTAGCCTGACTGCTACCTTTTTGGGTTCAGCTTTCTAAACTCTAGGTCATCTCCTCTGCTCTCTGTCCTACTTCAGCTTTGGGGAGAGTGGCTATTGCAGTGGCTGGGAGGGAGGACTGGAGTGCTGAAAGTGATATTCATTCTCTGTTTTAATCCTCTGACCTTTTCATGCCTTAGCCTTGGATAGGTTTCATAAGCCTGGAGATGTCCCAACTCTCCAGTTCTCCAGCCTTTGGTGTTACTCCTCCTGTGTGCATGGTGAAGATTAGTGGGAAGGAGCTGACTTAGTTCCTGGCCAAGGCTCCCTCGAGTTCTAATGCATATGGAAGTCCACATGTAGCCATTGATGTTGGTTATAAATTTAGCTGGTTTCTCTTCACTCCTGTTTGTGGTAAATTTCTGTTCTTCCTGCAGCTTTGCTAGGGACGGAAGCAGCTGTTGGCCTTTTTTCTCCTGGGGAGGGCCTGCCACATTGAGGCTTTTTTGTGTTCTCAGCTCCCTGATAAATTTTAAAAACTGTGCTTTTGTAGCTAATCTGGCTTGTTTTTCATTGCTAGTTTGGGAGCGATTGCTGTCTCTTGTGGTTTTTAAAAACTTCATATTGTATTTCTCAAATTCATTTATATCTTATTGCTCATATATAATTCATTTTAACTGCTATGAGTTGTGATCCAAAAACATAGTGAATGTTCAAATTAAATATTTTACTACAATAAAAAACACATTTCCATTAATTTTCCTTTGCTTTGGACACACTTATTCCATTGCTCTTGCCACTTTCTGAAGCAGTTCTGGAAGTCTTTTTTTGTGAGTGTTTTTAGTTGCACTGCTGTGGCAATTTTGATGTCCTGAACCAATTCAAAACATTTACCTATCAAGGTCATTTTGACTTTGGGGAAGACCCATAAGTCATAAAGTGCCAGATCTAGTGAATAAGGTGGATGAAAACACACATAATGTTCTTACTAGATTGTCTTTTCATTGGCTGGTAGCTGGCAGCACCATTTACTGTATTTTTTATCATAAATCATAAAGACACTCACTTAAAAAGACTTCCAGAACTGCCTCAGAAAATGGCAAGAATGATGGAATAAATGTGTTTGAAGTGAGGGGCCGGTTTCTGAGGGAACTTAATGGCAGTATGTTTTTTACTGTAAGATTTTTTTTTTTAGTTAAACATGTATCATATTTTATGATTACCTCTTGTATGTGACCTGTGTAAATATGTTAATTCTTTATATTTCTTTAATCTTTCTTTCTTTAACTCCTTACTGAATGTTGGTATTTGCCGATGTTTTATAGGGCAGAATATACAAGACAGTCACTACATAGATTTTGATCTTCTTAAATGTGACCTACGAATGACTGTGACATCCAGGCCCAAATGCTTAGCTCTGGATCTCTGGGAGAGAATTTAGGATGCAATTCAGTGGTTTTTATGTGATGAGAAAATAGTTTTCAAATTGCTTAATTCCAGCAATCAACTGATTATTGATTGAAGTTATGTATCATTAAGAATGAAGTTTATAGAAATATATATCCTTTTGTTGGATAAGGTACTTTATCATAAATCTTCTTGTATAGTAATGTTAGTTTTTCTTTGGTTTAAAGAAGACTTTAAAGCTTTCTGCCTCACTTGTGATGCTTTGGGTTTTGAGAGTCTTCTCTGAATTTGTGCCTTACTTGTTATTTACAACTCCTTACACTGTGAGTCTTCTTATGTTGCTGGCTGTAGTTAGAGCCTGATAGAAAAGGTTTCTGATTAAATTCCTGAGCTCTTGTGAACTCCCAGTCCTGTCACTCTCCATGAGAGAGAAAATCCCTTCTTTTCTCCTGATGGGACCCAGGACAGAGAAAATGATAGTCCTCCCTGCATGTGTGTTTCCCTTTTCCCAACTCCCATTCCATTGGTCTGGAGAAATTCTTTATTATCTTTAATTTACACCTACTTTTTGGCCCCATCTCTTGGGCCCTTCCGTCTGGGTCTGTTAACATAGACTTTCTTGTCCCTTTCTAGTGATTTATGGGGTGAGTTTACTTTTGACTGTAAGGGACCCTTTGCATTTTAGAACAATTTAATCACCTTTTAACACTCTGATTAAAAACAAGAATAAGGCCATTTCCATACATCTTCACAGTTGTTGACTTCAAAGTCCATGGGAACTGGTGTTGCTGTTGACATCAGAATGTGACAGAGCCAGCAAGCAGGGCAGCTGATTGAGGAGGTTATAGCCAAGGGCTCCCTGGCTTGACGCCATTTGCCTTGAGATAGTCTTATCAGCAGGGGAACCATGGTCTAACTCCTTAGGGAAGAAGTTAAGCTCCTTAAG